>CAVLGL010000057.1:10850863-11455863 GCA_963668995.1 Parnassius mnemosyne
TTGCTATAACATGTAAATTAATATGATGATTGTCGCAAAATGCTCTAAATTCAGTATTTGCAAAACATCTACCTTGGTCAGCTATTATTCTTATTTAGTAAACGCGTCAATGAGTCGCTTCTGCCATTAAGCTTGTCAGTGGCGTCTATATGAATTATATGCCACGGTATATTAACTTTTGGGATTGAATGTAAATCAATTTTCTGTTTACGAGATTTTCCTTTAGCCACTTTACAGGTACTTATAATACAGTTTTCAATAAATGTTCTAACATATTTTGCCATAATGATTTCTTATATTTACGCGAACACTACACATTGAATAAAACTATTTTTACGGATTTTATCGCGTTTAATTAACTTATTTTATATTCCCGACGTTTCGGTTGCTTTCCAGCAACCGTGGTCACGGGGGACTGAGGTGGTTGACGTCCCGATGTCAAAGTTAACCAGATCACAAACACCAACGTTCCGGGAAGTCTGCAGTTTGTGATCATATCCTAGACGGCCCCCGTCATTACATTAGATTTGATAAACCACAAGTCCTCGCGAAAGAACATCGATTCCTGCCAAGGATGATACGTGAGGCTATTGAAATTAAAAAACATCCTAATTTCAATAGAGAGGGAGGCTGGGTACTACCACCTGCTTGGGATCCTGTAATTCATAAAATTAAAACTAAACCCAAGCATACCACTGTAAGACTTCAAGACACAGTTAGTTCATTCTGCGTAGATCGGACCAAAATTAATAATTAAAAAGCTGAAGGTACTCCGGGTTAACTTTGACATCGGGACGTCAATCACCTCAGTCCCCCGTGACCACGGTTGCTGGAAAGCAACCGAAACGTCGGGAATATAAAATAAGTTAATTAAACGCGATAAAATCCGTAAAATAGTTTTATTCAATATTTTGCCATGTTAGGAAACCTATAATGTTGGTAAGTTTTTTCTAAAAAAAAATTCCCATCCCAAGTGTATAATCATATGTCTGCCGCGGTTTTACAAACTAACAAATTTTAAGAAAAATTAAGGCATATGCTTTTTTAAATATAATCTTAAAAACAAAGGACAAAGTGTATTCCAGTGTCGTATTCCAGATAATCAATTAAGTAGTGAGGTCCCTGTAAAATAAATTTACATTTAAATTACCTGAAGCACTTAACTACTCTCACAATACAAACTTCCTTTACTCTTCCGAGATAAAGTGTTAATTTGGCAAGGCTTTTAATGACGTAACACTTAATACTTTATGTTATAAAAGGAAAAAATTCTGTCTGAATTTAATAACTTGTGTAAAAATAGGTCTCGTAATTTTTTACATTGCACAGTTTTAAACGTGGTAGAGCCGTGTTGCAGCTATATAAGCAGAATAGTTCTAGCACAAATGGGTCGGTTCGACCGGGGAAGGACCACGCTCTCACAGAACACCAACATAAAATAGCAGCTTGCTGTGTTTCGTATGGTGAGTATGGGGAACCGGAGACCCCTTTTACTGGACACGAGGTATTCTATATTAGTCCTCACGGGTGACGACGCATCTGCATTTTGATTCGTAGTTGACGATGGGTGTAAATGTCCATGGGCCACAGAAACTACTGACAGGTGGATTCTGTGTTCATTTGTCACCCTTATCCTACAAAAAAAATCAGAATGACACAAAGTTTTGTGGTTAGGATGGCCTATGTTCAGCAATGAATGTAATGATCATGACGATGACGGTGATGATGGTCCGAATAATAATTGAAATAATTATGACTGCAATGTCAAAAATACCAAAGCAACTTACGTCTTAGAACCTGTTTTAATTACTTGTGGATATACGAGGATAATATAATATAATATATCATATTATCAAGCAACCAACAACCCATTTTCTTTCCATGAGTGCAGTAAAAAGGAATATGATGTATGGCGGAAATAAGCTGATCTCGCAAGCTGCAAGTGACATTAGTTGTCAGGTCTGAAAAGCTTGGCGATTATGGCGAATGCGTCCAATCGTGTGTCCAAACTTATGTTCTCGATAATATGATCATTCATTCATATATTTTCATTTATTACAGCTAAACAAAGTTAACTGTTCAACATATGAATACCTATATCAACCTTACATTTCATCACGGGGGGGGGGGAGGTTTTGAAACAGTTGCCAAGCTTGGCAGGCCGGTTTTAAATTACTATGAGCTTTTATTACAATATGTGTATTGTAGCTGCTGCCGTTTTATATATTTGATGTATTTTATTTTTGATAGAAGGCCTTATAGTTAATGCCACAATAAAGTAAATAATATTACTTTATAAAAACTAACCAACACGCATTGATTATTGTGTGATGAACCTACAATAATCTACAATGATTTAGGGATCATAGTCATGAATTTATTGTATTATCATCGGATATTAATTCCTCCGCAAATTTTCAGATTATTCAGACGTTCGGAAGTGGGTAAAATTTTAATTAAATTATTTTATTTTATCCTGGTGATAAAATACAGGATAGGATAAAGTTATTAAATTATTGTAATAATATTGTTCCGTGATACGAGTCAATCGACTGTCTACATGTAGGTGAAACTTACATTAAAAGATTCCGTTACATAGATAAACGTGAAACTAATAAAATTATAAACAAGTTGAACCCACCAACATGATATGGCTAGACAATGAAATAATGTGATGTAAATTGTTGCTTTTGCAGAGCTTCTATTGCGGGTCGCATGTGTCTACAGGCAATTGTATCATTATCTTAAGTACGAGACAACGTACATATACAGCGTACATAATTTAGACAACAACAGAAGTATAATGTATTTTTGTCTTTTTTATCGCTTCTCAGGCAGCAGCAAAGTGGGAGCAGGTACACTTTGCAATTCATAAATAGCATAATTATGTATAAGCATATTATAGCAATCAATAAATCAATATCAGCAATATTTCAATATTAAAATATTGCTGTTTGCCTAATCAGTTTTAGATACTCACTTATTCATATGAATAATAATATAATTTACAAATACATACAGTTTAATGATTTTGTGAATAAAGGGCAACATAAATTACCAAAAGGCGCTGTGCAAGACAGCGGTGTGATTTATGATTAACATAACCCCATTAATGTTATAGAACATTACCTCTTTTTAAGAAAAGAATAATAAAAAAATAAATCAGCATCTCAATATTCCTTTCACGTATTCAAGGAATTTAAATCGTGTTTCGTAAGTATTACATATATGTTCAATTACTGCTGAAAATATTTTTATTACTTTTCTCACGGTTAGTCTTAGTTTGGTGTGTACGTTTTCTTTATATTATATTCCAACATTTATCATTTTTATCATCATTATTACAACCCTAAACAAATCCACTGATGAACACAAGCCAAAGATTTCCATGTAATGTAATATTTTGTAATTCCGTTACATAGACAAATAGGTAGATAGATACACGCGAATAATAAAAGCGTGTAAATTATCATTATTTTGCTAATTAGTTAGTCTTACGGTGCGTACACATTATATAACATGTTTCAGTAATGTGGAGACTGAATGTTATAAAATGTGTATAACGTGACACAAATGTTATATAACGCGCGAGTATTTTTCTCTAGTTAATTACAATGTCATATAACATTATTATATTGCATTGTTATTCTAATGTGTACTGTATTATTATATGTTGCAATGTTGAAAAACAATGTTACATAATGTGGACGTGTTATAAAACAAAAGTTACACAACATGTTACTTCATCTGTACGCACCCTTAAACTAGTATTATCACAAAAATATCTCTTGAATGTCACATTTGGCAGAAAATAATAATATTACTTTTGCATAGTAATCTTATAATTTTCTGAATATTCATACCTGGATATATTATAATTTCAAATATAACGTAAGTATTAATAACTGCAATAACCTGAAGCAAATTATTAAACAATTATTAAGGGCGTGGTTTTTACTCGTTTTGGTTAAAGTCCTATCAACATTTTACATTCTGTGCCTGTTGTATGGCTGCAGCATGATTGGGGTCAGCTCGACTACGTTCGGGTTTAGGACCAAGCTCTCATAGAATATCAGCCTAAACTAACGGCGTTATTCTGCCTTCTTTCATAGGATAGGTAGAGAATCAGAGAGTCTTTACTGGTAACGAGGCTTTTCAATCAAATGAAGCAACCCATCTGTGTACTCGTTTTTCACTCTTTTTCTGTAGATGCAAGATTTCTACAACACAAAAAATAATTTCTTATGGTTATTAATTCAATAAATGGATTTAGCAAGTGCTCAGCGATAAGCCTGACAGCCCCCTTCTGTGGCACTGGTTACAAATGCATGTGCCCAGTGCCCCAGAGGGTGGCAGATACATGAACTAAACTATAGATTAATTTTATTCAAGTAATTAATATATTAAAGAATCGAATTAAGTTATATTGAATTGATTTAAATTGAATTAAATTTTATTTTTATTTTTGATTTTATTGTAATTTAATTTTGGGTATAGATTTGATTTTAGTTTTGATTTAATTTAATTTAATTTATTTAATGTTCTCAATTACTAACTTAATATAAGTCATACTAACAACTTATGGATCTTTGATATCTGAAATAAAGAATTATTATTATTATTATTATTAAAGCAACAGAATCTTAATGGTTGAGTTGCAGATCGCGAACTCAAAAGTCGTTTGACCATTGTCAAAGACCAATCCTAACACAAGCACCTTACCTGACGTGATTAACGGGTACGTTAGTAAAGTTCATGGCAATGTAGTATTTTCTTCTACTATAAAAGAAAATTAACTATAATTCGCACTGGTGGCTTTCTTTCTACGAGTGTTATAAGTTGATTGCATCATTTTCTAGCTTGTCATCAGGACCGCGCTTGATTAGTCACTATTACTTTAAAATAATTCTTTTTATCCTTAACTAGCGATCCTCCGCAGCTTGGTACAGCTGATTTCTAGATCTTGACAATGGCGCCACTTATCAGGTCCAATTGTAAGTCTAAACCATCCAACGACACACTCAAACGCATACAATAAATTTCATTAAAATAGATCGAGCCGTTTTAGAGATTTATCAAGACTAACGGACAGCAATTGATTCTGATTTAAAGAGATAAACGTAATAATAATGTCCATTAAGTGGTTGTTTTGTGGAATTTAACATGACATTACTTGGAGCAGGCCTTTGGTTAGCAGTATTTGGGTTTACTACGTAGGAGCTAGTACCAGCCTTTTACCTGTATCTGCCATCAATATAAAACTGCACGCATCGCTGCATTCCAGTTTGGATGATAAGGAGCCAATATAAATAAAGGCTGTTAGGAATTTCGTCTTATTCCTTTTGAATGACAATGCATCGATGGCTTTTTTGTTTAAGTCATTAACCGTGATGAGCTGTGTGCTAATTTGTTACACTTACTTATAATGATGGGAAGGGTGACAGAAAGTGGACCTGGTCGAGCCCCGACGGTTCGACAAAAAATGGCATTGACTTTCATTATGACGACCAGACGACAACTGTTCAGTGATGTCTCCGTGATCGCGAGGGTGAAAACAGGTAGCGATCACCGAATGGTTAGAGGCCCACTGAACCTAAACTTTAAGTTGGAGAGGTCTCGTCTAATGAAGTCAACGCTTCGTCCCCCTCGTGCTCTGTTCCAAAATCCTGAAACCTTTCAGCTCGAGTTACAAAACCGTTTTCAGTGCCTAGAAGACTGCAATAAAAAGGGTCTCCGGTCAGCAGCATTAAGCTGCTAATTTACGCTGGTATTCTGTGAGAACGTGATGCTTCCCCAGTCGAGCAGACCCATTTGTGCTACAACTGCGTATACAATTAATATAGCTGCATCATGTCTGTACCACCTATAGGAAGACAATACAACCTCAATAAGACTGCACGGGATAGAACAAGCAATGAACTCTCTTATATTGTCACTCCATGGCAAAAAAACTTTAGTCCCGTAACTTACTTTATTCAACTATTCAACTGTGTGTACAGTATCTAAAAATATTTATAAAATAAGGATTAATATTTTATCATATGAGAAACATTAGAAAATAATACGAAATGGTGCAATCTGTTTGAGGACAATCGATTAAGATAGGTATTACGTTGATAAAGGTTGACGTAGACGTAGAAGTTTTTATATACAAACTTAAACTACAAACACTACATTTCTTGTGACATTCATAATTTATAAATTGATCTTATTTTCTTGCGCAATAATAATAAAAGACGTAATCAGTAATAAATAGTATGATTTCAAAACCTCAGAATTGGAAATGTCTTTTAAAATTTTATTAAAAAACAAGCTATCCGCCCCCGGCTTGTTTTTTAATTTCTGGATTTTGACAACAGCGCCATCAACCAAGTCAAACTATAGTTAAAAACCATCTAGGTGGCCCCATAAGAACCCCATAAAATTTCTGCAAAATTGGTCAAGACGTTAGGGAGGTAAAGAGTTAGGAATATACGTGACCCCGAAATGTTATATATAAAGGTTACTAGTTGTTGAAATATGTATAACGTGAGAGTAAGAATGTCGTAAGAGGTGACAGAGGGAATTTAAACCGGATGATAACAGCATCTCCTGATAAAATCGCGAAATAATAAAAAACTGCGGTTCCCAACTCCCCTGTTATGCAAAGAGACTATAACAGATATCCTCCGTATGAGGCAATTTATGGGGAAGCTTATGTTCAGCAGTCGATTTTTGATAGGCTATTATGATATGGTAATGGTTTAACATAAACACAATTTTATATCACTTAGCATTATGACTAAACATTTCATACATTATTTCTTGCAATAGACGTTGTAGAGATATTCTATAGCTATATTGTGGTTGTAGCACAAATGGGACGGCTCGACCGGGGAATGCCCGTGCTCTCACAGAATACCAGCTTAAAATGTGAGCTTAATGCTGCTGTGTTTTTACGTATGGTGAGTGAAGAGAACTGGAGACCCTTCCAACTAGAAACGGGGCATTCCATCTTAGTCCTCAGGGTTGAAAACTGCATTTTGATTCCTAATCGAGGATAGACATATATTATGTGGTCCGTAAACATAGATATCTTAACACACATAATATATGTCATAATACACATAAGATTCACTTACCATCAGGTGCACTGTGTGTTCGTTTGTTACCCATATCCTACAAAAATACAAAATAATGTCTCCCAGACATTGATTAAACATTGGGTTAGGCGGCCAGTCTCAGTGTAGACTAGCTATCTGACAAGCTTTTATGTGCACGTGTGTGTCCCAATGAAGTGTCTGGGGGTAATGAAATAAAACATCGACATTGGAAAATCTATATGTCTGAGAAATTAAATATTTAAGAATAAGTGAGCCAGTAAAATTAAAAGCTGTGGGGCATCCCAACTTATTTCTCAGAAGTGACAACGTATCTGTAGCCCTCTATTTAAAAAAAATGGTAATAAGGTCCGGTGAATCCGTCACCCGTCGCTCGTTTCTCATTTGAATAAGAAAATGAACTCACTGAAAGCCTTGGTGTTTGCCCGTGTATATGTAGGACTTATAATAAAGAAGAGTAAGTCACCTGCGCTCCAGTATACGTAGTTTGCGTTAAGCTTGTGATTGTGTAGGCGATGAGTTAGCCACCTATCACATCGTTCACAATTTTCGTCGCTTTTTACAACTACTAGATTAAATATTTTGTTAGACTCTCATACACCGCCATCATTTTTAAATTAAGATTAATTAATCAAATAAATCTTAATTAACTACACTTATTAATGAAATTAAGAGGACTAATGGTGCTTAAACGTTTGACAAAGTTAGGAATAAACGAGACAAAAGTGTGTTGCATGTTGAAAGGCGGCTATAAATCTAATAAATAAGGAAAAAGGGAAAGCAATATCCATGGAACTTTATCGCATAAATTGCTTTTCTGGTATGGAAAAATCTTGTGATCATATACTTTCAATAAAAGTAAATTCATATTATAAATTTATGGACGGCTCTACGCTCTTACGTTTTGTTTTATTCTCAACGTGGCCTTGAGTTTGCCAATATATTTTTCCGTTTCTTTTTGAAGCTAACAAAAACTTTACATATTTTTGACAGTGTGCAAATTTACTTAAAAGTATGCATGGAAACAAAATCGTATTATAACAATTGAATATTGCCATACATCAGACACCACAGCCCCCCGTGACCACGGGTGCTGGAAAGCACCCAAAATGTCGGGAATATAAAATAAGTTAATATACGCGATAAAATCCGTAAAATTAGTTTTATTTAAATAAAATAAAAAGACTTATTATTTTTATCCCATATTGCGAACACATTTTACATATTTGATTTTAACTTTAAGTATCATATGAAAAAAAAAAAGCAAAATCGAACAATTCAAGAGCTTGCCGAACCGGCCTGTGTCCACTGTAACATTTATGACGTTGGGCGTACATTGTTTTGCGAGAATTCTTATGCTTTCGCTCTACAAATTCAGGACCGGGGGTTTGTAATTTGGGACAAACAAGTAACTTCTTCGTTTTAATTTAATACGATTTCGACTTCACACAATGAGAAACTTAATGCATTAATATGGTATAATTAATAGGTTTAAGTTATTAAAATATTTTACTTCTGTGTTAAGAGCACGAATGAACCGGCAAAATTGGAATCAGGAAAGTAATTTCAAGTTCCGTTGCAATTTGTAGAGTCTGCATTGTTAGCACTGAATCATACTCGTACCTCGTCGTGAGTTCCGTTGTCGATATATGACTTATTCTTTCCTAAGGTATGTATCTTTCATTGCCGTGTCCTATTTTAAAGTAATAACTGGAAAAGTCCAATACTGCAACTCTGCGCTAGTTATTTGTTTGTGTACTTGTTAGATTTTAACAAAAGACCAACGGGATAGTTATTTGATGCTGTTTTTACTAGAAACTAAGCATTCTATCTTAGTCTTCAGGGATAAAAATGTATCTATATTTCGGTTTTTAATCTAGGATAAATGTAGGTGACTATTGGTCAGGTGAGCTGTGTGGTCGTTAGTGAACCTTATTCTAGAGAAAAACCTGCATTGAAACCTTGCTAGTTATTTGGTACTAGAAAAACGATTCAGTCTTACGCTGCAAGACAAAGAGCTGGAAGCAAAGGGCCGATGCCATGCTAATAAAACTGTTACTTGTGATAGGTCCTTGACATTCGAGTTTAGTTTGGATTGGATGAATTTAGCACCGCGTATAATTGAATTTAGTACATACATACATACATAATACATAAACACTCACGCCTGTCACCCAGAGGGGTAGGCAGAGACTACGGACTTCCATTTGGCGCGATCCTGACACACCTCTCTCGCCTCTTTCACATCCATATATCTACGCATACACGCTCGTCGGTTAAGGGTACTCCTAATCTGGCCCATTTTTCAATGTATCGCCGATCTGATCGAATTTAGTACCTCGCGTAATATCTTGGTATATTTCTTATTTGTTCAAATAAAGTCTGCAACGCCCTAAAAGAAAGTTTATCGATGAAATAGGCGATATGTTGAAATTGTTAAATAAGATCTTATACCACTTCTGCTTGTGTAAATGGTGTAGAGTATAATATTAACCCCTGTTACTCAGAAGTACTGCCAAAATTCAGAAATTTATGTCATACCGAATGGAAAGAGTTTTTCAATGAACGCTCCAAAACTAAAGGTATTTGGTACAAAACGATACAGAGTGAGCCACCCCGAATACCCTGGTTTATAGATACAAAAATAAATAGAAATATTATTAAAATAATGTTTAGAATAAGAACAGGTCACATCCCATCAAAAAAATTTTCTTATCTGATGAAAAAAACTGATTCACCTAATTGTGAAACGTGTGGAGTAATAGAAGACTTACATCATTTTTTAATGGAATGTGAGCGGAACCGAGGGGCAAGGGAATTATTTATAAGGACCTATAAGATAAATATGTACAATATGGGTATTGCGCAAGGCATTCTACATGCCCCCACCTCGGATATTGCATTGAGTATGTGCAGATTAATAATAAATGTATAGATTTTAAATTAGTTATAATGGGACTGACATATTAACAAATAAAAATCCCTAAATAAATAAAGAGAAAAAAAAAATCTTATACCACTGTCTATTGAAGCCACAATTAGCTAGCATTTTGCAATGTGGCCTCTTACAACACCTACGGGACAAAACGCCGTGATAGATTCTCCTGCCCCGCCCACACACCGAAAACTAGCGACGGTCAAATGAAAATATCCTATTATGTTCAACAAAATTTGCATTATATTGTTCAAAACAAAATTAAGCATAAATAAAATTAATATTTGGTTCCTCGAAGAAAATAATCTAAGTTGCGTGGGGTCATTTGATATAATTTTGTAGACTTCAAATAATTTTAAATTAATTTAGAATAAGAGAAATATTTATATTGTTGCCTCATTTTGCGAAGTCTCAAAATCCGTAGTTTTATAATCATAAAATGATTTCAAGATTATAAAAGCATTTCAACATTAAAGTGAAGGAATGCCATAGTAGTACTATCACAGTATACATATTAATAAAATTGAAGTATCTGTCTGTTATATTGAAATAACTGACTTCTATTTAGCTGAGGGGTTATATGGGTTGATATCAATAAATATTTTTTTTAAATTTTTTGTGTCTGCCTGTCTGTCTATCCGGACTATTATACGGAATGGCTGAACCAATTTTGATAAAACTACTAACAGTTAGAAAGTAATTCCAGTTTTTTTTGTAAAAAAAGAGGAAAACTGATAAAATAATTTCTTTTTATAGAAGTGGCTCACCTAATGCTCTATAGCCGCACATGAACAACTGCAACACCAGGGGAACCAGGTGAATTGCAGGTGCGTTGCCAACCTTTTAAAAAGGAGTAGGCTCTTTTATTGAAGGTCCCTAAGTCGTATCGGTCCGGAAAAATCGCTGATGGTAATCGATTCCACAAGGAAGTTGTGCGAGGAAGAAAACATCTTCTAAATCGCACAGTGGTGGACCGCCAATCATCCAGATGGTGTGCATGGTATCGGGAGTTCTGCCGCGATGTGCGTTCGTGAAATTTGGCGGCTGGGATTAATTCGAACAAATCCTGAGAGCACTCCCCGTGGTAAATGCGAAAGAAAATTCAAAGGGATGCAATATCTCTTCGCAGTGCCAATGAATCGAGCCGATCGGAGAGGACTCGGTCGTTGACGATTCGAGCCGCTCTGCGCTGGATGCGGTCAAGTGGAAGGAGCTGGGACTGGGGAGCCCCTGTCCAGAGATAGGAACAGTATTCCATGTGAGGCCGAACCTGCGCCTTATAAAGCTGTAGGCATAAAATACTGTTCCGCTCTGCTGAGTACGCCAAGCTTTTTAGAGACCAATTTGGCCTTCCCTTCCAAGTGACCACAAAACTGCACGTCACTCGATATGTTAACTCCGAGGATTCCGATACTGGCTGAGGCAAGAAGGGGAGTGCCTTGAAACTGAAGAGATATGACAAAGGGGTTCTTTTCAGCGGTAAACGCGCAAACTTGTGTCTTCTGAGGATTAAACTGGACTAAATTTGGTTGCCCCCAATCCGAGACTTTATTCAGCAAAGACTCGACTTCAGACACAAGTTTGTTCCGGTACTCGGCGACGTTTTCCCAAAAATATTGGTACGGCCGGTGTATAGAGCATCACCAGTGCTGTCATCCGCATAGCAATGAATGTTACCAGTTAGCAACATATCATTGATATGCAGAAGAAACAGCGTTGGTAATAGCACACAGCCTTGTGGGACACCAGCGTAATAGGCTTGTAGTCGGAGCATGCACCGTCTACAACGAACTTGATGCTCCGATCTGCAAGGAATCTGGTGATCTAATTGCACAATTTCTCGGGTAGCCCATAGGAAGGCAGCTTCGAAAGAAGCGCTTTGTGCCAAACCCGATCGAAGGCCTTCGCAATGTCCAAACTAACGGACAACGTCGACCCCTTGGACTTTACTGCCTCCGCCCATCTATGGATCAGGTAGATCAGAAGATCACCAGCTGATCGACCCCGACGAAAACCGTATTGGCGGTCACTAAACAGCTGGTGATCCTCAAGGTACCGGATGAGCTGGCAGTTAATAATGGATTCCAATATTTTGGAGAAAAAGCAGGTGATGGCGATGGGCCTGTAGTTGCACTGGTCTAAGCGGTCGCCTTTTTTAAGGATCGGATGGACAAAAGCTGTCTTCCATAAATTCGGGACTACGCCTTGGGAGTAGCAGTACCGGAAAAGACGCGTTAAAACCGGTGCCAACTCCGGAGCACACGTCCTCAGCACAATTGGGGGGATTTTGTCAGGCCTACTCGACTCGTGGATGTCCAGGGAGAGGAGTGCTTTGCGAACCGAGCGCTGTGAGAGCCGCACATCCGGCATGGAGCACTCACACCGCGGGATGGTCGGCGGTGTTAAGAGTCAAGTTAGACGCAAAAAAGGTGCCTAAAAGTTCGGCTTTCTCTTTTGCGGCTTAGGCCAGTGAGTCGTCCCCCCTGTGCAGAGATGGTACTGATGGCTTACAGAAATTCCCTTGGACAGCCTTGGCGAGAGACCAGAATGCACGGGTTCCCGAAGGAAGGCGAACTAGTTTCTCGCCAATTCTGCCTATATGTTCTGCATTTGCTTAGGCAATAACTCTTTTGAAAGACCTGGAGGTAAATTTTTACTACTTTTTAAGCATGCAGGTGCTTACATCCTGAGTCGCCGAAGCCGCAGCCCAGGCTTGATAACACTCCTGCTTACTGCGTAATGCAATTTTACAGGAGTAACCAAACCAAGGCTGAGATCTGCCTCCGATGGGTACCACAGATGATGGAATAAATAATTCGTTAGATGGAATAGACCTGTTTTGACAAACACGGCGGCAACCTGCAGAACGCAACCGTGAAGGGAGGATCCGAAGAGCCCAGAGGGGCATCGACGGAAACCTGATAACCGTCAGGATGAGAGGTCAGCAAAAGGTCCAACAGGGAAGGTGTATGATCATCCACATCTGGAATCTGCGTAGGCGAAGTAACCAGTTGTGTCAGACCATATGCCAAGGCAAAGTCATAAACAGATCTCCCCGCATGATCGGTTAAACGTGAACCGAGCCATTCGGCGTGGTGGGCGTTAAAATCGCCAAGGATCACGATTTCTGCGGATGGAACCTGTTGTAGCAAGGAATCTGTAGCCATTTGGCCGTGGTCGATGAGTCGGTCTGTTTCGGCATTACCGCTATGGGACTTATAGAGGCACCCGTAGACGCGCGGATGGTCGTTTCTGTCTACGCGGAGCCAAAGGATGGACAGGTCCTGGACAGTACCTTCAAGACTGCCGAGGCATCGGGAACAGATGTCGTCTCTGACATATACGCAAACTCCAGCCCGAGGCACAAAGGAGTGCTCCAATTTGTACCCCGGGTAGGACTGATATGAAGAATCAGACGGAGAGGATATCTGCGTCTCGGTCAGAAAGAGCAAGGCTGGCTTCGTTGTCTCGAGATGGTAGTGGACGGCGTTTAGGTTCGAGTGAAGTCCCCTGATGTTGCAGAAATTCACGGATAGCGTGGCAGGGGTCACCTTTGTAATGTTGCTCAGTTTGCCCCGAGCAGTTATGTTTTTGAGCGGAATTTTGCCCCACCCCCCCTCCTCTCAGAATACGCGTAGCAGAGTAGCTACGCTCAGGAGTGAAATAACATGGTTGTAAATGCTCAGCGAGGGATTCTCCAGGGATGCCCTCCTGGGGTAGTCTTTGATGTAATTCCGCTACCATGTTGATGTGGTGGGGGGGTAGGGGGGAGGGAATTGGGCCTCCGGCCACCTGCACTCACCAGACGAACGCGCAACTACTTCACACTGGTAGTCTGTGAGGTCGTGGTACCAACCCTGCTCGAGCCGGCCAATACGTGCAATATATAATAAGGGTCTAAATACATTTTTGTTCTATTGTTCGTTAACGCGATTGTTGATCATGAAATTGGGTTATTGTGTTTTGTTTGTCTGTCTGTGACATTCTCAATTGCAGCCCGGAGTCTGGAGGATGGCGATCGAACTTTTTTATCAGTCTTTTTGGACAATGCTTCAATATCATTTCCACTCGAGTCACATTTACATTTTCTTTCGAATATGTTATCCTTAAACGATTGATCATCACTCAGTTCTTTTGATTTTCTGTCTATTCTTGCTATTTCCTTAAATATTTTTTCTTCCATCATGTCAACTCTCTTTTTGACATCGCCTTGAATCTCACTTTCATCTTCTTCAAAATCTGTAAACTCTATACATTCAATATCAGTATTGCTGTGTACACTCCATTCCATATCTTCCGTAGTAGTTAATTCGCTTGCAATTCTTTTGGATCTTTTGTTGTATTTTTATTTATTTTTTTGCTACAGCATTCTTATGGGGAAAGCTTGCGTTATAAAATGGCTTTCTGTTCTGTTACTGGATCTTTATTATTTATTTCGTCATCGCTCAAAGTCCCACAAATATTTATATTAATTTTGGATGTTTTCCCATAGCAATCTTCAATCCTTGCAATTCCTTTTGTTGTCATCTCATTACAATTTTAATCTTTGATTTGCAATGCTACATTTCTTAAACTTTTTTTTAATCTCTTGTGTTTTTTTATTATGATTTCGCCAAAAGCTAATGTTGTGACAGATTTACCTGGTTCGATATTCAGTTTTTTGTTCCTCCCTTTTTTTCATTTCATTTGGTTTCCTATTTTCTTTTAAATATTCCAGTAACGTACGGTCTACAGTAAAATTTGGCTCATCCGGAAGGCCTTCAGGAAATTTTTTTGTATACTTTTTGAGGATTGAACGGTACTATACCTGTTGCTTTGAATCCTTTTATCACGTTTTCTTTTTATGCATTTGTACTTCTTGCATGACTTTTGCAAGGAGAAGCGGAAAGTGTGATTTACTAAGCCCCAATTGCTTTGGATTTTCATATCTATATGAGGTTAAAATTTATCGCCATACCTTTTTCAAAGGCCACATCCAGCGGCTGAGTAAAGTGGATTAAATTAGGTAGCAGTAGCACAAACCGTATGTCTTTTTTTTTCGCATAATTCGCGTAATCATATCTATATTTATATGGCTGCAATTACGACCTTTGGACCATTGGCACGCAATTTACTAAATTGCGTGCCAATGGCACAATTATTACATTGAACCAGTCATAAAATGTTATTGAGTCAAACCAACCACTTTTGGTTCTATTGAATCGAGCATTCGCGGGTCCTCCTTCAACCCACTGTAACCCCAAGCTCTCTGCCTTATAAACAACATACGGAGGCATTACTTCTCCATCTGCTGTAGCCGCAAACATAACTGATAAATAGCCTTTGGAACTATTCATAACTCTTTCGGGATATTTGATGCCACGACGGAAAATACATTTAACTGATCCGGGGTCGTCACTAAAATTTGTCTCGTAATAATTCACAACGTGTGTTGGAGATACGTTTTTCAATAAAGATTCCGGGTTATAGAAATACTGTTCGAATTCTCTCAATGTTTTTTCGGCTCTTGTCCTTTTAATGTTCTGGACAGCTCTCAAACTAAATTTGTCACGATGGCGTTCAATAAAGTTCTTTATCCACCATTCTCCGGGTAGTTTGTCATCGAAGGTATCGCTTCTATTGTTTTTTTTAAATACTCATAAACTAGCATTCTTAGTTCTAGTTGTGTTAGCGGAGCACCATATTCAGAGGCCACAACTAGAGCTTTGACAAAATTCATTTCTTCATCAGATGTCAGTCTAAAAGGTGGCCTAGGTTTATCCGAATGTATATTTTTAATTTTTTTTTCAATGGTTCGATTTATTACAAAGAACTAAACTATGAACATGTCTTCAATTGGGCAAAACTACTCAGATCTGAGCCCAAACAAGACGCAGACAGCGCATTTAAGAGTAGCGATCCGCCCAAAAAACCATCGAATTCGATTCGATCCCAGTAAATGACTTTACATTAACGGGGGTAGAGCCACGCAGCAGTTTTTGCTGTTGCACGTATGGGCCGGCTCGAGCCGGGTTGGTACCACGACCTCACAGAATACCGGCGTGAAGTAGAAGCTCTGCTTCTGCGTTTCGTCTGGTGAGTGCAGGTGGCCGGAGGCCCAATTCCCCCCCCACCCTCCATCAACATGGTAGCGGAATTACACGTTAGACTACCCCAGGAGGGTACCAGCACCCCTGGAGAATCCCTCGCTGAGCATCCACGACATTGTTATTCCAATCCTGAGCGTGGGTGCTCAGGCTGCCCCGCGTATTCTGGGGGGGGGGGGGGGGGGGGCAAAATTCCGCTCAAAAACATAACTGCTCGGGGCAAACTGAGCAACAATACCAAGGCGACCCCTGCCACGCTATCCGTGAATTTCTGCAACATCAGGGGACTTCACTCTAACCTAAACGCCGTCCACTACCATCTCGAGACGGCGAAGCTGGCCTTGCTCTTTCTGACCGAGACGCAGGTTTCCTCTCCGGCTGATATTTCGTATCTCTCCTGCCCGGGGTACAAATTGGAGCACTCCTTTGTGCCTCGGGCTGGAGTTTGCGTGTATGTCAGAGAGGATATCTGTTCTCGACGCCTCGGCAGTCTTGAAGGTCAGCGACGACCATCCGTGCGTCTACGGGTGCCTCTATAGGTCCCATAGCAGTAATTCCGAAACAGACCGACTCATCGACCACGGCCAAATGGCTACAGATTCCTTGCTACAACAGGTCCCATCCGCAGAGATCGTGATCCTTGGCGATTTTAACGCCCACCACGCCGAATGGCCCGGTTCACGTTTAACCGATCATGCGGGGAGATCTGTTTATGACTTTGCCTTGGCATATGGTCTGACACAACTGGTTACTTCGCCTACACGGATTCCAGATGTGGAGGATCATACACCTTTCCTGTTGGACCTTCTGCTTACCTCTCATCCGGACGGATATCAGGTTTCCGTCGATGCCCCTCTCGACTCTTCGGACCATTGTCTGATCCGGAGTGTGGTGCCACTCACGCTCCCGTCGCGGTTGCGTTTTGCAGGTTGCCAACGTGTTTGGCATTACAGGTCGGCGGATTGGGACGGAATGCGGTCTTTCTTTCCTTCCTACCCATGGGGGCGGGTTTGCTTCACGCCGGATGATCCCAGCGCTGTTGCTGACTCTGTGGTGACTGATGTGGTGCTACAGGGAATGGAACTATTTATTCCATCATCTGTGGTACCCATCGGAGGCAGATCTCAGCCTTGGTTTGGTTCGCTCCTCTAAGACTGCATTACGCAGTAAGCAGGAGTGTTATCAAGCCTGCGCTGCGGCTTCGGTGACTCGGGATGTAAACACCAGCACACTTAAAAAGAAGTATAAATTCGCCTCCAGGTCCTTCAAAAGAGTTATTGCCAAGGCAAAGTCAGAGCACATAGGCCGAATTGGCGAGAAATTAGTTCGCCTTCCTTCGGGAACCCGTGCATTCTGGTCTCTCGTCAAGGTTGTCCAAGGGAATTTCTGTAAGCCATCACTACCATCTCTGCACAGGGAAGACGACTCACTGGCCCAAGACGCAAAAGACAAAGCCTTTTAGGCTCCCTCTTTGCATCCAACTCGACTCTTGATGACGGGGAGAAAACACCGCCGACCATACCGCGGTGTGAGTGCTCCATGCTGGATGTGCTGTTCTCACAGCGCTCACTTCTCTCCCTGGACATCCAGAAGTCGAGTGGCCTTGACGGAATCCCCCCAATTGTGCTGAGGACGTGTGCTCCGGAGTTGGCACCGGTCCTAACGCGTCTTTTCCGGTACTCCTACTCCCAAGGCGTAGTCCCGAACTCATGGAATACAGCTTTTGTCCACCCGAACCCTAAAAAAGGCGACCGCTAAGACCCGTCCAACTATAGGCCTATCGCGATCACCTCCTTGTTCTCCAAAATAATGGAATCCATTATTAGCTGCCAGCTCATCCGGTACCTTGAGGACCACCAGCTGATTAGTGACTGCCAATACGGTCTTCGTCGGGGTCGATCAGCTGGTGATCTTCTGGTCTACCTGACCCATAGATGGGCGGAGGCAGTAGAGTCCAAGGGGGAGTTGTTGGCCGTTAGTCTGGACATTGCGTAGGCCTTCGATCGGGTTTGGTACAAAGCACTTCTTTCGAAGCTCCCTTCCTATGGGCTTCCCGAGAAATTGTGCAATTGGATCACCAGCTTCCTTGCACATCGGAGCATCAAGGTCGTTGTAGACGGTGCATGTTCTGACTACAAGCCTATTAACGCTGGTGTTCCACAAGGCTGTGTGCTATCACCAACGCTGTTTCTTCTGCATATCAATGATATGTTGCTAACTGGTAACATTCATTGCTATGCGGATGATAGCACTGGTGATGTTCTTCTAAGTTTACGCGTTTACCGCTAAAAAGAACCCCTTTGTCGTATCTCTTCAGTTTCAAGGCACTCCCCTTCTTGCCTCAGCCATTATCGGTATCCTCGGAGTCGACATATCGAGTGACGTGCAGTTTCGTGGTCACTTGGAAGACAAGGCCAAATTGGCCTCTAAAAAGCTTGGCGTGCTCAGCAGAGCGGGACAGTATTTAATGCCGGCACACCGCCTGCAACTTTACAAGGCGCAGGTTTGGCCTCACATGGAATACTGTTCCCATCTCTGGGCAGGGGCTCCCCAGTGCCAGCTCCTTCCACTTGACCGGATCCAACGCAGAGCGGCTCGAATCGTCGACGACCGAGCCCTTTCCGATCGGCTCGATTCATTGGCACTGCGAAGAGATGTTGCATCCCTTTGCTTTTTCTTTCGCATCTACCATGGGGAGTGCTCTGAGGAATTGTTCGGATTAATCCCAGCCGCCAAATTTCACGAACGCACATCGCGGCAGAACTCCCGATACCATCTACACCATCTGGGTGATTGGCGGTCCACCACTGTGCGATTTAGAAGATATTTTCTTCCTCGCACGACTTCTTTGTGGAATCGATTACCATCAGCGATTTTTCCGGACCGATACGACTAAGGGACCTTCAAGAAAAGAGCGTACTCCTTTTTAAAAGGCCGGCATCGCATCTGAAATTCCCTCCCTGGTGTTGCAGTTGTTCATGGGCGGCGGTAGTCACTTACCATCAGGTGAGCCGCATGCTCGTTTGCCCCCTCTCCTATAAAAAAAACCCGGCTAATTACAGAGGCTGCCATCGCGCTCCTCACCCTCGTCCCAGCAAACTAGCCCCACCGCCGGTCAATGAAAGTTCGTTCCCGGCTCCCATCAAAAATACCCCGTAAGGGCCTTTCCCAGCCCCTCTCAGTCCACTCAGGGTCCCCCTAGGCCCCCTCAGGGCCCTCTTCGGCCACCATCGGGCTTCTCTCAGCTTCCTCACAGCCACCAGTTTTCCCCTGGAGCCCCAATAAGGCTAAGCGCTGCGGACATCCTCCGCCCGACAACAGGCACAATCCTCATTGGTCGATGACCTGGATACGGTGTATGCCGCTTTTTGGAGCATCGACATTGGGGAGATTGTAATTTTAGCACGCCAACTGCGCGCTGCTCAGTGCCCTCAGGATCGTCTTCTTGAGAGCATCACAACCTTTTGTGCTCATTGTAAGTTAAGTTAATTTAATTTAACTTAACTTAGAGCTATCCTGCAGCTATAAGTTGTAGCACGAATGGGTCGGCTCGACCAGGGAAGGACCACGCTCTCACAGAATACCAGCGTAAAATAGCAGCTTAATGCTGCTGTGTTTCGTATGGTGAGTGTAGAGAACCGGAGACCCTTTTTACTGGAAAAGAGGCATTACATCTTAGTCCTCACGAGTGAAAACGCATCTGCTTTTTGATTCTTTATTGAGGATAAATGTAGATGTCTATGGGCCACAGCAACCACTTACCATCGGGTCACTCGATCCTATAAAAAAAAAACCTTAATAATGTCAAAGCTATCTACTCGCCTAAAGTCTCACAATCGTATTAAGCTTAAGGGTTTATCGTTTGTGTCCTTTAATATTCACGGGTTGCGAAATAACCTCCCCGAGCTTGAGATCTTTCTTCGAGATCGCGAAGCCGACCTCCTCTTCCTCCAGGAAACCAATCTCAAAACTAAGAACCTCAAAGGCCTTTTCATCCAAAAGTACACTCTTCTTCGTAACGGCAGACCTGACCGCAAAGGTGGTGGCACTTCCATTAACCACAAGAAGACATGGAATAGAATGGACATGGAAGCCACGGTATGCAGGCTAGCCTTGACTGGACATCAGTTCATCGTCATAGCCTCCTGCTACATCTCTAGTGGGACCCTCCTCCTCAAAAAAGATTTTGAGGCTATCCTTTCATTAGGCAATTCAGTCATTATGTTTGGAGATTTTAACTCCGAGCATACTGAATGGACCTGTCTTACTATTTCTCATAGTGGCAAGAAACTGCTCGATATCACGCAGTCTCTTGACATTACCGTTCACAGTCCCCTCAGTGTTACTCACTATCCCGACAATACCAACCAAGTTCCTGAATGCTAGACTCAACCTCAGGGCAATTGAGACTCTTGACGATCTAGCATCCGACCACCGCCCTGTCTTCCACATACTCATTCTTGGCCATCAGCTACCTCCTTCAACCCCCTTCACGAAAACCTTCACCAACTCGAATAGCTTCAAGGAGTCCTTAGCCTCAGCTATGGAGTCACAGGACTCTCCCATCTCCCTCTCGTCGGACTTCGACAGTTCCGAAAAAATCGACACCGCGGTCGAATCTCTCACCACCCTAATAAAATCCTTCCTTAAGCCAAATCAATCATGAGATCTCGTCCATCATCAAAGGGCTGAAGCCCAAAAAGGCCCCGGGAGCGGATGGAATCTCAAACCAAGCCCTCAAAATTTTTCCTGATCAGGTGATAACCCTATTAGCTATTATCTTCAACGCCTGCTTCAACCTTAGTTACTTTTCCACCATGTGGAAAGAGGCAACTATTATTGGTATCCCCAAGCCAGAAAAGCCTCACAACCTACAGTCAACGTCCCATCAGCCTCCTCAAGGCCATGGGCAAACTCTTCGAACGAGTCATTCTCACTCGCATGTGGCTTCATCTCTTTCCCACAGACGGCGACCATCTTCTCATACCCCACCAATTTTATTTCCGAGCGCAACAATCCTGTCCCTAACAAGTTCACCGTATTGTGGAATATATCCTCAGCGGTTTTTATTCTCGTTGTCATAAGACCATCGCAGTCTTTTTCGACATAGCAAAAGCGTTTAATAGAGTTTGGCAGGAAGGCCTTATCTACAAACTCTACAATATAGGCCTCCCTGATCGTCTTGATCGTCTCGTGGCCTCCTACCTAAGGGATCGTACCTTTCATTTTACACACGAAGGCACGCTCTCCTCTCAACGTCCTATCAAAGCCGGTGTCCTTCAGGGCTTGCCCCCATGCTATATATCCTGTTTACCAACGACATTCCCATCCCATCGAATGGTGTTCAGCTCTCACTCTTTGCAGACGACACTGCCCTCTACTGTAAAGGTGATTCAATACCTTTCATACGTAACAAGATCCAAAAGTCAGTTAATAACTTAGGAGATTGATTCCAAAAATGGCGTATCGATGTGACCCAGACAAGAGCTCCGCCGTTCACTTCGATCATAAACGACGTCGCCTCACTACCATTCCGCCTATCCGTATGCTAGGGACCCCTGTCCCCTGGCATACGACCGCCAAATATATAGGTGTCACCCTTGACACGAGCCTCACCTTCGGGCCCCATGTCAAGCGAATAACCCGCAACGCACGTTTCTATCTGAGTAGGCTCAACAGTATGCTGGACCGACACATTAAAATGTCCCTCCGCAACAAGCGAACTCTTAATAAGGTCTGTATACGACCAGTTATGACTTACACGGGCCACATATTTGCTCACGCTAACCCCAAAATCCTTAAAGAACTTCAAATAGTTCAAAACAATTTTCGTTGTCGGGCTACGAACACATCCTGGTACGTCCGTAACGCCGACCTCCATCGAGACTTAGAGCTCCCAGAGTCCAGCAATTTCTCAAAACGTTCTCTGAGAACTACTTCAAATCCACAGGGTCTCACTCTAAATAATTAATTCGTGAGGCAGCTTCCCATGCTACCTCACTCCCCTGTCGCTATCACTTGAGGCCGCAGGCCGAGAAACTCACTCTCAGACCCCCCAAACAAGCTTTCGGCCGACCTGAACTGCCTCCTGGCGGCTCAGGCCCACTCTTCTCCCCCTCCTCAGTTAGGATCACTTTTTAGCGGCTCCTCAGTGCCTGAAACCCCTTTTCCCTAAAAGGCGTCGCTTCCGATTCGGCAGAAAGGCCACAACAAGCACTAGTCTCACAGGTGGTTTAGTGGGTAGGCACTTAGGTTTCGCAGTGAGTCCCACATAACCACGCAGCCGGCTGTCGTGGTATGTTTAGAGCATTCACCACCTCTCTTCATCGCTTCCCGAAGGATAGCACTTTTCATTGATTCTGGGCGCAAAAAAAACACCACTTGGAGCGTTGGTTGCTTCCCGGGCTTAACACCTTGCCAGGTGGAAGATCTCCTCTTTTCCTTCTATGGCTAAAGTTTCCTTTAGGGTGTCCCTTGCCAACTCTGTCGTTAACTTTTCTATTTTTCACACTTTCTTCATTCATTATTTCTACATGGCCAAACCACCGAAACATTCCTTTTTTAATCCTGGTCACAATATCATCTAAACCACACTTTTCTCTTATCACAAAATTTCGTCCCGTTATTCAGAATAAACCCTAACATACTATAAGTATGTTTTTTTTATGGGAGAGGGGGCACACGAGCATGCGGCTCACCTGATGGTAAGTGGCTACCGCCGCCCATGAACAACTGCAACACCAGGGAGGGAATTGCAGATGCGTTGCCGGCCTTTTAAAAAGGAGTACGCTCTTTTCTTGAAGGTCCCAAAGTCGTATCGGTCCGGAAAAATCGCTGATGGTAATCGATTCCACAAAGAAGTCGTGCGAGGAAGAAAATATCTTCTAAATCGCACAGTGGTGGACCGCCAATCACCCAGATGGTGTAGATGGTATCGGGAGTTCTGCCGCGATGTGCGTTCGTGAAATTTGGCGGCTGGGATTAATCCGAACAATTCCTCAGAGCACTCCCCATGGTAGATGCGAAAGAAAAAGCAAAGGGATGCAACATCTCTTCGCAGTGCCAATGAATCGAGCCGATCGGAAAGGGCTCGGTCGTCGACGATTCGAGCCGCTCTGCGTTGGATCCGGTCAAGTGGAAGGAGCTGGCACTGGGGAGCCCCTGCCCAGAGATGGGAACAGTATTCCATGTGAGGCCAAACCTGCGCCTTGTAAAGTTGCAGGCGGTGTGCCGGCATTAAATACTGTCCCGCTCTGCTGAGCACGCCAAGCTTTTTAGAGGCCAATTTGGCCTTCTCTTCCAAGTGACCACGAAACTGCACGTCACGACTCCGAGGATACCGATAATGGCTGAGGCAAGAAGGGGAGTGCCTTGAAACTGAGGAGATACGACAAAGGGGTTCTTTTTAGCGGTAAACGCGCAATCTTGTGTCCACATTCCGTCCCAATCCGCCAACCTGTAATGCCAAACAGGGCGGCAACCTGCAGAACGCAACCGCGAAGGGAGCGTGAGTGGCACCACACTCCGGATCAGACAATGGTCCGAAGAGCCGAGAGGGTCATCGACGGAAACCTGATATCCGTCCGGATGAGAGGTCAGCAGAAGGTCCAACAGGGAAGGTGTATGATCCTCCACATCTGGAATCCGCGTAGGCGAAGTAACCAGTTATGTCATACCATATGCCAAGGCAAAGTCATAAACAGATCTCCCCGCATGATCGGTTAAACGTGAACCGAGCCATTCGGCATGGTGGGCGTTAAAATGGCCAAGTATCACGATCTCTGCGGATGGAACCTGTTGTAGCAAGGAATCTGTAGCCATTTGGACGTGGTCGATGAGTCGGTCTGTTTCGAAATTACTGCTATGGGACCTATAGAGGCACCCGTAGACGCGCGGATGGTCGTCGCTATCTACGCGTAGCCAAAGGATGGACAGGTCCGAACCTTCAAGACTGCCGAGGCGTCGAGAACAGATATCCTCTCTGACATACACGCAAACTCCAGCTCGAGGCACAAAGGAGTGCTCCAATTTGTACCCCGGGCAGGAGAGATACGAAATATCAGCCGGAGAGGAAACCTGGGTCTCGGTCAGAAAGAGCAAGGCCAGCTTCGCTGTCTCGAGATGGTAGTGGACGGCGTTTAGGTTAGAGTGAAGTCCCCTGATGTTGCAGAAATTCACGGATAGCGGGGCAAGGGTCGCCTTGGTATTGTTGCTCAGTTTGCCCCGAGCAGTTATGCTTTTGAGCGGAATTTTGCCCCCCACCCCCCCCCCCCCCAGAATACGCGGGGCAGCCTGAGCACCCACGCTCAGGATTGGAGTAACATGGTCGTGGATGCTCAGCGAGGGATTCTCCAGGGGTGCTGGTACCCTCCTGGGGTAGTCTATCGTGTAATTCCGCTACCATGTTGATGGAGGGGGGGGGGGGGGGGGGGAATTGGGCCTCCGGCCACCTGCACTCACCAGATGAAACGCAGAAGCAGAGCCTCTACTTCACGCCGGTACTGCGTGGCTCTACCACCGGTAATGGGTGGCCAAACTGCTGCCACAGGACTTCGGCTCAGTGGGGATTTGGCATTTTGTCGCCGAGGACACTCTTTCCAGCTGTGCGGGTCTAGGCACTTAACGCACCTGTGGGGGGGAGGCAGAGTGGTTGGCCGTCGCATGCCCATAGAGTCGGCAGCGGTGGCACTGCGCCGAGAGACCGCGCCTAAGTGGGGGCTCGACCTTCGCTCTCGATAGGCCCTACACGGTGCGCACCTTTTTTTTAAAAGAATAAGGGTGACAAACGAGCACACAGTCCACCTGATGGTAAGTGGTTGCTGTGGCCCATAGACATCTACGTATATCTTCAATTATTTAATCAAAATGCAGATACGTTGTCACTCGTCAGGACTAAGATGGAACGCCTCGTTTCCAGTAAAAAGGGTCTCCAGTTCTCTACACTCACCATACGAAACACAGCAGCATTAAGCTGCTATTTTATGCTGGTATTCTGTGAGAGCGTCGTCCTTCCCCGGTCAAGCCGATACATTCGTGCTCAATATAGCTGCAGCATGGCTCTACCACGTACAAAACCTGCCGGAAGACGGCTTTGACTTCCGGCACGTTCGTGAGTATGACAATAGCAAGCGGGAACCTCTTGCCCTTGTTGTTGTGCATCTGGTGTACTGACTCGACTAGGGATCCCTGGGACTTAAGTTCCCCAAGGATTCGATTCGAGAGTTCGGAAGGAACTCTGCAGATAACGGTCCTAACCTTACGCTCTTCCGGAAGAGTGTACGTGTGATAGGACACACGCTCTGCTGTGAAAAGCCTGGTAAGGCGGCGAAAGTCATCGATGGACTGTGCGATTATTTTGATGGCTTCACCGAGGTTGGTGGGCTGATCATATTTGATACCTGCGTCGTAGCAGGTTTTAGATATGCGGGTAAATTGCGCCTTGCCTCTGAGAAAAACAGGGGGCGGGATCTGTAGCGAGGGTGATGAGATGCTGACTTAGAAAACGGGGGATGTCTAACGACATTAGGGGACCGCAGCAGCGGTGGAGGCTGCGGGATTGGATACGGTAGTGGGAGCTGCGGGAGTAGAGGCAGCGGCGGGGCCTGCTGGGGTTGAGGCAGCGGCGGGGGCTGCCAGGACGGGGGGATGCAATTTTTCGCAGCGCATTGACTTCACTTTCGTGGAGGAGGTTTCTTCGGTTACTATACCATCGGAGTCCGTGGAGCACAGATGGAGTGTCTGGGTGATTGTGTGGCGGTCCTCTTCCGAGGGGTCAACATTACGGACGCGGAGTCCGAGCACTCCATAGAGTCGGAGTAGGCCAAGTGGTGGTTCGGAGCTATTCTATATATGCTGTTTTACTTTGGAACTTTAATAGCGCGATTTAGACTTTCGATGTTCTTTCGCTTGTGGCTCGACGACAGTGCCGCCACATCACCTTATCAAAACGGAGGTCGATAGTGCAGTTTTGATGTCGACACATGTGCATGTGCCTGGGAATTTCTTTGTAGTCTGCGGTGAGTTGAGAAGAAGGCAAGTGATCTGCGAGAGTGCCGTGAAGCAGAAGCGAGCACTAAGAATCAGAGCCGTGCCGAACACTGTAGCGCAGAGAGTAGCTTGAAGGAACAGGAAGCATTATTATAGTGCTGCGATGAACCTTTGCAAAGCTAGATAGCTTGCAGGATGTGAAGACTGTATACAATATCTCCTCGGGAGCGAATGGAAGGGATACTTGAAGACGATGATGGAAGCTTGAAGTTGAAGTTTCCGAAGAAGGTAGTTATTTGATCACCATGTTAGCGGTGAAAGTAAAAGGGAAGAGATATCCTGCCGGGCAAAGTGTTCTGCCCGGGGAGCTGCAAACGCTTCAATATATAGTTAGGAGCTGTTCTATATATTCTGTTTTACTTCAGAACTTTAATTTTAATTTTTCAGATCTTTGTTTTGTTCGGATTCGAGTATATTGTAAATATCTCCCTCTTGCTTTGGCCCTAAGGTAATCCTATAATTTACTAGCACAACTTGTCTATCTCTTCTCTTGTTTGTCTTTGTACTCAGGGTACGTGTGTATGTTGCGGGTGGATGTTGCAAGATCGAGTCACCTAAGGCGGCAACCGGACCTCCAGCTGAGATTCCTAGCACCTCCTGTCCCACCATTACTAGGTGTAATAGCGGCCGAGGAGAAGAAGCCGTATCCTTTTACCTTTCACCATGAAGGATTTATTTTTAATGCCCAGGAGTGTCCTAATGTTATTAGCGTCAAGAATGTCTTAGAATGTAGTCGGCAAAATACGTTGACCCATTATTATATTGACCGTAGCAGATAACAGGAACGTTTGTTTTATGGCACCGTCTGCTAGGATGACGTCCGCTGGGCGTTGTTTGAAATTTGTTCCCAATATTTTCAGAGTTTGATATAGTTTTGTTCCTGTAATACTGGTTCTGCGGTGGCGTCTATATATATGTGAACCCAGTTATTCTCTTGACGACGACATTTTAATGTTTGGAATTTTTGCGCTGTTTTGTATTCTGCTTGTTTGCATGGTGTGGATAGCGACAGGTTTAGGCGGTGTTTCCTTGTTGTTGCAGGTATTGCAGTTGCTTCTGAACACACCGGGTGTCCCGCAGCTGTAACAGCTAATAGTTAACTTATCTTTGTCATTTGATAATTTTTTGTAACATTTTTCAAATAGGTGACTTTTTTTCCCACAGAAGCAACATCGTTTCACTGGTTGGTAGGTAGTAGGTACACTGCGTTCTTATTCTAAATGACGGCATTTTTCTAGTAGCTCAGATAATGTTTTGATGTCAGTTCTGGGAACATGTTTGCGATACTTGATATTAAACAAGCCGTACACAAGGTCTAATTATTATTCTTCCTTGTGTCGCTTAGGTGCCATTTGTGCGAATAGAGTGCGTTTCTCACAAATGAAACTGTCTATGGGCTCGGTAATTTGTTTCTTTTCAAATAACGACATGTATGTTTCGTGAGACTGACGTTTTAGGGCAAACGCCGATTTCATGGCTTCTAAGGCGTGATTCCACATTTTTATGTCGTTTTTGACTCCATCCCATCACGTAGCAGCCACTCTAGTCAGTAATATAGACAGATCTTCAAACGCGTCGTCGTCCAATATATTATCAATTTTTTGTAGATGGTTATATTAATTATGAATTCCTATACCTTGTTATGGTCTCGTTCTCCTCCATATCTTGATGTGCACTGTGCAAAACTTTTAGTATTCATATCGCGATTATTATGGGAATGCGACTGATCTTTTGACATTATGATTAGGTTAAATTTTTCTTCTTCATTTGTCATTTTATGTAGGTAGTTTGATTTGTCCAAATATACGTACCCAACAATTAAAATGCGTTAGTAAGCATAAAGTTTAAATATATTAATTTCTAATATTGAGTATTATTGTATATTAAAGGCTTAATATTGTCTTTAAAATCCTTTTAATTTATTTAAACTATTCTTAAAGTATTCAAAATGGAATAATTAATAGAAGTTCAAGACAATTATATTGCAATAATAAAGATAAATAACATTTTTAATATAATTACTTAAACGTGGTACAGCCACGCTGCAGCTATATTAGTAGTATAGTTGTAGCACAAATGGGTCGGCTCGACCGGGGAAGGACCACGCTCTCACAGATTACCAGCGTAAAATAGCAGCTTAACGCTGCTGTGTTTCGTATGGTGAGTGTAGACAACGGACACCCTTTTTACTGGAAATGAGGCATTTCATCTTAGTCCTCACGGGTGACAACGCACCTGCATTTTGATTCGCAAACGAGGATAGATGTAGATATCTATGGGCCACAGTAACCACTTACCATCAGGTGGACCATATGCTCGTTTGTTACCCTATCCTATAAATAAAAATAATATATAAATACTGCTGCACAATGTATAGTCCTATGTTAGGGACTTATTTGAGTGACTTAAGTTCTATGATACAAAAGCATTAATATAGAAGGTCTCTATGATGCATACGCATTATGATAGCAGAGTTGTGACTTGAACTCCCATATGTATAGGACATATAATAGTATGATCTATGAAATAAAGTAAATATGTGGGAGCTCTTAAGTATATAAAAGCATTATATTGAAAGAAATGGAACTGGAAAAGGATTATCATAGTGGCGTGTAGATTTCTTCACAGCGTCCGAGACCGAGGTAAACTTGGACTCGCTAAGCGATGTGTCCTAGACATATCATTTTAGTTCCGGTGGTAAGTGGGTTTATTGTAGCAATACAACTTGGCTGTGAACATCGCACACCCCTACCGTTTGTGGGCGGCGTCTTAGCGCATAGCGTTATGATACGTCGGCTATATTTCGGATTAGGGTGAGTGTGCTTGGTAGTACTTTTAAGTGCAGCGTGCATACTCAACTTCATGTCTTAGTGCAACATCGTCATGATACGTAGAGTTTTGGCTACTGACGTCTTAGTAGCGTGCTACTATGATACATTGGTAGTGTTTTTTGATAATAAAATTATAAATATTGTTACCAAAGTCGATAGGAATTATGTGGGCACTATCCGTATCATAGTGGCGTTCATGCTTAATGCTATTTGCAGTATTGCGTTTGTGACGGATCTGCAAGTGTGTTGCGCCTGATGCGACGCATTTTGTGGTTCTGGTCTATGCAATTATGCGGAAGGTGATGTCTGCTGGGATTGTATCTTGGGATGGTGTAAGCCCGGCGATAGTCGTATTGATACTTGTTGCGTTATGCAGCATTGCGTCTCTGTGATGGTTGTTGACGGGTCGCTATTCTCAATGGCGCTCTTTGCGACTTGGTTTGACTCACAACTTAAGTAGCTTTTCCCAAGTCGGGTCCCATCATTACGGGGCTGCAGACCGTCTGACTTCCATGATGTTTTCTTATAATTGCCTTTTGGCTATATCTGCCATTGCATTGGTTGGTGGAGCACACGACCTCATACGGGGCATAGCTGGAGGGAGAATCTGTGGAAGCTCTTAAGAATGCAGCTGAAAGCCGCGCAACGTGGGACCCCATTCCCTTGAGGTGAGCGGTAGACTCATGACATGCTCTGCGACTAATTAGCCATGCTGATCATGCAATTGGTGGTGATGCCTTACACTTACATCACCTCTGCAGGAACGGCGGTCCGGTAGGTGCAGGCGCTCACGGAGGGCTTTTTATGGCCAGTGTGCCTAATCCGTGTGACGTACATTCACTGTCGTTGGATTTGATCGTATTCTGTAGGGCTTTTACACGCATTGACATGCGCGACTTCAGTCGATGTTGTGCTTACGCACTACCAAGGGGCCAAGCCCTCTTTTACTGGTACGCCAGTTATTTTGCTGTGGACTACGGTCCAGTTCCCAACATAATGTCATCTTCAGAGGGGAGCGCGTTGGTTGGTTGGTGCTCATCGTACACGGCGTGTGTGTAGCCGTGTGCCTCCCCCACTTTTTTTTAAAATGTGGGATAGCGAAGCTTGTTCTAAGCGAATATTTTAAGCCTTTTACAAGCGGGAAGGGATTAATTAATAAGGAATTGACTGATGTGAACCTGATACGAGTGAAATAGGGACGATTTTATGTCCTTAACCTTTTTTCAGCCCTCTCTTTGTGAACAGGGTTCTTTAACTTCTAAGAGACTACCAACAGCTTTCGATTGCTCTAGTAAATATTCATTCTTCCAAGAGACACCTAAAAGAACTAAGTTGTTATATAAACACAACGTAAATAAGGGTCCTAAGACGATCACTTATATTTAAACCTTTAAAAAGATCAATGTATGGTTAATAAACTAGTCCCGTAAATTTGATATATTTTTATATATCTTACAGATATAGATTATAAAGAAATAAAGAGAAAGAGAGGGGAGGGGGGCGTTACAATATCAACAATTACAATATGTTGCAAACCGGAAATTTTTATTGTTTTTTTGCCAATTTATTTAGAGTTAATTTGATTTCCCATGCACCTTGTTAGCGTAAACACGTTCTTTAAAGTTAATAATTGGCGATTAAGAGGATGCATGTGTTTGAGCTGAAAATTAAACGTTTAATTTTCATTTTTATATTAAATGAAATATATAGCAAGTTTTTAATTTTTTTATTCTATATGTTAGATAATAGACGAGTACGTGAGTACGCTATTTTTGGTCATATTTAAAAGAGATTAGAAATAACAAAAGTGAATATCCTTCTTATATGACATTAAATGCACAAAATTTATCCGATGGTACAGACATATAAACTAATAGATTTGCAAAACATTTCTCACGTATATACTCCGATTATCCTGTAGGCAAAGAAAATGAGATTCCTAACATTGAATGCGTTGGTATTAATCAAACTTTATCTCATATACATATTAGTGTAAAGGAACTAGAATCAAAGCTTGAGAATCTTGACAGCAATAAAGGCGCTGGTCCCGACAATATACCGCCTTTCTTTGCTAGGAAATGAGCAGCAGCCCTGGCGCGCCCTTTAAGTATCATATATAATGCTTCCTTGAAAGAGGGTTTTTTTCCAAGCGCTTGGAAGGAGGCCAGAGTTCTGCCTGTTTTTAAAGGCGGAGATAGGACCGATATAACAAAATACAGGCCCATATCAATACTATCCGTGTTTCCAAAAGTGTTTGTTGGTTCCTCTACTTTTGAAGTCAGATAAAATACCAAAAAAAAAAAATAAAAAAGTTATGCAGTTCGATCAAACATTCTATATATAAGTGCGTTTCAGCAACAATGTATATTATACCGGAACTTTAGCTAAAAGCACTCCCTTTTATGAATTCTTTTTTATCTTCAACGATTTCAAGTTTTTAAAATTCCTTTTATGCGATGTACTCAAAAGTTGAGCAGGGGACCATTTTAAAACATGCATAAATACTTAATACTATTGTGTCTTATTTGTGTATTTTCATTTGCTTACTATTTCGCTGCTATATATTGCGTATTTTATACTGATTTTAATATCGAGTAAATTAATTGGTAATGTATTCGACAGTGATGACGTAGCCTAGCCCATGTTTTTAAATTAAAATTGATAAACGAGCACACAGTGTATCTGATGGTAAGAGAATGCTGTGATTCACAGGCACCTACATCTATATGCATGCATGCCTAAAGAGATTACCCCTAAAGACTGAGCCCACCCATTCGTATTGCAGCTATAATTATACACGAGTAGCTACAATGCTGTAGCTACAAAGCTTAACAAATATAATGTCACAATCGTATTAATTATTTATGCGTACCGGAGTGCCTTTCTTTTTCTAAAATTTAGTCGGTTCTAAACTATTACACGTGAAATCATCCATGTGTCCTCTTTTTAAATTGAAGTGACAATCGAACGTACATTCCAGCCAATCAGCTTGCCAGACACCACCACCATCGTGTGGCTACTGCAGTTCATGAGCTATCACCTTCAAATAAAGTTGACTACAGATCCGTTGCAAGAAATAATACCTTGATAAATCTTGTACTTGCTCTACATTTCAGTTATAAGTTTGTGCGTCACTTTATGTCTATAATGATTTTTATGATAGCATATAACATAGAAACTTAGTAGCAATCGTTCGATAATGAGCTTATCGTACATAGATAGTATAATATATCATGGTTTGATTTTACGTACTCGTACTCTTCTATAGTATTGCAATTGATAATAACATAATAGTTCCTAAGCATGTGACAGCTGAAAGGTGAGGGATTATTATTTAAACTTGAAAAGAAGATTATACAAGCAGTGTGTATTGCCAGTGATATCATATCGATCTGAGATGTAGTCCTTCATTCTTGGTCGTGTGAGGAAACTCAAGGTCGCTCAACGTGCTATTGACTGAGCTATTCTTGGAGTTTCCCTAGTTGATAGAATAAGAAGTTATATGAATTAGAACCAGAGTAACCGATAAAGCCCAAAAGATCATTAAGCTGATGTGGAAATGCTGAGACCATTCAGCGGCTCGTAATAAGAACGAAATCCTGGGTAAAATGCAGGCAGTCGATGGATGCAGGTGGCTCGGGACCTTGTTTTGTGGTATTTGTTCGAGGAGGCTTATATCCAGCAGTGGACTTGTAATAGGCTGCAATGGTAATGATGATGGCGAAGAAATAGGTTAGGCGAACATCTGAACATAAAATATTTTATAACTCATAAAAAGTTACATTTTTAAAATATTAATGTATATCAACAATTAACATATAAAATAATTTCTACGAAGTGTTTATTTAACACAACACAACCGGTAGATGATTTATAGTAAATTTCAATTCTTTGTGGGATTTTTTAACAGCCTTAAGGGTTACGTAGAAAACGTTTAGTAGGGCTGGTATTTGGCGACACTTATCATGGCATTATTATAAAACAACATTTATTTATTATGAACGATAAAAGCTGCGCCCCGCTGCACGTTCATCTCTTAGTTTCCACTGCAACGTTTTTTTCAATTACAGTCGTTCTTTACTGAACTACCGCAACAATAAAAGTAGTTTTATAGTGCTGGTTAAAGTTGAAAAATTGCAACATTAATTTTCTTAATTCGAGCGGAGTGTCGCGGTCAAGTTGACTAATAGTATGTCATTATCAGGTGGCTACAAGCCGGTGCGGTCCTGCTTGATATGCCAATGTTCGCGGGACTTAAATAAATGATCGGTTGTTGAATTTAACCCTATGTTATCGGTTTAAACGACAAATATTTAGCATCCTTCACTCACCTCAAATAATTCAACTTGCCAACCTATCTGCCAAGTATAGCACCTATGTAAAATCCCAAATGTACGAGGTCAAGCCATGCTGAAGCTATATAACTGACGCAACACAAATTATGGGAAGGTTGATTCTTACGAGTACTCGTCTTTCTTGACCTCATGGCCTCTGCGTATTGGGCTCGGGGGCCTCGCTGTGCCCGTGGATTTAAAGGCCGCGGTGGAAAGCGCGCCTCGTGCTTCGGTGCGCCTTGCCTGAAAAGGAGAAGGGGGAGAAGTTATCCACCATGGGGTTTTAGTCGGTGCGAGTCCGACATATCCCATCCCCGCCCTTGCGAGACGGGTATACATGGGCATTTCCCCTCCTTAAAAATAGAGTGAAAACACATTTGCATTTTAATTCTTAATAAATGACATAAATATCTATAGGCTACAGCCTTTTAGTGACTGTTACTGTTTAGATGATATGTGTGCTAGCTTGTCGCCCTACATCTATTAAAAATAATTACTCGTACCTTACTTCTTATGTTAACAAGTTTAAAGGTTAACAAGGTAATTTCAAAAACCCGACTGCGTAAAAAAGTTTAATAATTTTGAAAGTTATACAATTATGGGGATTTTATTATCTTCTTTTTGATTTCTTATATTTACGCAAAGACTACACATTAAATGAAACTATTTTTTTTACGGATTTTATCGCGTTTATTTTAGCTATTTATTTCCCGACGTATCGGGTGCTTTACAACACCCATGGTCACACGGGGGGACTGAGGTGTTTGACGTTCCGATGTCATAGTTAGCCAAAAAAATTGGGGGATGGCTTGAACTTTGGGCATAGTCAGTTTGAATAGCTTATCATATAGAGGATATCCTGGGGTCATGATTGAATAGGGGCAAAAAGTTCTCATTACCAAAAATTCTTCTTTCGCCTATACATCCGCCTCTTACACATTCTTACACATTCTTTATTTCCGACACATTAGTTCAATTGTTTGAAGATATTTAGTACTTAGTTGTGAAACTAAAACAAATTCAAGTTGGCAAATTAAATTTTTCTTAAGTTAGTAGAGATTCTACGTCATTAAGAGTGCTAACAATTCGGTCCCCAATTAATTTCACGGCATCTTAAGCAATGTTGATGAGGAAATTAAAAGGTACGCAGTCGTTTTGTTTTCGCATTTCACGCCATGCCAAGGTTAATTAATCTATAATGCTGATTTCAATTATTAGAAGTTCTAACAGCGCTATTTAAGTCCGACATTTAATGAAACCACGTAGTTCTTTGAGCTAATTAAAAAAATCTAAGTTTTATGTCATTCAGAGACTAGTAAATTATTTTAAATGAATGTCTGTTTTTTTATTCTTATTTGCACGTCCTCGGAATTGTCATTTATATTATTTTTAGAAGTATTTGATTTATTTGATTCAATTCAATTTGTTTTTGATCAAGATTGTGTAAAATGGCATAATATATTCTGTCGGTCACCGTATCATCATTTTTAGATGGTAGAACCTTGTCAGTTTAATATTTGTAGAAGTTGTAACATAAACGAGTTATTTGTTATATGTTCTCATTTTGTTACATAGTACAAGTATGAACAGCGACAAGTCCGTATTTAAAATTATTTTACATGGGTTAAAAGATAGAATATACTCAGAGTAGGACTAAAGCTCTGAAATATTAAGATTGACTATTGTCACTTTCGTTTCATGGAAGATATTTAAGGTTGCGCACAAATCAAATTCACTCAAAGTTGAATTTAATTTTACAACAGTCAATCAAGTTCAAAAATGAAAAGAGTTATCTAAGGATAATTAATTTTCATTCTAAGCGATGTAATCATTCAAGTACCTAATAGGAAAATATTTTCTTCGTAGAAAAAGAAAAACAAAGCTACCGCTATTTTTCGGCTATTTTAATTCTGTTCTTAATAGAGTAGTTTTAGAAACAAAAAGTAGATAAAAACAACTACTAAAAATAGAGTTTGTGGTGTCACTGAGTATTTTTAACATTCTTTTATTAGCTTTGCGTGTATGTATCTATCTATGTGACTATAGTTGTCAAGAATATTTTGTTGTGATTTTGACCAACATGTAGACGGCCGATTTACTTGAAAATTTTCGTATGAAGAACAGATAACAACAAAATAATTTTATAATTTTATCCGAGTATCCTCATCAGGATCACCAGAATAAAATAAAATAATTATCAGGATCACTACAGCTCGTGATCAACGCGTTTTTTTAATTTTTTAACTCCTTTGTTATTTAGAATTTACTGTAATTTACGACATAAAAAAAAACTAATTACGAGTCACCTGTATTTTACCTGAGGAAAAGTTAGATCAATAATCTATAAGGCCGTCCACTGACTGCACCCGTCTTCGCTGACCTGAGCACAGCACTATCATCCGGGCTAACATGTTACCGAGTGTGGAGCAATTTCGCCAACATTTTAGGGCCAGGTAGTCCAAGAAATATGTCTCTGTGCTACAAGAGAGAGTCATATACCGGAAGGTACAGGAGAACTTGCAAAAAACACTCTTGTCTTAATTAAAGGTGACAACAAGCCTTCACTCAAGAGGAGTCTGAGGCGCATCAATAAAGTTTTCCGGCGGAGATGTTGTCTCCAGGGTTGCTAGAGTACAAACTGTGAAGACCATCGTTACATTGTTACATCGTGCTCGATTGTATGCGCAAGTACAGGTGCACTCTATTTTCTCACTCTCATTGTCCAATGGGATGGTAATCCAATACAACAGGAAGAAGATCAGGCGCAGGACCAATGGCTTTACGTGCTTTCGGATGCCAGGGGGTGAAAAATCGCCAACTTTCTGACTCTGGGCAAGAGAATGTCTTGGCAGAAAAACACAATAACTTATTTAAAGTGTAGTTTTGATTCAATGTTTAATATTTGGGCAAATGAAATTATTAGCCGTAACTTTATTTCTTGAGCTCAAGGGCATCAAGTCCTTTAAAAATAATGTACATTGTTTTGTTTCAGTATCGTTTTCGACATTTACATATGTAATTAAATTAGGTTTAAAACATTTCTATATAAAAAATCACTGAAGCGTTCGCCCGAAAAAGAGCACTAATATAAAGTCCTCTTTTTTGAATAGAATTTGAAGTTAACAACGCCTATTTTCAATCCAGAATTTTAAAATCTAGAGAGCACACAGTTCACCTAATATCTAGTAAGCAGATAGCAGATGATGTGACCTATGGACACATACACCTAGATGTCATAAAGTTCACTGGCTCCGCTGCAGTTGCATCTTAATACCATCACTCTTCTCTTCTTGCTGCTCCACACATTATAAACAATGATATTTTTTTTAATAATTAAAATGACAAACGAATTTAGAACCCACCTAATGATAAGTGGGTACTGCAGCCTAGGGATACCTGGGGCTGACTTTAAACAAAAAAGGCTACAAATGTGTGGTCATCTCTGAGGACGAAATTGAAATGTCTCTTTTTACAAAATAAGTGTGGTCGTACTACAACCACAATATAGCCGTAGCATGGCTCTACCACGAAAGTGCGGAACCTTTCTTTTGACGTGTCGTTGGTAACATAAATATGTTTTGTTTTGGGGGTTACAGTACAGCTCCCATCGACAAAATAATAATAAATAATGTTACATTTCTGATAACAATTCTTAAAATTATTCTAAACATTATTAATTATTATCTAAATTCAAACTATAATCTAAGGCATAATATCTAGTTAGGAGGGCGTTAGGCTAAAACCCTCTAGCACGTGAAAATGCGTAGTCACAGTTTAGTATAACTGACATATTAAATGAGCGAGTGCCTGCTGTATTGCCATATGTCAGAGGTGTCTCTGACAAAATTGGCTATTTCTTGATGCGTGCTTCCATTAAAACATACTTCAAGCCGCCGAAGAAGATTAGTCAGTTTTTACCATCAGTCAAGTGTTATGTCCCTCTGCAAGCTGCAGGAGTGTACAAGCTTGATTCTGAATGTGGTTTCTTATATATAGGACATACTAAAAGATCCATAAAAACTCGAGTTAAAGAACACATAGCTGATGTGAAGAATCGACGCTCCGGGAAGTCTGCAGTCTGTGATCACGTACAGGATCGCCCCCGTCACTACATTAGATTTGATAGACCACAAATCCTCACTAAAGAACACCGAGTCCTTCCAAGGATGATTCGCGAGGCTATTGAAATCAAAAAAGATCCTAATTTCAATAGAGAAGATGGCTGGGTGCTACCCTCTGCTTGGGATCCCATAATTAATAAAATTAAATCCCAACCCAAGCATACAACTGTAAGACTTCAAGATACTGTAAGTTCATACTGCGTAGATCGGAACAAAAAAAATTAATAATTTTTAATCTGGAGGTAGCCGTGGTTAACTATGACATTGGGACGTCATACACCTCAGTCCCCCCCATGGCCATAGGTGCTATAAATTCTTGAAACGTCGGGAATATAAAATAAATTAATATACGCGATAAAATCCGTAAAATTAGTTTTATTTAAATTATTTAAATATTAAATGAAACTAATTTTTACGGATTTCATGGCGTTTAATTTAACTTTTTAATTCCCGACGTTTCGGGTGCTTTACAGCACTCATAGTCACGGGGGGGACTGAGGTGTTTGATGTCCCGATATCATACTTAGCCCGGCTACCTTCAGTTTTTGAATATTAATTTTTGGTCCAATCTACGCAGAATGAGCTTATAGTATCTTGAAGTCTTGCAGTGATATGCTTGGGTTTGGATTTAATTTTATTAATTATAGGATCCCAAGCAGATGGCAGCACCCATTCATCTTCTCTATTGAAATTAGGATGTTTTTTAATTTCAATAGCCTCGCGAATCATCCTTGGTAGGAATCGGTGTTCTTCTGCGAGGATTAGTGGTCTATCAATTCTTATGTAATGGTGGGGACGATCTTGAACATGTTACACACTGCAAACTTCCCGGAACGTCAGTGCTTCTAGTCAGCTATATGTTCTTTCACGTGGGTTTTTGTAGATCTTCCTCTGCGATATAAGAAATCATAATTGACATAATCAGGCATAATATTACGTTTTTACTTTAGCAAACATTAACAATATTATTCATTCGCATCCTTAGTCATCTAGATTGTATGTCATCTAGTCCGTACATTTAATAATACATAGTACTTTTTCCTTCTTTTTATTATTAATTAAAAAAGTAACTTTACAATCATGTATCATCATTATCAACATAATATTGTACACATATGTTATAATGTTTTTTATAAAATCTATGTTTAATATTATTTTTTGATCTTGGCGTGCGACAAACTTTTTATAGTTTCTAAAATAATTTTATGAAAGCATGTACATTGCCCCAAGAATAAATTACTTAAGGTCGAGTCGACAAATTCCCTGACCGATATTCTTTCTCTTAGAAACATTAATCTTTGATTAATATCGAGCAGTAGATTTTTAGGTTGATTAAGATTATAGTATATATTATAATATCTACAGTATTGCAGCCACACATTGCCGAGAAACATGGTCCGTTTAGACGAGCCTTAACAGCATGTGCATGTATATGTAGACGTGATAGAGCGTGCAAGTGCGCATGTGTAGGCGTATGTGTATGTGCAATATTAACCACACTTAAGTATGGGAAAGGCCAGATATATCTCATAACATCCAGTAGATATACCATCTGGTATATCGTATATTATACCAGGTGCACAATGCCCAGACTGGCAAATGGGAGTACTGTCAATAGTTACGTCGCCAATCTGCCTACCAAGCGTGGCCATTATAGCAAATACTTACTACAACTTCCCTACCAAGCGTAATACTTACCATATCAAAATACTTTCTGCAATATTAAATTTACAAATTCAATTAAACGTAACTACTACAACAGCAGTTTTACTTTCTCGGTTGGTTTAAGCTTGTAATTGTTTCGTTGAATTCATTCACTAAATTAAAATAAAATATTTGAATTCCTTGACTTCATATAGCGTCTTTTGACATGTTTAATTTAAATCAGATCGTAATTACAATAGTCGTTATTTTTAGTTTATGTTTTTGGGAATCACACTTATCACTTATTTGCAGGGTTTGTGTATAGTTAACTGTACTGTAAAAATTGCTTCATTCTGTGCTTGTGCGTGTGCCATGTGTGTGATGTGCTCTATATTTTGTGACGTTTATTTAAGGAGCGAAATTTCTTTTTACGAGAAGATGGTGGATTATGTTTCGAAATTCCACCGTGGCAGCATACACCTGTTGAAATGGATCGTCACATTGAAAAAGTAAAAGCGACTTGGGGAAATTCATCAATTCCCATAGAAATGCTAAGACTTAATTTGGGCACCGCTAACAGGTTAATACCTATTCTCAAATTAATATCTCTCTTTTCTAAGGGTTTATTTTTCAGTCTTTTGATATAAGTTATCCAGCAAATAAATTATAACCTGAGTTAATGAAAATGAACCTAGATGAAGTAACGACCTGTTAAGACATGCAGGAAGTCGATGGATGCTGGTGGTTGAGGACCGTGCTTTATGGTATTTCTTGGGGGAGGCCTATGTTCAGCAATTTTGAAATCAAATCGTAGAATGACCCTTGTAGCATACTTACACGATTTACTCTGACAAAGCCATAAGACGTACACAAAATAATTTACTACGGAATTGTAGATCCCAAAAAATTACACGTAAAAGTCCGCTATAGTAGGTATAATTGTTAAAATGCCTACCACGGTACCACCATTGTAAGATTTATGTCAAGTTGTTTTGGCTGACACGATCATCCCTTTATGGATCGTATTCGTTAGGTTAAGCAATAAATGTATATTAAAATTGTCTTTCAAACCATATAATTTAAATGAATATTAAACATAAGTGACGCAAACTTATTAGAATTCACGCGGCCGAAGCCAAGGCGGGACGCTAGTGAAGAATATGGGAAATATAAGTGGATTCATTTTTCGTATAACTTAACCTTATAGTTGCAGCCTAAGAACATCAACTACACAGCAGTGGACTTTTATATTCTGAAATAATAAACGCTAATACGTTTTTGACAAATTTATTTTTAAACTAACATATTTACAGCAAAATAAGCCAGTATGTGGACACAGTTATCGGTCCCTTTTTGGACACATATCACAGAAACATCCAAACTTCATACCAGCAGTTAACTAACAAGATTCTTCGGAAAACAAAAGATGAAGTCAATGCCGCATTACGCAAAAAGCAAAAGGTTTATAAAGATTTGATTCAATTAGCAGATCATTTAGCCGTTCCAGGTACAAAGTAAATTGTGAATAGTCGTAAAGACTAATAACTATGTTTTGCAATATATTTTAAATAACATTTTTAAGGTAACTTAGCAAAGTTAAAGCATCAGTCATAATTATTAGTTTCGATATTAATGTGTTTTGTAATATGTAAAACTTATTGGATCTAAGTTTATAGACCATCTTTATTATCTTACGTACATTATATAACCCAAAGCTGAGGTAAATGGGTATATTTAGTATTATTATGGTCGCAGCAGGGCTTAGATATTTTTAACTAAAATTACTTTTATTCAATACGAATAATTTCCATACTTTGCCATTCAGTGCTATTTTCCTTGTCTTTGATGTAGTTGAATTATTTTATCCAACGTAAACAAAAATAAGTAAAACCACAAAAGTTGGAATTTCGATCTAATTTTGTATCCAATTGTCTGTGCATATGTATTTCTGTATCAATTGTATGTGTATTTTTATGCCTTATAAAATCGACGTCAATTTAAGCATTGATTAAAGTTCTCTTCTCTCTTTTTGCCACACAGCAATAGAAAGTGACAGACATAGAGAAATTAAATGAAACTAATTTTTTCGGATTTTATCGTGTTTAATTTAATTTTTTAATTCCCAACGTTTCGCGGGGGGACTAAGTTGTTTGACGTCCCGATGTTATAGTTAGCCCGGCTACCTTCAGTTTTTAAGTATATTAATTTTGGTCCGATTTACGCAGAAGCTTAAGTTTAGAGTATCTTGAAGTCTTGCAGTGGTATGCTTGGGTTTGGATTTAATTTTATTAATTATAGGATACCAAGCTGTTGGCAGCACCCATCCATCTTATCTATTGAAATTAGAATATTTTCTAATTTCAATAGCCTCGCGAAACCTTCTTGGTAGGAATCGGTGTTCTATTGCGAGTATTTGTGGTCTATCAAATCTAATGTAATGGTGGTCACGATCTAGAACATTTTCACACACTGCAGACTTCCCGAAACGTCGGTGCTTGAAATTAAACGCAATAAAATCCGTAAAATTTAGTTTCATTTCATGTATAGTCTTCGCGTAAAAATAAGATGTAGAGAGAATTAAAATAAAGTAAGCAATAATGAGCAATTATTATTAGGCCGTAATTGGATAATATTATCGTTATGTTTAATTTTATTTTTATAATGTATCCAGAAATGTGTGATGAAGAACGGCGCTATGCGCGTACCATCGCTAGCAGGCACATTGCCCACGTCTACAAATGTACCGAGGAAGCGAGGAATTCAATTTCTAAAATGGGAAAATATGCTGAAGAAATGATAGGCATTACACGTAATCATATGCAAATGGCGATGGAAAACGCTACAAGAAGAATCGCTTTAAAAGAACAATATGGAATTGAAATAGAAAAGTAAACAATTTGAAAATATTGGAAACTTTTTGTTATGGCGCTAGAGATTTATTTCCATTAGAACTCTAGTATTTTATTCATAAAAAGCAGCATATTTATTTTAGATGCTAAGGATAGAAGGATTTCCTCTTGCCTATTGCTGCCACCAAACAGCAGTGTCTGCACTGATGTGTTCTTTATCTAATGGCAAGAGAGAGTATAATTAGAGAATGTAAAGCATTATATATTAATCCCGAGATGTGACAACGCATCTTTAGCCTTTTTTGTTTGAAGTTTGTCATAGGTGTCTATGAGTTGTAACTTCAGTTTCATATTAAAATTGTGTAGCTTTAGCATTTGGAGAATATTTGGATAGTCGAAGTAAAAATGCAGCTAAAAGCAGTGGTAGAGTCATGCTGCAGTTGTGTTTCCTTTGCAACACAAATGGGTTGATTCGACTGAGGAAGGACTACAAATTTACAAAATACTTGCGTTGAATATCAGTAAAATACTTTTCACTTGATAAAATACTTGGGTGGAATATCTGTAAAATACTTTCAAATAAAAATTCACTTATGGTTACCTCAACTTTACAGAACAAATGAAAGCGCTTGCCTCAAAGATCTGTCTAAAGCGGCGGTCTCCCTTGGGTACGAGTTGGATCTAAGTTTAACAAACGCTCGTCGTCACAACGAACAATCTTGTGAGAAACTTTTTGTTTGCTGTACAAGAGCTCGAAAGACCACTGATGAATCCGTGGCCGCTTTGAGAGAGAATCTGTATCAGTGTGTATATGCCTAACAAAGAATAGGAGACTGTAAATAAAAATATAAAATTTGATAAAATGTGATATTATACAGAAGTCTATATTTTATTATTGTTTCAATTATTAAAGTTATGTTTTAGATGTAAATTATTTACATTTGATAAAATTATAAAATTTAAAATAAAATTATAAAAATTATAAAAAAAATATAAAATAAATATTACAATTTGTTACGATATCAAAATTAAAACTACATAAAGTTCTACTACCCACAATTTAGTGCCTGAGTCGTCTCGCTGAATTAAACAATGCCTTTTGGCGAAAAAATAATCTTTCTTGTCTAAATACCAAATGACACAAATATACAACATGTAATAAATTAAAAGTAAAAAAAAATTTTTTTTCAAATAAGCTTTTATTTAAATGCGCTAAAAAGAATAAAATAAACTTGTGCTTTAAAATTTTTACTATCAACTTATAACGTCATTACACTTTTATATCATATATGATATAAAAGTTTGTCGCGATATTTAAGTTTCTACTCATTTCTACTTATTCGTATTTACTTAGTTTGAAAATTTTAAAAATTAAAATCAATCAGATCCTGTTTACCTACGCAGGTTAATCTCGCGACATACTTTTAATTTATTTTTTATTTCTTAGTTATCGCTGGACAGGTTTCTCAGTCTGATCATCTCATTCAACGCATCATTGTTGCAAGGTCGTTTGTCGGTGAATTTCGAACAGTATATTTCTTCAATAAGCAGACGTTCTAATGATTTTATCCTACTTAAGGTCACGTATGCTTGACCAGCAGCGAAGAGCTTCGAACCTAAGTATACAACGGCATTAAATGAGATGAACACCGTCTTTACCGAAATCTATACGGACGGATGGTATGTCAGTATCATAATTTGTGCTCTCTGGAAGCAGGGCCACATGATTTCTGTAATATGTCCATTGGCACCATTAACCAGACCTTTGGACAGTCAAAGTTTACCACCCAATGCTACAGACTCGAGCAGTTCGACCTCAATATCATATTAGAGGACTCCAAAAACTGTTACACCTTGATGCCACTCAGTCCTCGGCACGGCCTCACCTTGACTCGGATGTTTGGAGGAATGCGCTACTTATTTCAGCTTGAAGCTTACTTGTGGCTTACGAAACATAGTTCCAGGTTTGATATTGGAGTTACCCTTCTCCTAGACAGGTTGCAAACCAATGCTGTTGACGCCTATCTCGCCAAATTACACAAGTCAAAGTTAATCAACTGATGCTACAGACTCGAACAATTCGACCTCAATATCATTATCGAGGACTGCAAAAACCCCAGTACACCAAAGTTTCAGAGGGATTGGAGCAACCGAGTTTATGATCACCATCTTATTTTTAGTAAACTCGCATTCGTATTCTCAGCAAGTCCTTTCATTTGATACCCATATTGTAGGAAAGCATAAAAAACTTAGTCCACCTTCTTTACAAGTCCACCATATTGGATTTACAGTGACGTCACTTTATTTTTAGAGTTATACTAAGCAAGCCCTTTCATTTGAAACCCATATTGTAGGAAAGTATAAAAAACTTAGTCCGCCATCTTTAAAAGTCCGCCATATTGGATTTAGAGTAACGTCACTTTATTTTTCGAGTTACACTAAGCAAGCCCTTTCATTTGATATCCATATTGTAGGAGTTCATGAAAAATGTCTGTCCGCCATCTAGGGTGTTCCGCTATGTTGGATTTAGAATAACGTCACATAGTTAACCATGCATTATCATCCAAACTTAATGTGTATACAAATTTTGAGCTCAATCGATTGAAGATATCTGCTTCAATATTGAGTTGCAAGATTCCACCCGAACAAACATAGTTTCATTGCAAGTTTTATAAAAGCTTGTAAAAAAAAAAAATAAAAAAAAATGTATGACAGTGCTTAATGTTATTGTGATTTATTTTAATTAAAAAAATTAAACAACATTTCTTTAACATGTCAATCTATACGGCGCTTTTGAGTTGTTCAAACTTTTGAGTGGACTAAGGAATACAACAAGTTCACGGTAACCACTAAAACATCGTTTAAATAGTTAGTTACATTAAAACTTTATAACCTATTTTTCCACCCTTAGATGTGATTTTTTTTATATTGGATGACTCCTAAAGTAAAATGAAGAATCATTAAAATCGATTTAGCCGTTTTCGAATAAACGGTAATCATATATTAAAAAAACTTGGTGGTGGGAATTTTCTGTTTAGGCATCCGTCTAGATAGGTCTCCCTCTTACCTTTTTCTGCTACCAAATAGTAGTACTTGCACTGATTACCGTCCCTTCGGAATGTGAATGTTAGGGGATAATAGAGAGTGCACCTATGCTTGCGCAAACACTCGAACACTATAATCATATCCTACACAGATGGCTAGTCTCCGTTTAGACTAGTCGCCGTAACCTAAATTCTGCCTGAAGGAAATTATTACACTTTATATGTAAATCGCGCTCTTTTTTTTCACTTTTTAATTGAAATTGCAAAAAAAAATACACTTGAATTTATTTTTGCAACTTGGAGGTTGTTTGCATACACGTCCTTGATTGTAAATGGTAAGAATTCTATTTTGCGTAGGAGTCAGTTGAGTAGAAACCTATTACCCATTTCTGCCTCGAAGCAGCACTGAAGGATGTAGAGAGCCATTATAATTACAGGGTGTGAATCATTCCATTTTGTTCCTCAAAAGTGACAACGCAAGCAAAGCGAAGCCATCTTTATTTGAAGTTGAATACATGGCTGCATGAAGTGTCCATGGGCTGCGCTAACATCAGTCAGTCAGTAAGTTCTTTAGTCGCTTCAATTTCGTAAAGAAAATATATTTATTGTAATTAATAGAATCAGGCGTTACTTTGCGGAAGTCCATTATTAAAATAAAATGTAAATAAAATGTTTTTTTTTTTTTTTTTTTTTTTTTTTTTATAGGAGAGGGGGCAAACGAGCATGCGGCTCACCTGATGGTAAGTGACTACCGCCGCCCATGAACAACCGCAACACCAGGGGAATTGCAGATGCGTTGCCGGCCTTTTAAAAAGGAGTAGGCTCTTTTCTTGAAGGTCCCTAAGTCGTATCGGTCCGGAAAAATCCCTGGTGGTAAACTATTCCACAAGGAAGTTGTGCGAGGAAGAAAACATCTTCTAAATCGCACAGTGGTGGACCGCCAATCATCCAGATGGTGTGGATGGTATCGGGAGTTCTGCCGCGATGTGCGTTCGTGAAATTTGGCGGCTGGGATTAATCCGAACAATTCCTCAGAGCACTCCCCATGGTAGATGCGAAAGAAAATGCAAAGAGATGCAACATCTCTTCGCAGTGCCAATGAATCGAGCCGATCGGAAAGGGCTCGGTCGTCGACGATTCGAGCCGCTCTGCGCTGGATGCGGTCAAGTGGAAGGAGCTGGCACTGGGGAGCCCCTGCCCAGAGATGGGAACAGTATTCCATGTGAGGCCGAACCTGCGCCTTGTAAAGTTGCAGGCGGTGTGCCGGCATGAAATACTGTCCCGCTCTGCTGAGCACGCCAAGCTTTTTAGAGGCCAATTTGGCCTTCCCTTCCAAGTGACCACGAAACTGCACGTCACTCGATATGTCGACTCCGAGGATACCGATACTGGCTGAAGCAAGAAGGGGAGTGCCTTGAAACTGAGGAGATACGACAAAGGGGTTCTTTTTAGCGGTAAACGCGCAAACTTGTGTCTTCTGAGGATTAAATTGGACTAGATTTAGTCGCCCCCAATCCGAGACTTTGTCCAGCAAAGACTCGACTTCAGACACAAGTTTGTTCCGGTACTCGGCGACGTTTATTAAAATAAAATGATGTGTCTTACCTAGTTTGAAGAGCACCTCCCGCCCTCCCTCAATTGCGTGCACTAACCCCGTCACCACTAACCCCAGCACCACTACTTCCAACACCACTACACTAGGAAAGACACACCACTACTACAATACAGTATTGCTCTTCAAACTAGGTAAGACACATCATTTTATTTTATCTAGCGGATGTACGCAAAATAATTTTCTGTCAAATTTAATATATTTATTTCTTATGGACTAACACCGAGATCCGTAAAAGTTATGAATGGATTATATAAATAGTTTGCCGTGTGCCCACCACTGCGTGTTTTTTGAAATTTTACTTTCCTCACGACCATATTGTATATTTTTTTATTTTTTTCCTTTTGCATATTCGCTTGCTGCCCCTTCTATATATAAAAAATATTTTTGTCAAATGTAGCAAAGTACTTATTAATCTAGGGGAGCATTGCTACCACTCGGCTTTCAGCCACGTGATAATGACTCGCTATTTGTCCCCTGGACCGCAACATTTAGCTCCAATTAAGAAAATTAATGTTACTATTTTTCACTTTTGACCAACGAAACAAAACGTTGCTTTAGGAATTCGGTTATTTGCTTATAAAACGAGGTTTCCCATCTTTTTTCTAACTAAATAATAGCTTTGAATAAAACTACTTTTACGGATTTTATCGCGTTTAATTAACATTTTTTGCTTACTTTTATTAATTCCCGACGTTTCGGGTGCTTTCCAGCACCCATGGTCACGGAGGACTGAGGTGATTGACGTCCCGATGTCAGCGTTAATCCCGAGTACCTTCAGCTTTTTTAATTATTAGTTTTGGTCTGATCTACGCATAATGAACTTACTGTATCTTGAAGTCTTGCAGTGGTATGCTTGGGTTTAGTTTTAATTACAGGATCCCAAGCAGGTGGTAGTATCCAGCCTCCGTCTCTATTGAAATTAGGATGTTTTTTAATTTCAATAGCCTCACGTATCATCCTTGGCGGGAACCGATGTTCTTTCGCAAGAATTTGTGGTTTATCAAATCTAATGTAATGGCGGGGGCCGTCTAGGATTTGATCACAAACTGCAGACTTCCCGGAACGTTGGTGCTTTACGTCAGCTATGTGTTCTTTTACGCGGGTTTTTATTGATCGTGTTGTTTGCCCTATATTTGAGAGACCACATTCACAATCAAGCTTGTACACTTCTGCATCTTGTAGAGGAATATTGCACTTGACGGATGGCAAGAACTGACTAATCTTCTTCGGCGGCTTGAAGAATGTTCTAATAGAAGCTCGCTTCAAGATGTAGCCAATCTTGTCTGTGACACCTCTAATATATGGTAGTACAGCAGGCACACGCTCGCCTATGGCCGGTTCCACTCACACTGATTTCATGAATATTATTTTTTTTTGCGCGGAACCCTAATTTTGTTTTTGAGTAATGTTACCATCGTATAAATATTAAAAAATATTGACATTAATATTTATACGATACTAACGTCACGCAATTGTTTTGCCTTCCCGGAACCCTTCCACCAACACTTAAACTTTATGGTATGGTATTAAAGTTCAAATTGACTTTTAAGTATTATTACGAATCTTTTGTATGAGAATAAAGAAAAGTGTTGTTTTTAGACTTCTTCAGGTAACTTTTTAAATTTTTCTCTCCGTAAGAACCATCTTCGTACTTCAATGAAAATTATGAAAAAAGAATTAGCGAAATCGGTTCAGCTGCTCCCGATATTTGCGCTTAGCAACACATTCAGCGATTCATTTTATATTATAGATATATAGTTTATGTTTATTCTTTGACACGCTCTGTAGCCTGAATGACTTGATAAATTTTAACGTATGGGGCGTCGTTGGATTAGTTTTAGTTTTGGAAGTGACATAGGGTATAATTTTTTTCAGTTGAATTTTTTACGAAGTCGAGATTTTTAATAACTTAACTAACTATGACATCAGGACGTTAAATCGTGACCATGGGTGCTGTAAAGCATCCGAAATGTCGGGAATTAAAATGTCAAATAAAACACGATAGAATCTGTAAACATTAGTTTCATTTAATGTGTAGTCTTCGCGTAAATATAATTAATCATTACTGTTTTAATAATTTAGCTTGTTTATAAAAGTAAGAGTAACAAATTAGCACACAGCCCACCACTTTTAATGACTTAAACAAAAAAGCCATCGATGCGTTGTCATTCAAAAGATTCGAAAGACAAAATTCCTAACAGCTTTTATTTATATTGACTCCTTACCATCCAAACTGGAATGCAGCGATGCGTGTAGTTTTAGATTGATGGCAGATACAGGTAAAAGGCTGGTACTAACTCCTACGTAGAAAACCCAAATACTGCTAACCAAAGGCCTGCTCCAAGTAATGTCATGTTAAATTCCACAAAACAACCACTTAATGTACATTATTACGTTTATCTCTTTAAATAAGAATCAATTGCTGTCCGTTAGTCTTGATATAACTTTAAGGGCTCTTGCCCACGAGACGGTTTTTCATCGGAGCTAAGCCCGGCATCAAGCCGGGTCTACGTCCGGTCATCAGTATTGTATGGTATACTATGAAGCCAAACACACGACGCCGGCGCTAGCGCCGCCTCATCGCGCAATCGGCCACGGTGCTCGCCGCGTCTACACCCAGTGCGTAGTGGTCTAATGGAGTATTGGAGCGCATGTACACGAGACCTTACCTACGCCCGACGCATGCCGACTACCTACGCGCAAAGCAATATTATAAATATTAAATATGGAGATTTTAATTGTAAAACTATAACATATTAAGGTTGGGTTCCAAAGTATGTAACATTTTGTTAAATGTTTCTTTTTTCATTCGAAAGTACTTCTCAAATTTCTCTTCATGTTTCATTAGTTGTGTAACTTGTTACCAGTAAAAAGAGTTTCCGATTCTCTACCTATCCTATGAACGAAGGCCAAATAATGCCGGTAGTTTTGGCTGATGATGTACTATGGCAAGTAAAATATCCATTAAAACAATCAATCAATCAATAAATGGCCAATAAAATAATCAATGGAGAGGATTATGTTCAGCAGTGGACTTTCGATAAGCTGTATGAAGAAAATGAATGAAAAATTTATTTTAAAACAAGGCAACTAATTTAATACGCTTATACATAATTATGCTATTTATAAATTGCATAGTGTACCTGGTCCCACTTTGCTGCTGCCTGAGAAGCGATAAAAAAGACAAAAATACATTATACTTCTGTTGTTGTCTAAATTATGTACGCTGTATATGTACGTTATGTCTCGTACTTAAGATAATGGTACAATTGCCTGTAGACACATGCGACCCGCAATAGAAACTCTGCAAAAGCAACAATTTACATCACATTATTTCATTGTCTAGCCATATCATGTTGGTGGGTTCAACTTGTTTATAATTTTATTAGTTTCACGTTTATCTATGTAACGGAATCTTTTAATGTAATTTTCACCTACATGTAAACAGTCGATTGACTTGAAAATTTACACTCGTATCGCGGACCAATATTAATACAATAATTTAATAACTTTATCCTATCGTGATCAGGATCACCAGGATAAAATAAAATAATTTAATTTAATTTTTACCCACTTCCGAACGTCTGATTATTATGAAAATTTGCGGAGGAATTAATATCCGACGACAATACAATAAATACATGACTATCACCTAGATTATTATCCTCACTAGGTTCATTACAGGTCATGATCAATGCTTGTTGTTTAGTTTTTATAGGTACATTAATATTATTTACTTTATTTTGGCATTGACTTTAAGGCCTTCTGTCAAAAAAAAATACATCAAATATATAATACCGTAGCAACATATTTAAAATAAGAGCTCATAGAAATTTAAAACCGACCAGCCAAGCTTGGCAACTGTTTCTAATATCCCCACTATGGTGAAACCTATGGAGAATACGTATGTTGAACAGTAAATTTTGATTAACTGTAATAAATGAAAATAAATGAATGAATGATCATATAGAGAACATAAGTCACGATTGGACGCATTTGCCATAATCGACAAGCCTATTCGGTCCTGACATCTTACACATTTCACTGTCACTTGCAGCTCGCGAGATCAGCTTATTTCCGCCATACATCATATTCCTCTCTTACAGCACTTGTGGAATAAAAATGGGTTATTGGTTGCTTGATAATATTATATATTATATTATCCTCATATATCCACAAGTAATTAAAACAGGTTCTAAGACGTAAGGTGCTTTGGTATTTTTGACATTATTAACTGCAGTCATAATTATTTCAATTATTATTCGGACTATCATCAACATCATCGTCATTATCATCATTATCATTACATTCATTGCTCATTGAACATAGGCCACCCCCAACCACAAAACTTTGTGTCATTCTGACTTTTTTTATGGGATAATGGTGAGAAACGAGCACACAATCCACCTTTAAGTAGTTTCTGTGGCCCATGGATATTTACATCCATCGTCAACTACTAATCAAAATGCAGATGCGTTGTCAGTCGTGAGGACTAATATAGAATACCCAGTGTCCAGTAAAAGGGGTTTCCGGTGCTCTACACTCACCATACGTAAACTAGCAGCGTTAAGCTGCTATTTTACGCTGGTGTTCTGTAAGAGTGTGGTCCTTCCCCGGTCGAGCCGACCCGTTCGTGCTACAACTATTCTACTTATATAGCTGCAGCACGGCTTCACCACGTATAAAACTGTGTACTGTGAAAAATGACTTTACTAGACCTGTTTTTACACAAGTTATTTAATTTAGATGGAATTTTTTCCATTTATAACATAAAGTATTAAGTGCTATGTCATTAAAAACCTTTCTAAATTAACACTTTATCTACGAAGAGTAAAGGAAGTTTGTATTGTGAGAGTAGTTAAGTGCTTCAGCTAATTTAAATGTAAATTTATTTTACAGGTACCTCACTACTTAAATGATTATCTGGAACACGTTATACTTTGTCTTTTGTTGTTTAGATTATATTTAAAAAGCATATGCCTTAATTTTTCTTAATATTTGCTAATTTGAAAAACCGTGGCACACATATGAACACCAGGCAACCAAGAGCACTACAAAAATACATGCCGTACAAAATTGAGGCTTGAAACATCGGTTAGACACATGTACAAAGTAATAAAATGCTTTTGCAGCCATCGGCGAATATGCAATCTTATTGGCCCTACTCATTTGCGAACCCATTACGTTTCCTTCTACATTTAATTTTCACAAATATCTTAGTATTATTGCGATTTTGTGAACCATGGATAGCAAAGATCATTTTATTAGTGCAGTTAGGCTGTTTTACTTATGTTTTGTAAAACAGGTCGATGTCCCCAACCACTGAGAAAAAGGCATATTTAGATGAGTAATTTGTACAGAGAAAGAAAAAGAAGGTCGGTAGTCTACTTCATGTTACTTGCAAACGCAAAACTTAAAGTTTACTAGCGGCAGAGCGCTTCTTTTGTCTAATAGTCCGTCTGAGTAGGTCCTTCTAACCTATTCCTATCTCCAAAAAGCAATGCTTACACTGTTGTGTGCCAGCCTGAAGGGTATAGAGGTCTAGTATAATGATAGACTTTGAGGCATTCCATCTTAGTCCTCAGAGGTGACATCGTATACAGATACGCTTTGGCTGGCTTTCTTTGTTTAAAGTTGGTTGCAGGTATTTATGGATTACGACAAATTAAACAATTGTGGTCTCATTATTATTTGTAGCACTTACATAAATAAATTAACAGTAGAGTTAATTTATTTCAGCTATATTTTAATACTATGTTTATTAAATACGCTATATTTATTTAATTTAAATTTAATTTAAGATTATGATTTTATACGTCGTAGAGCCATGCTGCAGCTATATTAGTGGTATAGTTGTAGCACAAATGGGTCGGCTCGACCGGGGAAGGACCACGCTCTCACAGAAAACCAGCGTAAAATAGCAGCTTAACGCTGCTGTGTTTCGTATGGTGAGTGTAGAGAATCGGAGACCCTTTTTACTGGCAAAGAGGCATTCCATCTTAGTCCTCACGGGTGACAACGCATCTGCATCTTGAGTCTTTATTAAGGATAGATGTAGATGTCTATGGGTCGCAGTGGCCACTTACCATCAGGTGGACTGTGTGCTCGTTTGTCACCCTATCCTATAAAAAAAAAAGATCTTAACAAAAATATTAAATCTCTTATTCTACCAATGATTACGGTCTGCTAATTCTACATTTCTTTATTCCTTATTAAAACATGCACACAATAACCTGTGTGAAGTTGGCTATAGTTACACAATAATTATTTTTTATGAATTCCATTCTATTTTATTAGGTTTGTACCGGATTTTACCGCTTTTGAAAACGTTTGTACCTTAAGGGGATAAAAGACATGGGGATGCGAAAATATGTTCGGCAACCTCCTTAAGAATACAAGGACTACTAAAATGGCATCTAGAGTAGCGCTCGTACCGGATTGTACCGCCACTACAACTAAAAAAAAAAGACTCACTGGCACTGCGTAGAGATGTTGCACCTCTTTGCATATTTTATCGCATGTACCACGGGGAGTGCTCTTAAGAACAGTTTGGACTAATTCCAGCCGCTCAATTTCACCATCGCACATCGTGACAAAACTCGCGATACCATCCATACCATCTGGATGTTTGGCGATCCACCACTGTGCGATTTTGAAGATGTTTTCTTCCAGGCAAAAATTCCTTGTGGAATCGATTACCACCAGCGATTTTTCCGGACCGATACGACTTAGGGACCTTCAAGAAAAGAAAGAAAGAAAAAAAAGGCCGGCAAACGCATCTGCAATTCCCCTGGTGTTGCAGTTGTTCATGGGCGGCGGTAGTCACTTACCATCAGGTGAGCCGCATGCTCGTGCGCCCCCTTTCCTATAAAAAAATATTCCATGTGTATAGGGCGACGATTTTTTAGTTTTAGTTGTTTAGTTAGTAACGAAAAGTTAAAAATACATTAATTAATTGCGTTATTGTCCCTGTTTTCGGAATATAACTAAAAAATTCGGTGATACAAACGGGTGTGAACCACAAGAATTTTGAACTCTATCATTTCGTAAAATAGTTGAATCAATCGAAAATCAAAAAAGGTACTAAGAGGTGTATCTATCGGTTGAAATCGGGTATAAATGGAGCACTCAGCGGTACAACTGAGTAAAAACGATTGAAAACCGCGCAGCATTTGTAAAACAGGAATGTATCTTAAAACAGTCTAATGACCTTTGGAATACATTTATGTTAAGTGTTTTTAACTATTTCATGGAGGTACAAAAGGTACAAATGAAATACTCGGCGGTACAGACCATACAAACCTAGCGTTCATTGGTACAAACGGGTACAAACGATAAGCCCGATTCGCCAAAGTCTATTATATCTTGAAACAGCTGATGGGGCTGAAAAATACACAATAAACTCGGCGGTACAAACGAGTACAAATGATGGGAAACTGAATTCAACTCGACCAAGTCTCTTATATCGTGAAATAGCAGATAGGGCTGAAAAATACACGTCTTATCAATATTTCTCCCAGAAAAAAGGGGTAAAAGGAAAGTACTCAGCGGTACGAACAAGTACAAATAATTTACTCAGTGGTACAAACGGGTGCAAAAAATGAGAAACCGAATTCGACTCGCAAAAGTATCTTATATCGTGAAATAGCAGGTAAAACTGAAAAAAATGTCTTAGCGGTATTTCTCACAGTAAAATTGAGGTGCAAACAACATACTCGGCGGTACAAATTGGTACAAACAATAAAAAACCAAATCCGACTCGCCAAAGACTTTTATATATTAAAATAGCTAATGGGGCTGAAAAATACTTGTCTTATCGATATTTATCGCAGTAGAATTGGGGTACAAACAAAGTACTCAGCGGTACGAACAAGTACAAAGAATATATTCACCGGTACAAACGGGTACAAACGATGGGAAACCAAATCCGACTCGCCAAAGTCTCTTATATCGTGAAATAGCAAGTAGGGCTGAAAGATCGGCGTCTTATTGGCGTTTCTTGCGGTAGAATTGAGGTGCAAACAACATTCTCGGCGGCACAAACGGGTACAAACGATGGAAAACCGAATCTGACTCACTGAAGTCTCTTATATCGTAAAATAGCAGGTAAATCTGAAAAATACATGTCTTGTTGTTATTTCTCGGAGTAAAATTGAGGTACAAACAAGATACACGGCGGTAAAAACGGATACAAATGAAGGAAAAACGAATCCGACACGCCAAAGTCTCTTATACGAGGAAAAATACATGTCTTATCGGTTCCTGTTTCTCGTAGTAAAAATAGGATACAAACAAAGTACTCAGCGGTACAAATAAGTAAAACAATAGGCCGTATACAGAAAGAAAGCTGGTAGGCGGCGCCGATCTACCAGCGCTTATCGGAGCTGTTCTATTCTGGTAACAGTTACATAAAGCAAGCCGATTGAAGAAGAGCGAGCAAAATGTCGTACTCGTCAGACAATGAATTAGTTTTGTTAGAAAATGTGTATTTTAAAATGCCAAAATAAGCTATACATCCTAATGATAGAGAAAGGAATCGTTTCGAAGAATACCATCATTTATTTGTAAAACAATTGAAATTTGATGATTTGATAAATTTAAAATGTTTTAACGTGGTTTAAATATACACTTGTACAGTCAACAGCAGATCAAGCCGTAACACTGAGATTTGTACCGACATTATTATTTTGTAACTAGCTGTTCGGGTTTTAGTTTTTTAGCGAGGAACCCTAATAATTTTTCTAAAACAAAAGTAACCTTAGTTACTCCTTAAGTCATCGGCTATCATCCAGTGAAAGTCCCGTCAAAATCGGTCCAGCCGTTTCGAAGTTTAGCCGGAACAAACAGACGGACAGACAGACACACATTTTAAAAAGTGTATTTTTGTTATAAGTACTGTTTATACTTTCATATGCATTTAGTAAAACGTTGTAATTTTGATATTAGCAGATCGGAGCATCAAGGTCGTTGTAGACGGTGCATGTTCTGACTACAAGCCTATTAAAGCTGGTGTTCCACAAGGCTGTGTGCTATCACCAACGCTGTTTCTTCTGCATATTGTGACGCCTCATAATTATTATTAATAAATAATAGTTAAATTCATTATACAGACATTTAAAAATGTCTTAGAAATTATAATTTAAACAATAAAATGCAAATAATAAGCATAGAGTTCAAAAATATCCATTTGGAATATTGAATATTATATATATTAGTAAACGCATAAAATGTCTCTAAAAATCTCTAAATTTATTAAAAAACCTGCTTAAAATGTTCAAAATGTATCAAATCATATAAATACAAGGCGATTATATTGCAATAACAAAGATAAATAACATTTGTAATATAATAGAAAAAATGGATTAAAATTTATTTTATATTATTTATTATTGATGAAGGTGTTCGTGTAATAATTGGAAAATTAATGAACGTGTTCTTGTAATGTTCCCTTATATTGGGGCGTTGTCGGAGACACATACCCAAGGTTGTACATATATATGGGGTGGTCGGCTGACCGACTGCTAGTACTAAGGTTGCACAATGACTAGTCCTATATTAGGGACTTAACATAGTAAGGTCTGACGAACCAAAGCATTAATATAGAAGGTCTCTATGATGCATAAGCATTATGATAGTAGAGTTATGACTTGAAGTCCCATATGAATAAGACATACAGTAGTATGGTCTATGAAATAAGGCAAATATGTGGAAGGTCTCAAATATGTAAAAGCATTATATTGAAAGAAATGGGACTTGAAAAGGATTATTATAGTGGCGTGTAGGTAGCTTCGCAGCCTCTGAGACCGAGGTAAACTTGGACTCACTAACCGATGTGTCCTAGACATATCATATTAGTGCCGGTGGTAAGCGGGTTTGTTGTAGCAATACGACTTGCCCGTGGACATCGCACACCCCTACCGGTTGTGGGCGGCGTCTTAGCGCATAGCGTTATGATACGTCGGCTATCTTTCGGATTAGGGTGAGTGTGTTTGGTAGTACTTTTAAGTGCAGCAAGCATACTCAACTTCATGTCTTAGTGCAATAGCGCTATGATACGTGGAGTTTTGGCTACTGACGTCTTAGTACCGTACTACTATGATACGTTAGTGGTATTTTTAGTTAACAACATTATCAAATTTTGTTACCAAAGTCGATAGGGATCATGTGGGTGTGTTGTGAGGGGGCGCCATCCGTATGATAGTTGCATTGATGCTTACTGCTACTTGCAGTATTGTGTCTTGTGATGGATCTGCGGGTGTGCTGCACCTGATTCGATGCATCTTGTGGTTCTGGTCGATGGAGGTATGCGGGTGGTGATGTCTGCTGGGACTGTATGGGGGACCTTGGGATGGTGTAAGCCCGACGATAGTCGTATTGATGCTTGTTGCATTCTGTAGCATTGCGTCTCTACGATGGTTGTTTGGCGGGTCGCTATTCTCAATGGCGCTCTCTGCGTCTTGGTTTGACTCACAACCTAAGTAGCTTTGCCCAAGTCGGGTCCCTTCATTGCGGGGCTGCAGACTGTCTGCCCTCCATGATGTTTTATATAACAACTTAATAATATATCTCTATAAAGTTCCCACCTTTGAGAGATTGAAGGCAACTTGTTGGTGGGTGAGACAAACATGATCGAAAAATGCATATACTCAACGTCAGTGACACAAACCCTTTCTGATGGCGAATTATTAATATTATCTTATAACTGCCTATTGGCTATATCTGCCATTGTATTGGTTGGTGGAGCATATGTGTTGACCTCATGCGGGTGGTAGCTGGAGGGAGAATCTGAGAAAGCTCTTAAGAATGCAGCTGAAAGCCGCGCAACGTGGGTCCCCATTCCCTTGAAGTGAGCGGTAGACTCATGACATGCTCTGCGACTAATTAGCCGTGCTGATCATGCAATTGGGTGATGCCTTACACTTACATCACGTCTGCAGGAACGGCGGTCCGGCAGGTGGTGGCGCTCACGGAGGGCTTTTTATGGCCAGTATGCCTAACCCGTGTGACGTACATTCACTGTCGTTGGATTTAATCGTATTTTGTATGGCGTTTACACGCATTGACATGCGCGACTTCGATCGATGTTGTGCTTACGTACTACCAAGGGGCCAAGCCCTCTTTTACTGGTACGCCAGTTATTTTGCTGTTGACTACGGTCCAGTTCCCAACTTAATGTCCCCTTCGGGGGGGAGCGCGTTGGTTGGTTGACGCTCATCGTACACGGCGTGTTTGTAGCCGTGTGCCTCCCCCACATTTTTTTTAAATGTGGGAGAGCGAAGCTTGTTCGAAGCGAATATTGTGAGCCTTTTACGAGCGGGAAGGGATTAATTAATAAGGAATTGACTGATGTGAACCTGATACGAGTGAAATAGGGACGATTTTATGTCCTTAACCTTTTTTGAGCCCTCTCTTTGTGAACAGGGTTCTTTAACTTCTAAGAGACTACCAACAGCTTTCGATTGCTCTAGTAAATATTCATTCTTCCAAGAGACACCTAAAAGAACTAAGTTGCTATACAAACACAACGTAAATAAGGGTCCTAAACAAGACGATCACCTATATTTAAACATTTAGAAACATTTAGATATATGGTTAATAAACTGGTTACGTAAATTTGATATATTTTTATATATCGTATAGATATAGATTATAAAAAAATGAAGAAAGAGAAAGAGAGGAGAGGGGGGCGTTACAATATCAACAATATGTTGCAAACCGGAAATTTTACAGTTTATTTACAGTTACTTTGATTTCCCATGCATCTTGTTAAACGAAACAAGCGCAAACACGTTCTTTAAAGTTAATAATTGGCTATTAGGAGGATGCATATGTTTGAGCTGAAAATCAAACGTTTAATTTTAATTTTTATATTAAATGAAATATATAGCAAGTTTTTATTTTTTTATTCTATATATTAGACAATACACGAGTACGTGAGTTCATTATTTTTGGTCATATTTAAAAGAGATTAGAAATAACAAAAGTGAATATCCTTCTTATATGACATTCTTCTTCTTCTACCTAGCGTTTATCCCGGTTGCTCATCCCGCCCAGCGCGGGAGAACCCAGGGTCCGCTTTCCAACACTTCCTCCTCCACTTTGCTCGGTCTTCGGCGTCCCTCACCGTCCTTCTTATATGACATTAAATGCACAAAATTTTTCCGATGGTACAGATATATGTAATAGCTTTGCAAAACATTTCTCACGTATACTCCGATTATCCTGTAGGCAAAGAAAATGAGATTCCTTACATTGAATGCGTTGGTATTAATCAAACTTTATCTCATATACATATTAGTGTAAAGGAACTAGAATCAAAGCTTGAGAATATTGACAGCAATAAAGGCACTGGTCTCGACAATATACCGCCTTTCTTTGCTAGGAAATGTGCAGCAGCCCTGGCGCGCCCTTTAATTATCATATATAGAACGACGAGTGAACGCAGGAAATAGAGTGAATGGGGCTCTACACGCTATTATGAGGAGTCAGAATGTGTCAACTAAGGCACGTATGGCAATTCATAATGCTGTGTTAGTCCCTACTATAATGTATGGTAGTGAAAGTTGGGTCTGGCAGAAGAAGCATGAGAGTAGAATAAATGCTGTAGAAATGCGTTCCTTAAGGAGTATGCTAGGGCTGAATCTGAATGACAGGGTGAGAAATAGTGTGATAAGAGAAAAGTGTGGTTTGCAAGATGACGTTGTGACAAGGATTAAGAAAGGAATGCTTCGGTGGTTTGGTCATGTAGAAAGAATGAACGAGGAAAGAGTGACAAAGCAAATTTATGTTGCGGAAGTGAACGGCAGGGTCGAGAAGGGACGCCCTAGACGAAGGTTTATCGACCAAATCGGCGATACATTAAAAATGGGCCAGATTAGGAGTACCCTTAACCGACGAGCGTGTATGCGTAGATATATGGATGTAAAAGAGGCGAGAGAGGTGTGTCAGGATCGCGCCAAATGGAAGTCCGTAGTCTCTGCCTACCCCTCTGGGTGACAGGCGTGAGTGTTTATGTATGTTGTATAATTCTTCCTTAAAAGAGGGTTTTTTCCAAGCGCTTGGAAGGAGGCCAGAGTTCTGCCTGTTTTTAAAGGCAGAGATAGGACCGATATAACAAAATACAGGCCCATATCAAAACTATCCGTGTTTCCAAAGGTGTTTGAGGCTATTATCTATCCAATTATAAATTGGCACATTAAATCAATACTAACTGATAGGCAGCATGGATTTTTGAGAGGAAGGTCCACTACGTCAAATTTTTGTGAATATATTGACAATTTATGTGTGTCTGTGGACAATAACCTTCAAGTTGACGCAATTTATACAAATTTCTCAAAAGCGTTTGACGTCGTGAATCATTCCATACTAATAAAAAGCTTAATGTTATGGAATCCACAGCTCCTTTTTAAAATGGGTGTTTTCTTACTTACACAACAGGAAGCTGAAGGCTGTAATAAATGGATTTCAATCTGAGGTATTTATAGCATATTCAGGTGTGCCACAGAGCTCACATTTGGGGCCAACCCTATTCATCATTTTTATAAATGTTGTGGTAAATTGTTTCCTGAACAGTGATGTACTTCTCTTTGCAAATGATTTAAAAATTTTAAAGAAATAAATACCATTAATGATAGATCTTACTACAAAATGATATTAATAGGTTATTCTTCTGGTGCAGCTTAATAATGTAATCTTTAATCGTAAAAAATCTTACCAAATATCATTTAATAAAAAAATCCACCCGATTACTAATGAATATAATATTAATAATATAATTATTATTTTGTTATTTTGTTATCCTAGCTCTAAGTGAGATATTAAGGCGACACCGCGAAAAAATGCACGTCTTTTCATCGTATAGTATAGGAGTATGACACGATTAAAGAAACTGGAATTTTGATATAAGTAAATTGATCTCTTTATCTTGAATTTGCTTGCTCAAAAACACGATTGTTAAATTTTGACTCGATCATAATTGTTTGCGAAAACACCTCTAATAAATCACTATAGTTAAAAATACAACGAAATTACTTAATATATGTGCTTGGAAACCACTCAAATACATTTATAACATTAATATTCGTAATTTACTTATTTTCGCTCGTTATTTTGATTACTAAAATTAATATTTTTTTAAAAACATTATAAGATTCTAAGCGATTTCTAAACGGTCTTAATCGTCGCGGGCGCTACGCAATTTTAGACCTTATGACGGCGTTTTTGAAGTTTTTATAGAAATTATGTTTTACTCTTGTTAAACCCGCGATAGCCCGCTTCAATGGTTTTCGATGTGTGGCCTTAATGCGTTTGTTACAAAACTAACGATGTACTTCTTTTATATTTGTGTTGATTTTTTTTCTTTTATATGTATAATACATGTTATATTAGATAAACCCTCATTTGGCATAAGTATGTTAGTATTGGATATTCTTGAGTGTTGAATCGTATTTATCACTGTTGTAAATTCACCTTTGTATCTATTAGTGAAGAACTTTAATTGGCTTACTGTAGTTATTAGTATTATCTAACCTAATTATGATAGCTGTTGGTATTCCAAATAAAATAAAATAAAATAAAATCATTTCCTCGTTTTTCAACAATGATGTGCGTTACTTATTATTTTACTTTAGCATATTAAGTTGGGGACCGCCACCTGTCACGCACAGCCCGACACGGCGGAAGGTGGAGGACAGAGTGCAGAGTTGGCACGTGGAATGTTAGAGGAGGCATGAGAGATAAGACGAAGGAGTTGATCGAAATAATGAAAGGAAGAGAATTAGATGTCGTGTGTATGTCGGAGACCAAACGGAAAGGCAGTGGTACTGAAGAGCTCCCTGGCGGGGCATTAGCTCTATGGTCCGGAGTCCCGGAGAGCGAGAACGCCTGCCAGGGAGTACGGGTGCTGCTGTCTTCTCGGTTAGTCGATGTTATGACTGAATATAAGGTTGTGAACTCAAGACTTCTCTGGGTTCGCTTTAAATTGGGACTGACGAAGTTATTCCTTTTGGCTGTTAATGCGCCGGTAGCTTCGTCGTCCAGGGCTGAGCTGGAGGAGTTTTGGGATAATGTAAGAGAAGTTCTAGATTTGGCTACGGGAAACGAAATAATTGTTGTATGTGGTGATTTGAATGGATGGGTTGGTACCGACCAGGATACGAGTCGGTACTTGGAAAGTTTGGCGATAAAAGGGTTAATGATGCTGGCAAGCTTATACTGGCGGTGTGCAAGGAAAAGGGTCTCTTGTGACAAATACTATGTTTAATCACAAGAAAATCCATATGTATACTAGAGAAAGAAAGAATGAGAGAAGTATGATCGATTTGTTCCTGGTGGATGACCGACTGCGAAAACAGGTGATGGATACGCGAGTGTTCAGGAGTGCTGACCTGAGAACGGATCACTATCTAGTGATTACTAGATTTAGGGGTCTGTTCGCGGGTTGGCGCTACCGGACGGCAGTAACAGAACCACAGTCGGTCTGTCGCATCCGAAGCTGGAAGCTTCAGGAAGCGGATACTAGGGACAAATATCATGCGAGGGTAGCCGAAAAGCTTGACACCATCGATGGCAGAAAAGAATGGGAAGAAAAAACCATGGCAGAACCTTAGGGATGGAATGGTATGTGCAGCGGAAGAAGTGTGTGGAACAATAAAAAGAGGCAGTAGTATAAGAAGAGATGCATGGTGGAATGATGAAGTGAAAGAAGCTGTAAAGAAGAAGAAGAAAGCATGGTTAGACTACTTGGCCTCTAGTAATGATAAGTATATGAGAGAGAAGATGAAAGAAAGATATAGACTGCAGAAAATTCACACGAAAGCAATGATTGAGGAAGTGCGTGAAAGGTGTAGAATGGAAGCGGACGAAAGGTTGTCGCACAACTTTAAGGAGAACTCCAAACTCTTCTGGAAAGAGGTTGGAAGGACCCGGAGTGGTGCGACGGCCTTAAGAATGAACAAAGTGCTTTCAAGAACTAATGACGTCCTCTCAGAAAAATCGGACGTCATGCAGCGATGAAGCGAATTTTATAGAGAAATGTATGCGTGTGATGATCTTAGTGAGGGATCCGGGGATGACGCCGTGACTGGTACGCCAGACCCGGACCTCGATGACACTGAGGTCATCAGTATGAAAGAGATTGAACGTGCGATTCGAAGTTTGAAATGTGGTAAGGCTGCGGGACTAGACAGAGTTACTGCTGAAATGGTCAAGTATGGTGGGCCTCGCGTCTGGGACAGCTTTCAATTTGTGCTGGCGGACGGGGGATGTCCCGGATGATTGGCAATCCGCAGTCATTGTGCCTTTATATAAAGGTAAAGGTTCACATTTTGACTGCGGGTGCTATCGGGCGATCAGCTTGACCAGTTTAGCGAGTAAAGTTTACTCGGAGGTTTTGACAAGTAGGATGCAAGAGAAATCGGAAAGATTTCTATGGGAGGCACAATGCGGATTTAGACCTGGAAGAGGATACACGGATCAAATGTTTTCTCTCCGCATGATCACGGAAAAGCTTCTGGCTGCTAACCAGAGGATTTTCTGTGCTTTAGTGGATCTTGAGAAAGCATTTGATAAGGTTGTAAGGAAGAAAATGTGGGAACTGTTGCCGGGGTATGGTGTGAATGGTCGATTGCTAAGGGCTGTGTAGTCTCTTTACTGTGAGTGTAAAGCCTGCGTGCGGGTAGGGCATGACCTGTCACCCATGTTTAACGTTCAAGAGGTCGTAAAGCAGGGTTGTGTCATGTCTTCCTGGCTGTTCATACTGTATCTCGACAGCTGCTTACAGAAGCTGAAAGATAGCTGTCTGGGTGTGAAATTGGGTGACATAAAAGTAAATTGTCTGCTGTATGCTGATGATGCAGTGCTTATTGCACCATCAGAGGCAGAACTGCAGGCATTAGTCACGCGTATGAAAGAGGAATGTGAAATTAAAGGTCTCCGTTTGAATGCTAATAAAACTAAGGTTCTTGTATTTGAAAGGGACGAAGAGAGAACGAAGTGTGAAATATGGGTAAATCAGACATGTCTAGAACAGGTAAATGAAATTGTATACTTGGGGAGTGCTTTTAGCCGGGATGGAAGATGTGATTTAGATGTGGACAGGCGTGTCGCTGCCGGGAACAAAGTCAATGGTGCCCTGACTGCGTAAGCCAAAAGGCAAGGCGTAGCGAAGAGTGCACGCCTTGCAATACATAACGCAGTGTTGGTACCGACTTTGTTATATGGCAGCGAAACCTGGGTATGCCAGAAGAAGCATAAAAGCAAGTTGAATGCAGTGGAGATGCGATCTCTTCGTAAAATGTGCGGCGTTACCATGGCCGACCGAAAGCGAAACGAAGAGATTCGCAATATGGCAGGTTTGAAAGATGACCTTATCACAAAAATTGATAAGGGCGTGCTTCGGTGGTTTGGGCACGTTGAGCGAATGAGTGAAGACCGAATGGTGAAGAAAATATATAGCGCGAAAGTAAATATTAAAAGGTGTCGAGGTAGACCGAGACTAACTTTCGAAGACCATGTGAGCAAATTGCTCGAAGAGGGTTGGGTCAAGAGTACTCGGATACCTAGACGTGCATGCATGAAGAAGATAATGAATCTGAAAGAAGCAAAAGAGGTTTGTAAGGATCGTGACACTTGGCGATCTGTTCTCTCTGGCTACCCCGTCAGGGATTGTGCGTGAAGATAAGTTTTATATTAAGTTAACCTATATGTATGATATGTACTAAAGTTTAGAAAAATTTTAAACACTATTCCATTGTACAATATCATGTTGGCTTCCTAATAAATAAATAAATAAATAAATACACTCACACGCTCCTCCGTATGCGCATTATGCTTAAAAAAAGGGTACCAGAATATTATATTAGGTGGGTATTCACTAGTGAGATTATTAATAGTTTAATATTTGGCTCCGTACAGGTCGGTTAACCAGTGTGATGTTATCTTTTTTCCACAATTGATCAAAAACTAAGCAAATATTCATTCATGCAGTCCAATGGCGCTCATGGTCTTTCTTAATATTTTGCTTTATACAGGGATATATACTACAGTTGCCACACTTGGCAGGGGAAATAGAAACTGCAGGTCTTTATTATTGTCAGTTGTTATCAGGTTACCTCTTGCGACACCCATAAGATGATATGGGTCATTGAAGTAATATGTACTACGTACTAGAACATTCACCACGAACAAAATCTGTACGCCAGTGCGGGATGCGTGGTCGGAGAAACAAAGCAAATTTTTTTGGCACTGACTAAGTAAGTTTGAGCCCGCAGCCGCTAGCGTGTGTTACTAACAACCAAGTCTCGGCGTCTCTTCTAGTAGGAAGTACATTTATAACTGCAATGTTTGGGGTAGTGAATATTCTTACACCACCACTCCTCGGTCAAAATATCGTACGAACGTTACACATTCATGGTAATTTAGTGTTTTTACAATATAATAAAAAATCATTATAAGCTGTGCTGATGACGACTGCTTATTAATAAAACAAAATGACGAGCATGTTTATGTTGATGGCAGCAGATTTGCATTTCGAAAAGCACATCAACAATCTGATGGTATATTAATTAAAATTCCTGGATTACCGCTGCAAAACACACCTGTTACTCCTGCGTTCTGTTTCTGCGGATATTCGCGCTCTGATGTGCAAAAGCATTGTTATCGAAACTCAGCTACAGAGATTAATATTTCAACGGAATGTTCACAATTTCAAAATTACAGTATTTGAAGTAAATCGCACATTTTACTATTGAAGTTAATCCCTTTTTAAATTAAAAGTTGAATTATTGATCTTTTTAAGACTAAGGTAAACTAACTAATATCACAAGTTCAAGGTAATCAGAGTATCCTCTAAATAGATACATCAAAAACTTCACCTCCTATTTATTATTATACGTGCCCAATTTACCAAATTTATATAGAAAAATACAAAACATTTTATAAATAATAGTCATTATAATTGGTTTAATATTGATGAAGATATCACGTAACATACATAAAAACAATCGTATTGAAAAATTCCTCTACTTTTGAAGTCAGATAAAATACCAAAAAAAAAAACTAAAAAAGTTTTAGTTAAACTAAAACTTTTTTAGTTTTTTTTACAGTGGTAGAGCCACGCGGCAGATTTTGCTGTCGCACGGATGGGCCGGCTCGAACCGGGGTGGTACCACGACCTCACAGAATACCAGCGTGAAGTAGAGGCTTAGCTCTGCGTTTCGATTGGTGAGTGCAGGTGTCCGGATGCCCTTTTTACTGGAAATGAAGCATTCCATCTTAGTCCTTACGGGTGAAAACGCATCTGCATTTAGATTCGCAAAAGAGGATAGTTGTAGATGTCTATGGGCCGCAGCAACCACTTACCATCAGGTGGACTGTGTGCTCGTTTGTCAACCTTATCCTAAAAAAAAAAAGTTTGATCAAACATTCTGTATATAAGTGCGTTTCAGCAACAAAGTATATTCTACCGGAACTTTAGCTAAAAGCACTCCCTTTTATGAATTCTTTTTTATCTTCAACGATTTCAAGTTTTTAAAATTCCTTTTATGCGATGTACTCAATAGTTGAACAGGGGACGATTTTAAAACATGCATAAATACTTAATACAATTGTGTCTTATTTGTGTATTTTCGTTTGCTTACTATTGCGCTGCTATATATTACGTATTTTATACTGATTTTAATATCGAGTAAATTAAATGGTAATGTATTCGACAGTGATGACGTAGCTTAGCCCACGTTTAAAAATTAAAATTTATAAACGAGCACACAGTGTATCTGATGGTAAGTGAATGCTGTGACTCACAGACACCTACATCTATACATGCATATGCACACATGCCGATAGAGATTACCCCTAAAGACTAAGACTGAGCCCACCCATTCGTATTGTAGCTATAATTATACACGAGTAGCCACAATGCTGTAGCTACAAAGCTTAACAAGTATAATATCACAATCGTATTAATTATTTATGCGTACCGGAGTGCCTTTCTTTTTCTAAAACTTAGTTGGTTCTAAACTATTACACGTGAAATCATCCCTGTGTCCTCTTTTTAAGTTGAAGTGACAATCGAACGTACATTCCAGCTCATCAGCTTGCCAGACACTACCACCATCGTGTAGCTACTGCAGTTCATGAGCTATCACCTTCAAATAAAGTTGACTACAGATCCGTTGCAAGAAATAATACCTTGATAAATCTTGTACTTGCTCTACATTTCAGTTATAAGTTTGTGCGTCACTTTATGTCTATAATGATTTTTATGATAGCATATAACATAGAAACTTAGTAGCAATCGTTCGATAACGAGCTTATCGTACATAGATAGTATAATATATCATGGTTTGATTTTACGTACTCGTACTCTTCTATAGTATTGCAATTGATCATAACATAATAGTTCCTACGCATGTGACAGCTGAAAGGTGAGGGATTATTATTTAAACTTGAAAAGAAGATTATACAAGCAGTGTGTGTTGCCAGTGATATCATATCGATCTGAGATGTAGTCCTTCATTCTTGGCCGTGTGAGGAAACTCAAGGTCGCTGAACGTGCTATTGACTGAGCTATTCTTGGAGTTTCCCTAGTTGATAGAATAAGAAGTTATATGAAGTAGAACCAGAGTAACCGACAAAGCCCAAAAGATCATTAAGCTGATGTGGCAATGCTGTGACCATTCAGCGGCTCGTAATAAAAACGAAATCCTGGGTAAAATGCTGGCAGTCGATGGATGCAGGTGACTCGGGACCATGTTTTGTGGTATTTGTTCGAGGAGGCCTATATCCAGCAGTGGTAATGATGATGGTGAAGAAATAGGTTAGGCGAACATCTGAACATAAAATATTCTATAACTCATAAAAAGTTACATTTTTAAAACATTTATGTATATCAACAATTGACATAGAAAATAATATCGACGAAGTGTTTATTTAACACAACACAACCGGTAGATGAGTTATAGTAAATTTCAATTCTACTTTATGGGATTTTTTAACAGCCTTAAGGCTTACGTAGAAAACGTTTAGTAGGGCTGGAATTTGGCGACACTTATCATGGAATTATTATAAAACAACATTTATTTATTATGAACGCTAATAGCTGCGCCTCGCTGCAAGTTCATCTCTTAGTTTCCACTCCAACGTTGTTTTCAATTACAGTCGTTCTTTATTGAACTACCGCAACAATAAATGTAGTTTTATAGTGCTGGTTAAAGTTGAAAAATTGCAACATTAATTTTCTTAATTTGAGCGGAGTGTCGCGGTCAAGTTGACTAATAGTATGTCATTATCAGGTGGCTACAAGCCGGTGCGGTCCTGCTTGATATGCCAATGTTCGCGGGACTTGAAATAAATGATCGGTTGTTGAACTTAACCCTATGTTAACGGTTTAAACGACAAATATTTAGCATCCTTCACTCACCTCAAATAATTCAACTTGCCAACCTATCTGACAAGTGTAGCACCTATGTAAAATCCCAATTGTACGAGGTCAAGCCATGCTGAAGCTATATAACTGACGCAACTCAAATGATGGGAAGGTTGATTCTTACAAGTACTCGACTTTCTTGACCTCATGGCCACTGCGTATTGGGCTCGGGGGCCTCACTGTGCCCGTGGATTTAAAGGCCGCGGTGGAAAGCGCGCCTCGTGTTTCGGTGCGCCTTGCCTGAAAAGGAGAAGGGGGAGGAGTTATCCACCATGGGGTTTTAGTCGTTGCGAGTCCGACATATCCCATCCCCGCCCTTGCGAGACGGGTATATATGGGCATTTCCCCTCCTTAAAAATAGAGTGAAAACACATTTGCATTTTAATTCTTAATAAATGACATAAATATCTATAGGCCACAGCCTTTAGTGACTGTTACTGTTTAGATGATATGTGTGCTAGCTTGTCGCTCTACGTCTATTAAAAATAATTACCTCACTTCTTATGTTAACAAGTTTAAAGGTTAAAACGGTAATTTCAAAAACCCGATTGCGTAAAAAAGTTTAATAATTTTAAAAGCTATGCAATTATGGGGATTTTATTATCTTCTTTTTGATTTCTTATATTTACGCGAAGACTACACATTAAATAAAACTATTTCTTACAGATTTTATCGCGTTTATTTTAACTATTTAGTTCCCGACGTTTCGGGTGCTTTACAGCACCCATGGTCAAGGGGGTACTGAGGTATTTGACGTCCCGATGTCATAGTTGCATACATAAACACTCACGCCTGTCACCCAGAGGGGTAGGCAGTGATTATGGACTTCCATTTGGCACGATCCTGACACACCTCTCTCGCTTCCTCCACATCCATATACCTACGCATACACGCTCGTCGGTTAAAGGTACTCTTGATATGGCCCATTTTTAATATATCGCCAATTTGGTCGATAAACTTTCGCCTAGGGTGACCCTTCCCGACTATGCCGTTCACCTCTGCAACATAGATTTGCTTTGTCACTCTTTCCTCATTCATTCTTTCTACATGGCCAAACCACCGAAGCATTTCTTTCTTAATCCTGGTCACAACATCATCTTGCAAACCACACTCTTCTCTTATTAAACAATTTCTCACTCTGTTATTCAGCTTCATCCCTACCATACTCCTTAATGACCGCATTTCTACAGCATTTATTCTACTCTCATGCTTCTTCTGCCACACCCAACTTTCACTACCATACATTAAAGTAGGTACTAACACAGCATTGTGAATTGCCATACGTGCCTTTTTGGACACATTCTGACTTTTCACAATAGAGTGTAGAGCCCCATTCACTCTATTTCCTGCATTCACTCGTCGTTCTATATCCTTATCTTATCTACCATCCCTGCTAAACACACATCCCAAATATACAAACTCATCTACTTGCTCTACCAACTCCCTTCTATTCTTATTTCACATATCGTTTTGCTGTCTTCTCTTTCAAAAACCATAACTTTCGTCTTACTTGCGTTCACTTTCATTCCCTTTTCTTTTAATGTCCTGTTCATTAATGTAACCATCATTTGCAACTCGGCTGCCGACGATGCAAGTATGACTTGATCATCGGCGTAAAAAAGGCATTTGACGGTTAACTCACCCATTCTTAACCCACATTCTTCTACTTTCAAATTTTCCAAACAACTGTCCATAAATAGGTTGAACAACCACGGGGAAGCCACACAGCCCTGTCTGACACCTTTATGGATGCCAAACCAGTCCGAGTAGGCCCCGTTGATCCTGACACAAGCACTAGAGTCCCTATATAGAGACTTCAATGCCTGTATCAGACCAGCGGTCAACCCAAATGAGTTCAGTGTTTGCCATAACACATCCCTCTCCACTCTGTCATAAGCCTTCTCCAAGTCTATGAACGCACAAAAAACTTTTTGGTTTTTGGCCAAAAACTTCTCCGCGATACATGCGCATGGAAAAGACCTGATCCGTACATCCCATTCCCTTTCTAAATCCCGCTTGCCCATCCCAAATTTTTCCATCAGTTTCTTTCATAACTCTTTCAATTAGTACCTTAGCATACAGTTTTCCCACAATGCTAAGAAGGCTGATACCACGGTAGTTTTTACAGTCCTTCAGTGATCCTTTTCCCTTATATATTGGGACTATCACGGCTTTGCACCAGTCTCCCGGTACCCGCTTAAGTTCCCAACATAAATTAAACAAGGTGTACAGCAGGTCTGCCACCACTCTTTCTCCAGCCCTTAGCATTTCGAGAGATACTCTATCATAACCGGCTACCTTACCTGCTTTCATACTTTTCATTGCTTTCATTATTTCATCTATACTTATATCTCTATCTATTTCCTCTTCTTTCGGAATTTCTATTTCATTTAATTCAAACATCTCATCACTCATAAACACGCTTTCAAAGTATTCCTTCCATCTCCTTTAACTCAAAACTTCGTCATTCAGAATACAGCCATTCTGGTCTCGTATAGCATTCATTCTAGGCTGTTGTGAATGTCCCCTGGTAGTTCTTACGAGTTTCCAGAACATTTTAATGTTTGCCTGGAAGTTATCCGATATTCTTCTATCATTCTTATCCGTTCTTTCTTGCTTTTTCTTTCAACTACTTCTTTTACTCTCTTATTTAGGTGTCTAAAACTGCCTTTTTCCTTTCAATATCATCATTCATACTGCTAGAATTACTAGCCTTGGTTGCTAGTAAATCTAGCCATGCTTTCTTTTTTGCTTCAACTTCCATCCGTACCTCATCATCCCACCATAGTTAGCCAAAAAAATTGGGGGGTAGGTCGAACTTTAGACATAGTCAGTTTGAATAGCCTATCATATAGAGGATGTCCTGGGGTCATGACTAAATAGGGGAAAAAAGTTCTCATTACCAAAAATTCTTCTTTCGCCTATAAATCCGCCTCATTCGGAGATTCTTACACATTCTTTATTTCTGACACACTAGTTCGATTGTTTGAAGATATTTATTACTTAGTTGTGAAACTAAAACAAATTCAAGGTGGCAAATTAAATTTTTCTTAAGTAAGTAGACATTCTATCTCATTAAGAGTGCTAATAATTCAGTCCCCAATTAATTTCACGGCATCTTAAGCAATGTTGATGAGAAAATTAAAAGGTACGCAGCCGTTTTGTTTTCGCATTTCACGCCATGCCAAGGTTAATTAATCTATAATGCTGATTTCAATTTTTAGATTTTTTTTTAATTTATCAGCGCTATTTAAGTCCGACATTCAATGAAACCACGTAGTTCTTTGAGCTAATTAAAAAAATCTAAGTTTTATGTTATTCAGAGACTAGTAAATTATTTTGAATTAATGTCTTTCTTTTTATTGTTATTTGCGCGTCTTCGGAATTGTCATTTATATTTTTAGAAGTATTTAATTCATTTGATTCAATTCAATTTGTTTTTGATCAAGATTGTGTAAAATGGCATAATATATTCTGTCGGTCACCGTATCATCATTTTTAGATGGTAGAACCTTGTCAGATTAATATTTGTAGAAGATGTAACATAAACGAGTTATTTCTTAAATGTTCTCATTTTGTTACATAGTACAAGTATGAACAGCGGCAAGTCCGTATTTAAAATTATTTTACATGGGTTAAAAGATAGAATATACTCAGAATTTAAATTAAATTTTAAAATATTAAGATTGACCATTGTCATTTTTGAAATTTACTATAAATCATATATTTAAATTTGAATTAATATAATCAAATTCACTCAAAGTTGAATTTAATTTTGCTACAGTCAATCAAGTTCAAAAATGAAAAGAGTTATCGCTAAGCGATGTAATCATTCAAGTAGGTAATAGGAATTTAATAGGAGTTGTAATACGAAAACATTTTCTTCGTAGAAAAAGAAAAACAAAGCTACCGCTATTTTTCGGCTATTTTAATTCTGTTCTTAATAGAGTAGTTTTATGAACAAAAAGAAGATAAAAACAACTACTAAAGATAAAGATAAAAACGACTGCTTTTGTGGTGTCACTGAGTATTTTTAATATTCTTTTATTAGCTTTGCGTGTATCTATCTATCTATGTGACTATTTTGTTGTCAAGAATATTTAGTTGTGATTTTGACCAACATGTAGACAGCCGATTTACTTGCAAATTTTCGTATAAAGAACAGATGACAATAAAATAATTTTATAATTTTCTCCGAATATCCTCATCAGGATTACCAGAATAAAATAAAATAATTATCAGGAACATTACAGCTCGTGATCATCGCGTTTTTTTTAATTAACTCTTTTGTTATTTAGCATTTACTGTAATTTACGACATAACAAAAACTAATTAAGAGTCACCTGTCATGCCTGTGTCACGTGTTCGCATGCGACGTAAGACTTACGCCAATTATGGGTATTTTACCTCAGGAAAAGTTCAATAATCTATAAGGCCGTCCACTGACTGCACCCGTCTTCGCTGACCTGAGCACAGCACTATCATCCGGGCTAACATGTAACCAGAGTGTGGAGCAATTTTGGCCAACATTTTAGGGCCAGGTAGTCCAAGAAATATGTCTCTGTGCTACAAGAGCGGGTCATATACCGGAAGGGACAGGAGAACTTGCAAAAAACACTCTTGTCTTAATTAAAGATGACAACAAGTCTTCACTCAAGAGGAGTCTCAGGCGCATCATTAATGTTTTCGGGCGGAGATGTTGTCTCCAGGGTTGCTAGAGTTCAAACTGTGAAGGCCATCGTTACATTGTTACATCGTGCCCAAATGTATGCGCATGTACAGGTGCACTCTCTATTTTCTCACTCTCATTGTCCGATGGGATGGTAATCCAATACGACAGGAAGAAGATCAGGCGCAGGACCAATGGCTTTACGTGCTTTCGGAGGCCCGGGGGTGAAAAATCGCCAACTTTCTGACTCTGGGCAAGAGAAAGTCTTAGCAGAAAAACACAATAACTTATTTAAATTGTAGTTTTGATTCAATGTTTAATATTTGGGCAAATGAAATTATTAGCCGTAACTTTATTTGTTGAGCTCAAGGGCATCCAGTCCTTTAAAAATAATGTACATTGTTTTGTTTCAGTATCGTTTTCAACATTTACATTTGTAATTATATTAGGTTTAAAACATTTCTATATAAAAAAAATCACTGAAACGTTCGCCCGAAAAAGAGCACTAATATAAAGTCCTCTTTTTTGAATAGAATTTGAAGGTAACAACGCCTATTTTCAATCCAGAATTTTAAAATCCAGAGAGCACACAGTTCACCTAGTAAGCAGATAGCAGATGATGTGACCTCTGGACACATACACCTAGATGTCATAGAGTTCACTGGCACCGCTTCAGTTGCATCTTAATACCACTCTTCCCTTCTTGCTGCTTCACACATTATGACTAATGATATTTTTTTTTATAAAATTAAAATGACAAACTAATTTAGAGCCCACCTAATGGTAAGTGGGTACTGCAGCCTAGAGATACCTGGAGATGACTTTAAACAAAAAAGGCTACAAATGCGTCGTCATCTCTGAGGACGAAATTGAAATGTCTCTTTTTACAAAATAAGGGTGGTCGTACTACAACCACAATATAGCCGTAGCGTGGCTCTACCACGTAAGTGCCTTTCTTTTGACCGGAGCAGAACGCATCCGTGGACGACCTGCAGCTTGGCGGCAGAAATAGGTAAGAAGTTGTTACTGTCCAGACGAACATCAAGGTAGAAAAAAGTCCTACCACCTAGTAAAATTCTCCGTACTGTGGAGACCGTATATAATTTATACTTGTATTGCATTACAAAAAATTTGTTATACTCGTAATATAGAGTGCAAGTAAAACAAGCAAGCGCATGCATTTCACCTGATTATAAGTACCTATTGTATGATCACCTGCTACCAAGTTTTAATAAAGCACTTTACTGATGCGCTGTCATTTCTTTTGGCTGAGATGGAATACCTCAAAGCCAGTAAGTAAATAGGCTATATTAACCTTCAAGCACAGTTTCACAGCAGTGACAATGCTCAAAAGGAAGAGACGTGTCGTTGGTACTAAAACTTTAATTATACTGCTCTTACTGTACACTTAATATAAATATGTTTTGTTTTGGGGGCTACATTACAGCTCCCATCGACAAAATAATAATAAATAATGTTACATTTCTGATAACAATTCTTAAAATTATTCTAAACATAATTAATTATTATCTAAATTCAAACTATAATCTAAGGCATAATATCTAGTTAGGAGGGCGTTAGGCTAAAATCCTCTTGCACGTGAAATTGCGTAGTCACAGTTTAGTATAACTGACATATTAAATGAGCGAGTGCCTGCTGTACTGCCATATATCAGAGGTGTCTCTGACAAAATTGGCTATTTCTTGAAGCGTGCTTCCATTAAAACATACTTCAAGCCGCCGAAGAAGATTAGTCTGTTTTTACCATCAGTCAAGTGTTATGTCCCTCTGCAAGATGCAGGAGTGTACAAGCTTGATTGTGAATGTGGTTTCTTATATATAGGACAAACTAAATGATCCATAAAAACCCGAGTTAAAAAACACATAGCTGATGTGAAGAATCCACGCTCCGGGAAGTCTGCAGTCTGTGATCACGTACAGGATCGCCCCCGTAACTACATTAGATTTAATAGACCACAAATCCTCACTAAAGAACACCGATTCCTTCCAAGGATGATTCTCCAGGCTATTGAAATCAAAAAAGATCCTAATTTCAATAGAGAAGATGGCTGGGTGCTACCATCTGCTTGGGATCCCATAATTAATTAAATTAAATCCTAACCCAAGCATACAACTGTAAGACTTCAAGATACTGTAAGTTCATACTGCGTAGATCGGAACGAGAAAAAATAATAATTTTTAATCTGGAGGTAGCCGTGGTTAACTATGACATTGGGACTTCATACACCTCGGTCCCCCCCGTGACAAATGGGTGCTGTAAAGTTCTTGAAACGTCGGGATTATAAAATAAATTAATATACGCGATAAAATCCGTAAAATTAGTTTTATTTAAATTATTCAAATATTAAATGAAACGAATTTTTACGGATTTCATCGCGTTTAATTTAACTTTTTAATTCCCGACGTTTCGGGTGCTTTACAGCAGCCATAGTCACGGAGAGCACTGAGGTGTTTGATGTCCCGATGTCATACTTAGCCCGGCTACCTTCAGTTTTTGAATATTAATTTTTGGTCCAATCTACGCAGAATGAGCTTATAGTATCTAGAAGTCTTACAGTGATATGCTTGGGTTTGGATTTAATTTTATTAATTATAGGATCCCAAGCAGATGACAGCACCCATCCATCTTCTCTAATGAAATTAGGATGTTTTTTAAGTTCAATAGCCTCGCGAATCATCCTTGGTAGGAATCGGTGTTCTTCTGCGAGGATTTGTGGTCTATCAATTCTTATGTAATGGTGGGGACGATCTTGAACATGTTACACACTGCAAACTTCCCGGAACGTCGGTGCTTCAAGTCAGCTATATGTTCTTTCACGCGGGTTTTTATAGATCTTCCTCTGCGATATAAGAAATAATAATTGACATAATTAGGCATAATATTATGTTTTGACTTTAGCAAACATTAACAATATTATTCATTCGCATCCTTAGTCATCTAGATTGTGTGTCATCTAGTCCGGACATTTAATAATACATAGTACTTTTCCCTTATATACTTTTTATTATTAATTAAAAAAGTAACTTTACAATTATGTATCATCATTATCAACATAATATTGTACACATGTGTTATAATGTATTTTATAAAATCTATGTTTAATATTATTTTTTGATCTTGGCGTGCGACAAACTTTTTATAGTTTCTAAAATAATTTTATAAAAGCATGTACATTGCCCCAAGAATAAATTACTGAAGGTCGAGTCGACAAATTCCCTGACCGATATTCTTTCTCTTAGAAACATTAATCTTTGATTAATATCGAGCAGTAGATTTTTAGGTTGATTAAGATTATAGTATATATTATAATATCTACAGTATTGCAGCCACACATTGCCGAGAAACATGGTCCGTTTAGACGAGCCTTAACAGCATGTGCATGTATATGTAGACGTGATAGAGCGTGCAAGTGCGCATGTGTAGGCGTATGTGTATGTGCAATATTAACCACACTTAAGTATGGGAAAGGCCAGATATATCTCATAACATCCAGTAGATATACCATCTGGTATATCGTATATTATACCAGGTGCACAATGCCCAGACTGGCAAATGGGAGTAGTATCTATAGTTACTACTATTAGTTCGCCAATCTGCCAACCAAGCGTGGCCATTATAGCAAATACTTACTACAACTTCGCTACCAAGCGTAATAGTTACCATATTAAAATACTTTCAGCAATACTAAATTTACAAATTCAATTAAACGTAACTACTATAACAACAGTTTTACCTTCTCGGTTGGTTTAAGCTTGTAATTGTTTCTTTGAATTCATTCACTAAACTAAAATAAAATATTTGAATTCCTTGACTTCATATAGCGTCTTTTGACATGTTTAATTTAAATCAGATCGTAATTACAACAGTCGTTATTTTCAGTTTATGTTTTTGGGAATCACACTTATCACTTATTTGCAGGGTTTGTGTATAGTTAACTGTACTGTAAAAATTGCTTCATTCTGTGCTTGTGCGTGTGTCATGTGTGTGGTGTGCTCTATATTTTGTGACGTTTCTTTAAGGAGCGAAATTTCTTTTTACGAGAAGATGGTGGACTATGTTTCGAAATTCCACCGTGGCAGCATACACCTGTTGAAATGGATCGTCACATTGAAAAAGTAAAAGCAACTTGGGGAAATTCATCAATTCCCATAGAAATGCTTAGACTTAATTTGGGCACCGCTAACAGGTTATACAATTTCTCAAATTAATATCTCTCTATTCTAAGGGCTTATTTTTCTTCTGATATAAGTTATCCAGCAAATAAATTATAACCTGACTGAATGAAAATGAACCTAGATGAAGTAACGACCTGTTAAGACATGCAGGAAGTCGATGGATGCAGGTGGTTGAGGGCTGTGCTTTGTGGTATTTTTTGGGGAAAGCCTATGTTCAGCAGTTTTGTAATCAAGTCGTAGAATGACCTTTGTAGCATACTTACACGGTTTACTCTGACATGGCCATAAGACGTACACAAAATAATTTACTACAGAATTGTAGATCCCAGAAAATTACACGTAAAATTCCGCTATAGTAGGTATAATTGTTAAAATGCCTACCACGGTACCGCCATTGTAAAATTTATGTCAAGTTGTTTTGGCTGACACGATCATCACTATATGGATCGTATTCGTTGCGTTAAGCAATAAATGTACATTAAAATTGTCTTTCAAACCATATAATTTAAATGAATATTAAACATAAATGACGCAAACTAATTAGATTTCACGCGGGCGAAGCCAAGGCTGGACGCTAGTGAAGAATATGGGAAATATAACTGGATTCATTTTTCGTATAATTTAACCTTATAGTTGCAGCCAAAGAACATCAACTACACAGCAGTGGACTTTTATATTCTGAAATGATATACGCTTAAAATTTATTTTTAAACTAACATATTTATAGCAAAATAAGCCAGTATGTGGACACAGTTATCGGTCCCTTTTTGGACACATATCACAGAAACATCCAAACTTCATACCAGCAGTTAACTAACAAGATTCTTCGGAAAACAAAAGATGAAGTCAATGCCGCATTACGCAAAAAGCAAAAGGTTTATAAAGAATTGATTCAATTAGCAGATCGTTTAGCCGTTCCAGGTACAAAGTAAATTGTGAATAGTCGTAAAAACTAATAACTATACTTTGCAATATTTTTAAATAACATTTTTAAGGAAACTTATCAAAGTTAAAAGCATCACTCCTAATTATTAGTTTCGATATTAATGTGTTTTGTAATTTAAAAGTTATTGGCTCTAAATTTATAGACCATCGTTATTATCTTACGTACATTATATAACCCAAAGCTGAGGTAAATGGGTATATTTAGTATTATTATGGTCGCAGTAGGATTTACATTTTTTAACCTAACTTAGTTTTATTCAATACGAATAATTTCCAAACGTTGCCAATCAGTGCTAATTTGCTTGACTTTGATGTAGTTATTATAGTATTTTATCCAACGTAAACAAAAACAAGCAAAACCACAAAAATTGGTTTTTCGGTCTAATTTTGCACTTTTAATGCCTTATAAAAGCGGGGGGTGGGAGGTAGTGAGGTGTTTGACGTCCCAATGCATAGTTAGCCCGGCTACCTTCAGTTTTTGAATATTCATTTCGGACTGATCTACGCAGAATAAGCTTACAGTATCTTGAAGTCTTGCAGTGGTATGCTTGGGTTTGGATTTAATTTTATTAATTATAGGATCCTAAGCAGATTTCAGCACCCATCCATCTACTCTATTAAAATTAGGATGTGTTTTAATTTCAATAGCCTCGCAAATCATCCTTGGTAGGAATCGGTGTTCTTTTGCGAGGATTTGTGGTCTATCAAATCTAATGTAATGACAGGCACGATCTAGAACATGTTCACATACTGCAAACTTCCCGGAACGTCGGTGCTTGAAATTAAACGCGATAAAACCCGTAAAAGTTAGTTTCATTTAATGTATAGTCTTCGCGTAAATATAAGATATAGAGAGAATTAAAATAAACTAAGCAATAATCAGCAATTAATGTTAGGCCGTAATTGGATAATATTATCGTTATGTTTCATTTTATTTTTATAATGTATCCAGAAATGTGTGATGAAGAACGACGCTATGCGCGTACCATCGCTAGCAGGCACATTGCCCACGTCTACAAATGTACCGAGGAAGCGAGGAATTCAATTTCTAAAATGGGAAAATATGCTGAAGAAATGATAGCCATTACACGTAATCATATGCAAATGGCGATGGAAAACGCTACAAGAAGAATCGCTTTAAAAGAACAATATGGAATTGAAATAGAAAAGTAAGCAATATGAAAATATTGGAAACTTTTTGTTATGGCACGAGAGATTTATTTCCATTAGAACTCTAGTATTTTATTCGTGAAAATCAGCGTATTTATTTTAGATGCTAAGGATAGAAGGGTTTCCTCTTGCCTGTTTCTGCCACCAAACAGCAGTGTCTGCACTGACGGGTTCTATTCAGATGGCAAGAGAGAGTATAATTAGAGAATGTAAAGCATTATATATTAATCCCGAGATGTGACAACGCATCTTTAGCCTTTTTTGTTTAAAGTTTGTCATAGGTGTCGATGAGTTGTAACTTGAGTTTCATATTAAAATAATGTAGCTAAACATTTGGAGAATATTTGGATAGGCAAGATAAAAATGCAGCTAAAAGCAGTGGTAGAGTCATGCTGCAGTTGTGTTTCCTTTGCAACACAAATGGGTTGAGTCAACTGGGGAAGGACTACGAATTTACAAAATACTTGCGTTAAATTTCAGTAAAATACTTTTCACTTGATGAGTGATGATTATCAGAGATCCATTTTACTGATAACGCGATATTTAATATTTGTACTCAGAGGTGACAATTTATCAGCATATTGATTATTGCAAGCCGGTTTATTTGATTTATTTTAAAGTTTTATACTAGTATAAACCAAGTGATTATAGATTCTTTTATTTTAGAATTGGTACAAAGTGAACGATTTGTTAAACAAAAATTCACTTATAGTTACCTCAACTTTACAGAACAAATGAAAGCGCTTGCCTCAAAGATCTGTCTAAAGCGGCGGTCTCTCTTGGGTACGAGTTGGATCTAAGTTTAACAAACGCTCGTCGTCACAACGAACAATCTTGTGAGAAACTTTTTGTTTGCTGTACAAGAGCTCGAAAGACCACTGATGAATCCGTGGCCGCTTTGAGAGATAATCTGTATCAGTGTGTATATGCCTAACAAAGAATAGGAGACTGTAAATAAAAATATAAAATTTGATAAAATGTGATATTATATAGAAGTCTATATTTTATTATTGTTTCAATTATTTAGGTTATGTTTTAGATGTAAATTATTTACATCACATAATACACTATTTGTTACGATATCAAAATTAAAACTACATAAAGTTCTACTACCCACAGTTTAGTGCCTGAGTTGTCTCGCTGAATTAAACAATGCCTTTTGGCGAAAAAATAATCTTTCTTGTCTAAATACCAAATGACACAAATATACAACATGTAATAAACTAAAAGTAAAAAAAAAACTTTTTTTAAAATAAGCTTTTATTTAAATGCGCTAAAAAGAATAAAATAAACTTGCCCTTTATAATTTTTACTATCAACTTATAACGTCATTACACTTTTATATCATATATGATATAAAATTTTGTCGCGATATTTAAGTTTCTACTCATTTCTACTTATTCGTATTTACTTAGTTTGAAAATTTTAAAAATTAAAACCAATCAGATCCTGTTTACCCTCACAGGTTAATCTCGCGACATACTTTTAATTTATTTTTTTAATTTTTAGTAATCGCTGGACAGGTTTCTCAGTCTGATCATCTTATTCAACGCATCATTATTGCAAGGTCGTTTGTCGGTGAATTTCAAACAGTATAGTTCTTCAATAAGCAGACCTTCTAATGATTTTACACTACTTAAGGCCACGTATGCTTGACCAGCAGCGAATAGCTTCGAACCTAAGTATAAACGGCATTAAATGAGATGAACACCGTCTTTATCGAAATCTATACGGAAGGATGGTATGTCAGTATCATACATTTGTGCTCTCTTGAAGCAGGACCATATGATTTCTGTAATATGTCCAATGGCACCATTAACCAGACCTTTGGACAGTCAAAGTTTACCACCCAATGCTACAGACTCGAGCAATTCGACCTCAATATCATATTCAAAGACTCCAAATACCCCAGTACACCAACATTTCAGACGGATTGACATCATGTTACACCCTGATGCCACTCAATGCTCAGCATGAGGCCATGCCACCTTGACTCGGATGTTTGGAGGAATGCACTACTTATTTCAGCTTGAAGCTTACTTGTGGCTTACGAAACACAGTTCCAGGTTTGATTTTGGAGTTAGCCTTCTCCTAGACAGGTTGCAAACCAATGCTGTTGACGCCTATCTTGCCAAATTAAACAAGTCAAAGTTAACCAACTTATGCTACAGACTCGAACAATTCGACCTCAATATCATTATACAGGACTGCAAAAACCCCAGTACACAAAAGTTTCAGACGGATTGGAGCAACCGAATTTATGATCACCATCTTATAAGCCTATTACATGTAGTCAGTAGCGACTAAGCGTCATGGGGACTGTAAATTCGTTCGACGTTTTTAATTTTTTTTAAACATACGCGTCGAATATCACATTACCTGTAAAGAGTGTTCCTCAGGGATCAATACCCGTCCTATTCCTATTTATTATGTATATTAATGACTTGCTTTCCCTTGCAGGTGATAATCATGATATCAAATACATTTGCGACTTATGTTGCTAATAAATATTAAAAGTTTCACTAATGTCGAGACAGCTAAATTTTTTTATTTCAGTTTTTTCCATAGCATAACGTCTTATGGGATTTTGCTGCGGGTAAATGCGGCTGATTTAAAAACATTTTTTTATTTTGCAGAGGCAGGCCATAAGAGCTGTTTAAAACCGTAAACAAAACGAGTATCTCAGAGAAAAAATTAAAACATACATATATTTACTTCGAATTCTATGTATATTTACGAAAATTTAATATGTGTTCACAAAAACGAAGGTAGTTATTATAAAATAGTAATATACTTTGTAAACACCAGGAACAAATACAAGCTAGTGATATCAGTTTCTTGACTACTCTGTAGACCGCAATTCATATTAAATATTGAATATTTTAGTAAACAAAAACTGTATACAAATGGTTAATGTCATAGATTAATAATAAATCATCGCGCGCTCTGACTAGATACCGCGCTCCCTGCAAGTAACAGCTCCGTGAGTGCGGCATCTTAATATTTTTGTGTGTATAAGACAATTTGCATGATGCTAGTGTGCGTGAAAAATTGTATATGAGAGCAGTTTAACTATTACCCGATTAATGGGAAAATTTATTTTATTCTATGGCTTAGTAGTTAAATTCATAGTTATGAATGTATTCCAGAAATACTTAAAAATGAATAGTTTATTAATAACGAATGTATCAATATATTTGTGTATATTATGTATAGGTTTTTCTTCTGAATAAATGACATATAAATACTTAAGGCCTCCTTTTTATCTGTTTAATTTTTTTATTCACTCGTCTAACTAATATTTGCAAATTATTTAAAAACATAGTTATATATATGGTGTAATCAAAATAGGGCTTTCTATTTTACGAGTCAATATGAACAACTTTTACTATAGATCTATCTTCCTAATCGCAAAACAAAATCAGGTCTTCCATATATTTTGAGCAAGTTTGTAAGAAATTTTGTATGGAATAACTGACTTGACTTGAGATATTTTTTATAGGATCAAGGTGACAAACGAGCACTCAGTACACCTGATTGTAAGTGGTTGCTGTGGCCCATAGACATGTACATCTATCCTCGGTTAAGAATCAAAATGCAGATGCGTTGCAACCCCTGAGGACTAAGATGGAATGCCTCGTTTCCAGTAAAAAGGGTCTCCGGTTCTCTACACTCACCATAGGAAACACAGCAGCGTTAAGCTCCTATTTTACACTGGTATTCTGTGAGAGCGTGGTCCTTTCTTTTTCTATTTCTTGCTTGTCTCATTATTTATTGGTAGTAGAGATCCGAATCGATGGTTTTACCCGGCGGTAAAAGCTCATGATAAACTTTCAATACCACATACACTCATCATCATTTTATTTCGTGTTAATCCAGGTTTCGCTTTAGTCTGTAAACAAAATACATATCACATACAGAAAAAAATACGTTTCTTGTATGGTCTTCATACAAGAAACGTGATTTTTTTGGGTCCTTTAATATTTTACTTGTTTTCTTTTTTATTTTATGTTGTTATAGCAGCAATATAAATACACATTTTATAAAAATTCCAAGTATCTACATATTACGGTTCATAAGATACAGCCTACTGACAGACAGACGGAACGATAGTGGAGACTTGGGTCCCGTTGATACTCTTTGGGTACGGAACCCTAGTAAATGGCAATTATGTCATTTGAGCAATACTACAGAAATAAACATTAAATAATATACCTAGTCAGGTCATAAGTATTGTCACACAGTAAAATCTTTTCTTTTAGAATGCTGGCCACAAAAAAGTTTATTGAATTCGAATTTCGAATTGTTCATGAAAATAAAACTGTATACTTTTTTAGAATTTTACTCATTTTTAAATATGGACTAGACGCTTAAAGAAGACCGTGTTGGAGTTATTGCGTTGCATCATTGCGGTTACGCGCCAATTCAAATTTTTGACATACTGAAAAATTTGAATATAACCAAAAGATTCGTTTATCGTACCATCAAACGATACAATGAAGACTCTAGTGTAGATGACAGGACAAGAAGTGGTCGCCCTCGGTCTGTTAGGACTCCAGCAGTGATAAAAGCTGTGAAGGCGCGAATTCAAAGAAATCCCAAACGTAAGCAGAAACTGTTGGCCCTTCAGATGGGGTTAAGCAGAACCAGGGTCAAAATGGTGTTAAATGAAGACTTAGGGCTTCGGGCATATCGAAGAAAATCTGGACATCGTTTGAATGCTCGTCTAATGGACCTGAGACTGAAGAGATGCCGCGCTTTGTTGAAGCGGTACGCGGGAAAAAAATATCGGAAAATTCTTTTTTGGGATGAAAAAATTTTTACCGTAGAAGAGAGCTACAACAAACAAAATGATAAGGTGTACGCACACAGTAGTGAAGAAGCGAGCAACCGTATTCCGCGTGTCCAACGAGGTCATTTTCCATCCTCGCTCATGGTATGGTTGGGAGTTTCTTATTGGGGCTTAACAGAGGTATATTTTTGTGAGAAAGGTGTAAAAACGAATGCAGTTGTGTATCAAAATACAGTCCTGACGAACCTTGTGGAATCTGTTTCTCATACCATGTTCAATAACAGGCACTGGGTATTCCAACAAGATTCGGCCCCAGCTCATAGAGCGAAGAGCACACAAGATTGGCTGGCGGCGCGTGAAATCGACTTCATCCGGCACGAAGAATGGCCCTCCTCCAGTCCAGATTTGAATCCGTTAGATTACAAGATATGGTAACACTTGGAGGAAAAGTCGTGCTCAAAGCCTCATCCCAATTTGGAGTCACTCAAGACATCCTTAAGGCAGCCGCCGATATTGACATGGACCTTGTTCGTGCTGCGATAGACGACTGGCCGCGCAGATTGAAGGCTTGTATTCAAAATCACGGAGGTCATCTTGAATAAACTTTAGTGTCATAAGAATCTATGTTTTGTTAAGTTCATTTTGGTATAATGGTTACATAATGAATAAACTTGTCTCAATTATTTTATATTAAACATGTGACAGAATTTATGACCTGACTGGGTAGAATTAAGTTATATTATAATAAGTACAATATAATATATTATAAAATATAGTAACAATAAATTCACATATAAAAATCTCAGCCACAGGGAACTTTATTTTTACATTCGGGGCAACACTGAATAGCATCATTGATATTTTGTGACTTATTTATGGCTCGTGTTATTTTATGTTAAAATTTCAAAATTGTATGATACTTAATGATAGTATGTGATTCCAGTGTCTTTCTTATTTCTTTTAGTATTATTTGTACACAGTTTCAATACGTAAACTGGTATTTTACTTCGGATTATGATCAAAATTTAATAAAACATTCGGTACGTTCACCTCACACGTTGCCTGCAACGCGACTGGCTCTGGTACGCCGATTTCAGCGTAGTATTTGTTGCGCATTTTACATGAGCGCCGGCGGTATCTGGTCAGAGCGCGCGATGACTTATCATTAATCTATGTGTTAATGTAATGAAAATAAACACGTGATTGCTAATAACTCCTGGTTGCATTCAAGTTGTTTCTTATTTAAGTTTTGTAAGAAGTTAGTACAACCTGTGTTTTTATGGTATAATTTCAATAATTGCACCAAAGACAGAGATTTTAATCCGATCCAGATATAAAAGTAAAAAATGACTTTCAATAAGAATTAGACTTGTAATCTATGTTGAATAAAAATATTCAATTCCATAGAACCATCTCCTTTTGTTGAACCCGGTTAGGAATAAAAACATATCGTTTTTAATACTTTGATTTCCTGCTCGCTATAAAAACATCCATAAAATGAAGTGAAATAAAAGGATAAAGATTAAAAACAAGATCGTATATTTAGGAAAACTGTCTTGCCGATAGAACAAGATACTCGGTCCGACCGTTGATAATTTGTTTTCTGTGTCAACCACTACGTGTTTTTGGAAATTTTACTTTCCTCACGACCATAGTGTGGAATTTACTGTCATCAGATTTTCCGACACGATACTACGCGCTGGCAACATAGATGGACGTCCTCAGGTATTGCGAATGTCCAAAGTTCAGTCACTTGTCATCAGGGCAGTCGGCCATATTTGCCTTAGATGCCACGTTTAGCAGGCGAGTTTTCAACCACAGTTTTTTTATTTTTTTATTGTTATCAGAGATACGCTATTGCTCATCTCCTGATTTTTTTCCATTGTCGACTTTTACGGGACATCCACGGGAGGATATGGGGTAGTGGAGATTCTTACACCGCAATTTGACTTTGTGATTGATCAATCAATTTTTGGTTAGCCTTATTTTTTTATTTTTTTTCCTTTTGCATATTCGCTTGCTGCCTCTTCTATATATAAAAAAAATATTTTTGTCAAATGTAGCAAAGTACTTATTAATCTAGGGGAGCATTGCTAACACTCGCCTTTCAGCCACGTGATAATGACTCGCTATTTGTCCCCTGGACCGCAACATTTAGCTCAAGCTCAATTTAGCATTAAGAAAATTAATGTTACTATTTTTCACTTTTGACCAACGAAACAAAACGTTGTTTTAGGAATTCGGTTATTTGCTTATAAAACGAGGTTTCCCGTCTTTCTTCTAACTAAATAATAGCTTTGAATAAAACTACTTTTACGGATTTTATCACGTTTAATTAATATATTTTGCTTATTTTTATTAATTCCCGACGTTTCGGGTGCTTTCCAGCACCCATGGTCACGGAAGACTGAGGTGATTGACGTTCCGATGTCAGAGTTAATCCCGAGTACCTTCATGATCACAAACTACAGACTTCCCGGAACGTTGGTGCTTCACGTCAGCTATGTGTTTTTTTACGCGGGTTTTTATTGATCGTTTTGTTTGCCCTATATATGAGAAACCACATTCACAATCAAGCTTGTACACTTCTGCATCTTGTAGAGGAATATTGCACTTGACGGATGGTAAGAACTGACTAATCTTCTTCGGCGGCTTGAAGAATGTTCTAATAGAAGCTCGCTTCAAGATGTAGCCAATCTTTTCTGTGACACCTCTAACATATGGTAGTACAGCAGGCACACGCTCGACTGTGGCCGGTTTCACTCGGTCACTGTGACATAGGCGCGGAACCTAAAGCTTGTTATCGTGCAGAACCTGCTTGACGTGCTGAAGCTCGGCGGCCAGGTGTTTGCTGTCACAGATCCCTCGTGCTCTCTGTAATAAAGATTTGCCCACGGTAGCTAGCTGTAAAGGGTGATGGTGGGATTCACCGTTTAAATATCGGTTTGTATGGGTCTTTTTCCAATACACAGTGCGAACTGTGGTGTTATTAGGATTTAGAATGACTAACATATCTAGGAAAGCTAAAGAATTATTTGCCTCTAACTCCATATTAAATTGAATTTTAAAGTTTATGGAATTGAGATGTTCTAAAAATGCAGTTACTTTGTCTGATGGTAAAATTGTGAATGTATCGTCTACATAATGCTTATAAATCCTTGGAGTTACTGGTGCAGTAAGCAGGGCTTTCTCCTCAAAGTCCTTCATGAAAATATCGGCGACAGTGGGATATACCGGTGAGCCCATCGCAACACCATCTACTTGCTTGTAGAACTCTTCCTTCCAAAATAGACAGCCAGATGTATTGCAATGTATAAGTAATACTGCATATTCTGCTGTCATAATGTTTTCCTCTAGTTTTTTACTTACAATTGACATGCAGTCTTCAACAGGTAGGCATGTAAATAGAGACTGAACATCAAAACTAACCATAGTCTTATTGTCAGTAAGACATAGGTCTTTTATCTCACTGACAATATGGAATGAATCCTTAGTATGTGCTCTTATGTGTCCTCTGAGTGGTGATAGTACTTTTGCTAGGTGTTGAACCAATCTGTAAGTTGGCGAATCGATCTGACTCACTATTGGACGTAAGGGAGCGTTTGGTTTGTGTATTTTTGGTAACCCATACAACTTCGGTGGTTTGGCACTTTCAGGTATTATCGAATTAACGCCTATATTCAATTTCTCGGAGTATTTCTTAATTTGATCGCTAGTTGTTTTAAGCGTATTAGTTGTAGGGTCTGTCTTGACCTTCACGTATGTACTTTTATCCGATAAAAGTTGTTGTATTTTGAAATTGTAATCCGACGTACCCATTATAACCGTAGCATTACCTTTATCTGCGCGGAGAATCGTGGGATCTGGTCTGTTGCGTAAGTTTTTACATACATACATACATATAATCACGCCTTTTTCCCGTAGGGGTAGGCAGAGATCACTTCTTTTCACTTGCTACGATCCTTAAATACTTGTTTTGCTTCGTCCACTTTCATTATTCCCTTCATACATGCTCTACGGTTTAGGGTACTCTTGACCTGGCCATTTTTCAAGACGTTCCTGATTTGGTCAGTTTTTCTTCGTTTGGTAAGTTTTTCAATGCAATAAATTCATCTTTGGGAAGATTTAATTTGTGCGCTGAGCTTCGACGTAACAAAGACGAAATGTTTTGACGTATGGCCTCTAAATCTTTATTACCAATATTATTTTTATACAGACAGTTCTCAACACTACAGATAATGTTTTCATACGGGATTTCTCGCGGCGTTATTGCGAAATTCATACCTTTGGCCAAAACTTTTATTGTCGCGTCGTCCAGAGATTGTTTTGACAGGTTATAGACCGTACGTTGTTTATTACTCGCGTCTGTTGTCAATGGTTGCGTTCCGTTCTTACGTTGACATTTGATTTAGTTGTTAGTTTTTAGTATTTGTCTATATGTTTATTTTTAGTTTTATGTAATGTGTGGCGTTCGCGTAAATATAAGAAATCATTAAATAATAGCTATTGTTTTACCTACTATTTCATCCACGTAGAACTTAAAAAATACAGATACTCGTTTGTTGCTCTAAGCCACTCGGCTTAGAGCAACTAGTTCAATTAAAAAAATAACACAAAAAAATCACTTTTAGCTCAGTTTTTCTGCTTTCATCTCGAAAATTGTGTGCGTTGTGGGAAATTCTTAAAATAAAAATTAAATATGTCTTATTTCCACGTAAAATGGATGTTATCACCTTCCGCTTTAGTATTAAAGTTAAAAAATGGTAGAAATGACATAGAAGATAAAGTGTGAGGATCTTTTTTGTGTAAAATTGCAAATCTCTTATAGTGACGAGACAATCATCAAAAACCATTTATTTATCAATTTTATTGATTTCCATAATTAAGATCTGCATGTTTTCCGGATGTATTGGTCTCTATCTTCCCTGAATTTTCATCACAATCGGCTTTGCTATTCCGCAGATTAGCGCAAACAGACAGACATACTGGCAACACTTTTAAAAATGGTTATTCATGTCTTAATAGCGTGCGAATAACCCATTAGCTCATTAGAATCCAGTGTGTTTTATGGTATAAGGTGACAAACGTGCACACAGTCCACCTAATCGTAAGTGGAATTTGTGGCTCATAGATATCTACATTTATCCAAAACGCAGATCCGTTGTCACCCCTGAGGACTAATGAGGACTGCCTCGTTTTCAGTATAAAGGGTCTCCGGTTCTCTACACTCACCCCAAGAAACACAGAAGCATTAAGCTGCTATTTTACGCTGGTATACTGTGAGAGCGTGGTTCTATCCCAGTCGAGCCGACCCATTCATGCTACAACCATAATATAGCTGTAAAGGGGTTCCACCACGTAGCAGATTTATTTCAATATTACAGAAAAACACTTTAATTTTATTAATATGTATAGATGATACATTATCTAGTCGTGGAACTTTCGCCCGGGTTCGAGCCCCGCAGGCACCAATGCGATTGTTACTTGAAATTTAATTGATGATTCACCACGTACTCAGCGGTGAATGAAAACACCTTGAGGAAAAATTTTATGTATAAAGCAAATAATAACATAATATGTAATTCCATTGTTCTATAATCCAACCTATGTCACGCAGTTGGACGTATAGCTGTGTCTTTACTTTTTTGTGTATTAGCCATGTTACTATTAGTTTTTATCATTCATCATTACTACTGCCCATCACAAGTCTATTGTCGAACGTAGGTCTTAAGGAATACCACAAATCATGGTCCTGAGTCACATGCAACCAGCTTGTTACTCCATCTAGCGAGAGGTCACCTACTCTTCATTTACCGGTATGAGGCTGCCACTCTAGAATCTTTCTTTCGCTTCGGTAGAAGTGGCGATGGATAACCATCTGGCGTCCATTACAACATAAACTGAAATATAGTATTAGCCTTATCCATAAATATTATAAGCGTGGAAGTTGGTCAGTTTGGATATTTGTCATTTAATCATGCACAAACGTTTGAAAGGATTTTACATATACCACTTTTTTATTTTCAGATAAGTATTAAAGGTATATTCAGTAACTGAAAAAAAAAACACATTTTATTCTGAAATTTAAACAATATTGAAATAAGTTATTCAAAATCAAATCAAATCAAAATTTCTTTCTAAATTGAGTAGTAACAAGCGTAGGTAGGTGAATTCACTGACAATAGCTGGAACGGTTGTAGTATAGTGAAAAATCCTGATTTTACATTTAGCGACAAGTAAACAGAATTGTTTAAGTCCTTTTAATTTTTTTCTGGTAAGTCGTGTAGCGTATGGACATTTATAGTGGTGTATAACTCTGTCGTCTCGAGAAGCGCACGCGCGGGATCGCGGGGCGGGGCGGCACTGCCCGACCGACCGCCGCAGGGAGAAGACGTGGACGCTTACTACGAGCCGATATCAGTGTATAATAATAGTGTTACTTGTAATATATACTACTTACAATAGTGTTACTTGTTCTTTCTAAATATTGATCCCTGGGATCTACAGTACATTACATGTGGCGACGAAATAAACGGTGAGTATTTTAAGAATTTTTACCTTTAATAATAAAAGAAAAGAGAGATAAACATACGTTACATTACAAAATACATAAATCCGACTACAATCGTTGAATAAAACTACCAAGCTTTAATCAAGTGATTATTATGTGAGCAACCTATATGTTACCTACCTTCTTGAGTTTGAGTCTCAGTATTTATAACCCATATAGCTGTACAAGATTTTATTAGGTAAAATTAACTACAGAACCTCACGAGTTTCGTTAATCAGTGTAGGTAGGTAATAGTTACTATAAGTATTGCTGTTTACTATAGGTTCGTTCGAAGTCACAGCGATTTTCCTGAGCAACGACCTGTTCCTACGCAGATGGGACGGCTTTATTGTCATTATAATTAGGAGATTGGAAAAATAATACAGTGGTTATTTAAACTACCTATATGCGGCGTTTTGTTGTTTTAGATTGTTAATAACTTAATTGTTGCTTTGATAATAGATAATACAAGTTTTCATGCCATTGAAAACACAGACTACAGAATATAAATAGTACAGATTGTACTTGAGGTATCTGTGTTGAATACGACAAATAATTAGGGTAATTCTAATTTTAATCTTTACAGTGTGTTTTGTTGCACAGAATAAGCATTTTTCTTTTACCTTTCAATATTCTGAAGTTAATGAATTGATCCACAGTATTAATTAGTTACTTTCCTATAAAATAAAAGTGTATTTAAGGTTATCATCATTATTACTAACTGATGTTGACTGTATATAACATTTTGACTAAGGAACATAGAAGGAAAAGTGAAATAACTAGGTACTCACTTGGCCGTGAGTTGCGTAGGTATCCTCCGTTCGCGTTTTAGGTATCTGGGTTTCTATGGGTGTACATCAGGGGAGTGACATACCTACATATTTGTCAACCTACCTTCCTCATTAAATTGCAGCCGGACATTCAATTGCGACTGAGCATTTAATTGCGGTATGAGATAGATAATAAAAGCATTAAATTGCGTACATACCTACATAGCATTAAATTGCGTACATACATACATAGCATTAAATTGCGTACATACCTACATAGCATTAAATTGCGTACATACCTACATAGCATTAAATTGCGAAGTTTACACGGGTTCAAATTTTATGTTAACACTTGGAGCACCCATTCGCTGCTTGGCGGCTGCGCGCTGGGTAATACTCACGTGCCAGTGCCACAGTACTGCACAGTATGGCGAGTAAGTGTCGTCATGAGCGCTGAATGTGTACTACGGGTGTAGATACAGGTACCTATAGCATAGGTACAGTCAAGTACAGTAGACGCTTTAGTACTAGCATTAGATTGCAATAGCGTGTTATAACATCTATAATATGCAACATTGTTACTACCTTGTCAACAGGTAGCCCCAAATGGCACTGTACACCTTAGAGAAGTTCGAATGTGACGGGGAGGTTGGTTCAGTCTCTGTCCGTTGGGAAAGATGGAAAAGAAGCCTAAACATTTACCTCGAAGCAGCAGGCATAGACTCCGAGGCAAAGAAAAGAGCTAGCCTTTTACATTTTGGTGGTCCCGAGTTACAAGAAGTCTTCTATAACATCCCAGGAGCTAATGCAACTGAAGGCGAACTTTTTAACATCGCGATCGAAAAATTAGACAACTACTTTGCACCTAAACAGAGTAAAGTGTATGAGCGACACCTGTTTCGTCTCATAAAACAGGAACAGGATGAAAAGTTCGAGAAATTTCTTATCAGACTTCGACTGCAGGCAAAGAAATGTCAGTTTGGTGGAAAAGAAGACGAACATATCATAGACCAAATAACGGAAAAGGGTAAAGCAGAAGAACTCAGAAAGAAGATATTAAAAACAGGAGATAAGATCACTTTAGATGAAATAATTGCGGAAGCGAATGCATTGGAAGCCATAGATCGTCAATTAGGAAACTTTAGTACGAAACCTGTAGAAAGTCAGGCAATTAACAGAATAGGTATTGAGACATGGAAGGAGAAGCAAAAAAAAAGAAGATTGGAATGTAGTAGATGTGGAAGTTGCAGACATTTGGCCCGTGACAACAACTGCCCAGCAAAAGGAAAGGCTTGCCTTAAATGTGGCATCTTAGGACACTTCAGAGATCAATGCAGGACAAGACAAACTCAGAAGAGGAAATTTGAAGGAGGAGAATCATCGAACAGTCAGGGAATAAAGAAGAAAAGCAGGACAACAAACAATATCGAGGAAACTGCAAACATAATCACGGATGAGAGAAAAGTCGACTACATTTTCAATATAGAGAACGACGCAAAGGTCACATGTAACATAGGTGGAACCAACGTGGAGATGTTGATAGATTCAGGCTGCAAGCACAACCTTATAACAGACCAAACCTGGGAAAGAATGAAGAAAAATAACGCTCAAGTTACCAATCAAGATTCGAATCCTGACAAAACGTTCATAGCTTACGGGAGTGCAACACCACTGAAGCTGTTAGGATCATTTAAAGCCACGATAAAACTTGCCGGAACATCACAGGACGTCACAACATTCTACGTGATCAGAAACGGTACGCGTGACCTACTTGGACGTGTGACGGCAACCTCATTGGGACTACTTCGAATCAATTTGGACATCAACCAGGTCGGAACTGAGGCGTTTCCAAAATTTAAAGGCGTTTTAGTTACCATTCCGATTGACGATTCAGTGAAGCCCGTTGCTCAGCCGTATCGGAGAATTCCCATCTCACTTGAAGAAAAAGTAGAGAATAAACTGAAAGAATTACTAGAAAGGGACATTATAGAAGTCGTGAAAGGTCCTTCTAACTGGATTTCGCCTATAGTCCCTGTGCTAAAAAACGGGGATGATATCCGATTATGTGTGGATATGCGCCGAGCAAATACGGCCATACAACGTGAAAACCACCCACTGCCAACGATAGAAGAACTGTTGCCTAAAGTTCGAGAAGCCAAAATCTTTAGTAAGCTAGACATACGAGATGCATTTCATCATATCGAACTTCACACAGACTCAAGGCATATCACGACCTTCATTACCAGCAAAGGATTGTATCGATACAAAAGAATGATGTTTGGTATCTCGTGTGCGCCAGAGATTTTCCAAAAAACACTGGAACGAATCCTTTTAGGTTGCGAAGGAGTCATCAACTTCATAGATGACATCTTGATATTTGGGAAAGACTTATTAGAACACGACTTAAGGCTTAAAAAAGTTTTGGCAGTGTTAGAGGAAAATAACATGATGTTGAGGGAAGACAAATGCATTTACAGAATGAAGAAAGTCCACTTCCTAGGGCATGAACTATCAGAACTGGGAGTCAAACCACTAGACAAGTATATCTTGGCTATAAAGGGATTCAGAGCTCCGACGAATATCGCTGAACTGCAGAGTTTTATGGGTTTAGTGAATTACGTGGGAAAATGGATCCCCCACTTAGCAACGATAACAGAACCCCTTAAGCAACTGCTACGGCAAAGAACGGGAAGAAACACAGTCATTCAAGATGACTGGGGGGATGCCCAAAAGAAGGCATTTAACGATCTCAAGGCGGCACTTATGAAGGTGCCAAATTTAGGTTAATACAATCCTCATGATAAGACTGTGGTGATTGCAGATGCAAGCCCAGTGGGTCTGGGAGCAGTGTTGGTGCAAATCAACAAGAATGGGCCGAGAATAATTGCATTTGGTAATAAAACCCTCAGCAGCTGTGAGCGTCGTTACTGCCAAACAGAGAAGGAGGCCTTAGCCCTGGTTTGGGCAGTCGAACATTTCAACATGTTCCTGTACGGTAAGATGTTCGATCTAGTAACGGATCATAAGCCCTTGGAGGTGATATTTGGCCCGAAAGCTAAACCATGCGCTCGCATTGAAAGGTGGGTATTAAGGTTGCAATCCTACAATTTCAAGGTGAAATATAGTCCGGGGAAGACCAATATAGCCGATCCACTATCGAGACTCTGTGAAGTGGAAACAAACCCGACGACATTACTTGAAGACCATGTTCAAGCGATTACCGAATTGGCACGACCAGTAGCCATTCCATTACAAGAGATCACTGAGAGTTCTCTTGGAGATGCAGAGATACAGAAGGTTAGAGAGGGTCTTTACAACGGAAACTGGGAGGAAACGGTAAAAAGCTATAAACTTTTTCAGGATGAATTATGCTTTCATGGCGATATTCTCCTCAGGGGGACGAAAATTGTAATCCCAACCAAGTTACGCAATAGAGTTCTGGAAGCTGCGCACGAAGGCCACCCGGGGATAGTCGCGATGAAGAGCAGATTGAGGACCAAAGTATGGTGGCCTAAGTGCGACAAAGATGCTGAAAACATATGCAAAGCCTGTAAAGGATGCACCCTGGTCTCTGCTCCCAGCGCCACAAACCCATTAAAAAGAAGAAATTTACCTTCCGAACCGTGGGTCGACATAGCAATCGACCTCATGGGCCCATTACCTAGTGGAGACTATATCCTGGTAGTCGTGGATTATTATACCAGATATAAAGAAGTGAAAACATGCAGAACCATAACAAGCTCTGAAATAATTGAAATGCTTAAAGAAATTTTTAGCAGACTTGGCAATCCAGTCTCCCTCACATCAGATAATGGTAGACAATTTTCCAGCGAAGACTTTAAGAGCTTCTGCGCAGAGAGGAACATACGACTCTACAATACCATTCCCTACTGGCCGCAACAAAACGGAGAAGTGGAGCGCCAGAATAGGGACATCCTAAAACGCCTCAAGATCTCTCAAGTAGAGAAAAAGAACTGGAAGGAGGCTCTCCAGGAGTACATGGTGATGTACAATAGTACACCTCACACAGTTACAGGAAAAACACCTGCAGAACTGTTCTTTCGACGGCAATTTCGAGACAAACTGCCTATGCTCCAAGACATAACGCATCTCTCAGAGGATCTTGAAATGAGGGATAGAGATAAAGAACTAAAGGAAAAAGGGAAGGAATATGCGGACAGGAAGAGAGGGGCTACTAACTGTGAATTGGAAGTCGGAGATAAAGTATACGTCAAGAACATGACTAAACAAAACAAGCTGAGCTTAAACTATGAACCCGAAACACATACCGTCGAAGCGAACAAAGGAGGGGACGTAATTCTTCGGAACGATGAAACTGGTCAGCAAATCAGACGGAACGTCGTACATCTAAAACGAGTGGAAGGGCAATGGAAGGTACTAGATGATGAAAATAATGCTAGTGGTACTCAAACTAACGATAATGGTGACGTAAATCAATCACAACTCGAGTGAATAAAATTATGGACGATAATGACAAAATAATTGATGATCAGTGATTGAACATAATTTGAATAAGAACTTGCTGATTGTACTTGATATACTTACTTATGTAAAAAGAAAAAAAAATTCATTAAACTACTATACGAATAGGTAATTATGAATGTATTTTATTTGTAAGTTAAGCTGATCACAGTTCCTTAACTCGATATGGTTATTTATATTTGTATATATATTTATATTAAAACAAAACATTAATAAGGGAGGGATGTAGCGTATAGACATTTATAGTGGTGTATAACTCTGTCGTCTCGAGAAGCGCACGCGCGGAATCGCGGGGCGGGGCGGCACTGCCCGACCGACCGCCGCAGGGAGAAGACGTGGACGCTTACTACGAGCCGATATCAGTGTATAATAATAGTGTTACTTGTAATATATACTACTTACAATAGTGTTACTTGTTCTTTCTAAATATTGATCCCTGGGATCTACAGTACATTACAAGTCGAATTAAGTGGTCGATTATATATACCCACATTTCAATAAAATTAAACTATCTGTCTGTAATATCATATTAACTGGGATCTGTTAGACTCAGGGGGTTGTTTGCATGGTATTAAGACATGAATAACGCTTTTCTATATTTATCCGAAAAACTAAAAATGTATAAAACAAAAAAAAACGAAATATTGATAAAATAAACGGTCTATATAAATCTAAACATCCTATTATACCCATGCGAAGCCACAATGGGTCACTAGTGTAACATATATAACCAGATAAAACTAACCTTGTTTATATTTAGCTTTGTATGAGAAAGAATGTGCAGAGGCTTGAGAATATGAGTTGAAAAACAAGTACGTTTCAGACTCGTTCTAAAGATAATTGGATCACTAATTCTGAAGTACTTACAACCTATCCACTGGCGGAGAGTTGCTCTAGAAAAGGTGAAGCTTATATTATATTGTTAGTAATGAGGGTAAAATAATAAAATAAAATAAGAAATATTGAAGATAGAACTATAATCTCACACTTGTTTTAGCAGTATAAAATCGCAGTCGACTAAGCGGGATCCCCGTCAGGGTACATATGTTCTGTGGCGAGATCAGTCAGTCTGTAATTCTACTAGTCTCATATTATTATGTCAGTTGGGCTAAAACATTACCTCCACACGGAGATACGGTGTAGTAGTTCTTCTAGTGTAAGCAAGGAAGATCGTGTTGCTGAGAGGCTGCCCGGTGTTACATCGAGAGGAGTAGTGTAGCTGTTGCTTTGCATACTTTGGTGTTATCATGTAATTATGTCCTTCACGTTACACCAATGTGTGATTGTGTGTGGTACATTTTACGGTTTGTCGAACTGTATTTGCTCTATACTGAATATGTAGTGCTGTACGCTGTCTTATCCCTGATAATGATCAATTGCGTAAGCAAGACAGCATGTTGAACATCCGCTCTCACACTTTTATTATTCTTAACAATTTACCTTCAGTGTAAATTCTAATACGGGTAACATTGTTTTGTTTAAATTATTTTGAGAATAATTTCTAATATCAGAAGTGGCATAGTTTCTAAAAATATTATATAGGTTTTCGTAGATACCCGGTAAATAACACTAATATTATAAAAAAAAATTAAAATTTTATACGTGGTAGAGCCATGCTGCAGCTATATTAGTGGTATAGTTGTAGCATGAATGGGTCGGATCGAACGGGGAAGGACCACGCTCTCATAGAAAACCAGCGTAAAATAGCAGCTTAACGCTGCTGTGTTTCGTATGGTGAGTTTAAATGGACGGTAAAAGAAAGATAAATACGTTTAGGGCTAGGGCGTCGCCGCATAACGACGCGCATGGGGATCGCCTTAACCCTGCGACAAGTATGCGAGGGCTACCGGGCCCCGTGCGAGCCCGGCTAAAGACGTTAGCACCAACTACGAAGATTCGCTTTGCAAACTGGAACATTGGCACGCTTACGGGACGCTCCGCAGAACTTGCGGCCATACTTGCCAGGCGTAAAGTGGCAGTGGCATTCCTGCAGGAGACACGGTGGAAGGCCAACAGGAGCCGGAATATTGGGCACGGCTACAAGCTGATCTATACAGGCTTCTCTGGTGGAGAGAACGGTGTGGCAGTGGTGCTCGCCGAGCGTTTCCACGATAGCGTCTTGGAAGTTAGACGCATATGCGACCGACTTATGGTAGTAAGGTTGCTTATTGAGGGGGTCGTGACCCACTTAATAAGTGCCTACGCCCCACAGGTCGGCTGCAGCGACGCGGATAAAACGCTGTTTTGGGATCGTCTCGGAGATGTACTACGCGGCATACCGTTGTACCACGATGTCGTTTTGGGTGGCGACCTAAACGGTCATGTGGGCGAGGTGCAGGGGGAGTATGAACGTGTCCACGGCGGCTATGGTTACGGCAGAAGAAACGCAGAGGGGGAAACCATTCTCAGAACCTGCACTGCAGCTGACCTGGCCGTGGTGAACACGTTCTTCAAAAAGAAAACCGAGCACCTGATTACCTACAGGAGCGGTCGGAACGCCACTCAAATCGACTATCTACTGACCAGGAGAATATCAGTCGCGTGGCCAACTGTAAGGTCATACCCGGTGAGTGTCTCACTGCCCAACACCGACTTCTTGTCATGGACCTCTGCGTAAAACCCCGTCGCAGACACGCCGAACGTTGCCGCCGTCAAATCAAGTGGTGGCTGCTGGATCAAACCAGATACTCAGAGTTTGACTCTGCCGCTGGGGATATTAGTCTCGACACAGCAGGCAAGTCCGTCCAAGAGTGCTGGAAAACCATTCAGACAGCAATCACAAAGACGGCAAAGCAAGTTCTCGGCGTGGCGAAAGGGGGCCGCAAAATCGACAAGGAGACCTGGTGGTGGGATGCCACAGTCCAGGGTTCATTACGGGAAAAGAAAGCGCTCTTCAAGACGTGGCAAGTGACCAAATCTCCTGAAGATCGCGCATCTTACAAGACAGCGAAAAGAGCTGCCAAGAAAGCTGTAGCCAGAGCCAGGCGTGACCACTTGCAACCATTATATGCTAAGTTGGACACTCCTGAGGGGCACAAGCTCATATATAAACTGGCGCGCTCTAGGGCCAAAGCAGCTCAAGATATTACTCGCTGCTGCAGCGTCAACGGCCCTAATGGCGAGCTCCTGTACGATGATCGTGCGGTGAAGGAGAGATGCCGCTCTTATTTCCACGTTTTGCTGAATACTCAGCACCTGGAAGTGCACCCTCCCGAACAACTCCCGAACCATGGACTCGTGCCACCAATTACACCTGACGAGGTCCTCGCATCTCTTCGTCACATGGAGAATCGGAAAGCTGTCGGACCGGACGAGGTGCCAATTGAAGCGTGGAAAGCGCTGGGGGCTCGTGGTGTGTGCATTCTTACTAACCTTTATAATAGAATCCTGAGCGACCGAATAATGCCCGATCAGTGGCGGCTTAGTATAATAACGCCGGTCCACAAGGGTAAAGGGTCCGTTCAGGATTGCGGTAATTACCGCGGTATAAAGGTGATGTCACACACCATGAAGCTCTTCGAGCGCATTATTGACGCCAGGATCCGACAGGAGTGTACAGTGTCGGACTTCCAGTACGGTTTCCAACCAGGACGCGGTACCATGGACCCTATATTCGCCCTAAGGATCCTCATGGAGAAGCACAGGGAAAAGAATATGCCTCTGCATTTTTTATTCCTAGACCTGCAGAAGGCCTTTGACTGTGTTCCTAGGGAGATGATCTGGTGGGCGTTGCGGTCGAAGTTGGTACCAGAGACCTACGTGGAAATCGTACGTGACATGTACCGCAACTCCGATTCAATAGTCAGGACCGCTGTTGGTGATACCACCCCCTTCCCCATAACCATAGGCGTGCATCAGGGCTCCGTCTTAAGCCCCTATCTCTTCAGTGTGATATTAGACGAACTGTCAGCCAGCGTACAGAAACTACCGCAGCCTTGGCTGCTTATGTACGCTGATGATATCGCACTGGTAGATGAGGACAAAGGACGGCTCACCAGACGCGTGCACGCATGGAGGGAGGCGCTTGAGAACGGCGGGCTGAAGCTAAACGTGGCGAAGACGGAGTATATGGCCTGCAACAGCACAGATCTGACGTCTCTCCGTATAGGCGACGACACCGTCGAGCGCACTGACAACTTCAGGTACCTCGGATCTGTGCTTGATGCGTCCGGTGACATCGATCGCGACATCAAGGCCCGTATATCAGCGGCTTGGGCGAAATGGCGCGAGGTGACGGGTGTCATTTGTGACCCCAAAATGCCGGTCAAGCTGAAGGGACAGGTCTATAAGACCATCATAAGGCCTGTCCTTACGTACGGCAGTGAGGCGTGGCCGGTGCTGGAGCGACACCGGCAGTTGTTGCATGTCACGGAGATAAACATGCTGCGGTGGATGTGTGGCGTCACACGGAAAGACCGTGTACGGAATACATACATCCGCGGCAGCCTCCATGTCCGTGACATTGCTGACAAGCTGCAGGAAAGTCGCCTCCGCTGGTACGGCCACGTCTTACGACGACCAGCAAGCTACGTAGGAAACAAATGCCTGGACATGACCTTACCTGGTGCCAGGAGTAGAGGACGGCCCAAGAAACGCTGGCTTGATGTCGTGCAGGATGACATGCGCGCCAATGGGCTAGTTGTGAGGGACGCCGAAGACCGGGCAAAGTGGAGGAGGAAGTGTCGGAAAGCGGACCCTGGGTTCTCCCGCGCTGGGCGGGATGAGCAACCGGGATAAACGCTAGGTAGAAGAAGAAGAAGAAGAAGAGTTTCGTATGGTGAGTGTAGAGAACCGGAGACCCTTTTTACTGGCAAAGAGGCATTCCATCTTAGTCCTCACGGGTGACAACGCATCTGCATCTTGAGTCTTTATTGAGGATAGATGTAGATGTCTATGGGTCGCAGTGGCCACTTACCATCAGGTGGACTCTGTGCTCGTTTGTCACCCTATCCTATAAAAAAAACTGTTTTATTATAAATGTTGGCAAATGCTGAAAGGAGGGTAACGTTTTTCGAGAGTATGTATGTATGTAATTCCATTTCTTTGACACGCTCTGTAACCTTTGGATTAGTCTTAGTTGTGGAAGTGGTATAAAGATTTTTTTTCAGTAAAAATTATTACGCAGCCGTGATTTTTAATTACCTATTATTTTATTGTTTTTAATTAGTTGTATTTTTTAATTTCTACTATTTAAGACTATTTTTTGAGGCCGCTTTCATCTAGATATATAAAACTATTCAATATTTTTGTTTACTTTTACAGCCAAACAAAAGTCTATTGTTAAACACAAGCCTCCTCCATAAATGGCCTCATAGGGAGGATGTTTGACTTATTTGCCACGCTCGGCAGGCGAGTTGTCAACCGCAGTTTTTTTTAGTTGCTGTTAGTGAGACTCTGCTGCTTATCTGCTGATTTGTTTACCTCAATCGCCTCTAACGACATCCACATGAGGATATGCGGTAGTGAATATGACGATAAATCGAATGGCGGATTCGAACCTACGAACTTTTTTGTTTGCGGTCTATTAGACTACTGTCGCAGAACACACAATTAACCTTAGATGTTTGTACTCGGTTTTATTAACGATCACAACAGTAGTTGGATAGCGCAGTCTTCATCATCCTCATTAGGTACGTCCTATCAAAAGACCACGCCTGAACATAGGCCTCCCCCAAAGGATGCAAAAGGCACGCTCTTAAAACTTATCAATTTAAAATTAAGCTAAATTTGCGAACTTTAAATTCGCAGTTTGCATTTTTGCTTTTTATCTGACTGTCTCAGAAAGGCGGTAATGTTTTTCGAGAATATATAGAATAAGAAATGGACTTACATATAGTAAGTCCATTTCTTTGATACGATACACAAGATGATGTTGTGACCAGGATTAAGAAGGGAATGCTTCGGTGGTTTGGTATGTAGAAAGAATGAATGACGAAAAAGTGACAAAGCAAATTTATGTTGCAGAGGTGAACGGCAGAGTCAGGTAGGGACGCCCTAGACGAACGTTTATCGACCAAATTGGCGATATATTGAAAATGGGCCAAATCAAGAGTACCTTTAACCGACGAGCGTGTATGCGTAGGTATATGGATGTGGAGGAAGCGAGAGAGGTGTGTCAGGATCATGCCAAATGGAAGTCCATAGTCTCTGCCTACCCCTCTGGGTGACAGGCGTAAGTGTTTATGTTTATTCTTTGACGCGCTCTGTAGCCTGAATGACTTGATAAATTTTAACGTATGGGGCGTCGTTGGATTAGTTTTAGTTTTGGAAGTGACATAGGTTATAATTTTTTTCAGTTAAATTCTTTACGAAGTCGAGATTTTTAATAACTTAACTAACTATGACATCAAGACGTTAAATCGTGAACATGGGTGCTGTAAAGCACACAAAACGTCGGTAATTAAAAAGTTAAATTGAACGCGATAGAATCTGTACACATTAGTTTCATTTAATGTGTAGTCTTCGCGTAAATATAATAAACCATTACTGTTTTAATAATTTAGCTTGTTTATAAAAGTAAGAGTAACAAATTTGCACACAGCCCACCACGTTTAATGACTTAAACAAAAAAGCCATCGATGCGTTGTCATTCAAAAGATTCGAAAGACAAAATTCCTAACAGCTTTTATTTATATTGACTCCTTACCATCCAAACTGGAATGCAGCGATGCGTGCAGTTTTAGATTGATGGCAGATACAGGTAAAAGGCTGGTAATAACTCCTACGTAGAAAACCCAAATACTGCTAACCAAAGGCCTGCTCCAAGTAATGTCATGTTAAATTCCACAAAACAACCACTTAATGTACATTATTACGTTTATCTCTTTAAATAAGAATCAATTGCTGTCCGTTAGTCTTGATAAAACTCTAAGGTCTCTTGCCCACGAGACGGTTTTTCGTCAGAGCTAAGCCCAGCATCAAGCCGGGTCTACGTCCGGTCATCAGTATTGTATGGGATACTATGAAGCCAAAAACACGACGACGGCGCTAGCGCCGGCTCATCGCGCAATCGGCCACGGTGCTCGCCGCGTCTACACCCAGTGCGCAGTGGTCTAATGGAGCGCATGTACACGAGACCTTACCTACGCCCGACGCATGCCGACTACCTACGCGCAAAGCAATATTATAAATATTAAATATGGAGATTTTAATTGTAAAATTATAACATATTAAGTTTAGGTTCCAAAATGTGTAACATTTTGTTAAATGTTTCTTTTTTCATTCGAAAGTACTTCTCAAATTTCTCTTCATGTTTCATTAGTTGTGTAACTCGTTACCAGTAAAAAGAGTCTCCGATTCTCTACCTATCCTATGAAAGAAGGCCGAATAATGCCGGTAGTTTTGGCTGATGATGGACTATAGCAAGTAAAATAGCCATTAAAACAATCAATCAATCAATAAATGGCCAATAAAATAATCAATGGAGAGGATTATGTTCAGCAGTGGACTTTCGATAAGCTGTATGAAGAAAATGAATGATTAATTTATTTTAAAACAAGGCAACTAATATAATATGCTTATATATAATTATGCCATTTATAAATTGCATAGTGTACCTGGTCCCACTTTGCTGCTGCCTGAGAAGCGATTAAAAAGACAAAAATATATTATACTTCTGTTTTTGTCTAAATTACGTATGCTGTATATGTACGTTATGTCTCGTACTTAAGATAATGATACAATTGCCTGTAGACACATGCGACCCGCAATAGAAGCTCTGCAAAAGCAACAATTTACATCACATTATTTCATTGTCTAGCCATATCATGTTGGTGGGTTCAACATGTTTATAATTTTATTAGTTTCACGGAATCTTTTAATGTAATTTTCACCTAAATATAGACAGTCGATTGACTTGAAAATTTACACTCGTATCACGGACCAATATTAATACAATAATTTAATAACTTATCCTATCCTGGTCAGAATCACCAGGATAAAATAAAATAATTTAATTAAATTTTCACCCACATCCGAACGTCTGAATAATCTGAAAATTTGCGGAGGAATTAATATCCGACGACAATACAATAAATTCATGACTATGACCTAGATTATTATCCTCACTAGGTTAATTACAGGTCATGATCAATGCGTGTGGTTTAGTTTTTATACATTAATATTATTTGCTTTATTGTGGCATTGACTTTAAGGCCTTCTGTCAAAAAAATACATCAAATATATAATACGGTAGCAGCATATTTGTAATAAGAACTCATAGTAATTTAAAACCGACCAGCCAAGCTTGGCAACTGTTTCTAATATCCCTACTATGATGAAATCTATGGTGAGTACGTATGTTGAACAGTAAACTTTGATTAACTGTAATAAATGAAAATAAATGAATGAATGATCATATAGAGAAAATAAGTCACGATTGGACGCATTTGCCATAATCGCCAAGCTTTTCAGACCTGACATCTTACACATTTCACTGTCACTTGCAGCTCGCGAGATCAGCTTATTTCCGCCATACATCATATTCCTCTCTTACAACACTTGTGGAATGAAAATGGGTTATTGGTTGCTTGATAATATTATATATTATATTATCCTCATATATCCACAAGTAATTAAAACAGGTTCTAAGGCGTAAGGTGCTTTGGTATTTTTGACATTATTAACTGCAGTCATAATTATTTCAATTATTATTCGGATCATCATCACTATCATCGTCATTATCATCATTATCATTACATTCATTGCTGAACATAGGCCACCCCCAACCACAAAACTTTGTGTCATTCTGACATTTTTTATGGGATAATGGTGAGAAACGAGCACACAATCCACCTTTAATTAGTTTCTGTGGCCCATGGATATTTACATCCATCGTCAACTACTAATCAAAATGCAGATGCGTTGTCACCCGTGAGGACGAATATAGAATGCCCAGTGTTCAGTAAAAGGGGTTTTCGGTTCTCTACACTCACCGTACGAAAAACAGCAGCGTTAAGCTGCTATTTTACGCTGGTGTTCTGTGAGAGCGTAATCCTTACCCGGTCGAGCCGACCCGTTCGTGCTACAACTATTCTACTTATATAGCTGCAGCACGGCTCTACCACGTATAAAACTGTGTACTGTGAAAAATTACTTTCTAGACCTTTTTTTACACAAGTTATTAAATTCAGATAGAATTTTTTCCTTTTATAACATAAAGTATTAAGTGCAATGTCATTCCTTTCTCATTAACACTTTATCTCCGAAGAGTAAAGGAAGTTTGTATTGTGAGAGTAGTTAAGTGCTTCAGCTAATTTAAATGTAAATTTATTTTACAGGTATTTCACTACTTAAATGATTATCTGGAACACGTTATACTTTGTCTTTTGTTGTTTAGATTATATTTAAAAAGCATACGCTTTAATTTATGCTTAAAATTTGCTAATTTGAAAAACCGTGGCACACATATTGAACACCTACGAACTACATGCCGTACACAATTGAGGCTTAAAACATCGGTTACACATATGTACAAAGTAATAAAATGTTTTTGCGTCCATCGGCGAATATGCATTCTTATTCGCCCTACTCATTTGCGAACCCATTACGTTTCCTTCTACGCTTAATTTTCACAAATATCTTAGTCTTATTGCGATTTTTTGAACCATTGATAGCGAAGATCATTTTATTAGTGCAGTTGGGCTGTTTTACCTATGTTTTCTAAAACATGTCGATGTCCCCAACCGCTGAGAAAAAGGCATATTTAGGTGAGTAATTTGTTCAGAGAAATAAAAAGAAGGTCGGTAGTCTACTTTATGTTACTTGCAAATGCAAAATTTAAAATTTACTAGCGGCAGAGCGCTTCTTCTGTCTAATAGACCGTCTGAGTAGGTCCTTCTAACATATTTCTATCTCCAAAAAGCAATGCTTACACTGTTGTGTGCCAGCCTGAAGGGTATAGAGGTCTAGTATAATGATAGGCTTTGAGGCATTCCATCTTAGTCCTCAGAGCTGACAACGTAAACAGATACGCCTTGGCTAGTTTTTTTTGTTTAAAGTTGGTTGCAGGTATTTATGGATTACGACAAATTGAACAATTGTGGTATCTTTGTTATTTCTAGCACTTACTTAAATGCAACTGAAATAAATTAACAGTAGTGTTAATTTATTTCAGCTATATTTTAATACTATGTTTATTAAATACGCTTTATTTATTTAATTTAAATTTAATTTACGATTATGATTACAGAAAGATCTTAACAAAAATATTAAATCTCTTATTCTACCAATGATTACGGTGTGCTAATTTTAAATTTATTTATTTCTTATTAAAACATGTACACAATAACCTATGTGAAGTTGGCTATCATCATCATTACAGCCCTTCACAAGTCCACCGCTGAACATAGGCCTCCCCCAAAGAAAGCCACAAAGCACGGTCCTGAGCCACCTGCATCCATCGACTTCCTGCATATCTTACCAGGTCGTCACTCCATCTAGTGGGGGGACGCCCTACACTTCGCCTGCCGGTACGAGGCTGTCACTCGAGAACCTTTCTTCCCCATCGGTTGTCGGTTCTTCGAGCTATATGGCCGGTCCATTGCCACTTCAGCTTACTAATCCGTTGGGCTATGTCGGTTAAAAACGCTAAACTTTGTGACCCGCGAGAAACAGTGTTCGTATTAGATTATAGATTTGTGCTAAGGGACGCTAGACTTTGAGTGACATCGAGGTGACGCCGCTGGAGGATACCACACCGTGTGGCGGTGCCAGTGTCAGGGCTGCTGCTGATTAAAAGGGTTAAGTCAGGTTTCACATTTTACACACCACTAAACACCACTTACATACACTACACCTACCGCCTGACCGAGCCTTGTGGCCAGTCTTTGCTTCTGAACCAAGTAAGTCGAATTAATTACCTATTACTTATATATTGATTATCCATAGGCATTTCGAGCCCCACCCTTAGTTGTCCGTCAAAACTACCGCTGATGGGCCCCGGGATATTTGACCTTTGTCTGGGCAACTAGAGGCGTGTACTATAATAAAAGAAAATAAGAAATATTGAACGTAAAACTATAATCTCCCACTTGTTTTAGCAGTATAAAGTACCACGCAGTCGACTAAGCGGGATCAGTCAGTCTGTAATTCTACTAGTCTCATATCATTATTATGGCCGTTGGGCTAAAACATTACCTCCACATGGATATACGGTGTAGTAGTTCTTCTGTGTAAGCAAAGAAGATCGTGTTGCTGAGAGGCTGCCCGGTGTAACATCGAGAGGAGTAGTGTAGCTGTTGCTTTGCATACATTGGTGTTATCATGTAATTATGTCCTACACGTTACACCAACTCACAATTTTATTATTCTTAACAATTAACCTTAAGAGTAAATTCTAATACGAGTAACATTATTTTATTTAAATCATTTTGAGAATAATTTCTAACATCAGAAGTGGCATAGTTTCTAAAAATATTATATAGGTTTTCGTAGATACCCGGTAAATAATACTAGTATTCTTATAAAAAACTGTTTTATTATAAATTTTGGCAAATGCTGAAAGGAGGGTAATGTTTATCGAGAGTATGTACGAGTATGTATGTAATTCCATTTCTTTGACACGCTCTGTAGCCTTTGGATTAGTCTTAGTTGTGGAAGTGGCATAAACTATTTTTTTAAGTAAAAATTATTACGCAGTCGTGATTTTTAATTACCTATTATTTTATTGTTTTTAATTAGTTGTTTTTTTTTAATTTCTAATATTTAAGACCATATTTTGAGGCCGCTTTCATCTAGATATATAAAAACTATTCAATATTTTTGTTTACTTTTACAGCCAAACAAAAGTCTATTGTTAAACACAAGCCTCCTCCATAAATGGCCTCATAGGGAGGATATTTGACTTATTTGCCACGCTCGGCAGGCGAGTTGTCAACCGCAGTTTTTTTAGTTGGTGTTAGTGAGACTATGCTGCTTATCTGCTTATTTGTTTACCTCTATTGCCTCTAACGACATCCACATGGGGATATGCGATAGTGAATATGACGATAAATCAAATGGCGGATTCAAACCTACGAACTTTTTTGTTTGCGGTCTATTAGACTATTAGACTACTCGGTTTTATTAACGATCACAACAGTAGTTGGATAGCGCAGTCTTCATCATCCTCGTTAGGTACGTCCTATCAAAAGACCACGCCTGAACATAGGCCTACCGCAAAGGATGCAAAAGGCACGCTCTTAAGACATTAATTTAAAATTAGGCTAAATTTGCGAACTTTAAATTCGCAGTCTGCATTTTTGCTTTTTACCTGACAGATAGTCAGGTCAGAAGGGTGGTAATCTTTTTCGAGAATATGTATTGTATAATATATGTAAATCCATTTCTTTGACACGCTCTGTAGCCTGAATGGCTTGATAAATTTTAACCTATGGGGTGTCGTTGGATTAGTTTTAGTTTTGGAAGTGACATAGGGTATAATTTTTTCAATAATTTTTTTTACGAAGTCGAGATTTTTAATAACTGAATTAACTATGACATCAGGACGTTAAATTGTGACCATGGGTGCTGTAAAGCACCCGAAACATCGGGAATTAAAAAGTTAAATTGAACGCGATAGAATCTGTACACATTAGTTTCATTTAATGTATAGTCTTCGCGTAAATATAATAAATCATTACTGTTTTAATAATTTAGCTTGTTAAGAGTAACAAATTAGCACACAGCCCACCACGTTTAATGACTTAAACAAAAAAGCCATCGATGTGTTGTCATTGAAAAGGAATAACACGAAATTCCTAACAGCCTTTATGTATATTGGCTCCTTATCATCCAAACTGGAATGCAGCGATGCGTGCAGTTTTATATCGATGGCAGATACAGGTAAAAAGCTGGTACTCACTCCTACGTAGAAAAACCAAATACTGCTAACCAAAGGCCTCCTCCAAGTAATGTCATGTTTTTGCCACAAAAGAACATTATTGGGGAGTGTGACTCTCAGTGGTCAGCTTCAGTAATATTAGTACCTAAGGTGATAACGATGTTCAAGACTTTCGTTATAATCAGTAAAACTGTAACTAAGGGCATTGTTGATTCAAACATCATCGTCGTTGGTCCCGTCATTTTTACAGCCCCTTACAAGTAAAATTGTTGTTCGTATCGAGTAAATCTAACTCCTATAAAAGCCAAAGGCTTTCAGTTGCATAAAATTGCATAAAATTGGCTCTATTGCCAATATAGAAATAATGTTAAAATCAGAGTTTTCATAAATTTTACTACGCGGAGCTGAAATGGTACGTGCATTTAGTTCACTGTCAACGCCGTAGCGAGGAAGAGTTGTTACTAATAGACGGGGCTCCGATTACAGTGTTGAGTTACAAAATAAAATTCTTTTACAGTATTCCAAATAAAAGTATACGAGGTATATATACGTAGTTAGCGTTTTTGACTGTTGGGTATAATTTGTTTGCAATTAAAGCCCTAAATATTTGTTTTCACCCGACCCCCATAAGGAGGGTATAGTAATTATATTGCGCGCGCGTGGGTGTGTGTATTTGTTTGTGTGTGTGTGTGTGTGTGTGTGTGTGTGTGTGTGTGTGTGTGTGTGTGTGCGTGCGTGCGTGCGTGCGTGTGTGTGTGTGTGTGTGTGTGTGTGTGTGCGTGTGCGTGCGTGTGCGTGCGTACGTGCGTGTGCATACGTGTACGTTTGTGTGCGTGCGTACGTGCGTGCGTGCGCTTATGTGCGAGTGTGTGTGCGTGTGTGTGTGAGTGTGCGTGTGTGTATGCGTGTGTGTGTGTGTGAGTGTGTTTGTGCATGCGTGCGTACTTGCGTGCGTGCATGCGTGCGTGCTTGCGTGGGTGCGTGCGTGCGTGCGTGCTTGCGTGCATGCGTGCATGCGTGCGTGCGTGTGGGCGTGCGTGCGTTCATGCGTGCGTGCATACGTGCGGGCGTGCGTGCGTGCATGCGTGCGTGCGTGCAGGCGTGCGTGCGTGCGTGTGTGCGCGTGTGCGCGCGTGTGCGCGCGTGTGCGTGTGTGTGTGTGTGTGTGTGTGTGTGTGTGTGTGTGTGGGTATGTATGTATGCATGTCATGCAGCTTGATGATTTTAACTTAAGTGTAGTTATATTAAATTAATTATGGATGTGACATAGGGTATAAAATTTTTCTCTTTTCAAAAAACTTATTTACGCCCTCGGGTTTGTTTAGTTATTATTTTAACCACTGGCCTTTTTTAAAGATGAAAAATTAGTTAAGATCCGCGTGCAAAATAAAATTAGTTTATATAGCGAGTTTAAAAGCACTACCATTTTCACCACTAAGCCCAACACTACTAAGTTGTGAACAGACACGACGGTCAGTAATACGAAATTTGTTTCGGCTTAAAGCAAGGCATCGTTAGGAGAAAAATACTCTTTGATGACTTACCAAGAAAGCGGTGATAGATGTTAGGTTATTTATTTCCACATCTATAATTTTATAATGAATTATCGAAAAGTAAATCATCATTTTCTTTCTTTTAAAAATCATTACTCCAAACTAGGTTTTTTCCTGTATTGTGAAGGCAGTTTACATACATAAATTACACAAGAACATTTAAATAATATATAAAATAGCCTATACAAATAATTTTTCTGTGCGGTATACGAACCCACGGTCCTCAGCGCTACTCATAGTTAAGCTACTGCGCCACTTAGCCGGCACTTCATTAATATTTTTTTTATCTTAGAGCTAACCAGCATGCGTTTACCTGATACAAGTTGATAAATGTAGTGAGTAAGCACAAATCACACATCTAACAGCTTTTAAAGGTGCATATATGCTAGGTGCGTATCCATTACATTTATTACAGCCTATAAAAGTCCACTGCTGAACATAAGCCTGTCCATGGATTGATTTATAAGAGGGATCTTACGATAGTTGCCACGCTTGACAAGCGAGCAGGCAACCGCAGTTTTTCATTATTTTGAGTTATCAGGAAGATTGTGTTGATGAAAACATAAAATACAGAAACAAGCGATGGGCTCATCACTTGTTTCACTTTCCCGGTCCCCGTGGGAAGATATGGGGTAGTGGATATTCCACACCTATTACACCGCCCCGCACAGCAATATTATACGTGCGTAAAATGTTGCTCTATTTATCTTTTTTTGTTGGTCCTTAGCTCAAATACACGATATAGCATACTTTTGAAGTAAAAGTGTAGCTTTTTCCTTTTAATTACAATGTTTAATAAAACTTGATATTTTTTATATGATGAGTATTTGCGTAATAAAGTTACAGTGGCCTCATTACGGCCTGCGAAGATAAAATGTCGTGGGTTCAAAATTGCCGTTTGATTACAGCCGGCAGTCCACTCCTAATTAAAAAGTTCCAATTAGTTGGAGTTAGAAATACTAGTACAGTATAGGCAAATTTAATAAACATATCAAATTGTGTTCTTTTTTGCCAAAGAGGTTTTAAATTTTTCCTCGTTAGAGAGTCGAGACTTCGTCCAATTATTCATGTAGAGTGATGAATGCGATACGTGATTGGAATGTGAAGCACATTTCGTGTTTATTTGCAAATTAGTTATTACGCAAATATTCCCCAGAACTAAATTCAAATTCATTTTATTCATTTGCGTTATATGGGTTACAATAGGTAACTAGAATCTGATTCTTTATGCTAACATTGTTAAACTAAAATTTGTTGATGCAATTTGTGCAAATTGTTGATTTTGTATAACTTGGTGGAGTCATGTCGAAGCTTATCATGACTGCAATACGAATGGGTCGGCTCGGCTGGGAAAGGATCATGCTCTTACAAATCTACCAGCGATACCATCACTGTTACAGCCTCTCAAAAGTTCACTGCTGACCATAGGCCTCCCCATAGATTGCTTTATATGGTGAATATTTGTAATAGTAGCCAGGATTGGCAGGCATATTGGCAACCGCAGTTTTTAGTTTTTATTAGAAAGACGAAGCCCCCTATATCCTGGTTTGTTTAATTCCACTATTTGGCCGTAAAAATAAGTAAGACGGTGGTATCTATCCAGATGAACCCCTTGCCAGAAAAAAGTCCTACCACTTAGAATTCGCTGATTTAAAGCCAAAAATTTAATAAAGGTATCGCATCAAATTCGAGATGAAATCATGACTTGATATGTTTCGATTCGAAAGAAGATTGACTACAAAAGGGATCGACACATTTAAGCACATACGAGACTCCATTACGTTCTTTTCAAAGATGTGAAGTTGCAACATCAAAGGGAGCACTTGCGAGGAAAGAATTCTTTTTCTTTCCTGATGTCAAGCTTTTTATCCCTGTTAAGTGTTATATGTTGTTTGATACTCTTTTCACCTATGTGAATGTTTTCTTGTTTCTGTATACAAAAGATAAAATTTTAGTCATATAGTCTTTCATGCTGCCTAGTAATCGAATATGCATTGTTTTCTTTTTAAATTGAAATTATTGTGTCGAAATTATTACAAAATACAGCACGAGTGGCGAAATTCTCCTTACTTCTCTAGTATCTAATAAACATATAATATTATTTGTCGTAGATTTACATTTTATTTAAAAAAAAACCAGCTGCATCTGTAGCTGTATTATTTTAGAAGAACCGCATTCTAGAATCTCTTTTGGAAGAAAGGAAGTCTGCAAATAAGCCTCTTTCAAATATTGACACCGGCTGTGTTTCGTATCCACTGTGTAGTAGCAACGTAGTAACTAGTAGATCAGTTTCAATAGCAAACATAAGAGTTTCGGTGGGAGCTTGACCCACAGCGGATCATACAGGAGTATTCTCTATAAAATAATAGTTTGAAGTGGATTTTGATACGTAAAGTGATGCGATTTTACTCGACTCGACGACTTTTAACCTGCAGTGCGGGCAGGGTTTTGAGGAGGATCCGGTGCATTTACACAGTGCGGCTGATAATACAGAAAACAACAGAGTATAATCACCTCCTGTGTCTATCATTTGTGGACTTTGAGAAAGCCTTTGACTCCAACGAATTTTGGGCTGGTCTGAACTCTTTACAGCGGTGCTAAATTGACGATATCCGGCAAAGTAAAAGGCGATCAAACAAAATTAGTACCAAGTAAACCAAGTAGTATCGCGGAGTGAGACAGGGAGATGATAAGTTCTCTAAACTAAGAGTATTTACAAATTCACGGGATGATGTTTTTAGGATGATTGGCTGGAAAGGATGCGGTATTAACTTAAACGGTGAGTACATCTCACATTTACGCTTTGCTGATGATATTGACGTCATATCAGAAGCGTTGTAAAAACTTCAGGACATACTGAACAGACTGAATGAATCTTCCTGACGTGTTGGTCTGTGTATGAATCTGAACAAGACAAAAGTTATAGTCAACGATCACGGCATTATCGTTGATCGTCGGGGTTTCTTACCACACATACCACAAAATCTGAACACAAAATTATTTGAAACCAGTGCATGTGTGTTCTGACCTATAGTGCCGAAACGTGGACACTGACTCTAAGGCTTCTTCAAAAGCTCAAATATGCTCAACAAGCGACGGAATGAGTTATGCTCGGAGTTTCTCTGGTGAATAATATTTGTAATGTAAAAATCCGCTGGAGAACTAAGATCACTGACATAGCCTTTCGTGTTTTAAACTAAATTGGCAATGTGCTGGTCATGTTTGTTGCAGTAGTGACAACTGGTGGAGTAATCGTGTTATGGAGTGGAGACCGCGTCTAGACAAACGTAATTTCAGATTTATTGATTTGTCATAAGACTCAAATTATATGCAACAAATTTCAAAGCGAATTAGACGCGGGTGCTGACGCGCGTGGCGTACGCGTAGCGGGTGCGTGTCGTCTGAACGCGACCTTAGGCCACTTGAGATGATATCGTCATCGAACACATGATAAATTTATCAATATATTTTGCGAATAAAATACACGTCCGACTAGATAGTAGGGTATAAATCTCTTTGCTTTAATAATTGAGAACATAATCCTTAATATTTTAATACTCCATGTGACAGATATATAAGGTAACTGGCGCTGGGAATCTAACAAGTGTGTTAAACATTAATTGGGAAGGACTGCCGTTTAAACTATTAATACAAGAAAGTAGTACATCCCAGTACGTACTACATTTCTTGGATTTCTTGTGAGGCAAATAATATAATAATAATAATAAAATTTATTTTCTCACCACATTAAATTAACAATATCGATTTTTGACAAAAAAAGGCACAGAGTATTGTGAGAGACTGATGCCTAAACTAGGCGACAAACCTGTATTTCAGGCCATCAGGTCTCCCTACCAGTTGACAATTGTTCAATATTTGTAATCATTAGTGGAAGCTTTATATTTATATCCTTTTCTGCCGACTTCCAAAAAGGAGACGGTACTCAATTCAACTATATGTTTTTTTTTATGTCCGTTACCTCCTAACTTTTTACTGGGTGAACCGATTTCGATGATTCTTTTTTTATTTAAAAGTTGGTACTTCTCGTGTGGTTTAATTTAATCAAGGTCTGACCAATAAATTTTGAGTTATTCTTAATAAGTTATATTGAAGTCGGCTGTACAACATTTTTAATTTTAAATTATAAGAAAACCAATTTATGCGATTATTACATGATGAGAAAATTGGTTTCCTTACTTGGAATAAAAATACATATAATTCGTTCAAATAAGGAGGCTTGTTATGTACAAATAAGTAACGAAATCATCTCTTCTGTGCTTCTTTTATAAAACTGAAGTCACAAATGAACATACACCGTGTAGGGCAGTGTAAGAATATCCACTAAACTATATCGTTCTGTTGGTATCTTCAGAGGCAACAGTGGGAACAAACCATGAGTTGGGCAGCATCTTTTTGATAAAAGCGAAATTACGATAAAAATTGCGACCGGCAACTTGCTCGTTAAGCGTGGGAAGTATGGAAATAAATCCTTCATGGTGAAAGGTAAGGAGATACGGCTTCTTCTCTTCGGCCGCTATTACACCAAGTAATGGTGGGACAGAAGGTGCTAGGAATCTCAGCTGGAGGTCCAGTTGCCGCCTTAGGTGACTCGATCTTGCAACATACACCCGCAATATACACACGCACCCTGAGTACATAGACAAACAAGAGAAGAGATAGACAAGTTGCGCTATTAAATTATGGGATTACCTTAGGGCCAAAGGGAGGGGGAGATATTGTAATACTCGAATCTGAACAAAACAAAGATCTGAAAAATTAAAATTAAAGTTCTGAACTAAAACAGAATATATAGAACAGCTCCTAACTATATATCGGGGAGTTTGCCGCTCCCCGGGCAGAACACCTTGCCCGGCAGGATATCTCTTCCCTTTTACCTTCACCGCTAACATGGTGATCAAATGACTACCTTCTTTGGAAACTTCAACTTCAAGCTTCCATCATCGTCTTCAAGTATCCCTTCCATTCGCTCCCGAGGAGATATTGTCTACAGTCTTCACATCCTGCAAGCTATCTAGCTTTACAAAGGTTCATCGCAGCACTAATATAATGCTTCCTGTTCCTTCAAGCTACTCTCTACGCTACAGTGTTCGGCACGACTCTGATTCTTACTGCTCGCTTCTGCTTCACGGCACTCTCGCAGATCACTTGCCTTCTTCTCAACTCAGCGCGACTACAAAGCCATTCCCAGGCACATGCACATGCGTCGACACCAAAACTGCACTATCGACCTCTGTTTTGATAAGGGGGGTGATGTGGCGGAACTTTTTTTTTTATAGGAGAGGGGGCAAACGAGCATGCGGCTCACCTGATGGTAAGTGACTACCGCCGCCCATGAACAACCGCAACACCAGGGGAATTGCAGATGCGTTGCCAGCCTTTTAAAAAGGAGTAGGCTCTTTTCTTGAAGGTCCCTAAGTCGTATCGGTCCGGAAAAATCGCTGGTGGTAAACTATTCCACAAGGAAGTTGTGCGAGGGAGAAAACTTCTTCTAAATCGCACAGTGGTGGACCGCCTATCATCCAGATGGTGTGGATGGTATCGGGAGTTCTGCCGCGATGTGCGTTCGTGAAATTTGGCGGCTGGGATTAATCCGAACAATTCCTCAGAGCACTCCCCATGGTAAATGCGAAAGAAAATGCTAAGAGATGCAACATCTCTGCGCAGTGCCAATGAGTCGAGCCGATCGGAAAGAACTCGGTCGTCGACGATTCGAGCCGCTCTGCGCTGGATGCGGTCAAGTGGAAGAAGCTGGCACTGGGGAGCCCCAGCCCAGAGATGGGAACAGTATTCCATGTGAGGCCAAACCTGCGCCTTGTAAAGTTGCAGGCGTTGAGCCGGCATGAAATACTGTCCCGCTCTACTAAGCACGCCAAGCTTTTTAGAGGCCAATTTGGCCTTCTCTTCCAAGTGACCACGAAACTGCACGCTACTCGATATGTCGACGCCGAGGATTCCGATACTGGCTGAGGCAACAAGGGGAGTACCTTGAAACTGAGTAGATACGACAAAGGGGTTCTTTTTAGCGGTAAACGCGCAAACTTGTGTCTTCTGAGGATTAAACTGGACTAGATTTAGTCGCCCCCAATCCGAGACTTTGTCCAGCAAAGACTCGACTTCAGACACAAGTTTGTTCCGGTACTCAGTGACGTTTTCCCGAGAAATATTGGCACGGCCGGTGTATAGAGTATATATTTGTATATATTTCATCGAGCCACAAGCGAAAGAACATCGAAAGTCTAAATCGCGCTATTAAAGTTCCGAAGTAAAACAGTATATATAGAATAGCTCCGAACCACCACTTGGCCTACTCCGACTCCATGGAGTGCTCGGACTCCGCGTCCGTAATGTCGTACTCTCGGAAGAGGACCGCCACCCAATCACCCAGACACTCCATCTATGCTCCACGGACTCCGATGGTATAGTAACCGAAGAAACCTCCTCCACGAAAGTTAAGTCAAGGTGCAGCCGTAAATGCGCTGCGAAAAATTGCACCCCGCCCCCCCCCCCCCCCCCCGTCCTGGCAGACCCGCCGCTGCCTCAACCCCCGCAGGCCTCGCCGCTGCCTCTACCCCCGTAGCTCCCACTGCCGTATCCAACCCCGCAGCCTCCACCGCTACTGCGGCCCCTAATGTCGTTAGACATCCCCCGTTTTCTAAGTCAGCATCTCATCACCCTCGCTAAAAAACAGGTCCCGCCCCCTGTTTTTCTCAAAGACAAGGCGCAATTTACCCGCATATCTAAAACCTGCTACGACGCAGGTATCAAATATGATCAGCCCACCAACCTCGGTGAAGCCATCAAAATAATCCCACAGTCGATCGATGACTTTCGCCGCCTTACCAGGCTTTTCACAGCAGAGCGTGTGTCCTATCACACGTACGCTCTTCCGGAAGAGTGTACGTGTGATAGAACAATTTAAATATTTCTCTTATTCTAAATTAATTTAAAATTATTTGAAGTCTACAAAATTATATCAAATGAGCCTACGCAACTTAGATTATTTTCTCCGAGGGACCAAATATAAATTTTATTTATGCTTTTTTTTTGTTTTGGACAATATAAAGCAAATTCTATTGAACATAATAGGATATTCTCATTTGACTGTCGCTAGTTTTCGGTGTGTAGGCGGGGCAGGAGAATCTATCAGGGCGTTTTGTCCCTTGGGTGTTGCAAGAGGCCACATTGGAAAATGCTAGCGATCTGTGGCTTCAATAGACAGTGGTATGAGATCTTATTTAAACAATTTCAACATATCGCCTATTTCATCGATAAATTTTCGTTTAGGGTGTTGCAGACTCTATTTGAACAAATAAGAAATATACCAAGATGTTACTCGAGGTACTAAATTCAATTATACGCGGTGCTAAATTCATCCAATCCAAACTAAACTCGAATTTCAAGGACCTATCACAAGTAACAGTGTTATTAGCATGGCATCGGCCCTTTGCTTCCAGCTCTTTGTCTTGCAGCGTAAGACTGAATCTTTTTTCTAGTACCAAATAACTAGCAAGGTTTCAATGCAGGTTTTTCTCTAGAATAAGGTTCACTAACGACCACACAGTTCACCTGACCAATAGTCACCTACATTTATCCTAGATTAAACACCGAAATATAGATACATTTTTATCCCTGAAGAATAAGATAGAATGCCTCGTTTCTAGTAAAAACAGCATCAAAAAACTATCCCGTTGGTCTTTTGTTAAAAACTAACAAGTACACAAACAAATAACTAGCGCAGAGTTGCAGTATTGGACTTTTCCAGTTATTACTTTAAAATAGGACACGGCAATGAAAGATACATACCTTAGGAAAGAAGTCATATATCGACAACGGAACTCACGACGAGGTACGAGTATGATTCAGTGCTAACAATGCAGACTCTACAAATTGCAACGAAACTTGAAATTAGTTTCCTGATTCCAATTTTGCCGGTTCATTCGTGCTCTTAACACAGAAGTAAAATATTTAAATAACTTAAACCTATTAATTATACCATATTAATGCATTAAGTTTCTCATTGCGTGAAGTCGAAATCGTATTAAATTAAAACGAAGAAGTTCCTTGTTTGTCCCAAATTACAAACCCCCGGCCCTGAATTTGTAGAGCGAAAGCATAAGAATTCTCACAAAACAATGTACGCCCAACGTCATAAATGTCACAGTGGACACAGGCCGGTTCGGCAAGCTCTTGAATTGTTCGATTTTTTTTTCATATGATAACTTAAAGATAAAATCAAATATGTCAAATGTGTTCGCAATATGCGATAAAAAATAATAAGCCTTTTTATTTTATTTAAATAAAACTAATTTTACGGATTTTTTCGCGTATATTAACTTATTTTATATTCCAGTGGTCACGGGGGACTGAGGTGTTTGACGTCCTGCTGTCATAGTTAGCCCGGCTAGCTTCAGTTTCTTAATATTAATTTTTGGTTCAATTTACGCAGAATGAGCTTACAGTATCTTGAAGTCTAGCAGTGGTATACTTGGGTTTGGATTTGATTTTATTAATTATGTGATCCCAAGCAGATGGCAGCACCCATCCATCTTCTCTATTGAAATTAGGATGTTTTTTAATTTCAATAGCCTCGCGAATCATCCTTGGGAGGAATCGGTGTTATTTTGCGAGGATTTGTGGTCTATCAAATCTAATGTAATGGCGGGGACGATCTTGAACATGTTCACAAACTGCAGACTTCCCGATGCGTCGGTGCTTCACGTCAGCTATATGTTCTTTAACGCGGGTTTTAAAGATCTTTTTGTCCTTCCTATGTACGAGAGACCACATTCCAATCCAGCTTGTACACTCCTGCATCTTGTAGAGGGATATGATACTTGATGGATGGTAATTTTTTTTTATTTTATGTTAGTTTTATCCGGTGTAAATAGAGACAGTTTGTATGATACGTGTTTCTGTCTTTATAACTTTTGTCCGCTGTTCCGTCCAATATTCAATTGTTATAATATGATTTTGTTGCCATGCATACTTTTAAGTAAATTTACACACTGTCAAATATATGTAAAGTTTGTGTTGGCTTAAAAAAGAAACGGAAAAATATATCGGCAAACTCAAAGCCACGTCGAGAATAAAACAAAACGTAAGAGCGTAGAGCCGTCCATAAATTTATAATATGAATTTACTTTTATTGAAAGTATATGATCACAAGATTTTTCCATACCAGAAAAGCAATTTATGCGATAAAGTTCCTTGGATATTGCTTTCCCTTTTTCCTTATTTATTAGATTTATAGCCGCCTTTCAACAAGCAACACACTTTTGTCTCGTTTATTACTAACTTTGTCAAACGTTTAAGCACCATTAGTCCTCTTAATTTCATTAATAAGTGTAGTTAATTTAGATTTATTTGATTACTAAATCTTAATTTTAAAATGATGGCGGTGTATGAGAGTCTATCAAAATATTTAATCTAGTAGTTTTAAAAAGCGACGAAAATTGTGAATGATGTGATAGGTGGCTAACCCATCGCCTACACAATCACAAGCTTAACGCAAACTATGTGTACTGGAGCGTAGTTGACTTATTCTTTTTTATTATAAGACCTACATAAACATGGGCAAACACAAAGGCTTTCATTGTGAGTTCATTTTCTTATTAAAATGAGAAACGAGCGATGGGTAACGGATTCACCGGACCTTATTACCATTTTTTTTAATAGAGGGCTACAGATACGTTGTCACTTCTGAGAAATAAGTTGGGATGCCCCACAGCTTTTAATTTTACTGGCTCACTTATTCTTAAATATTTAATTTCTCAGACATGTAGATTTTCGAATGTTGATGTGTTTTTTCATTACCCCCGGACACTTCATTGGGACACACACGTGCACATTAAAGCTTATCAGATAGCTAGTCTACACTGAGACTGGCCGCCTAACCCAATGTTAGTCTGGGAGACATTATTTTGTATTATATAGTGCACCTGATGGTAAGTGAATCTTATGTGTATTATGACATATATGTGTGTTAAGATATCTATGTTTACGGACCACATAATATATATCTATCCTCGATTAGGCATCAATTTTCAACCCTGAGGACTAAGATGGAATGCCCCGTTTCCAGTTGGAAGGGTCTCCAGTTCTCTTCACTCACCATACGAAACACAGCAGTATTAAGCTCACATTTTAAACTGGTATTCTGTGAGAGCGTGGGCATTCTCCGGTCGTGCCGTTCCATTTGTGCTACAACCACAACATAGCTACAGAATGTCTCTACAACGTCTATTGCATAAAATAATGTATGAAATGTTTAGTCATAATGCTAAGTGACATAAAATTGTGTTTATGTTAAACCATTACCATATCATTATAGCCTATCAAAAATCGACTGCTGAACATAAGCTTCCCCATAAATTGCCTCATACGGAGGATATCTGCTATAGTCTCTTTGCATAACAGGGGAGTTGGGAACCGCAGTAGTTTATTATTTCGCGATTTTATCAGGAGATGCTGTTATCATCCCGTTTAAATTCCCTTTGTCACCTCTTACGACATTCCTCCTCTCACGTTATACATATTTCAACAACTAGTAACCTTTATATATAACATTTCGGGGTCACGTATATTCGTAACTCTTTACCTCCCTAACGTCTTGACCAATTTTGCATAAATTTTATGGGGTTCTTATGGGGTCACCTAGATGGTTTTTAACTATAGTTTGACTTGGTTGATGGCGCTGTTGTCAAAATCCAGAAATCATTAAACAAGCCGGGGCGGATAGCTTAATTTTTAATAAAATTTTAAAAGACATTTCCAATTCTGAGGTTTTGAAATCATACTATTTAATACTGATTACGTCTTTTATTATTATTGCGCAAGAAAGTAAAATCAATTTATAAATTATGAATGTCACAAGAAATGTAGTGTTTGTAGTTTAAGTTTGTATATAAAAACTTCTACGTCTACGTCAACCTTTATCAACGTAATACCTATCTTAATCGATTGTCCTCAAACAGATTGCAACATTTCGTATTATTTTTTAATGTTTCTCATATGATAAAATATTATTCCTTATTTTATAAATATTTTTAGATACTGTACACACAGTTGAATAGATGATAAAAGTAAGTTAGAGAGAGTTCATTGCTTGTTCTATCCCGTGCAGTCTTATTGAGGTTGCATTGTCTTCCTATAGGTGGTACAGACATGATGCAGCTATATTAATTGTATACGTAGTTGAAGCACAAATGGGTTTGTTCGACTGGGGAAGCACCACGTTCTCACAGAATACCAGCGTAAAATAGCAGCTTAATGCTGCTGACCGGAGACCCTTTTTATTGCAGTCTTCTAGGCACTGAAAACGGTTTTGTAACTTGAGCTGAAAGGTTTCAGGATTTTGAAACAGAGCACGAGGGGGACGAAGCGTTCACTTCATTAGGCGAGACCTCTCCAACTTAAAGTTTAGGTTCAGTGTGCCTCTAACCATTCGGTGATCGCTACCAGTTTTTACCCTCGCGATCACGGAGACATCACTGAACAGTTGTCGTCTAGTCGTCATAATGAAGTCAATCTCATTTTTTGTCGAACCGTCTGGGCTCGACCAGGTCTACTTCCTGTCACCCTTCCCATCATTATAAGTAAGAGTAACAAATTAGCACACAGCCCACCACGGTTAATGGCGTAAACAAAAAAGCCATCGATGCGTTGTCATTCGAAAGGAATAAGACAGAATTCCTAACAGCCTTTATTTATATTGGCTCCTTATCATCCAAACTGGAATGCAGCGATGCGTGCAGTTTTAGATTGATGGCAGATACAGGTAAAAGGCTGGTAATAACTCCTACGTAGAAAACCCAAATACTGCTAACCAAAGGCCTGCTCCAAGTAATGTCATGTTTTTGCCACAAAACAACCACTTTATGGAAATTATTATTACGTTTATCTCTTTAAATCAGAATCAATTGCTGTCCGTTAGTCTTGATAAAACTCTAAGGGCTCTTGCCCACGAGACGGTTTTTCGTCGGAGCTAAGCCCGGCGTTAAGCCGGGTCTACGTCCGTTCATCAGTATTGTATGATATACTATGAAGCCAAACACACGACGCCGGCGCTAGCGCCGGCTCATCGCGCAATCGGCCACGGTGCTCGCCGCGTCTACACCCAGTGCGCAGTGGTCTAATGAAGTATTGGAGCGCATGTACACGAGACCTTACCTACGCCCGACGCATGCCGACTACCTACGCGCAAAGCAATATTATAAATATTAAATATGGAGATTTTAATTGTAAAATTATAACATATTAAGTTTGGGTTCCAAAATGTGTAACATTTTGTTAAATGTTTCTTTTTTCATTCGAAAGTACTTCTCAAATTTCTCTTCATGTTTCATTAGTTGTGTAACTTGTTACCACTAAAAAGAGTTTCCGATTCTCTACCTATCCTATGAACGAAAGCCGAATAATGCCGGTAGTTTTGGCTGATGATGTACTATGGCAAGTAAAGTAGCCATTAAAACAATCAATCAACCAATAAATGGCCAATAAAATAATCAATGGAGAGGATTATGTTCAGCAGTGGACTTTCGATAAGCTGTATGAAGAAAGTGAATGAAAAATTTATTTTAAAACAAGGCAACTAATATAATACGCTTATACATAATTATGCTATTTATAAATTGCATAGTGTACCTGGCCCCACACTTTGCTGCTGCCTGAGAAGCGATAAAAAAGACAAAAATACATTATACTTCTGTTGTTGTCTAAATTATGTACGCTGTATATGTACGTTGTGTCTCGTACTTAAGATAATGATACAATTGCCTGTAGACACATGCGACCCGCAATAGAAGCTCTGCAAAAGCAACAATTTACATCACATTATTTCATTGTCTAGCCATATCATGTTGGTGGGTTCAACTTGTTTATAATTTTATTAGTTTCACGTTTATCTATGTAACGGAATCTTTTAATGTAATTTTCACCTACATGTAGACAGTCGATTGACTTGAAAATTTACACTCGTGTCACGGACCAATATTAATACAATAATTTAATAACTTTATCCTATCCTGGTCAGAATCACCAGGATAAAATAAAATAATTTAGTTAAATTTTTACCCACTTCCGAACGTCTGAATAATCTGAAAATTTGCGGAGGAATTAATATCCGACAACAATACAATAAATTCATGACTATCACCTAGACTATTATCCTCACTAGGTTCATTACAGGTCATGATCAATGTTTGTTGTTTAGTTTTTATAGGTACATTAATATTATTTACTTTATTGTGGCATTGACTTTAAGGCCTTCTGTCAAAAAAAATACAACAAATATATAATATGGTAGCAGCATATTTGTATTAAGAGCTCATAGTAATTTAAAGCCGACCAGCCAAGCTTGGCAACTGTTTCTAATATCCCTACTATGATGAAATCTATGGTGAGTACGTATGTTGAACAGTGAACTTTGATTAACTGTAATAAATAAAAATAAATGAATGAATGATCATATAGAGAACATAAGTCACGATTGGACGCATTTGCCATAATCGCTAAGCTTTTGAGACCTGACATCTTACATATTTCACTGTCACTTGTAGCTCGCGAGATCAGCTTATTTCCGCCATACATCATATTCCTCTCTTACAGCACTCATGGAATGCAAATGGGGTGTTGATTGCTTGATAATATGATATATTATATTATATTATCCTCATATATCCACAAGTAATTAAAACAGGTTCTAAGACGTAAGGTGCTTTGGTATTTTTGACATTATTAACTGCAATCATAATTATTTCAATTATTATTCGGACCATCATCACCGTCATCGTCATTATCATCATTATCATTACATTCATTGCTGAACATAGGCCACCCCCAACCACAAAACTTTGTGTCATTCTGACTTTTTTTATGGGTTAAGGGTGACAAACGAGCACACAATCTACCATTAAGTAGTTTCTGTGGCACATGGATATTTACATCCTGTTCAGTAATAAAAATTATACACAAAATTTATACCGAGGCACAATGATCTGCTACGATCGGAGCGCCGGTCACACCTAGTGGCAACATTGCGACGTAATATGCGTTGTAATAATCTGTGGAGTTAAAAAAAAGAGAAGAGGAGGGTAGGAGGCGAGACAAGCCACACACATTCTCTTTGTGTTCGTGATGTGAACATCTCTCCAAAAACTTAAAAAAAGGGACTACTCCAGAGTGTACCGTGTACAATCTAATTGCTAGTGTATTCTACCGTGTAGAAGAAGCTACCAGGAGCTGTCAACGTTTGCTGATCTTGGGAGGCTGGCTAGTAAGACCGTGAGTAGTTTGTTGCTGTTTTTGGTGTGATTTTGTGACTGCGGTAACTGAACGTTTCAGGGGATTTAGATTCTCAATACAGTCCACTATATCTAGTAAAATAATCCCAATCCGCCACATTTCTGGCCTTCGAGCCGCATATATTCGAATTAGTGATCTTCGAATAATAATTTTCTACCCTTAATTCGCGTCCCGTGGACGTCATATATTTGAGTAAAACTACGCATTTAATTAATTTAATATCCCTTATTTAATTTGCCTCTTTTTTACCTGGATGTCCATTGCTCGCGGTGCGTTTATAAAGTATTAATTTTGTAATTTGTTCATAATGTCGGATAAATTACAAATAAAAAGGCAAACACTTATTTTTAAAAAGGAATACCTATTTGCTAAATTACAAAAGGTTTTCGATATCGCGAGATCCCAAATAAATGATCCCACACAAATTCAGAATTTCTTAGCCGATTATTCCGAATTAGAAAGTGTCCGCTCAAAGTTTGAAGAAACAGTGTTAAATATTATTGAAATAGATATATCATTAAAACCGGAGACAAGATTGTCAACGCGAGAATTAGATACATTTGATGAACTTTATAAGGCATGTAGGTTGCAATATTTAAGATTAAAACCGGACGAGGAGGCATCCCTCAGTAGGAAAGATAGGAGTGATGTAAGGCCGTCATTACCTAAATTACGTTTATTTGAATTCGATGGTGATATTGAGAAGTGGACCACATTCTACGATACATTTGTATCACTTGTCCACAATCGAGATTTCGATGAAATAGATAAGTTTCACTATTTGCTTTCATGTGTTAAAGGTTCGGCATTAAACATTGTTAAAAAATTGCCCATAACAGCCGCTAATTATACTGTCGTATGGCAAAGTTTATGTAATAAATATCAAGATGATCGAATACTCGTGGGTAGGTACATCGACAAAATGATAAACTTTACGCCGTTAAATAAAGATACTACCGCAAATCTTACTTTATTTATCGAAACATTCGATCACTCTTTTAAAGCCATCGAGGCATTAAAAATTAAAAATTTACATGACTATTTATTTTGTCATTTAGCCTTACGTGGGTTGGATGCGCATACTAGGAGGCTTTTTGAAGAAAATCGGGATCAAAATTCACTTCCATCTTTTTCGGAATTAATTAGTTTTGTAAATAAACAAGTTAAAGTACTCGAACATTCATCGAATAGTACGATGTCGTTACAATCAAGAAATAAGTCTATATGTAACAATTACAAAGGCAACAATAATAACCACTACAAAAGTTATTCAAAGACAGTTTTAAATACTAATGTGTCAAATTATAATAAAAATAAAAAAATAATTTGCGCGCATTGCAATCAAAATCACATGATTTATAGGTGCGATCAATTTCGTAAATTGACCGTAGATAAAAGGATTGACCGTGTCAATACCTTAAAATTGTGTCATAATTGCCTAAAAGGAAATCATGATACCTCAACTTGTAAAAGTGAGATGTCTTGTGGTGTATGTGCGTCACTACATCATTATCTACTGCATAGGGAGCCAGTGAGCGACACGCTCGTGCCAACATCCACCCGTCCATTGTGCTCTGACTCGCAAGTGCATCAAGCACTCGTCTCGTCTCAGGCTATGAGTGACTCAGAGCGTTATACGATAGATACGCTTCATTCCAATAACGCTCACTCGGGTTACGGTGTTGTATTGGGAACGGCGCGCGTGTTAGTAATTGATAGTAGCGGCCAGCTTCAATACTGCCGTGCAGTTATTGACTCTGGAGCTCAGAGCTCATTTATTACAACTGAGTGTGCTCAACGTTTGGGCTTACCTCGAAAGAAGTGTTCGTTTAATATTTATGGTCTCGGTGGAGAGGCTGTAAAAAATCACGGCATGATTACATGCACATTAAGGTCCCTACACACTGACCTACCTAGTTTTACACTGAACATGGTCGTAGTGACTAAGGTATCTGCTGATATGCCTAACGTTCGATTCCACTCGGACGTTATTAATAAATATAAGAATTTTAATTTAGCTGATCCATTATTTTATAAGCGTTCGCGTATCGATATACTATTGGGCAATGATATAGTTTCGGAACTTATTAAGGATAAACCTTATATTATTTCATCGGATATACCAAGCGTGATCGATACCGCTTTCGGGTTTGTTGTAAGTGGTAAACTTTATAGCAATGATAAGGACAATTTAAAAAATTATAATTTATCAGTCTCATTTGATGAACAAGAGTCTTTAGATCAAACGTTGCGTAAGTTTTGGGAAATCGAAGAATTGCCAAGCAAACCCTCGATTAATCCTTTGGAACAATTAGCGGAAGACATTTTCGTGGCTCGTTATAGTCGTACTGAGGATGGTACCTATTCAGTGCCGTTACCATTCATACCAGACCCGCCTCCGTTGGGCGCGTCACGAGCGGCAGCCGAGCGGCGACTCTTGTTCACCGAGCGCAAGTTGAATCGTTCACCTGTATTACGACAAGCCTATTCAGAGTTCATGTGCGAATATGAAAATCTAGGGCACATGGAGCTTTATTCGGGGGACACCCCGAGCAAATATGTGATACCTCATCACAGTATACTTAAGCCCAGTAGTTCCACTACTCCTTTGCGTGTGGTATTCGATGCCTCGGCTAAAACGTCCACGAACGTTTCGCTTAATGATATTCTATTGACCGGGCCTAATCTGTATCGAGATATTGGGGCTATAATATTGAATTTTAGGTTGTTTGAATATTGTTTGATTTGTGACGTATGCAAAATGTATCGGGCAATTAAACTGAATCAGTCAGATAGATGTTATCAACATATTTTGTATCGTCATTCGCCTAACGATGCCATTGACGTTTATGAATTAAAAACTGTCACTTACGGCTTAAGTTGCTCACCGTTCTTAGCTATCCGCACCCTCTTACAGTTAGCCTATGACGAGGAAGAACGTTTCCCACTCGCTGCAAAGGTTGTGCGCGAGGGCGTGTACATGGATGACATTCTATATTCTTGTAGTTCATTGTCACAGATATCTCGGTTACAAGATGAACTTTTAGAGATGTTTAATTCCGGTGGCTTTATACTCAAAAGGTGGGCGAGTAATAGTGCAAAAGTTTTACAACGCGTTCCGTTAGAAAACCGAGAGTGTCCTGTTACATTTATGAAAGATGGTAACGAATATTCAGTCAAAGTGCTAGGTCTGAAATGGTTCCCTTTGACTGACTGTTTTTATTTCACAGTAGATAAGACTGATAAAGTAACAACTAAACGTTCTGTTTTAAAATTATTAGCTTCTATTTACGACCCCGTGGGTTTTATTTCACCGTGCATTTTCATCGCGAAAGAGATAATGCAAGATTTATGGAAGCTGGGCATAGGATGGGATGAGCAGCTGCCAACTGACGTAACTAAGCGCTGGCTTAATTACGTTGATGATCTCCCGCGACTAACGGCAATCAAGATAGATAGACATATGCTGCTACCAGAACAGACCGAATGTGAATTGGTCGCCTTTTGCGATGCAAGCTCTCGCGGTTATGCTAGTTGTGTGTATGTGATCAGTCGTAACGATAGAGGTCAAACTAAAGTACGCCTGGTGACGGCAAAATCTAAAGTAGCCCCCGTCAAACCATTAACTATCCCGAGGTTGGAATTAATGGCGTCAGTTTTGTTAAGCAAATTAATTAGATATGTCCGTGACATTTTAACTCGTGTAAAAATTACTCGTATTACTGCGTTAACCGATTCGACTATCGTGTTGACGTGGCTTCAGACAGAAGCTTACAAATTAAAGCCGTTTGTTAGTAACCGTGTTACTCAGGTATGTGAAGTGTTACCTCCACACTGTTGGCGTCACGTGAGTAGTGAGTGCAATATGGCAGACATATGCTCGCGCGGAGCGTCTCCGTCACAGCTCGTGGAGTGCAGTGAGCAGTGGTTGAAGGGCCCATCTTGGTTGTACGACGACTATTCGCAGTGGCCAGTGAGAACATTTATCAACCAACATGAAAGTAATACACCCGAAATGAAATCAAATCATACATTAGGCTCCTTCAATTTAATCACAAATGAAAATAATTCGATAGAGGAGACTAAGTTAGAGTTCTGTGACCGAATCTTTTCCAATTTCTCTTCTTATTATAAACTGCAACGTACGTTTGCTCGAATATTGAGATGGTTCCGACTCAAATCCGGTCACTCGAAGCAATCAATACTGACGACTAACGAATTAAATACTGCCCAAGATGTTTTAATTAAATTAGTACAAAGTGCATACTTCGCAAATGAAATAAATAGATTGTCAAAGGGCACAAAGTACGTTCCGTCGTTGAGAAAATTATCTCCATTTATTGACGAACGCGGATACCTCAGGGTGGGGGGTCGAATAAATTATTCAGCGTTACCTTATAACGCGAAGCATCCTCGTTTATTACCTAAAAATAGTAGATTTACCTTTTTACTTATTGAATATTTACATAAAAAATATTTACACGTAGGTCCACGCACCTTACAAAACATTATTAATCAAAATTTTTGGATTTTAGCATCCCGTCGCATTATTCGGTCAGTTTTGTCCAAATGCAAAATTTGTTTTAAACACAACCCAGTGCTCTTACAGCCTGAGATGGCACCTTTGCCAGCAGCCCGATTGATACCTTGTAATGTTTTTGAGCATGTAGGGGTGGACCTCGGTGGTCCGTTCTTTACAAAAGAAAGTTTACGACGAAATGCTAGGGTTGAACGGTCATATTTAGCATTATTTATTTGTTATTCGACAAAAGCTGTACACCTTGAAGTCTTATCGTCGTTGTCATCGGACTGTTTCCTCGCGTGTTTAGACAGATTTGTAGCGCGACGCGGTGTGTGCTCCTTCCTTTATTCGGATTGCGGAACTAATTTCATAGCTGCTAGTAAGCATTTAACCGAAGTACAAAGATTTATGCTCGAACAAAAAAACAATATATTAGAGGGTTGCTCAAAACGACAAATTATATGGAGATTTAATCCCCCTGGTGCACCACATATGGGTGGGCTCTGGGAAGCTGGAATTAAATCCGCCAAGTATCTATTAACGCGAGCCGTAGGAGAAAAAAGTTTGACGTTTGAGGAACTCACAACAGTGTTTTGTAAAGTAGAAGCGATTCTCAACTCGCGGCCGCTTTGTCCGTTACCAGCTAGTGATAATCCTGATGAGTTCAACGTTTTAACTGCGGGACACTTTCTAATTGGAAAAGGGTTAACAGCAGTACCTGAGTATAATGTAGAGGATATAACAATAAATCGATTATCACGTTGGCAATATATTCAAAAATGTTCACAAATGTTTTGGCGTAGATGGAGTCACGAATATCTAAATACGCTGCAACAGAAAGCAAAGTGGCATTCGGATAGATCTAATATAAAAATAGGTGATCTCGTAATCATAAAAACTGATAATGTACCGCCGTGCAATTGGCCTTTGGGTAGAATTGAGGCTCTTCACCCCGGGCCAGATGGGATTGTTCGTTGTGTTACGCTTCGCACTCAAAAGAGTACTCTACAGAGACCAGTTAATAAACTGAGTCCTCTACCTTATTCAAATTAGTTTTTACGTGTATTAATATTTTTTTTTCTCGTTGAGGACATTCTGTGTCTCAGCGTTATTTTGCATGTTCCGTAGCTTAAGTTATAATATTTTCTCTAATATCTTTTTCATATAGTTAGGAGAAACCATCAAGATGGTTTCGGTGGGGGGTGTGTTCAGTAATAAACCGCAACTCACAAAATTTATACCGAGGCACAATGATCTGCTACGATCGGAGCGCCGGTCACACCTAGTGGCAACATTGCGACGTAATATGCGTTGTAATAATCTGTGGAGTTAAAAAAAAGAGAAGAGGAGGGTAGGAGGCGAGACAAGCCACACACATTCTCTTTGTGTTCGTGATGTGAACATCTCTCCAAAAACTTAAAAAAAGGGACTACTCCAGAGTGTACCGTGTACAATCTAATTGCTAGTGTATTCTACCGTGTAGAAGAAGCTACCAGGAGCTGTCAACGTTTGCTGATCTTGGGAGGCTGGCTAGTAAGACCGTGAGTAGTTTGTTGCTGTTTTTGGTGTGATTTTGTGACTGCGGTAACTGAACGTTTCAGGGGATTTAGATTCTCAATACAGTCCACTATATCTAGTAAAATAATCCCAATCCGCCACACATCCATTGTCAACTACTAATCAAAATGCAGATGCGTTGTCACCCGTGAGGACGAATATAGAATGCCCAGTGTCCAGTAAAAGGGGTTTTCGGTTCTCTACACTCACCATACGAAAAACAGCAGCATTAAGCTGCTATTTTACACTGGTGCTCTGTGAGAGCGTGGTTCTTCCCCGGTTGAGCCGACCCGTTCGTGCTACAGCTATTCTACTTATATAGCTGCAGCACGGCTCTACCACGTATAAAACTGTGTACTGTGAAAAATTACTTTTCTAGACCTGTTTTTACACAAGTTATTAAATTCAAATAGAATTTTTTCCTTTTATAATATAAAATATTAAGTGCTATGTCTATGCTAAAAACCTTTCCAAATTAACACTTTATCTCCGAAGAGTAAAGGAAGTTTGTATTGTGGGAATAGTTAAGTGCTTTAGCTAATTTAAATGTAAATTTATTTTACAGGGACCTCACTACTTAAATGATTATCTGGAACACGTTATACTTTGTCTTTTGTTGTTTAGATTATATTTAAAAAGCATACGCCTTAATTTTTGCTTAAAATTTGCTAATTTGAAAAACCGTGGCACACATATGAACACCTACGAACTACATGCCGTACACAATTGAGGCTTAAAACATTGGTTACACACATGTACACAGTAATAAAATGTTTTGCGGCCATCGGCGAATATGCAATCTTATTCGCCCTACTCATTTGCGAACCCATTACTTTTCCTTCTATACTTAATTTTCCCAAATATTTTAGTCTTATTGCGATTTTGTGAACCATGGATAGCGAAGATCATTTTATTAGTGCAGTTGGGCTGTTTTACCTATGTTTTGTAAAACAGGTCGATGTCCCCAACCGCTGAGAAAAAGGCATATTTAGATGAGTAATTTGTACAGAGAAAGAAAAAGAAGGTAGGTAGTCTACTTCATGTTACTTGCAAACGCTTTAAGTTTACTAGCGGCAGAGCGCTTCTTCTGTCTAATAGTCCGTCTGAGTAGGTCCTTCTAACCTATTTCTATCCCCAAAAAGCAATACTTACACTGCTGTGTGCCGGCCTGAAGGGTATAGAGGTCTAGTACAATTGGACGTTGTTATGCAAAAAGGATCCAACCCGAGTTTGTGTCAAAATTGTTGACTTGAAGAATAATGTTTGTGGTCTATACTATTATGTGATGTAACAATTTTAGCAAACGTAACACAAATAAGAAGAAAACAGACAGAAACCATACCGATAATTTGAGTTTATGATATTTGAAATGTATGGATACTTCAAATATCATAAACTCAAATTAACTTATCGCGGATTGAATCCTTCTTGCATAACTACGTCCAATTATAGGCTTTGAGGCATTCCATCTTAGTCCTCAAAGGTGACAGCGTATACAGATACGCTTTAGCTAGCTTTCTTTGTTTAATGTTGGTTGCAGGTATTTATGGATTACAACAATTTGAACAATTTTTTATAGGATAGGGTGACAAACGAGCACACAGTCCACCTGATGGTAAGTGGTTGCTGTTGCCATGCTGTGGCCATAGTCATCTACATTTATCCTCGTTTGCGAATCAAAATGAAGATGCGTTGTCACCCGTGAGGACTAGGATGGTATGCCTCATTTCCAGTAAAAAGGGCCTCCGGCCACCTGCACTCACCAAGCGAAACGCAGAGGTAAACCTCTACTTCATGCTGGTATTCTGTGAGGTCGTGGTTACCCCGGTTTGAGCCGGCCCATCCGTGCGACAGCAAAAGCTGCCGCCTGGCTCTACCACTGTTATAATCTCTATATAATTGTGGTCTTTTTATTATTTCTAGCACTTACTTAAATGCAACTGAAATAAATTAACAGTAGTGTTAATTTATTTCAGCTATACTTTCATACTATGTTTATTAAATACGCCATATTTATTTAATATAAATTTAATTTAAGATTATGATTACAGAAAGATCTTAACAAAAATATTTAATCTCTTATTCTACCAATGATTACGGTGTACTAATTTAACATTTCTTTATTCCTTATTAATCGGTATTTATGGCAGTAGAATTGGGGTACAAACAAAGTACTCAGCGGTACGAACAAGTACAAAGAATATATTCACCGGTACAAACGGGTACAAACGATGGGAAATCAAATCCGCCTCGCCAAAGTCTCTTATATCGTGAAATAGCAGGTAGGGCTGAAAGATCGGCGTCTTATTGGAGTTTCTTGCGGTAGAATTGAGGTGCAAACAACATTCTCGGCGGTACAAACGGGTACAAACGATGGAAAACCGAATCTGACTCACTGAAGTCTCTTATATCGTAAAATAGCAGGTAAATCTGAAAAATACATGTCTTGTTGTTATTTCTCGGAGTAAAATTGAGGTACAAACAACATACTCGGCGGTACAAACGGATACAAATGAACGCCAAAGTCTCTTATACGAGGAAAAATACATGTCTTATCGGTTCCTGTTCCTCGTAGTAAAAATAGGGTACAAACAAAGTACTCAGCGGTACAAATAAGTACAATAATAGGCCGTATACAGAAAGAAAGCTGGTAGGCGGCGCCGATCTACCAGCGCTTCTGATCTACTCGTCGGACGATGAATTAGTTTTGTTAGAAAATGTGTATTTTAAAATGCTAAAATAAGCTATACATCCTAATAATAGAGAAAGGAATCGTTTCGAAGAATGCCATCATTTATTTGTAAAACAATTGAAATTTGATGATTTGATGAATTTAAAATGTTTTAACGTGGTTTACATATACACTTGTACAGTCAACAGCAGATCAAGCCGTAACACTGAGATTTGTACCGACATTATTATTTTGTAACTAGCTGTTCGGGTTTTAGTTTTTTAGCGAGGAACCGTAATTATTTTTCTAAAATAAAAGTAACCTAAGTTACTCCTTAAGACATCGGCTATCTGCCCGTGAAAGTCCCGTCAAAATCGGTCCAGCCGTTTCGGAGTTTAGCCGGAACAAACAGACGGACAGACAGACAAACATTTTAAAAAGTGTATTTTTGTTATAAGTACTGTTTATACTTTCATATGCATTTAGTAAAACGTTGTAATTTTGATATTAGCAGATCGGAGCATCAAGGTCGTTGTAGACGGTGCATGTTCTGACTACAAGCCTATTAAAGCTGGTGTTCCACAAGGCTGTGTGCTATCACCAACGCTGTTTCTTCTGCATATCAATGATATGTTGCTAACTGGTAACATTGATTGCTATGCGGATGATAGCACTGGTGATGCTCTATACACCGGCCGTGCCAATATTTCTCGGGAAAACGTCGCCGAGTACCGGAACAAACTTGTGTCTGAAGTCGAGTCTTTGCTGAACAAAGTCTCGGATTGGGGGCGACTAAATCTAGTCCAGTTTAATCCTCAGAAGACACAAGTTTGCGCGTTAACCGCTAAAAAGAACCCCTTTGTCGTATCCCCTCAGTTTCAAGGCACTCCCCTTCTTGCCTCAGCCAGTATCGGTATCCTCGGAGTTGACATATCGAGTGATGTGCAGTTTCGTGGTCTCTTGGAAGACAAGGCCAAATTGGCCTCTAAAAAGCTTGGCTTGCTCAGCAGAGCGGGACAGTATTTCATGCCGGCACACCGCCTGCAACTTTACAAGGCGCAGGTTCGGCCTCACATGGAATACTGTTCCCATCTCTGGGCAGGGGCTCCCCAGTGCCAGCTCCTTCCACTTGACCGCATCCAGCGCAGAGCGGCTCAAATCGTTGACGACCGACTCAATTCATTGGCACTGCGGAGAGATGTTGCATCCCTTTGCATTTTCTTTCGCATCTACTATGGGGAGTGCTCTGAGGAATTGTTCGGATTAATCCCAGCCGCCAAATTTCACGAACGCACATCGCGGCGGAACTCCCGATACCATCCACACCATCTGGATGATTGGCGGTCCACCACTGTGCGATTTAGAAGATGTTTTCTTCCTCGCACGACTTCCTTGTGGAATCGATTACCATCAGCGATTTTTCCGGACCGATACGACTTAGGGACCTTCAAGAAAAGAGCGTACTCCTTTTTAAAAGGCCGGCAACGCATCTGCAATTCCCTCCCTGGTGTTGCAGTTGTTTATGGGCGGCGGTAGTCACTTACCATCAGGTGAGCCGCATGCCCGTTTGCCCCCTCTCCTATAAAAAAAAGACACTTAAATTTTATTTATTTGAGCTCTTCAAACTAGGTAAGACACATCATTTTATTTTATCTAGCGGATGTACGTAAAGTAATTTTTTGTCAATTCCGCAAAGTAACGCCTGATTCTTTTAATTATTTTAAAGACTTTTATATCTTGAAATAGCTAGTATGTCTGAAAAATATATGTCTTATCGGTATTTTTCACAGTATAATTGGGGTAAGCTGCTTTGGGGTTATTACGAAAATGGAGGAATTCCGATATTTACAAATTACTTAACTAGGCAATATTTTTTGCTCTGATCACTTTATTTTAGACGACATTTTATTTGTCTCCCTCGCTTCAGTCGTTTCAGGTAGCTAGTCTCAATAGTGCGCGTGCAAAGTTAACTTTTCGGTGGAAACAGCTTTTTTAACTCTTTTCGGTTTTTCGGAATTACCCCGCGTTCATTATCTTAGGAATTTGCTAAGTAATCTTAATGATTGTTTGATTCTATGATAGGTAATCGTTTTCAAAGCTTTATTTTATAGGTTAGGATTAGCTAGCTATTGTTTTTGTGTTTTTTTTTTCGGAAATGCCCAACAGTGTTAATTACGAATTAATGGACTATCGATCTACTTTTCCATTGTAGTTTTCAGTGGCTAAAAGATGAAGTCAATGCCGCATTACGCAAAAAGCAAAAGGTTTATAAAGATTTGATTCAATTAGCAGATCATTTAGCCGTTCCAGGTACAAAGTAAATTGTGAATAGTCGTAAAAACTAATAACTATACTTTGCAATATATTTTAAATAACATTTTTAAGGTAACTTATCAAAGTTAAAGCATCAGTCATAATTATTAATTTCGATATTAATGTGTTTTGTAATATGTAAAACTTATTGGCTCTAGGTTTATAGACCATCTTTATTATCTTACGTACATTATATAACCCAAAGTTGAGGTAAATATAATAATAAATATTTAGTATTATTATGGTCGCAGCAGGGCTTAGATATTTTTAACTAAAATTACTTTTATTCAATACGAATAATTTCCATACTTTGCCATTCAGTGCTATTTTCCTTGTCTTTGATGTAGTTGAATTATTATATCCAACGTAAACAAAAATAAGTAAAACCACAAAAGTTGGATTTTCGATCTAATTTTGTATCCAATTGTCTGTGCATATGTATTTCTGTATCAATTGTATGTGTATTTTTATGCCTTATAAAATCGACGTCAATTTAAGCATTGATTAAAGTTCTCTTCTCTCTTTTTGCCACACAGCAATAGAAAGTGACAGACATAGAGAAATTAAATGAAACTAATTTTTTCGGATTTTATCGTGTTTAATTTAATTTTTTAATTCCCAACGTTTCGCGGGGGGACTAAGTTGTTTGACGTCCCGATGTTATAGTTAGCCCGGCTACCTTCAGTTTTTAAGTATATTAATTTTGGTCCGATTTACGCAGAAGCTTAAGTTTAGAGTATCTTGAAATCTTGCAGTGGTATGCTTGGGTTTGGATTTAATTTTATTAATTATAGGATACCAAGCTGTTGGCAGCACCCATCAATCTTATTTATTGACATTAGGATATTTTTTAATTTCAATAGCCTCGCGAAACATTCTTGGTAGGAATCGGTGTTCTATTGCGAGTATTTGTGGTCTATCAAATCTAATGTAATGGTGGTCACGATCTAGAACATGTTCATACACTGCAGACTTCCCGGAACGTCGGTGCTTGAAATTAAACGCGATAAAATCCGTAAAAGTTAGTTTCATTTAATGTATAGTCTTCGCGTAAATATAAGATGTAGAGAGAATTAAAATAAAGTAAACAATATTCAGCAATGAATGTTTGGCCATAATTGGATAATATTATCGTTATGTTTCATTTTATTTTTATAATATATCCAGCAATGTGTGATGAAGAACGACGCTATGCGCGTACCATCGCTAGCCGGCACATTGCCCACGTCTACAAATGTACCGAGGAAGCGAGGAATTCAATTTCTAAAATGGGAAAGTATGCTGAAGAAATGATAGCCATTACACGTAATCATATGCAAATGGCGATGGAAAACGCTACAAGAAGAATCGCTTTAAAAGAACAATATGGAATTGAAATAGAAAAGTAAGCAATTTGAAAATATTGGAAACTTTTGTTATGGCACGAGAGATTTATTTCCATTAGAACTCTAGTATTTTATTCGTGAAAAGCAGCGTATTTATTTTAGATGCTAAGGATAGAAGGGTTTCCTCTTGCCTGTTTCTGCCACCAAACAGCAGTGTCTGCACTGACGGGTTCTATTCAGATGGCAAGAGAGAGTATAATTAGAGAATATAAAGCATTATATATTAATCCCGAGATGTGAAAACGCATCTTTAGCCTTTTTTGTTTAAAGTTAGTCATAGGTTGAGTTTAACTTGAGTTTCATATTAAAATTATGTAGCTTAACATTTGGAGAATATTTGGATAGGCGAAATAAAAATGCAGCTAAAAGCAGTGGTAGAATCATGCTGCAGTTGTGTTTCCTTTGCAACACAAATGGGTTGAGTCAACTGGGGAAGGACTACGAATTTACAAAATACTTGCATTGAATATCAGTAAAATACCTTTCACTTGATGAGTGATGATTACCGGCGCTCCATTTTACTCCATTTTACTTATCGGTTCTCAGAGGTGACAATTTATCAGCATATTGATTATTGCAAGCCGGTTTATTTGATTTATATTAAAGTTTTTATACTAGTATAAACCAAGTGATTATAGATTCTTTTATTTTAGAATTGGTAGAAAGTGAACGATTTGTTAAATAAAAATTCACTCATAGTTACCTCAACTTTACAGAACAAATGAAAGCGCTTGCCTCAAAGATCTGTCTAAAGCGGCGGTCTCTCTTGGGTACGAGTTGGATCTAAGTTTAACAAACGCTCGTCGTCACAACGAACAATCTTGTGAGAAACTTTTTGTTTGCTGTACAAGGGCTCGAAAGACCACTGATGAATCCGTGGCCGCTTTGAGAGATAATCTGTATCAGTGTGTATATGCCTAGCAAAGAATAGGAGACTGTAAATAAAAATATAAAATTTGATAAAATGTGATATTATATAGAATTCTATATTTTATTATTGTTTCAATTATTTATGTTATGTTTTAGATGTAAATTATTTACATCACATAATACACTATTTGTTACGATATCAAAATTAAAACTACATAAAGTTCTATTACCCACAGTTTAGTGCCTGAGTTGTCACGCTGAATTAAAAAATGCCTTTTGGCGAAAAAATAATCTTTCTTGTCTCAACACCAAATGACACAAATATACAACATGTAATAAATTAAAAGTAAAAAAAACTGTTTTAAAATAAGCTTTTATTTAAATGCGCTAAAAGGAATATAATAAACTTGTCCTTTAAAATTTTTACTATCAACTTATAACGTCATTACACTTTTATATCATATATGATATAAAAGTTTGTCGCGATATTTAAGTTTCTACTAATTTCTACTTATTCGTATTTACTTAGTTTGAAAATTTTAAAAATTAAAACCAATCAGATCCTGTTTACCTACACAGGTTAATCTCGCGACATACTTTTAATTTATTTTTTCAATTTTTAGTAATCGCTGGACAGGTTTCTCAGTCTGATCATCTTATTCAACGCATCATTATTGCAAGGTCGTTTGTCGGTGAATTTCGAACAGTATAGTTAGCAGACCTTCTAATGATTTTACACTACTTAAGGCCACGTATGCTTGACCAGCAGCGAATAGCTTCGAACCTAAGTATAAACGGCATTAAATGAGATGAACACCGTCTTTATCGAAATCTATACGGACGGATGGTATGTCAGTATCATACATTTGTGCTCTCTTGAAGCAGGACCATATGATTTCTGTAATATGTCTAATGGCACCATTAACCAGACCTTTGGACAGTCAAAGTTTACCACCCAATGCTACAGACTCGAGCAATTCGACCTCAATATCATATTCGAAGACTCCAAATACCCCAGTACACCAACATTTCAGACGGATTGACATCATGTTACACCCTGATGCCACTCAATGCTCAGCATGGCCTCACCTTGACTCGGATGTTTGGAGGAATGCACTACTTATTTCAGCTTGAAGCTTACTTGTGGCTTACGAAACACAGTTCCAGGTTTGATTTTGGAGTTAGCCTTCTCCTAGACAGGTTGCAAACCAATGCTGTTGACGCCTATCTTGCCAAATTAAACAAGTCAAAGTTAACCAACTTATGCTACAGACTCGAACAATTCGGCCTCAATATCATTATAAAGGATTGCAAAAACCCCAGTACACAAAAGTTTCAGACGGATTGGAGCAACCGAATTTATGATCACCATCTTATAAGCCTATTACATGTAGTCAGTAGCGACTAAGCGTCATGGGGACTGTAAATTCGTTCGACGTTTTTAATTTTTTTAAAATATACGCGTCGAATATCATATTACATGTAAAGAGTGTTCCTCAGGGATCATTACCCGTCCTATTCCTATTTATTATCTATATTAATGACTTGCTTTCCTTTGCAGGTGATAATCATGATATCAAATACATTTGCGACTTATGCAGCTAATAAATATTAAAAGTCTCACTAATGTCGAGACAGCTAAATTTGTTTATTTCAGTTTTTTCCATAGCATAACGTCCTATGGGATTTTGCTGCGGGTAAAATTTAAAAACTTTTTTTAGTTTTGCAGAGGAAGGCCATAAGAGCTATTTAAAACCATAAACAAAACGAGTATCTCAGAGAAAAAATTAAGACATACATATATTTACTTCGAATTCTATGTATATTTACGAAAATTTAATATGTGTTCACAAAAACGAAGGTAGTTATTATAAAATAGTAATATACTTTGTAAACACCAGGAACAAATACAAGCTAGTGATATCAGTTTCTTGACTACTGTGTAGACCGTAATTCATATTAAATATTGAATATTTTAGTAAAGAAAAACTGTATACAAATGGTTAATGTCATAGATTAATAATAAGACATCGCGCGCACTGACTAGATACCGCGCTCCCTGCAAGTAACAGCTCCGTGTGTGCGGCATCTTAAATATTGTAGTGTGTATAAGACAATTTGCATGATGCTAGTGTGCGTGAAAAATTGTATATGCCAGCAGCTTCACTATTACCCGATTAATGGGAAAATTTATTTTATGCTATGGCTTAGTAGTTAAGTTCATAGTTATGAATGTATTCCAGAAATACTTACAAATGAATAGTTTATTAAATACGAATGTATCAATATATTTGTGTATATTATGTATAGGTTTTTCTTCTGAATAAATGACATATAAATAATAAGGCCTCCTTTTTATCTGTTTAATTTTTTTATTTACACGTCTAACTACTATTCGCAAATTATTTAAAAAAATAGTTATATATATGGTGTAATCAAAATAGGGCTTTCTATTCTACGTGTCAATATGAACAACTTTTACTATAGATCTATCTTCTTAATCGCAAGAAAAATCAGGTCTTCCATATATTTTGAGGAAGTTTGTACGAAATTTTGTATGGAATAACTGACTTTGAGATATTTTTTATAGGAACAGGGTGACAAACGAGCACTCAGTCCACCTGCTTGTCCCATTGACATATACATCTATCCTCGGTTAAGAATCAAAATGCAGATGCGTTGCAACCCCTGAGGACTAAGATGGAATGCCTCGTTTCCAGTAAAAAGGGTCTCCGGTTCTCTACACTCACCATAGGAAACGCGGCAGCGTTAAGCTCCTATTTTACACTGGTATTATGTGAGAGCGTGGTCCGTTCCCGGTCGAGCTGACCCATTCGTGCTACAACTATACCAGTAATATAGCTGTAGTATGGGTCTTTCACGTATAAATTGAAAATTTCGAAGATGATCCCATAATAAAAAATATTCATGTTGACGGGCAGAATCATTCCCTAAGTTATGAAGTGCTATTTTGTTACACTTTTAGTTAGTATATAAGACTGGGGAAAAAGTTTCTTCGTATATTGTATACAAATTCAAGACGTTTTTGTTTTAAAGTTTTATTACATTTAATTATAATATATATGGGTCCATTCTGTTCGATAATTTGTTACCATCTTGTAGGTAGTAAAATAATAAAAAATAAACGTTGCTGTAGAAATCTTGGGATTTTGATTAAAAAAATGCGTCAAGTAGTTTTATTTGATATATTCAATACCAAAGATTTGAAGGAACATGGATTTAGTCATCCCATTTATAATGGAAAAAAAATTATAAACTTAAATATTAAAATCTCCAGAAAGCTTTCTTTTAAAGAACACAAGCAACAAAAGAAAATAATGACTAAAACTTTTAAACCAGTTTTAAGTACTCAAGCAAATACTGGATTTTTAGGAATGTTAGTGTGTATTGAAAGTATCAAACAGATAATTAATCTTGTGATCTGGCGTTATCATGATGAAAGACCTTTTCTGATTATCAATGCCAGACGTTTCTTATTTCTATTTCTTGCTTGTCACATTATTTATAGACATAGACCGGCGGTAAAAGCTCATGATAAACTTTCAATACCACCATACCCACAGAATCATTTTATTTCGTGTTAATCCAGGTTTCGCTTTAGTCTGTAAACGAAATACATATCACATACAGAAAAAAATTACGTTTCTTATATGGTCTTCATACAAGAAACGTGATTTTTTTTGGGTCCTTTAATATCTTACTTGTTTTCTTTTTTATTTTATGTTGTTATAGCAGCAATATAAATACACATTCTATAAAAATTCCAAGTATCTACATATTACGGTTCATAAGATACAGACACGACAGACAGACGGAACGATAGTGGAGATTTGCGTCCAGTTGATACTCTTTGGGTACGGAACTCTAGTAAATGGCAATTATGTCATTTGAGCAATACTACACAAAAAACATTAAATAATATAGAATTAGGTTATATTATAATAAGTTTAATATAAAATATTATAAAATATAGTAACAATACATTCACATATAAAAATCTCAGCCACGGGGAACTTTATTTTTGCATTCGTGGCAACACTGAATAGCGTCATTGATATTTTGTGACTTATTTATGGCTCGTGTTATTTTATGTTAAAATTTCGAAATTGTATTATATTTTAATCTATGGGTTAATGTAATAAAAATAAATACGTGATTGCTAATAACCCCTGGTCGCATTCAAGTTGTTTCTTATTTAAGTTTTGTAAGAAGTTAGTACAACCTGTGTTTTTATTGTATAATTTCAATAACTGCACCAAAGACAGAGATTTTAATCTGATCCAGAGATAAAAGTAAAAAATGACTTTCAATAAGAATAAGACTTGTAATCTATGTTGAATAAAAATATTCAATTCCATAGAACCTTCTCCTTTTGATGAACTCGGTTAGGAATAAAAACTTATCGTTTTTAATACTTTGATTTCCTGCTCGCTATAAAAACATCCAAAAAATGAAGTGAAATAAAAGTATAAAGATTAAAAATAAGATCGTATATTTAGGAAAACTGTTTTGCCGATAGAACAAGATACTCGAACGGACCGTCGATAATTTGTTTTCTGTGCCAACCACTGCGTGTTTTTTGAAATTTTACTTTCCTCACGACCATATTGTGGAACTTACTGTCATCAGATTTTCCGACACGATACTACGCGCTGGCAACACAGATGGACGTCCTCAGGTATTGCGAATGTCCAAAGTTCAGTCACTTATCATCAGGGCAGTCGGCCATATTTGCCTTAGATGCCACGCTTAGCAGGCGAGTTTTCAACCACAGTTTTTTGTTTTTAAATTGTTATCAGAGATATGCTATTGCTCATCTCCTGATTTTTTCCATTGTCGCCTTTTACAACATCCACGGGAGGATATGGGGTAGTGGAGATTCTTACACCGCAATTTGACCTTGTGATTGATCAATCAATTTTTGGTTAGCCTTATTTTTTTATTTTTTTCCTTTTACATATTCGCTTGCTGCCTCTTCTATATATAAAAAAAAATATTTTTGTCAAATGTAGCAAAGTACTTATTAATCTAGGGGAGCATTGCTACCACTCGGCTTTCAGCCACGTGATAATGACTCGCTATTTGTCCCCTGGACCGCAACATTTAGCTCCAATTAAGAAAATTAATGTTACTATTTTTCACTTTTGACCAAAGAAAAAAAAACGTTGCTTTAGGAATTCGGTTATTTGCTTATAAAACGAGGTTTCCCGTCTTTACTAAACTAAATAATACCTTTGAATAAAACTACTTTTACGGATTTTATCACGTTTAATTAATATATTTTGCTTATTTTTATTAATTGCCGACGTTTCGGGTGCTTTCCAGCACCCATGGTCACGGGGGACTGAGGTGATTGACGTCCCGATGTCAGAGTTAATCCCGAGTACCTTCAGCTTTTTTAATTATTAGTTTTGGTCTGATCTACGCATAATGAACTTACTGTATCGTGAAGTCTTGCAGTGGTATGCTTGGGTTTAGTTTTAATTTTATTAATTACAGGATCCCAAGCAGGTGGTAGTACCCAGCCTCCATCTCTATTGAAATTAGGATGTTTTTTAATTTCAATAGTCTCACATATCATTCTTGGCGGGAATCGATGTTCTTTCGCGAGAATTTGTGGTTTATCAAATCTAATGTAATGGCGGGGGCCGTCTAGGATATGATCACAAACTACAGACTTCCCGGAACGTTGGTGCTTCACGTCAGCTATGTGTTCTTTTACGCGGGTTTTTATTGATCGTTTTGTTTGCCCTATATATGGAGAGACCACATTCACAATCAAGCTTGTACACTTCTGCATCTTGTAGAGGAATATTGCACTTGACGGATGGTAAGAACTGACTAATCTTCTTCGGCGGCTTGAAGAATTTTCTAATAGAAGCTCGCTTCAAGATGTAGCCAATCTTGTCTGTGACAACTCTAACATATGGTAGTACAGCAGGCACACGCTCGACTGTGGCCGGCTTCACTCAGTCACTGTGACGTAGGCGCGGGACCCAAAGCTTGTTATCGTGCAGAACCTGCTTGACGTGCTGAAGTTCGGCGGCCAGATGTTTGCTGTCACAGATCCCTCGTGCTCTCTGTAACAAAGATTTGCCCACGGTAGCTAACTGTAAAGGATGATGGTGGGATTCACCGTTTAAATATCGGTTTGTATGGGTCTTTTTCCTATACACAGTGCGAACTGTGGTGTTATTAGGATTTTGAATGACTAACACATCTAGGAATGCTAAAGAATTATTTTCCTCTAACTCCATAGTAAATTGAATTTTAATGTTTACGGAATTGAGATGTTCTAAAAATGCAGTTACTTTGTCTGATGGTAAAATTGTGAAAGTAACGTCTACATGATGCTTATAAAACCTTGAAGTTACTGGTGCAGTAAGCAGGGCTTTCTCCTCAAAGTCCTTCATGAAAATATCGGCGACAATGGGAGATACCGGTGAGCCCATCGCAACACCATCTACTTGGTTGTAGAACTCTTCCTTTCAAAATAGACAGCTAGAGGCAATGTATAAATAATACTGCATATTCTGCTGTCATGATGTTTTCCTCTAGTTTTCTAGTTACAATTGACATGCAGTCTTCAACAGGTAGGCATGTAAATAGAGACTGCAGATCAAAACTAACCATAGTTTTATTGTCAGTAAGACATAGGTCTTTTATCTTACTGATAAAATGGTATGAATCCTTAGTGTCTGCTCTTGTATATCCTATGAGTGGTGATAGTACTTTTGCTAGGTGTTGAACCAATCTGTAAGTTGGCGAATCGATCTGACTCACTATTGGACGTAAGGGAGCGTTTGGTTTGTGTATTTTGGTAACCCATACAACTTCGGTGGTTTGGCACTTGCAGGTATTATCGAATTAACGCCTATATTCAATTTCTCGGAGTATTTCTTAATTTGATCGCTAATTGTTTTCAGCGTATTAGTTGTAGGGTCTGTCTTGACCTTCACGTATGTACTTTTATCCGATAAAAGTTGTTGTATTTTGAAATTGTAATCCGACGTACCCATTATAACCGTAGCATTACCTTTATCTGTGCGGAGAATCGTGAGATCTGGTCTGTTGTGTAAGTTTTTACATACATACATACCTATAATCATGCCTCTTTCCCGTAGGGGTAGGCAGAGATCACTTCTTTCCACTTGCTACGATCCTTACATACTTGTTTTGCTTCGCCCACTTTCATTATTCCCTTCATACATGCTCTACGGTTTAGGGTACTCTTGACCTGGTCTTTTTTCAAGACGTCGCTGATTTGGTCAGTTTTTTTGGTTTGGTAAGTTTTTCAATGCAATAAATTCATCTTTGGGAAGATTTAATTTGTGCGCTGAGCTTCGACGTAACAAAGACGAAATGTTTTGACGTATGGCCTCTAAATCTTTATTACCAATATTATTTTTATACAGACAGTTCTCAACACTACAGATAATGTTTTCATATGGGATTTCTCGCGGCGTTATTGCGAAATTCATACCTTTGGCCAAAACTTTTATTGTCGCGTCGTCCAGAGATTGTTTTGACAGGTTATAGACCGTACGTTGTTTATTACTCGCGTCTGTTGTCAATGGTTGCGTTCCGTTCTTACGTTGACATTTGATTTAGTTGTTAGTTTTTAGTATTTGTCTATATGTTTATTTTTAGTTTTATTTAATGTGTGGCGTTCGCGTAAATATAAGAAATCATTAAATAATAGCTATTGTTTTACCTACTATTTCATCCACGTAGAACTTAAAAAATACAGATACTCGTTTGTTGCTCTAAGCCACTCGGCTTAGAGCAACTAGTTCAATTAAAAAAATAACACAAAAAAATCACTTTTAGCTCAGTTTTTCTGCTTTCATCTCGAAAATTGTGTGCGTTGTGGGAAATTCTTAAAATAAAAATTAAATATGTCTTATTTCCACGTAAAATGGATGTTATCACCTTCCGCTTTAGTATTAAAGTTAAAAAATGGTAGAAATGACATAGAAGATAAAGTGTGAGGATCTTTTTTGTGTAAAATTGCAAATCTCTTATAGTGACGAGACAATCATCAAAACCATTTATTTATCAATTTTATTGATTTCCATAATTAAGATCTGCATGTTTTCCGGATGTATTGCTCTCTATCTTCCCTGAATTTTCATCACAATCGGCTTTGCTATTCCGCAGATTAGCGCAAACAGACATACTGGCAACACTTTTAAAAATGGTTATTCATGTCTTAATAGCGTGCGAATAACCCATGAGCTCATTAGAATCCAGTGTGTTTTATGGTATAAGGTGACAAACGTGCACACAGTCCACCTAATCGTAAGTGGAATTTGTGGCTCATAGATATCTACATTTATCCAAAACGCAGATCCGTTGTCACCCCTGAGGACTAATGAGGACTGCCTCGTTTTCAGTATAAAGGGTCTCCGGTTCTCTACACTCACCCCAAGAAACACAGAAGCATTAAGCTGCTATTTTACGCTGGTATACTGTGAAAGCGTGGTTCTATCCCAGTCGAGCCGACCCATTCATGCTACAACCATAATATAGCTGTAAAGGGGTTCCACCACGTAGCAGATTTATTTCAATATTACAGACAAATACCTTAATTTTATTAATATGTATAGATGATACATTATCTAGCCGTGGAACTTTCGCCCGGGTTCGAGCCCCGCAGGCACCAATGCGATTGTTACTTGAAATTTAATTGATGATTCACCACGTGCTCAGCGGTGAATAAAAACACCGCGAGGAAAAATTTTATGTATAAAGCAAATAATAACATAATATGTAATTCCATTGTTCTATAATCCAACCTATGTCACGCAGTTGGACGTATAGCTGTGTCTTTACTTTTTTGTGTAGAATAGAATAGAATAGAATAGAATATTTTTATTCAATATACATTACATGTGTAATTCTTATTGAAAGTCATTTTTTACTTTACCACTGGTTCGAAAAAACCCTCTGTCCTGGGAAGAACCAGCAAGAAACCCAGCGGGACATTATTAAAAAATAAATTTTACAATATAAATGATTACGAACGATTTACAAAATTTATTTTAGAAACTGCTTGGAAGCAATAACCTCATTCCCAGGGGTTATTATCAACCATGTATTCATTTATACTATAATAACCCTTTTTATACAGTTTCAGCTTAATAAAACATTTAAACTTGGTAATAGAGAGAACCTGTACACTTTCCGGGACCTTGTTGTAATAGCGTATACATTGCCCCAAGAATGAATTACTGACTCTGTGGAGTCGAGAAACTGGTATCCCTAGCTTGTGTTTGTTCCTAGTGTTTACAGAATGTATATCACTTCTTTTACTAAAACTACCTTTGTTTTTGTGAACATACATTAAATTTTCGTAAATATACTGAGAGGCCAAAGTTAATATATTAATTTCTTTAAATTTATCTCTAAGGGACTCTCTCGGTTTTAGATTGTAAATAGCTCTAATGGCCCTCTTCTGTAAAACAAAAATAGTTTCTGAATCAGCCGCATTTCCCCATAGCAAAATCCCATAAGACATTATGCTATGAAAATAACTAAAATAAACTAATCTAGCTGTCTCGACACTAGTGAGACCTCTAATCTTTTTTACAGCATAGGCTGCAGAACTTAGTCTGCTTGCTAATTTGGATATATGTGGGCCCCACTGTAGCTTTGCGTCAAGAGTGATGCCAAGAAAAACAGTGGATACAACAGGGCTCAATTCCTCCCCATTTAAAAACACATTGGTATTAAGATTTTTAACATTCGTTTTTGTAAATTTAACACAATTAGTTTTATTTCCGTTCAAATGCAGATTATTAACGTTAAACCAATGCACTAATTTTGATATAGCATTATTCACTTCGTCACATTTAAATGATTGACGTTTAAGTTTAAAAATCAAGGAAGTATCATCAGCAAATAATACTATATCATGACTATCCCCTACAAGGTGAGGTAAGTCATTAATATACACCAGAAACAGGAATGGGCCGAGAATCGAGCCCTGAGGAACACCCATTAGTACAGGTGACCCGGAAGAACTTTTACCATTGATAATGACCTTCTGTTTTCTATTACTTAAATATGAAATAATAAGTTTAAGCGCTGTGTTCTTGACACCATAGTACTGTAGCTTCCTGATTAATATATCATGGTGAACACAGTCGAAGGCCTTGGAAAGGTCACAAAATATACCCAAAGCATCCTCTGAATTCTCCCATGCACAAAAAATATGTTTAATAAGCTCAACTCCAGCGTCAGTTTTCGAGCGACCCCTTGTAAAACCGAATTGACTTTTATATAGCAATTTATTAATATTGAAGAAACTTAACATCTGATCTAAAATAATTTTTTCAAAAATTTTACTTAATGTTGGTAGTACAGAAATTGGTCTAAAATTGGCGGGGTCTAATGTACTACCAGATTTAAATATAGGTATGACTTTACTATGTTTCATTAAATCAGGAAACACACCAGATTCGACGCTTATATTAAATATAGTGGCTAGATAAGGTGCTAATGTATCTATTATAGATAAAATAACTTTAACGGAAATCCCCCATAAGTCTGCCGTTTTCTTAACATCAATAGTTTTAAAATATTTAACGATATCTTTTGGCAGTACCCTATGGAATTTAAAAGTATTTGAACAAGCCTTTACATTTTGTTTGAGCAATGATTCGGCGACAGTAGGAGAAGAATTTAATGATATTGTTGTCAAAAAAGGAACATCAGTAAAATGTTTCTCAAAAGCCATAGCAACTTCTTGATCAGATCGCGTTAAATTATTGTTAATATTTAATTGAAAATCCGAGTTGCGCGGTTTGACCTTGCCCGTTTCACTATTTATTATTCTCCAGGTCATTTTAATTTTGTCGGATGCAGTTTTAATTTTGTTGCTTAAATGTAAAGCCTTAGCAGTGGAACACACTTTTTTAAATATTTTAGAATATGTTTTTACATAATCTCTAAATATAACACTACTATTACATGATCTTTCGTCATAAAGCTCGTATAACCTTCGCCTACTCTTATAAATTCCTACTGTCGCCCATTCATTAAATGATTTGCGACTGTTAAGAGAGAAAGTTTCAGAAGTAAATATTCTACTAAATTCATAACGTATGATTTCAAATAATGTAGCATACAAATAATTAGCACTATTTTTAAACGAAAGTGATGGATGTATTAGCCATGTTACTATTAACTTTTATCATTCATCATCATTACTGCCAATCACAAGTCCAATGCTGAACGCAGGTCTCAAGGAATACCACAAATCACGATCCTCAGTCACCTGCAACCAGCTTGTTACTCCATCTAGCGGGAGGTCGCCTACTCTTCATTTACCGGTATGAGGCTGCCACTCTAGAATCTGTCTTTCGCTTCGGTAGAATTGGCGATGGATAACCATCTGGCGTCCATTACAACATAAACTGAAATATAGTATTAGCCTTATCCATAAATATTATAAGCGTGGAAGTTGGTCTGTTTGGATATTTGTCATTTAATCATGCACAAACGTTTGAAAGGATTTTACATATACTATTTTTTGATTGTCAGATAAGTATTAAAGGTATATTCAGTAACTGAAAAGGAAACACATTTTGTTCTGAAATTCAAACAATATTAAAATAAGTTATTCAAAATCAAATCAAATCAAAATTTCTTTCTAAATTGAGTAGTAACAAGCGTAGGTAGGTGAATTCACTGACAATAGCTGGAACGGTTGTAGTCTAGTGAAAAATCCTGATTTTACATTTAGCGATAAGTAAACAGAATTTTTTAAGTCTTTCTGGTAAGTCGAATTAAGTGGTCGATTATATATACCCATATTTCAATAAAATTAAACTATTTGTCTGTAATATCATATTAACTGGGATCTGTTATGCTCAGGGGGTTGTTTGCATGGTATTAAGACATGAATAACGCTATTCAAGGAGTAATCTAGGCTATATTTTATCCGGAAAACTAAAAATTTATAAAACAAACAAAAACGAAATATTGATAAAATAAACGGTCTTTATAAATCTAAACATCCTATTATACCCATGCGAAGCCACAATGGGTCACTAGTTTAACATATATAACCATATAAAACTAACCTTGTTTATATTTAGCTTTGTATGAGAAAGAATGTGCAGAGGCTTGAGAATATGAGTTGAAAAACAAGTACGTTTTAGAATCGTTCTAAAGATAATTGGATCACTAATTCTGAAGTACTTACAACCTATCCACTGGCGGAGAGTTGCCCTGGAAAAGTTGAAGCTTATATTATATTGTTGGGAATGAGGGTAAAATAATAAAATAAAATAAGAAATATTGAAGGTAGAACTATAATCTCACACTTGTTTTAGCAGTATAAAATATCACGCAGTCGACTAAGCGGGATCAGTCAGTCTGTAATTCTACTACTCGTAGTCTCATATCATTATTATGTCAGTTGGGCTAAAACATTACCTCCACACGGAGATACGGTGTAGTAGTTCTTCTAGTGTAAGCAAGGAAGATCGTGTTGCTGAGAGGCTGCCCGGTGTTACATCGAGAGGAGTAGCGTAGGTGTTGCTTTGCATACTTTGGTGTTATCATGTAATTATGTCCTTCACGTTACACCAATGTGTGATTGTGTGTGGTACATTTTACGGTTGGTCGAACTGTATTTGCTCTATACTGAATGTGTAGTGCTGTACGCTGTCTTATTCCTGATAAGGATCAATTGCGTAAGGAAGAGAGCAAGTTCAACATCCGTTCTCACACTTTTTTTATTCTTAACAATTAACCTTCAGAGTAAATTCTAATACGAGTAACATTGTTTTATTTAAATTATTTTGAGAATAATTTCTAACATCAGAAGTGGCATAGTTTCTAAAAATATTATATAGGTTTTCGTAGATACCCGGTAAATAATACTAGTATTCTTATAAAAAAAACTGTTTTATTATAAATGTTGGTTAATGCTGAAAGGAGGCTAATGTTTTTCGAGAGTATGTATGTATGTAATTCCATTTCTTTGACACGCTCTGTAGCCGTTGGATTAGTCTTAGTTGTGGAAGTGGCATAAAGTTTTTTTTTCAGTAAAAATTATTACGCAGGCGTGATTTTTAATTACCTATTATTTTATTGTTTTTAATTAGTTGTATTTTTTTAATGTCTACTATTTAAGACTATATTTTGAGGTCGCTTTCATCTAGATATATAAAAACTATTCAATATTTTTGTTTACTTTTACAGTCAAACAAAAGTCTATTGTTAAACACAAGCATCCTTCATAAATGACCTCATAGGGAGGATGTTTGACTTATTTGCCACGCTCGGCAGGCGAGTTGTCAACCGCAGTATTTTTTAGTTGCTGTTAGTGAGATTATGCTGTTTATCTGCTGATTTGTTTACCTACATCGCCTCTAAAGACATCCACATGAGGATATGCGATAGTGAATATGACTATAAATCGAATGGCGGATTCGAACCTACGAACTTTTTTGTTTGCGGTCTATTAGACTACTGTCGCAGAACACACAATTAACCTTCGATGTTTGTACTCGGTTTTATTAACGATCACAACAGTAGTTGGATAGCGCAGTCTTCATCATCCTCATTAGGTACGTCCTATCAAAAGACCACACCTGAACATAGGCCTCCCCCAAAGGATGCAAAAGGCACGCTCTTAAGACTTATCAATTTAAAATTAATCTAAATTTACGAACTTTAAATTCGCAGTCTGCATTTTTGCTTTTTACCTGACTGTCTCAGAAGGGCGGTAATCTTTTTCGAGAATATACAGGATGGCCCATAAGTCCCTTGAAATGTAAAAAAATAATTAAAAAAAAACTAATGACATTATGAAAAAGGTTTTTATTTTGTCATAATCCTTATAAAATGGGAATTATTTTTTGAAAATTACATCATCTAAATGTAATCCGTTACGATCGCGGCACTCCTGTAAGCGACGTTTAAAATTATCCATCACTGCGTGGCAAGTAAGCTCTGTAATGTTTGCCATTTCTCTTTGGATATTTTCTTTCAGGACGTCAATTGTCCGCGGGTTGGTTTCGTACACTTTAGTCTTAAGATAACCCCATAAGAAAAAGTCCATTGGGGTCAGATCTGGACTACGTGGTGGCCAAGGAATATCTCCTCTTCGAGAGATCACTTTATTAGGGAAAAGTTGAAGGACGACCGGCATAGCGACGTTAGAGGTATGGGCAGTTGCTCCATCTTGTTGAAACCAGGTCCGCGTATTGAAGCCTGGAAAATTCTGCAACTCTGGTGTAAAAAAGTCCTGGATCATAGCTACATACCGTTGTGAAGTAACAGTAAGCGCGCGGCCTCTGCCGTCCTCAAAAAAGTAAGGGCCTATAATGCCATGCGCTGACATAGCCGCCCAAACTGTCACTTTAGGGCTATGTAAGGGCTTTTGATGTTTGCGATTTGGATTTTCGCAACTCCAGTAGCGACAATTTTGCTTATTGACATGGCCGTTGATGTGAAAGTGAGCCTCATCAGAGAATAACACGTTATTAAACGAAGTAAAGCGGTTCAACATTTCATTTGCGAAATTTAGTCTGTGGATAGTGTCAGTATCTTTTAATTCCTGTACTAACTGAATCTTGTACGGGTGAAGATGTAAATCTTTCTTTAAAATTCGCTGTAACGATGTTCTGGGTAAGTTTAATGCACTGGAACGCTTACGAGTAGACTGGGTAGGATTTTCACGAATTGAGTGTTTCACTACATCGATGTTTTCTTCCGTCCGTGATGTCCTTGGTCGACCTGACCGTTGTTTATCCAACGTCGAACCACTCTCTTCGAACTTAATAACCCAGTTCTTAATCGTTTGAACACTTGGAATGTCTTTAAAGTTGCGTAAATTCTGATATTCTCGAAATTTACGCCGCGCAATGGTAGCCGAATCATTGTTTCGATAAAACTCGCGCACACAAAATGCACAGTCCGCACCGGTGAAACGCTCCATGGCGACTGAATTCCCAGAAACCGTCGGTACTCCCCCCGCACCGCGCGCGCCACTCATGCGCGCATTTTGTATTTTATTCGAAATTTACATTTCTAACGACTTATGGGCCACCTGGTATATTGTATAATATAAGTCCATTTCTTTGACACGCTCTGTAGCCTGAATGGCTTGATAAATTTTAACCTATGGGGTGTCGTTGGATTAGTCTTAGTTTTGGAAGTGACATAGGGTATAATTTTTTTCAATAAAATTTTTTACGAAGTCGAGATTTTTAATAACTGAACTAACTATGACATCAGGACGTTAAATCGTGAACATGGGTGCTGTAAAGCACCCGAAACGTCGGGAATTAAAAAGTTAAATTGAACGCGATAGAATCTGTACACATTAGTTACATTTAATGTGTAGTTCTCACGTAAATATAATAAATCATTACTGTTTTAATAATTTAGCTTGTTTATAAAAGTAAGAGTAACAAATTAGCACACAGCCCACCACGTTTAATGACTTAAACAAAGAAACCATCGATGCGTTGTCATTCAAAAGGAATAAGACAAAATTCCTAACAACTTTTATTTATATTGGCTCCTTACCATCCAAACTGGAATGCAGCGATGCGTGCAGTTTTATATTGATGGCAGATACAGGTAAAAGGCTGGTACTCACTCCTACATAAAAAACCCAAATACTGCTAACCAAAGGCCTGCTCCAAGTAATGTCATGTTAAATTCCACAAAACAACCATTTAATGGACATTATTATTACGTTTATCTCTTTAAATAAGAATCAATTGCTGTCCGTTAGTCTTGATAAAACTCTAAGGGCTCTTACCCACGAGACGGTTTTTCGTCGGAGCTAAGCCCGGCATCAAGCCGGGTCTACGTCCGGTCATCAGTATTGTATGGGATACTATGAAGCCCAACACACGACGCCGGCGCTAGCGCCGGCACATCGCGCAATCGGCCACGGTGCTCGCCGCGTCTACACCCAGTGCGCAGTGGTCTAATGGAGTATTGGAGCGCATGTACACGAGACCTTACCTACGCCCGACGCTCGTGAGATCAGCTTATTTCCGCCATACATCATACTCCTCTCTTACACCACTCATGGAATGAAAATGGGGTGTTGGTTGCTTGATAATATGATATATTATATTATATTATCCTCATATATCCACAAGTAATTAAAAGACGTAAGGTGCGTCGGTATTTTTGACATTATTAACTGCAGTCATAATTATTTCAATTATTATTCGGACCATCATCACCATCATCGTCATTGTCATCATTATCTTCATTATCATTACATTCATTGCTGAACATACCAACACACCCCCAACCACAAAACTCTGTGTCATTCTAACTTTTATTATGGGTTAAGGGTGATAAACGAGCACACAATCCACCTTTAAGTAGTTTCTGTGGCCCATGGATATTTACATCCATTGTCAACTACTAATCAAAATGCAGATGCGTTATCACCCGTGAGGACGAATATAGAATACCCAGTGTCCAGTAAAAGGGGTTTCCGGTTCTCTACACACACCATAGGTAAACTAGCAGCGTTAAGCTGCTATTTTACGCTGGTGTTCTGTGAGAGCGTGGTCCTTCCCCGGTCGAGCCGACCCGTTCGTGCTACAAATATTCTACTTTTATAGCTGCAGCACGGCTCTACCACGTATAAAACTGTGTACTGTGAAAAATGACTTTACTAGACCTGTTTTTACACAAGTTATTAAATTCAGATAGAATTTTTTCCTTTTATAACATAAAGTATTAAGTGCTATGTCATTAAAAACCTTTCTAAATTAACACTTTATCTCCGAAGAGTAAAAGAAGTTTGTATTGTGAGAGTAGTTAAGTGCTTCAGCTAATTTACATGTAAATTTATTTTACAGGTACCTCACTACTTAAATGATTATCTGGAACACGTTATACTTTGTCTTTTGTTGTTTAGATTATATTTAAAAAGCATATGCCTTAATTTTTCTTAATATTTGCTAATTTGAAAAACCGTGGCACACATATGAACACCAGGCAACCAAGAACACTACAAAAATACATGCCGTACACAATTGAGGCTTGAAACATCGGTTACACACATGTACAAAATAACAAAATGTTTTGCAGCCATCGGCGAATATGCAATCTTATTCGCCCTACTCATTTGTGAACCCATTACGTTTCCTTCTACATTTAATTTTCACAAATATCTTAGTCTTATTGCGATTTTGTGAACCATGGATAGCGAAGATCATTTTCTTAGTGCAGTTGGGCTGTTTTACCTATGTTTTGTAAAACAGGTCGATGTTCCCAACCGCTGAGAAAAAGGCATATTTAGATGAGTAATTTGTACAGAGAAAGAAAAAGAAGGTCGGTAGTCTACTTCATGTTACTTGCAAACGCAAAACTTAAAGTTTACTAGCGGCAGAGCGCTTCTTCTGTCTAATAGTCCGTCTGAGTAGGTCCTTCTAACCTATTTCTATCTCCAAAAAGCAATGCTTACACTGTTGTGTGCGAGACTGAAGTGCATAGAGGTCTAGTATAATGATAGGCTTTGAGGCATTCCATCTTAGTGCTCAGAGGTGACAGCGTAAACAGATACGCTTTGGCTAGCTTTCTTTGTTTAAAGTTGGTTGCAGGTGTTTATGGATTACGACAAATTAAACAATTGTGGTCTCTTTGTTATTTCTAGCACTTACTTAAATGCAACTGAAATAAATTAACTGAATTAAATTTAAAGTCCCGCTGGGTTTCTTGCTGGTTATTCCCAGGACAGAGGTTTTTTCCGAACCAGTGGTAATCAAACAAAAGACTTGATGAAAAAGAACTGACTTTCAATAAGTATTATTTATAATCTATATTGAATAAAAAAGTTTCTGTTTCTGTTTCTGTTTCTAACAGTAGGGTTAATTTATTTCAGCTATATTTTAATAATATGTTTATTAAATAAGCTATATTTATTTAATTTAAATTTAATTTAAGATTATGATTATTATTACAGAAAGATCTTAACAAAAATATTAAATCTCTTATTCCACCAATGATTACGGTGTGCTAATTTTACATTTCTTTATTCCTTATTAAGACATGCACACAATAACCTATGTGAAGTTGGCTATAGTTACACAATAATTATTTTTTATGAATTCCATTCGATTGTATTAGGTTTGTACCGGATTTTACCGCTTTTGAAAACGTTTGTATCTTAAGGGGATAAAAGACATGGGGATGCGAAAATATGGTCGGCAACCTCCTTAAGAATACAAGGACTACTAAAATGGCATCTTGAAGAGTAGCGCTCGTACCGGATTGTACCGCCAGTACAACTAAAAAAAATGACTCACTGGCACTGCGTAGAGATGTTGCACCTCTTTGCATATTTTATCGCATGTACCACGGGGAGTGCTCTTAAGAATAGTTTGGACTAATTCCAGCCGCTCAATTTCACCATCGCACATCGCGACAAAACTCGCGATATCGAGTGCTCTGAGGAATTGTTCGGATTAATCCCAGCTGCCAAATTTCACGAACGCACATCGCGGCAGAACTACCAATACCATCCATACCATCTGGATGATTGGCGATCCACCACTGTGCGATTTTGAAGATGTTTTCTTCCAGGCAAAACTTCCTTGTGGAATCGATTACCATCAGCGATTTTTCCGGACCGATACGACTTAGGGACCTTCAAGAAAATTAAGAAAGAAAAAAAAGGCCGACAAAGCATTTGCAATTCCGCTGGTGTTGCAATTGTTCATGGGCGGCGGTAGTCACTTACCATCAAGTGAGCCACATGCTCGTTCGCCCCCTTTCCTATAAAAAAATATTCCATGTGTATAGGGCTACGATTTTTTAGTTTTAGTTGTTTAGTTAGTAACGAAAAGTTAAAAATAGATTAATAATTTGCGTTTTTGTCCCTGCTTTCGGAATATAACTAAAAATTCGGTGGTACAAACGGGTGTGAACCACAAGAATTTTGAACTCTATCATTTCGTGAAATAGTTGAATCAATCGAAAATCAAAAAAGGTACTAAAAGGAGTATCTATCGATCGAATTCGGGTATAAATGGGGCACTCAGCGGTACAACTGAGTAAAAACGATTGAAAACCGCGCCGCATTTGTAAAACAGAAATGTATCTTAAACCAGTCGAATGACCTTTGGAATACATTTATGTTAACTGTTTTTAACTATTTCATGGAGGTACAAAAGGTACAAATGAAATACTCGCCGGTACAGACTATACAAACCTAGTGTTCATTGGTTCAAACGGGTACAAACGATGAGCCCGACTCGCCAAAGTCTATTATATCTTTAAACAGCTGATGGGGCTGCAAAATACACCTCAATAAACAATAAACTCGGCGGTACAAACAAGTACAAATGATGGGAAATAGAATTCGACTCGACCGAGTCTCTTCTATCGTGAAATAGCAGATAGGGCTGAAAAATACATGTCTTATCAATATTTCTCCCAGGAAAAAAGGAGTAAAAGCAATGTACTCAGCGGTACGAACAATTTTAAATAATATACTCAGTGGTACAAACGGGTGCAAAAAATGAGAAATCGAATCCGACTCGCAAAAGTATCTTATATCGTGAAATAGCAGGTAAAACTGAAAATAAATGTCTTAGTGGTATTTCTCGCAGTAAAATTGATGTACATACATACTCGGCGGTACAAATTGGTACAAACGATAAAAACCGAATCCGACTCGCCAAAGACTTTTATATCTTAAAATAGCTGATGGGGCTGAAAAATACATGTCTTATCGGTATTTATCGCAGTAGAATTGGGGTACAAACAAATTACTCAGTGGCGAGTGGAAGGAAAAGGGGAGATCTCCCGCCGGGCAAGGTGTTCTGCCCGGAGAGCGGACAACGCTCCGAGTGGTAGTTAGGAGCTATTCTATACAGGGTAATTTTTAATTTTATATTAATAATTTACTGAAGACCTTTTGGGAATATATTATTTACATCATAACAACAACATCTGTAAGAATAAAAAAATATATATTTCTTCAATTTTTATTTTCATACAAAAATAAAATATTTTAATTGGACCTTCTAAACGGCAATAGTCCTAAATAGCAAAATAAAGCGCGTGGCGGGGTAGGGTGGAGGGGTGTAGGAGGCGGCGCTTGCTCATTTGAACTTGACTTAATTACCTGTGTCGTCAGTCGCCTTTGGTGCGCCCGCGACGTTTCTCTTCCGTTGTGAGATTAATATCGCGAACGTTACGTTGTTACAATGGCATACCGATACTCAAATATTGAGTATACCGAAATGGTGCGAATTTTAGCAATTTGCAATGATAACGATAGTGAAGCCTGCCGTGAATATTCAAGGCGATTTCCCAACTCACGTGCACCCAGCTATGCTACGATGCTAGGTACTACACAGCGATTGCGAGATTACGGGCAATTCCAGCCTGTATCAATCGATCGTGGTCGTCCACCGTGGCGCACAGTACACGAGGAGGAAGACATACTGCAGTTTTTTGAACAAAATCCAGCAGCCAGCACTTATGAGGCAGCCCGACAGTTCAATGTGTCACAGTACTACGCATGGAATGTCATACACAATGAAGGGAAGTACCCTTTCCACTTGCATCGTGTTCATGAACTCAGCGAAGCTAACAAACCAGCGCGAGTTACATTTTGTAACTGGTGACTAGCTGCTGAACGAGCTAACATTTTATGGACTGATGAAGCAACATTTGGCAGAATAGGACTATTTAATTCGCACATAGAACACTTGTGGTGCTATGAAAATGCACATGAACCAAGACCGCATAGCTTTCAACACCGGTTTAGTGTCAATTAGTGGGCAGGCGTTATTTATACAACGTTACTGGGCCCGGTCTTCATAGAAAGATTAAACGGTGAAAGCTATCATAGTTTTCTCACCGACACGCTGCCAGAGTTGTTAGAGGACTTACCACTTGCATCTCTACGCAATATGTATTACCAACATGACGGGGCGCCGGCGCACTATGCTCGCCAAGTTAAGGATTATTTAAACAGATAATACCCTGGTCGCTGGGTTGGTCGTGACGGGCCTTGTGCATGGCCTCCCAGATCGCCAATATCACACGAATGGATTTTTATTTGTGGGGGTATGTAAAGACATAAGTGTATACTGGTCGCGCATTCGACACCTGCCCGCGACATGTTGAAAGAAAAAATAATTTGGGCATTCGATCAAATCAAAATGAATCATCAAGTATTATCTCTTGTCGGTGAACAGTTAAGTTTTAGGTGTCACCTATGCATAGAATGTGGAGGTGATTATTTTGAACGCTATGTGGGCGATACTCACCGCCATCCGCGGACAAGTACCTAGGTAAGTCTAATCGTTAAATTTGTATTTTAATATTTTTATTGAACCATTATACCTTAATATTTTTATTCAATTACTGTTAATTTGTATTTAATCATTATAAATATTTTATTGTAATATTTGCAATTATTTTAACCTGCATCCATTTTTTAAACACAACTTACATTAAATAAAAAAAATACTTAATAATACTCATTTAATTTGCACGTGCTACAAACATCGATCACCAAATCGATGGCTGCAAACCGAAAAGGGCAGGCGGCGCCTTTGATGACGATGACACCTGTGTCGACGTCATAATATAGCTTTTTTCGTAAATGTATTATATTCTGTGAAGAGTGATCTCGCTAAAATTATTTGTAATGATGTAACCAATATATTCCCAAAGGGTCTTTAGTAAATTAAAAATGACCCTGTATATGCTGCTTTTAACTTTGGAACTTTGTCAGTGCGATTTAGGCTTCGATGTCTTTCGCTTGTGGCGCGACCATAGCGCCGCCACAATATTATGCCTGATTATGTCAATTATACTAAACTGTGACTACGCATTTTCACGTGCTAGAGGGTTTTAACCTAACGCCTTCCTAAAACTAGATATTATGCCTTTGATTATAGTTTGCATTTAGATATTAATTAATTAAGTTTAGAATTAATTTTAAGAATTGTAATATAAATATAGCATTATTTTTTATTACTTTGTTGGTTATTATTATATATACTTATAACTAAGGTTCTGGTATTTGAAAGGGACGAAGAGAGAACGAAGTGTGAAATATGGGTAAATCAGGAATGTCTAGAACAGGTAAATGAAATTGTATACTTGGGGAGTGCTTTTAGCCGGGATGGAAGATGTGATTTAGATGTGGACAGGCGTGTCGCTGCCGGGATCAAAGTCAATGGTGCCCTGACTGCGTTAGTCAAAAGGCAAGGCGTAGCGAAGAGTGCACCCCTTGCAATACATAACGCAGTGTTGGTACCGACTTTGTTATATGGCAGCGAAACCTGGGTATGCCAGAAGAAGCATAAAAGTAAGTTGAATGCAGTGGAGATGCGATCTCTTCGTAAAATGTGCGGCGTTACTATGGCCGACCGAAAGCGAAACGAAGAGATTCGCAATATGGCAGGTTTGAAAGATGACCTTATCACAAAAATTGATAAGGGCGTGCTTCGGTGGTTTGGGCAAGTTGAGCGAATGAGTGAAGACCGAATGGTGAAGAAAATATATAGCGCGAAAGTTAATATTAAAAGATGTCGAGGTAGACCGAGACTTTCGAAGACCATGTGAACAAATTGCTCGAAGAGGGTAGGGTCAGGAGTACTCGGATACCTAGACGTGCATGCATGAAGAAGATAATGAATCTGAAAGAAGCGAAAGAGGTTTGTAAGGATCGTGACACTTGGCGATCTGTTCTCTCTGGCTACCCCGTTAGGGACTGTGCGTGAAGATAAGTTTATTTTGTTGGTGGGAGCTGTAGTGTAGCCCCCACGACAAAATATATTTATATTAAGTGTAAAATAAGAGCAGTATAATTAAAGTTTTAGTACCAACAACACGTCTCTTCTCATTTAACACATTTCCTATATTACAGTACCAACCTACATTGAGCATTAGGTGAACTGTGTGCTCTCTGGATTTTAAAATGTTTGTATATTTAGTCCAAATTGAATCAAGGACAAACTTTTTTATTTTTGTATAAAAGAAACCTTGCCGTCTTTTTAATTCATAAAAACAAGAATACTGCGTCACAATTTAAGCGAAACCTTAAAGCGGCAAACGAAAAGTCAAAGGAACCTATTATGAAAATATGCCATAATTTCGAATTCTATTCAAATAGGAGGACTTTATTGTAGTGCCCTTTTTCGGGCGAACGCTTCAGTGATTCTTTTATATAGAAATGTTTTGAACCTAATTTAATTACAAATGTAAATGTTGAAAACGATACTGAAATAAAACAATGTACATTAATTTTAAAGGACTTGATGCCCTTGAGCTCAACAAATAAAGTTACGGCTAATAATTTCATTTACCTAAATATTACACATTGAATCAAAACTACACTGTAAATTAGTTATTGTGTTTTTCTGCCAAGACATTCTCTTGCCCAGAGTCAGAAAGTTGGCGATGTTTCACCCCCGTGTCTCAGAAAGCACGTAAAACCATTGGTCTTGCGCCTGATCTTCTTTCTGTTGTGTTGGTTTACCATCCTATCGGACTATGAGAGTGAGATAATAAAGTGCACCTGTACTTGCGGAAAACTCGAGCACTTTAATCCTGTAACGATGCTTTTGACAGTTTGAACTCTGGCAACCCTGGAGACACCATCTCCGCCTGAAAACTTTATTGATGCGCTTCAGACTCCTCTTGAGTGAAGGCTTGTTGTCATCTTTAATTAAGACAAGAGTATTTTTTGCAAATTCTCCTGTCCCTTCTGCTCCTGTTCCTCTCTTGTAGCACAGATACATATTTCTTGGACTACATGACTCTAAAATGTTGGCTAATTTGCTCCACACTCTAGTAACATGTTAGCCCGGTTGATAGTGCTGTGCTCAAATCAGCGAAGACGGATGCAGTCAGTGGACGGCCAGATACATAATTGGCGTAAGTCTTACCTCGCATGCGAACACGTGACACAGGCATGACAGGTAACTCTTAATTAGTTTATGTTATGTCGTAAATTACAGTTAATTTATTCAAATAAATAAAATTGAAGTGTCTGTTTGTAATGTCAAAATTACAGTTTTTTACTAAATGCATATGAAATTAAATACGGTACTTATAACTAAAATACAATTTTTAAAATTTTTGTCTGTCTGTCTGTTTGTTCCAGCTAATATCCGAAACGGGTGGACCAATTTTGACGGGACTTTCACTGGTACACACAAGTTGGTCAAAATTACATCAAAATGTTCCATTACGTAGATACATAGATACACGCAAAGCTAATAAAAGAATGTTAAAAATCCTTAGTAACACCACAAAAGCTTTTGTTAGTAACTTTATTTATCTAATTTTTATCCTAAAACGAATCTTTTCAGAACAGAATTAAAATAGCCGAATAACAGCGGTAACTTTGTGTTTTTTTTTTCTATGTTAAAAATATGTTCCTATTCAGTATTTAAATAATTACATCGCTTGAAATGAAAATTAATTATCCTTAGATATCTTTGTTTTCAATTTTGAACTTGATTGACTATAGCAAAATTAAATTCAACTTTGAGTGAATTTGCTTTGACAATGGTCAATCTTAATATTTTAGAGCTTTAGTCTTACTCTGAGTATATTCTATCTTTTAACCCATGTGAAATATTTTTAAATACAGACTAGTCGCTGTTCATACTTGTACTATGTAACAAAATGAGAACACCACAGTTTTTAATTCCTAGTTGAATAACATGGAACAAACCAGACTATATTTTATTTCAAGTCAAAAGTATTGAGAAAACACCACGCATTGAAGTGGATTGGTGAAGAATTCCGCAATTTATGTTACAACTTCTGCAAATATTAACCTGACAAGGTGCAACCATCAAAAAATTATGATACGGTGACCGACAGAATATCTTATGCCATTTACACAATCTTGATCAAAAACAAATTGAATTGAATCAAATGAGTTAAAAACTTCTAAAAATATAAATGATGATTCCAACGACGCGCAAATAGCAATAAAAAGACAGACATTAACTTAAAATAATTTACTAGTCTTTAAATGACCTAAAACCTAGATTTTTTCAAAGAACTACGTGGCTTAATTAAATGTCGGACTTAAATGGCGCTGTTTAATTAAAAGAACTTCAAAAAATTTAGATCAGCATTAAAGATTAATTAACCTTGGCATGGCGTGAAATGCGAAAACAAAACGACTTTTAATTTTCTCATCAACATTGCTTAAGATGCCGTGGAATTAATTGCAGACCGAATTTTAGTAGTCTGAATGAGATAGAATGTACACTTACTTAAGAAAAATTGAATTTTTTTTAGTTTCACAACTAAATACTAAATATCTTCAAACAATTGAAGTAGTGGGATGCGGGAAATGAAGTCTGTGTAAGAACCTCCGAAGGAGGCGGAGTTATAGCCGAAATAAAAATTTTAATTCTTTTTTGGTTTTTTACCAGTTTGACTCCCTAGGAGCTTAGTGAGAACTTTTTGTCCCTATTTAAATTCGATAATAATACCTTTCACAGTGTGTGTACTTATGATTATTGTTATAAGCGTAATTAGGCTTATAAAAAAGTCAAGTTAAAAAATAAAAAGGAGATAATAAAATCCCCATAATTGTGTAGCTTTTAAAATTATTAAACTTTTTTACGCAGTCGCGTTTTTGCAATTACCGTTTTAACTTTTAAACTTGTTAACATAAGAATTGAGGTAATTATTTTTAATAGACGTTGGGCGACAAGCCAGCATACATACCACCTAAACAGTAACAGTCACTAAAGGCTGTGGCCTATAGATGTTTATGTCATTTATTAAGAATTAAAATGCAAATGTGTTTTCACTCTATTTTTTAAGGAGGGGAAATGCCCATGTATGCCCGTCTCGCAAGGGTGGGGATGGGATATGTCGGACTCGCACCGACTAAAACCCTATAGTGGATAACTGCTCCCCCTTCTCCTTCTCAGGCAAGGCGCACCGAAACACGAGGTACGCTTTCCACCGCGGCCTTTAAATCCACGGGCACAGTGAGGCCCCCGAGCCCAATACGCAGAGGCCATGGGGCCAAGAAAGTCGAGTACTCGTAAGAATCAACCTTCCCATCATTTGTCTTGTGTCAGTTATATAGCTTCAGCATGGCTTTACCTCGTACATTTGGGATTTTACATAGGTGCTACACTTGTCAGATAGGTTGGCAAGTTGAATTATTTGAGGTGAGTGAAGGATGCTAAATATTTGTCGTTTAAACCGTTAACTTAGGGTTAAATTCAACAACCGATCATTTATTTCAAGTCCCGCGAACATCGGCATGTCAAGCAGGACCGCACCGGCTTGTAGCCACCTGATAATGACATACTATTAGTCAACTTGACCGCGACACTCCGCTCGAATTAAGAAAATTAATGTTGCAATTTTTCAACTTTAACCAGCACTATAAAACTACTTTTATTGTTGCGGTAATTCAATAAAGAACGACTGTAATTGAAAAGAACGTTAGAGTGGAAACTAAGAGATGAACTTGCAGCGGGACGCAGCTTTTAGCATTCATAATAGATAAATGTTGATTTATAATAATTTCATGATGAGTGTCACCAATACAAGCCCCACTAAAGGTTTTCTAAGTAAGACTAAAGGCTGCATAAAGAAAATTCACACAAAGTAGAATTGTAATTTACTATAGTAAATAAGTGCTGTCATTGTTCAAATACATTATAAGATAATATTTTCTAGATAGAACGAAAAACACAATGGAAATTTATTTTCAGCTACTTTAGTATTAATAGGGTGCGGATTTTCGAGACGACAATTGGATACAATCACTAACAAATGATTATGTACTTTCAATAAGGACATTTTAAAATTTGTCCTGACTTAAGGTGCGTTGGGGTAAGATCGGTGATGGGTCAAAACCGTAAGGTTCAAATTTTCGGCGAGTTATGATATATTTTTAAATGCTAGCAGTATGGTACACGACACCATTTCATTCTGTCCCGACGCCAAGCTCCCGCCATTCGCTCCGGGAAGTAAGACGCGTGCTGCGCGGCATTATATAAAGCAAGATGATTTTTGCGTTTTTTTTTGTCCATCTGATCTTTCTTTCCCTATCACTTTTATTTATGAGTTTAGCGAGAATATAGCTTCTGTTGTTATATTTTTTTCTGAATACTAAGTTTTATGAAGCTATAGTCAGATAAAACTGATCCAAACAAGGCTAAGATCGCTGTAGACCGAGATCCGATGTTTCCCCACGCGGGTGAAGACAGGATAAATTTTATCCTATCTTTACCTGTTTCAAATACGGCAGTGATCGTTAAACTTTTATTTTGTCGTGTATATTCTTTCAAAGACTGCTCAAGTGGCTATGGGACTCAGTACCGCTATCAAATCTATTGTGCCTTAATGAACCTAATTTAGCTTAATTTTTAGAATGGTTTTATTACTTTTACATACACATTAAAACCATGGTCTGGTCTAGTCCACTTTGATTTACTTTCTCCGACTTCTTGCCCATATTCTGATTCTTAATAACCCTACACGTATGCTAATTGACCCACACACAAATCTGCACACTGAATAATCTTTCAATTAACCAACTACAACTTGTTTCGTCATATGCCGCTTTGCTAAAATACGAATTGTCCCAGAGTATTTTGCCAGTTCTTACTTACAATTAATTTAAAAAATCTAGATATCTTTAAATAAAACTTTCTTAACCGTGTAGTGGCGGTCAAGAATATCCACTACCCCAAATCTTCCCGTGAATGTCGTAAAAGGCGACAATGGGAAACGGTCAGGAGATGGGCAGCAGCATCTTCCTGATAACAGCTATTTCAAAATAAAAAACTGCGGTTGCCAACCCGCTCTCCAAACGTGGCAACTATGGCAATATACCCCCCCCCCCCCCCCCAAATGAATAAAGTAACTAAGAGACGGCCACCAGTCCCCGGCGGCCCCGCTATTCCTGGCCGCCGGGGACTGTTCACTTGCCACCTACGAAGACTCGACCTGGCAACTTATAACGCACGCACCCTGAGGACTGACGAGAAGATCCTGGAGTTGGAAGAAGAGATAGACAAGTTGCGCTGGAATATTAAAGGACTATCCGAGGTCCGAAGAGAGGGAGAGGAAACGGTAATCCTCGAATCCGGCAACTTGTTCTATCACCGGGAGGGCGACCATCTGTCCCAAGGAGGTGTCGGATTTTTCGTCCACAAGTCTCTCGTTAACAACGTTGTAAAAATTGGGAGTGTTTCGACGAGGGTTGCGTACCTTATACCCAGAATCACCAAACAGTATTCGCTGAAGGTCATACAGGTTTATGCACTAACCTCGGCACACCCCGATGAGCAGGTGGGGGAAATGTATGAGGATAACTCTAGAGCCATGCATTTCTCCAGAATCCACTATACGGTGTTAATGGGAGACTTCGACACAAAGCTAGGCAAGCTTTGCGTCGCAAGAGAGAACGGTGAGCTGAAAGTAGGGAAATTCGGAATAGGGCAACGGAACCCGAGGGGCCAGCAGCTGGCCGACTTCATGGAGAAAGAGGGACTCTTTATGATGAACTCTTTCTTCCAGAAGAGGCCCCACAGAAAGTGGACTTGGTCGAGCCCCGACGGTTTGACAAAAAATGAGATTACATTATGTTTTTTTTTTGGTTTTAGGTTTTTTTTCGAACCAGTGGTAATTATACAAAAGAGTGAAATTCAAAAAGTATTATTTATAATCCTTATTGAATAAAAAAGTTTGTGTTTCTGTTTCTGTTTCTATGACGACCAAACGACAACTATTCAGTGATGTCTCAGTGATCGCGAGGGTGAAAACTGGCAGCGATCACCGAATGGTGAGAGGCACACTGAACCTAAACGTTAAGTTGGAGAGGTCACGTCTAATGAAGTCAACGCTCCGTCACCCTAGTGATCTAATCCAAAGTCCCGAAACCTTTCAGCTCGAGCTATTAAACCGTTTTCAGTGCCTCATCATCATCATTACAGCCTTTCATAAGTCCACTGCTGAACATAGGCCTCACCCAAGAAATGCCACAAAGCACGGTCCTGAACCACCTGCATCCATCGACTTCCTGCATGTCTTACCAGGTCATCACTCCATCTCGTGGGGGGTCGCCCTAAATTTCGCCTACCGGTACGAGGCTGCCACTCAAGAACCTTTATTCCCCATCGGTTGTCGGTTCTTCGAGATATACGGCCGGCCCACTGCCACTTCAGCTTGCTAATCCGTTGGGCTATGTCGGTTACTCTGGTTCTACTGCGGATATACTCATTTCTAAGTTTATCACGCAGAGAAACCCCGAGCATAGCCCTCTCCATAGCTCGCTGAGCGACCTTGTGCTTCCTCATACGGGCAGTAGTGTAGGACCACGTCTCAGTTCCGTAAGCCGTCACTGGCAACACGCACTGGTTGTACAATTTCGTTTTAAGGTTTTGAGGTATGCCTTACGACAAGATATGTCGTAGTTTCCCGAACGCTGACCAGCCGAGTTAAATCCGTCGATTGACCTCTCGGTCAAAGTCTTCAGTGCCTAGAAGATTGCAATGCAGTGGACGATATGAATGACAAGCTCGTGGAAACTGTCCATGCGGTCGGAGCTAAGTTTAGCAAGACCCACCGCAGAAGTACACATAAACTCTCCGATCACACTCTGAATCTCATGACTGTTAGACGGGATATGAAGCTGCAGTCTTCAGTAGATTTGACAGCATACAGGCAACTGAACAGGCTGATCTCCAAATGCATGCGGCGGGACTTACGCAACTTTAATACGGCTCGTTTTGAAGAAGTGATCGTGCGGAACCAGGGCTCCAAAGTCTTTGCTAGAGATCTGGCTGCCAGAAAGAGCCAACTGTCGAAGCTGAAGACCGAGCGTGGCAACGTCGTTTCTGGGACACCTGAGATTTTGAGTGAGATTGAGAGGTTCTATGGGCAGCTGTACACATCATCGTCGGAGCCACACGCAAGTGTGAGTAAAGATCCAAGAGCGAGTCTTATCCGACACTATTCCGATGATATCCCGAACGTCAGTCTGAGCGAGATTAAAATGGCTCTCCAGCACCTTAAAACAGCAAGGCCCCAGGCGAGAATGGAAGTACAGCGGAGCTTCTGAAAGCGGGTGGAAAACCGGTACTTGAAGTCCGTCAGAAGCTCTTAAATTGCGTCCTCCGTGGTGGCATTACACCGGAGGCGTGGAGCAGAAGTGCGGCGGTCTTGTTCTTCAAGAAAGGTGACAACGCTCTCTTGAAGAACTACAGACCGATTTCCCTTCTGAGCCGCGTCTATGTGCTGTTTTCGAGAGTCATTACGAATCATCTCGCGAACAGACTTGACGACTTCCAGCCTCCCGAACAAGCCGGTTTCCGAAAGGGCTTTAGCACCATAGACCACATACATACCCTTCGGCAAATTGTACAGAAGTCCGAGGAGTACAATTTGCCACTATGCCTGGCGTATGTGGACTATGAGATTTGACTGATTGATTCCGTCAAAATTCGGGCGGAGCTGCAGTCCCTTCAGCGGTGCCAAGTTGACTGTCGGTATATCGAAGTGCTGATGTGCTTGCACAGTAGTGCTACGATGGCTATCCGAGTACAGAACCAGAGTACGAAACCTATCCAATTGCAGAAAGGTGTACGACAGGGTGACGATATATCCCCCAAACTCTTCACCGCTGCATTGGAAGACGGTTTCAAGCTTCTGGACTGGAAAGGATACGGTATAAACATCAATGGCGAGTACATCACTCTTCTTCGATTTGCCGATGATATAGTCCTTATGGCAGAATCGTTGGAGGACCTAAGCACTATACTCAATGACCTTAATAGTGTCTCCCAACGGATAGGTCTTAAGATGAACATGGACAAAACAAAGATCATGTTTAATGTCCTTGTCACACATATACCGGTAGTTGTTGGGAGCACTAAGCTCGAAGTTGTTGACGGGTTTGTTTACCTGCGATAAATAGTCCGACTAGGTAAGTCCAACTTCGACCGAGAGGTCAATCGACGGATTCAACTCGGTTGGGCAGCGTTCGGGAAATTACGGCACATCTTCTCGTCAGGTATACATCAAAACTTAAAAACGAGACTGTACAACCAGTACGTGTTGCCAGTGATGACTTATGGAACTGGGACGTAGTCCTTCACTGCTGGCTGGATGAGGAATCTCAAGGTCACTCAGCGAGTTATGGAGTAGGCTATGCTCGGAGTTTCTCTGCGTGATAAACTTAGAAATCAGGATATCCGCAGTAGGGCCAGAGTGACCGACATAGCCCAACTGATTAGTAAGCTGAAGTGGCAATGGGCCGGCCATATAGCTCGAAAAACCGACAACCGATGGGGAAGAAAGGTTCTTGAGTGGCGGCCTCGTACCGGCGGACGAAGTGTAGGGTGTCCCCCCACTAGATGGAGTGACGACCTGGTAAGAGATGCAGGAAATCGATGGATGCAAGTGGCTCAGGACCATGTTTTGTGGCATTCCTTGGGGGAGGCCTATGTTCAGCAGTGGACTTGTGAAGGGCTGTAATGATGACGATGATGATGAAAATTTTCTTATCCTCTCAAAAAATCAAATGCTTCCGGATCTTTCCCTTATATTGAGTAATTCCCTGTAATATGATAACAAAGTTTGAAAACCAGAAATTTATAATTTTTTTTACATCAGGGATATAATCGGATGTCAAGAAACAAAAAAAAAAGAAAATAGTTCGGAAAATTTATGTTTCTAGTACTTTATAGATCATATTGAAATATGTTTTTTAGCATTAAAGATAGAACAAATTCCTTTTATCAACTTTTTTCTCTAAGCAGTAGAAGTGGCTTTAAATTTAAGTCCAGTCTTACGCTTGGTGGTAAATTCTTCATCATGCATTTATAAAAGTATGTCTGGTCTTCGCAAACTCTTAAAGCAGAAACCAAAGAGATTACAAAAGCAAAATATTCTCATAGCTAAACTATGTTTAACTTTTAACGATTTGCGCCATGTTCCAGAAATCTGACGTATATGGATGTCGAGAAAATAAAATTTTTGCCAGACACTTTCAACTAGTCAAAAATCCGTCCGATTTTACCACAACGCACCTTATGAGATATTCATTTAAAATAATTGTGGTGCATAATTTTTTTTTAATCCGGAAAAAAAACGGTCGTTTATATAAATCGGACTCAAAAGTAGATGCATTTGTTTAATTGGACACGAACGTGCATGCAAGTAGATACATTTAATTTAATCTGTGTCCGATTGGTCATATTTGATACGTTAAGACCATGGCTTCGTATGTGCTCCTAATCTAAAGCCTTAGCCTGAGATAACAATGGAAACGTGCGGACGTACGTACGTACGTAATCGGCAGGGCGTATGGTGCTTCCGTGCGTTCGGCTGTCTACGCATACCTGCTTCGCGGGGAAAGGACTGTGACCCACTCGATTCAACTTTGAATAACTAATGCACAAATAGCACGACCGTAGTAAGATTACGCTCTCACAGTACAAAAGCGTGGAACAGTAGAATAATGCTGCTTGTTTTGTATGGTGAGTGCAGACAACCGGAGAAGCTTTTTTCTTTCATCTTAGTCCTTAGGGATAACAACGAATCTGCATTTTATTACTTAATCGATGATAGATGGAGATATCTATGGTCAAAGCATCCACTTACTATCATGTGCGCGTTTGTCAACCTTATTCTATAAAAGAAAACAATCAATTCTGGACAGTTTACTTTTTGCTATTTACAATAGTATGCGGATGTTGTATCGTAATACGCAATATAGAAATTCGAAGTCGTTATAGATGTTAGAATTAATATTCATTCAATATTAACAAGTCAATTAAAGACTGTTCAAATTTCTCGAACTTGTGTTGAATTAATTACGATTAAACTCAAAGTTATTGGATTTATAAATCATCTAACGGTTGAGTTGTGTTAAATAAACACTTCGTAGAAATTATTTTCTATGTTTATTGTTGATATACATAAATATTTTAAAAATGTAACTCTTTATGAGTTGTAGAATATTTTATATTCAGATGTTCACCTAACCTATTTCTTCATCCATCATCATCATCATTACAACCTATCACAAATCCACTGCTGGATATAGGCAGTGGTAAATAAAATAATGACTTTCAATAAGTAATATGTAATAATCCATATTGAATAAAAATAATTTTATTTTATTCTAATAGAAGGCCTCCTCCAAGAAATACCACAAAGCATGGTTCCGAGCCACCTGCATCTATCGACTGCCTGCATCTTTACCTAGGTTTTAGTCTCACTAGGAGCCGCCCTACACTATGGGAGTTCCTACACTTTTCAAACGGTCAAACTATTGCCATATCAGTTTAATATTCTTTTGAGTTTTTTCATTTACTCTGGTTCTACTTCATATAACTTCTTATTCTTTAACATAGGGAAACTCCAAGAATAGCCCTATCCATAGTACGCTAAGCGACCTTGAGTTTCCTCATACGGCCAAGAATGAGGGACTACATCTCAAACTGATAAGACATCACTAAGATTATATACACACACAAGCAGTGTGTATAATCTTCTTTTCAAGTTTCAAAAGAAAATCCTTCACCTTTCAGCGTCACATGCGCAGGACAAATGGTGTTATGATCAACTGCGCTACTATAGAATATTACGGGTACGTAAAATAAAACCATTATATATTATACTTTATGTACGATAAGCTCGTTATCGAACGATCGCGAGTTGCTATATTATGTGCTATCATAAAAATCTTTATAGGCATAAAGTGACACACAGCAAGTAAAAGGTTTATCAAGGTATTATTTCTTGCAACGGCTCTGTAGTCAACTTTATTTGAAGTTGATAGACTGTAAGTTCGTTTGTCCATTCAATCTAAAAGAGGGGACACAGGATCGATTTTATGTTTTAAAGTTTAGAACCGACTAAGTTTTAGAAAAAGAAAGGCACTCCGGTACGCATAAATAATTAATACGAATGAGATATTATATTTGTTAAGCTTTGTAGCTACAGCGTTGTAGCTACTCGTGTATAATTACAGTTGCAATAGGAATTGGTGTAGGTGCCTGTGGCTCACATCATTCACTTACCATCAAATACACTGTGTGCTCGTTTATCAATTTTAATTTAAAAAACGTGGGCTAGGCTACGTCATCACTGTCGTATACATTACCAATTAATTACTCGATATTAAAATTAGTATAAAATACGCAATAGTAAGCAAATGAAAATTCACAAATGTGACACAATAGTATTAAGTATTTACGTGTATTTCATCATCATCCCCTGCTCAACTTTTGATTACATCGCATAAAAGGAATTTTAAAAACTTGAAATCGTTGAAGATAAAAAAGAATTCATAAAAGGGAGTGCTTTTAGCTAAAGTTCCGGTACAATATACTTTGTTGCTGAAACGCACTTATACACGGAATGTTTGATCGAATTGCAAAATATTTTTACTTATCTTCACGCACAATCCCTGACGGGGTAGCCAGCAAAATATTTTTAGTTTTTTTTTTGGTATTTTAGCTGACTTCAAAAGTAGAGGAATTTTTCAATACGATTGTATGGTTTTTATGTATGTTGTGATATCTTCATCAATATTAAACCAATTATATTTATTATTATTTATTAATTTTTTTTGGATTTTTCTATATAAATTTGGTAAATTGGGGACGTATAATAAATAGGTAGGAGATTAAGTTTTTGATGTAACTATTTAGAGGACACTCTGATTACCTTGAACTTGTGATATTAATTAATTTACCTTAGTCTTAAAAAGATCAATAATTCAACTTTTAATTTAAAAAGGATTAACTTCAATAGTAAAATGGGCGATTTATTTCAAATACTGTAATTTTGAAATTGTGAACATTTCGTTGAAATATTAATTTCTGTAGCTGAGTTTCGATAACAATGCTTTTGCACACCAGAGCGCGAATATTCGCCGAAACGGAACGCAGGAAGTAACAGGTGTGTTTTGCAGCGGTAATCCAGGAATCTTAATTAAAACACCCTCAGATTGTTTATATTCCTTTCGAAATGCAAATCTGCTGCCATTAACATAAACATGCTAGTCATTTTGTTTTATTAGAAAGCAGACATCATCAATTCAGCTTGTTATTTTTTTTTATTAAACTGTAATAACAATACCATGAATGTGTAACGTTCGTACGAATTTTTGACCGAAGAGTGGTAGTGTCAGAATATTCACTACCCCAAACATTTCAGTTATATGTACTTCGTACTTGAAGAGACTTGATTATTTGCAACACCAAGCAGCGGGCTCAAACTTACTTAGTCAGTCCAAAAAAAAGTTGATTTGTGCCTCCGACCACGCACCCCGTACTGGCGTACAAATTTTGTTCGTGCTGTATGTTCTAGTACGACGTACATATCACTTCAATGACACCATATCGTCTTACGGGTGTTGCAAGAGGTAACCTGATAACAACCGACAATAATGAAGACCTGTGGTTGCCGTCTCGCCTGCCAAGCGTGGCAACTGTAGTAAATATCCCTCTATAAAGTAATCTATGGAGGAGTACCATGAGCAACAGTGGAATTTTGATAGCCTGTAATGAATGAATGAATGAATGAATGAGTATTTGCTTAGTTTTTGCTCGACTGTGGAGAAAAGGAAACATCACACTGGTGAATTGATTGACAGGTGGAGCCAAATTTTAAACTATTATAAATCTCAATAGTGAAATGTCCACCTAATATGATATGAGGAGTGTGAGATTCGGCATAGTTATAGTTCATAATAACATACTCGTGTATTGTCTATTATATGGAGTAAAAAAAAATAAAGCTTGCTATATATTTCATTTAATATAAAAATAAACATTTCATTTTCAGCTCAAACACCTACAGCTCTTAATCGCAATTTATTAACTTTAAAGAACGTGTTTACGCTTGTTTCGTTTAACAAAGTGCATAGGATATCAAAGTGCCTGTAACTATATTGACACCGAATCCTGTTGTTGGTGCAGAGACACATAGTTAGCGTCATAATTTATTAAACAGAGGCAACACGTCATGTAATACATGTGATACGCGCACAAAAAAATAACAAACAAAAAATAATATTATACTTTTTCACCACCCAGTAAAAGTTTACTACTGGACATGGCCCTCTCCCTTCGTAACAAGGATTTGTTTAATCATCATGCTTGGTAGGGGAATGACGAGTACCGTTGACACTGTTGCTTGCTGTCGCTGGTCTAAGAGTTTACGTCTGGAGTAAGCAAGTTGATTATACCGCTACTTATTTATTTGTTTATTTCTATGTATATAGATAATAACTAACAAAAATACAAAATAAATATTTTACGTTTTTTAGTTCCTTTACCGCTATCTCTGTAGAAAATACTATTATATTTATTTTGTTATTATCATGTTTCTACGCATTAGGAGTATTGCCGTTAAAGATAATCTGAATATTTCAGTACTGCGCTATGGCATACTAATTTTAATTGTCCTGTCACGGTTTGACTGTCTTGAGACGATTCGATTGCTTCCAAAATTATCACGATAATTATTACCGAGACATAGACATTGAAAACTCTGTTTTTTTTTCTTTTTTTTTTTATTAATTTAAGCCAGTGTTTGACTACAATCTCACCTCGTGTTAAGAGGTGACGAAGCCCTAGATGGTAAATGGCACTGTCTTAGGGTTACTTTCCGTAGTGAGAGTACTTTAATACACATCGATAGATCTTTTAACTAAAATCTGCTCAAGTTTACAGAACTCAAGGCGTTTAATAATAGTCTATATTTGAGGCAAGGACCTGTGCTATGCATCATAGATATTTTGATTATTATTAGTAATAAGCATGAGACTATGGAGAACCGAACGTGCATTATACGTTTTCAAATTTATTGTTGTTGTAATCTCAACAATTTAATATAATAATATTAAATATTGGGTAATTATAGTAAATATTAGGTGTTACGGCTCCCAGCTGCCCCGGCAAAAGTCGAATGGGCTAGGGCCCATAGTAGCCTCCTCGACGAGCAGCCGAGGGTTCGGGCCCAATGGACAATGGATAGTTCTAAATTAATGTCAAATAAGCAAGCACAACTTACCGATTTCCGGAGGTAGGGTTGACCACAGGGTACCAGTCAGGTGGTAAGTTATGTGCATGTAAGTAGTGTGTAGTAGTGTGTACATGTGTAACCTGACATCCCCGGTGAAGTCGGACTGCAGATCCTCAGGCGCTAATTTTCTCCAAATGTGCGATCCCTCCAGTGGTCGATCATCAATTGAAAAGTTCTGCTGTTATTTTCACTATATTTGTTTATCAACTTTGTTAATTAACTTCAAAGTCAACCAAATCAACGTTCATCGAAATTAAAACAAGTGACACACGACACAAGTAACGAACAGTCGTTCAAAGTTCAATATTCAATGTTCCGGGTTCACTTAGCACAAAATTACAAACATAGGAACGAACGCGGCCTCTTCTTGAGTCTCAAAGTTCAGCGATCCACGCAACAAGGCAAAATTCTTTCGCACGATATTAAAATGCCACGAAGCAACTCGACGAATCAAATTAATGTCAATCAAGTTAAGTTAATAATTCAAACTCAATACAAGCTCAAAGCTCAAATTAGGCCTCTTGTCACGTAACACTCAAAACAAACACTCAATTCGAGGCAGTCCCAACCGGACCTAAATATTCGATAGCAAATTCAAACGACGCGTACAATTATGGACACCAGCCGTGCGCAACCCACTAACAGTCACAAACAACACTAGTCTAAAATATTACGATTTTGGCCTAAACATTGGGAGTGCTAAGAATCTCCGGTGGAGGTTCGGTTGCCAACTAAGACGACTCGACCTGGCAATATACAACGCACGAACCCTGAGGATTGACGAGAAGATCGTGGAGCTGGAAGAAGAGATAGACAAGTTACGCTGGCCTATTATAGGATTATCCAAAGTCCGAAGAGAGGGGGAGGTCACGGTAATCCTCGAATCCAACAACTTGCTCTATCACCGGCAGGGCGACCATCTGTCCTATGGTGGTGTTGGATTTATCGTCCACAAGTCTCTCGTTAACAACGTTGTAAAGATTGAGAGTGTGTCGTCGAGGGTTGCGTACCTTATACTCAGAATCACCAAAGGGTATTCGCTGAAGGTCATACAGGTTTACGCACCAACCTCGGAACATCCCAATGAGGAGGTGGAGGAAATATATGAGGATATCTCTAGAGCCCTGCATTCCTCCAAAATCCACTATACGGTGTTAATGGGAGACTTCAATGCAAAACTAGGCACAAGGGAGAACGGTAAGATGAAAGTAGGGAAATTTGGAATATGGCAACGGAACCCAAGGGGCCAGCAGCTGGCCAACTTCATGGAGAAAAAGGGACTTTTTATGATGAACTCTTTCTTCCAGAAGCGGCCCCACAGGAAGTGAACATGGTCGAGCCACGACGGTTCAACCAGACGACAACTGTTCAGTGATGTCTCCGTGATCGCGAGGGTGAAAACTGGTAGCGATCACCGAACACAATGGCACCGAACCGAACACCGAAAAAAGGCACACTAAAAATAAACGTTAATTTGGAGAGGTCTCGTCTAATGAAGTCAACGCTCCGTACACCTCGTGCTCTGTTCCAAAGTCCCGAAACCTTTCAGCTCGAGTTACAGAACAGTTTTCAGTGCCTAGATGACTGCAATGAATGACAAGCTCGTGGAAAATGTCCATGCGGTCGGAGCTACGTTCTCCAAGACCCGCCGCAGAAGAACACAAATATTCTCCGATCACACACTAGATTTCATGGCTATTAGACGGGAGATGAAGCTACATTCTTCAATAGATTTGACAGCATACAGGTAACTGAACAGACAGATCTCCAAATGCATGCGGCAGGACTTACGCAACTTCAATACAGCTTGTATTGAAGAAGCATTCGAGCGGAACCAAGGCTCCAAAGTCTTTGCCAGAGTTCTGTCTGGCAGAAAGTGCAAACTGTCAAAGCTGAAGACCGAATGTGGCAGCACCGTTTCCGGGACATCTGAGATTTTGAGTGAGATTGAGTGATTCTACACGTCATCGTTGGAGCCACACGCAAGTGTGAGTAATGATCCCAGAGCGAGTCTTACCCGACACTTTTCCGAAGATATGACGGACGTCAGTCTAAGCGAGATAAGAATGGCTCTCCAGCACCTTAAAAACGGCAAGTCCCCGGGCGAGGATTAGAATTACAGCGGAGCTTTTGAAAGCGGGTGAAAAACCGGTACTTGAAGTCCTTCAAAAGCTCTTTAGTTCCATCCTCCATGGTGGGCCTACTCCAGAGGCGTGAAGCAGAAGTGCGGTGGTCTTGTTCTTCAAGAAAGACGAAAACGCTCTCTTGAAGAACTACAGACCGATTTCCCTTCTGAGCCGCGTCTATGTGCTGTTTTCGAGAGTCATTACGAATCATCTCGCGCGCAGACTTGACGACTTCCAGCCTCCCGAACAAGCCGGTTTCCAAAAGGGCTTTAGCACCATAGACCACATACATACCCTTCGGCAAATTGAACAGAAGTCCGAAGAGTACAATTTGCCTGTTTTCGAGAGTCATTACGAATCGTCTCGCGCGCAGACTTGACGACTTCCAGCCTCCGGAACAAGCTGGTTTCCGAAAAGGCTTTAGTACCATAGACCACATACATACCCTGCGGCAGATTGTACAAAAGACAGAGGAGTATAATTTGCCACTTTGCCTTGTGTATGTGGACTATGAGAAAGCCTTTGATTCCGTCGAAATTTGGGCAGTGCTGCAGTCCCTTCAGCGGTGCCAAGTTGACTGTCAGTATATCGAAGTGCTGAAGTGTTTGTACAGTAGAGCTACAATGGCTATCCGAGTACAGAACCAGAGTAAGAAACCTATCCAACTGCAGAGAGGTGTAAGACAGGGTGACGTTATATCCCCGAAACTCTTCACCGCTGCATTGGAAGACGTTTTCAAGCTACTTGGACTGGAAAGGATGCGGTATTAACATCAATGGCAAGTACATCACTTAATTTTGAATTGCCGACGATATAGTCCTTATGGCAGAATCGCTGGAGGACTTAAGCACTATGCTCAATGACCTCAATAGTGTCTCCCAACGGATAGGTCTTAAGATGAACATGGACAAAACAAAGATAATGTTTAATGTCCATGTCACACCTATGCCAGTAGTTGTTGGGAGCACTAAGCTCAAAGTTGTTGACGAGTATGTGTACCTTGGACAAATAGTCCGACTAGGTAAGTCAAACTTCGACTGAGAGGTTAATCGACGGATTCATCTCAGCTGGGTAGCGTTCGGGAAGCTACGACACATCTTCTCGTCAGGTATACCTCAAAACCTGAGAACGAAATTGTACAACCGCTGCGTGTCGCCAGTGATGACTTACGGATCTGAGACGTGGTCCTTCACTTCTGGCCATATGGGGAAGCTCAAGGTCGCTCAGCGAGCTATGGAGAGGTCTAGGCTCGGAGTTTCTCTGCGTGATAAACTTAGAAATGAGGGTATCCGCAGTAGAACCAGAGTAACCGACATAGCCCAACGGATTAGTAAGCTGAAGTGGCAGTGGGCCGGCCATATAGCTCGATGAACCGACAACCGATGAGGAAGCAAGGTTCTTGAGTGGCAGCCTCGTACTTGTAGGCAAAGTGTAGGGCGACCTCCCACTAGATGGAGTGACGACCTGGTAAGACATGTAGGAAGTCGATGGATGCAGGTGGCTAAGGACCGTGTTTTGTAGCATTCCTTGGGTGAGGCCTATGTTCAGCAGTGGACTTATGAAAGGCTATAATGATGATGATGATGATATTAAATATTACAATATGTGTTTTTATACAAGTACCAAAGTACACGAGGGTGAATAATAAACACAGTTCTACGATACCATTTCATCGTCATCATAATTACTGCCCATCATAAGTCTCCTTTAACATAGGCCTCACCCATTCTTCGGGAATCCTTCCATCCATTCCTACACAATAAAGGACGGCCCTGCAACTGAATCTATGGGCTTCCTTCGTCTCTTAAAAGGTCGTCACTGCATATATTGGGAGCTGCCCTACACTCCGCTTACCAGTGCGAGGCTGCCACTCGAGAACCTTCTTTTCCAATCGGTTATCGATCCTTCGAGCTATATAGCCAGCCCATTGTTATTTCTTAATTTATGTCTATCTCCGCTGGGCAATGTTCGGGATATCAAGACAAAAATTCTCGTACAACCAGTGCGTGTTGCCAGTTTTTTTATAGGAGAGGGGTCAAACGAGCATACGGCTCATCTGGTGGTAAGTCACTACCGCCGCCCATGAACAACTGCAACACCGGGGAAATTGCAGGTGCATTGCTGACCTTTTAGAAAGGAGTAAGCTCTTTTCTTGAAGGTTCCTAAGTCGTATCGGTACGGAAAAATCGCCAGTGGTAAGCTGTTCCACAGAGAGATAGTACGCGAAAGAATACTCCTAGTGTAACGTACAGTGGAGGATCGCCAAGCATCCAGATGGTATGGATGGTATCGGGTATTTTTGTGTTTTTCCCTTTAATTACAAACTTTTATAAAAACTTATTCGCGTAATAAAGTGACAGTGGCCTCATTACGGCCTGCGAATCTAAAAAGTCGTGGGTTCAAATACGCCTTTTGATTACAGTCGGGAACCACTCTTAATTAAAACATTTCAATTAGTTGGAGTTATAATTACTAGCAAAGTATAGGCATATTTAATAAAAATATCAAATTGTGTTATTTTTTTGTCAAAGAGGTTCTAATTTTTCCTCGTTAGTGAATTGAGACTCCGTCCAATTATTCATGTAGAGCGGTGAATGCGATTATAAATATCCCCCAGAACTAGAATCTTATTCTTTATGGTAACATTGTTAAACAAAACTTATGCAAATTGTTAATTTGATAAACTTGGTAGAGTCACGTGAAAGCGTATTATGACTGCAGTACGAATGGGTCAGCTCGGCCGGGAAAAGATCATGCTCTTACAATCTACCAGCGACTCCGTTACCATTACAGCCCCTCAAAAGTTCACTGCTGAGCATAGGCCTCCCCATAGATTGCTTCATAGGGTGGATATTTGTTATAATAGCCATTTGTTATAGATTGGCAGGCATGTTGGCAACTGCAGTTTTTAGTCTTTATTATAAAGACGACGCTCCCTATCTCCTGATTTGTTTCCTTCTACTATTTGGCGGCAGAAATAAGTAAGACGGTGGTATCTATCCAGATGAACTCCTAGCCAGAAAAAAGTCCTACCACTTAGAATTTACTAATGTAAGGCCAAAAATATATTAAAGATATCGCATCAAATTCGAGGTGAAAACATGACTTGGTATGTTTCGATTCGAAACAAGATTGACTACAAAGGAATCGACACATTTAAACATATACGTGACTCAATTACGTTCTTTTCAAAGATGTGAAGTTGCAACATCAAAGGGAGCACTTGCGAGGAAAGCAGTCTTTTTCTTTCCTCATGTCACGCTTTTTATCCTTGTTAAGTGTTATAAGTTGTTTGATACTCGTTTCTCCTATACGAATGTTTTCTTGTTTCTATATACAAAAGATCAATGTTTAGGCATATATTCTTTGATGCTGCCTTTTTATCGAATATAAATGATATAATATATATGACACTTGACGAATGGTAAAAATTGACCTCCTCTACAAGATGCAGGAGTGTACAAACTGTATTGTGAATGTGGTCTCTCTTACATAGGACAAACAAAAATGTCTATTAAAACCCGCGTTAAAGAACATATAGCTGAGGTGAAGCACCGACGTATCGGGAAGTCTGCAGTTTGTGAACATGTTTAAGATCATCCCCGCCATTACATTAGATTTGATAGACCTCAAATCCTCGCAAAAGAACACCGATTCCTACCAAGGATGATTCACGAGGCTATGGAAATTAAAAAACATCCTAATTTCAATAGCGAAGATGAATGGGTGCTGCCATCTGCTTAGGATCCTATTTTTCTTTTTCAATTTATTGGGTAAACAAACAACATCACAATAACAAATGGTTATAATAGTGTTAACCTATACATTATTGACAATTGTGACATCCACACCGCTTACCACGAACATTATGAACAAATTGTATTTACAGGTTGAGAGTTTTATTCATCTGTAAATTTTTCACTGTTGTGTGTAGTATACAGTGTCATGCAGTTTCTTAATTACTAAGTTTCTGTAAACGCTTACACAATTTACAAAAATATCAATATGACTGAAGTTGCGGTTATAAGAATTTAGTATACGACGAATAGGTGCACGCATGCCTGTGTTAGTGCGTGATGTTCGTGTGGCAAATAGGTGTTTCGAACGACAGGCTCGCATGTACGATCTAGTAGGCACTCTATAGTTAATATTATTGACAATATCAGAGCAGTCGTACCTATTATGGTAAATGTCATACAAAAGCATGGCTTGCATTTGTATTCTCCTAGACTTCAAGTCTAAGAGTTTATATCTTTGCAATAGCTGGTGGTATGACTGATAGTTATGACAGCATTTATAGTACATACAACGCAGAAATTTCTTTTGCACTCTTTCTAAGCTATCTGAGTATTTTATATAAAAAGGATCCCAAATACAAACAGCATATTCTAATTGTGAACGGATTAAGGTCTTATAAATATGTAAATATGTATTAGGACGTACGAAGTCATTACTGGCTCGGAGTATAAAACCATACATTTTATAAGCCCTACTACATATGTTATCAACAAGTGTTAACTTAGTATCCAATGTGACTCCAAGATCGCGAATAGTTTGTACTCTGGTAAGATTGTGGCCGTCTATGGAATAATTATGTGAACTCCACGCTCGTTTTCTAGTAAATGTAATAATTTATATGTAGCGCTATCATTCGATGAAATGGCTATTCGCAAGTTGGTCGAATGGGACGGAAAAAAATATTTTGGTTACGTCAAAATCGGATGTGGCTTGGATTTACAAGATATACCACTTGCTAAAGAAGCATTAACTTTTATGATAACTGCCGTAAATGACATCTGAAAAATACCTGTGGTCTACTTTCTTATTGTCTCAATCACCGCACAGCAAAAATCTCTATTGGTACAGAAATGTATATCACTACTAAAAAATTCTGGAGTTGAAGTTGTGTCGCTCACTTTTGACGGTGCTTCAAGCAATAAAGCTATGTGCAATATTTTGGAGTGCAATGTCGATGCATTCAATTATTATTTTTAAGCTAATGATGATGAGGTAGTATATCTGTGGCCAGATCCTTGCCACAACATCAAATTAATACGTAACACATTTGAGGACAAAAAAGTTCTAGTTGACAAAAACGGGAACACAATTTCTTGGCAGTTATTAGAATTGTTAGACAAAATTCAAAGCAGTGAAGGGCTTCATTTGGGTATTAAATGTAAAGCAGAAGATGAAGGTGCATTTAGCTACCCAACTTCTCAGCGCATCAGTAGCAGATGTAAATTACTCGGAATTCCTGAATTTGCTAATTGTAGTACTGGTACAATACAATTTGTTAGAATATTTAATAACCTCGTTAATATAATGAATAGCCGAAATATGCAGACAAAATGCCGGAAACGTGCGTTAGCAATATTTAACTTTGACGAAACCAAATTTTTCCTGAGTTCGCTAAAGAATATATAAAAAATTTAAAATTTACAGATGGTTCGTTCGTTATTAATTCTAAAAGATCTAAAGTTTTCGAGGATTTATAATCTGTATGGACTCTTTAGTTTGTACCAAAAATATGTCCTCCCAGAAACAGTGTTTTAAAATATCTGTGTACCTATAAGTTTAGCCAAGACCATATTTAACTGTTTTTCGGAGCCATAAGGTCTAAATGTGCTTTTAATAATAACCCATCGGCAAAAATGTACAGGGCTGCTTACAAACGGTTGCTGGTACATGCAGAGCTAAAAGATGGTTCTACAGGGAATTGTCTTCCTCTAGAAAATATAACAATGTAAAATTACAGTAATCAAAAATATAAACAATTATTAAATTCATCTACTGGAAATGGTAGACTAATTGACTTGCCTGATGTAAACATTCATTCCAAAAGTTATTCTGACCATGATTATATTTTACGTGCCTCAAATTTAAAAGAATACGTACAACACGTAGTAGATCATGTAGCTGGTTATGTAGTCAGAAAAATAAAAAAGGAAATCATATGTGAAAAATGCCTCCAAAGTTTGTAAAATGACAGTGCTGAGAATCCGTTTTCTTTGTATTATATATATTAAAGAGAGAGCAGGCCTAACTAAATCTTAGGAAGGTGTAAAAAAGGTGTGTAAAACAGCAGAAAAAAAAAATACTGCGCTGATTCGAAATTAGAATAGGCTCCAAATTCTTAGGGCAGCCTAAAAATTTTTTAACAATGTTTAATAAAATATCGCAAATAATATTGCCCACATCTATATTCAGTGATTTAGTGGAGCATTCGTTTGACAATGATTTACTGGACGATCATAAAAACTTGTTAATAAAGTTGATCAGCAAAGTGTTTTTAAAAATTAGGATTCACTACATTACCAAAAAGCTTTCTGCTCCGAAAGAAAAAATTAGGATATTTTTAAATAAAACAATTATTTTTAAAGGACAATAATTTATTTATTTATTTCGTATTATAATTCATTGCACGTAGGATTTGTGAGAAATAATAAAAATAAATATTTTTTAATTTTATTGTTGTATTGATTAATGGTGGTTTTTATTAAGGTTGCGGTGCCTAGATTCACTAGCGCTCGATATTTTTTCAGTAGTTTGGTTAAAAAAAATTAAAAACTCGAACGCTACTGAAGTTACGGCCCAGCCCGCCGCGCCACCTTACTGTAATGATGATAGTCATATAGAGATATTAAACTCTAAAAATGACAGACACACCATATCACAAAACTGAGGATATGATTCCACGCTTTCATGATTACCATAGACAAAAATACCAGTACCGATATCGGCATTAGATATTTTTACTGGCACATCACTAGTTAATACTCTTTTGTCTATGACAATGTACGTTTTAATTATCTAGTACTAATTCTATGCTTTAGTCATTGTTCTGAATTGCCAATATTATTGTGTATGTATTTTATTTATTTGTCATTTGTTTACGATTTGGCGGCAAATTGAAAATTGTCTGTGTCATGTCAGCGTGAATTTAACGCGAGAAAATTTTCGTACAATGATTTTTATGACATTCAATGGCATTCATGTCAACAAGAAAGTTATGATAGACTTCGATTGGCCTTTCACGATAAATCTTCATTTCGTGCCACAGTTTACAACTGGTTGTTTAATGGGTTTAAACGTGGTCGCACTAATCTCATCGACGACCTTCGTGAGGGACAGCCTTCTACGGCGACGACTGAAGATAACTATTGTTGTGCGGCGTATGATAGAGACGGAAAAAAGAGTGACTTATCAGCAGATTCGGACAAGTTTAGGCATTGGTATGAGTCAAGTGGACAAAATCTTCATGAACATTTAGTCATCAGGAAGCTTTGTATTTGGATTCTGTGTGAGACAATGACAGGTTCTACCACCTCCTCGTTGTATTTTTGTGCATTCATGCTGCCTTGAATCCAAGCGATTTCCTGGGTTCGTCAGCCAAGACGAATTCCTGCCCACACCATGATTTTCCCGCCTTGGTATGAGTGAACAGAGGCCCAAAAACTCCGTCGTGTTGATTGGTGTCGTGAATAGTTCAAAGATTTTACGGAGGTGACTCAAATGCTGTGTTTGACATACTTACGGGTGACGAAAACTGGATTTATTGTTATGATCCTGAAAGTAAGAGACAGTCTGCTGTCTGGGTGTTTCCTTCCAAGGAGTTGCCAAATAAAGAGAAGAGATGTCGAAGCGTGGGAAAAGAGATGGTGCCCTCGTTCTACGGAAGGATAGGCCATTACGCAACTATTGTTTTGAAGGATCAAAAAACAGTTACTGCAGAGTGGTACACTAACAATTGTTTGCCACTTGTCTTGGAAAAAGGGCGGGAAAAACGACCTCGCATTAGAATCCTCCTTCACCACGACAGCGCCTCATCGCACACCGCTAAGCAAACAATCGACTACTTGGTGACGTCAGACGTGGAATTACTGTATCACTCGCCCTATAGCCCCAAACTTGCACCTTTCGATTTTTATTTATTTCCGAAAATAAAAGAAAGTCTTCGGGGAAAACATTTTATGGACGCCGAGGAAGCGGCGGCTGCTTTTCAAAATACCGTCGAAGAGCCCCTAAGGACGAGTTGGCAATGTGCTTTTCTCAGTGGTTCAATCGCATGTAGCGATGTATTGATGTAAATGGACACTATTTTGAAAACATATAAACACATAAAACGAGTAACTTGCTAGTTTGTTCAGTTTTTGATTTTCTAAGAATTTTCAGTGTCACCCTCGTACGAAACACAACATTCACTTATAATTTGATGGACTGTGTGCTTGTTTCTCACTCTTCCTTTTATTTATTTAAATATTTTAAGTGAACAATTTTTTTAAGCGGATTAACGATAATAGCTCAAAAATTTTCGAACCTTGAATACCAGTGCGTATAAAACAGGAGACCCTTTTTACTGTAAACGAGGCATTCCTTCTTAGTACTCAGGGTGACAACGCATCTGCATTTTGATTCTTAATCGAGGATAAAATAAATGTAGATGTCTATGGACCACAGCATCCACTTACCATCAGGTGGACTGTGTGCTTGTTTGCCATCCTCATTCTATAAAAAAAACCTGCTGCTGCTGCCTGTTGTCTGTGCAAGTATTATACATCTGGTGTAAACGAGACGGTGATACTGTTATCTCTTACGTAATCCACGGGGCGATATTGGGTGACAGATTCACCCCAGTGCGTAAATTTAGAAAATTATTATTATTATATTTTATCCTACTATCCTATTTTATCAGTTTATTGAATCATCAATATACATAAATAAAATTAAAGTGTCTGTCTGTTATATTGAAAAAAGTGCGTATTTGATTATTATCATATATTGAGCTGTGGGTGTTATTTGCGTGCCATTAAGACATAAATTTTCTGTCTGCTTGTCTATTTGTCCAGTTTTATCTTCAAAATATCTCAATCGGTTGTAATGAAACTTTAGGAACAAATAGAGAGCAATGGCAGGAGTGACCTAGGCTTTGTTTTATATGAAAAAGTTAGACATAAAAAAATATGTTCGGAGAGAAATGGATTGGCTGATACGGACCTTCTCGGTGGCAAGCACGTTCTTCGGATCTAACACCGTTTGATTTCTTTTTATGGGGTTATATAAAAAATGAGGTTTACACTACTGAAGCAACGACTGACGAGGACTTAAAAATAAGAAGTATGCGAACTTTCGACAAAATAAAAAAATTTGCAGGCAATGGTGACCTACTTCGAAAAGTCCGAAATAATATCATGCGGCGATGTCAATTATGCATTCGGGTACACGGCGGACATTTTGAAAATTTAAAAATTTGATTTGTTTAATAAATTGAGTGATTTTAAGATTAAAGTGGTTATTTGGATAAAAAAAAAACACCATGAAATTTGTGATTTGTTGATAACATCTCATTAGCATCGCCCTACGCGTGCCTAATTACCTATGTATGGGCAAGTGTAGGTATTATAATTACATATATCGCTGTCGAGTGAGCACTAAATCGCTGGCCGCGGCAATTATCAGGAATGATTTATTTCGTGTAATTTTTTACGCTATTTATTTCGTTTGAAGGATGCATTTTTTATTTGTTTTTATTATTGTTTATTTTATTATTTTAACAGACATATATCAACTTGTATTAACTGCTGTGCAATTTAACGTGTAACCTAAGCGTCACCCAGTATGGGGTTTAATATAGTGTTTTTTATTAAAGGGATGTTCTTGTTTTAGTTCTTTGTAATAAATTGTCAACTTGAATTTGAATGAGCTTCTATTAAAAATTACCGTTATCATAACCGTTACGGCCTATTAAAAGTCCACTGCTGAACATAGGCCTCACCGATGGATCGCCTCATAGAGGGGATATTTCCCCATAGTTATTACGCTTGGCAGGTGGGTTAGAAATCGCAGATTTTTTGTGTTTACTTATTACTAGTAAGACGCTGTTGCCCATCTACTGGTTTGTTTCCCTCTGTCGCCTCTTAAGACATCCACGAGATAATATGGGGTAGTTGATATTCTTTTAACTCGACTACACGGTATAAAATAGTCGTGTATAAAAATTTTAAAGAAAATTTTAATATTTTTATTTATTGCTATAGAAAAAGGCAAAGATATTCTATTAGATTTATGTCTACAACAAAGTCTTGTAAACTTCAAAATATACTAACGGTTTGAAAATTTAACACTATAGAGTCATCTAGCCGTTTGGATAAACTATTTCAAATTTGAAATAGTTTATCTTAAAAGTATAATCCGTGTAGTGTAAACGAGATGGTGATATTGTCATCTCTTACGTAATCCACGGGGCGATATGGGGTGATGGACTCATGGTTGGGTGATGGTGCGTAAATTTATTAAAGTATTATTACTATATTTTATCTTATTATACTATTTTATCAGTTTATTAAATCATTTATACTCATAAAAAAATAAAGTGTCTCTCTGTAATATCGAAATAAGTGCCTTTTATTGAGCTAATGGTGTTATTTGCATGCCATTAAGACGTGAATCTTCGTAATATCTCAATCGATTGTAATGAAACTTTACGAACAGATAGAGAGCAATGGCAGGAGCTATCTAGTCTATGTTTTATCTGAAAAATTCATCATCATTCATCATTTGCGTGCCCAGCGTCTTTATAAAAGTAAGAGGGAAATGTCAAAGAAGTCATATCCTAACACACTATGAAATTGTTTCGGCGCACACAGCGATTAACTCAAAACCATTTTTGGCTTCTGACAAGGTGTACCTCTTGACCTATCTCGCGCAAAATTCGAACCTCGCACCATGATATATGAGAGGTTTGACATTTAAGGAACTATAAACTTATAAAAGCACATTATAATGTTTTTTTTTTTAAATTATTGATAGATTATTTATTTCCATTAGCTGTTAGACGGCAGTGAAGTTACTGATAATTATTCATTCTTACATATAAATTTGATTAAAATTAAGAAAATTACAATTTCTGATTTCTTATTATGATACCTGCTTATTATATTTCATTTTAATTTTACCTATTCTAAATTAAGTTTCCATCGTATAAAAAATATTAACAAATATTTATACGGTACGATACGATACAATACGATACGATATAATATTTATACGATACTCATCATCATCATAATCATTACAGCCTTTCATAGGTCCACTGCTGAACATAGGCCTCCCTCAAGGAATGCCACAAAGCACGGTCCTGAGCCACCTGCATCCATCGACTTCCTGCATGTCTTACCAGGTCGTCTAGTGGGGGGACGCCCTACGCTTCGCCTACCGATACGAGGCTCCCACTCAAGAACCTTTCTTCCCCATCGGTTGTCGGTTCTTCGAGCTATATGGCCGGCCCAACTTCCACTTCAGCTTAATAATCCATTGGGCTATGTCGGTTACTCTGGTTCTACTGCGGATATACTCATTTCTAAGTTTATCACGCAGAGAAACCCCGAAAATATCCTTCTCCATAGCTCGCTGAGCGACCTTGAGCTTCCTCATACGGCCAGCAGTGAAAGACCACGTCTCAGATCCGTAAGTCATCACTGGCAACACGCACTGGTTGTACAATTTCGTTATCAGATTTTCAAGTATGTCTAACGAGAATATATGTCGTAGTTTCCCGAACGCTGCTCAGCCAAGTAGAATCCGTCGATGGACCTCTCGGTCAAAGTTGGACTTACCTAGTCGGACTATTTGTCCCAGGTAAACATACTCGTAAACAACTTCGAGCTTAGTGCTCCAGACATCTACCGGCATAGGTGTCACATGGACGTTAAACATGATCTTTGTTTTGTCCATGTTTATCTTAAGACCTATCCGTTGGGAGACACTATTGAGGTCATTGAGCATAGTGCTGACGTCCTCCAGCCGTTCTGCCATAAGGACTATATCGTCGGCAAATTAAAGGTGAGTGATGTACTTGCCATTGATGTTAATACCGCATCATTTCCAGTGCAGTAGCTTGAAAACGTCTTCCAATGCAGCGGTGAAGAGTTTCAGGCATATAACTTCACCCTGTCTTACACCTCTCTGCAGTTGGATAAGTTTAGTACTCTGATTCTGTACTCGGATAGTCATCGTAGCTCTACTGTACAAACACTTCAGCACTTCGATATACCGACAGTCAACTTGGCACCGCTGAAGGGACTGCAGCACCGCCCAAATTTCGACGGAACCAAAGGTTTTCTCATAATCAACATACGCAAGGCAAAGTGGCAGATTATACTCCTCTGTCTTCTGTACTGTCTGGGGCAGGGTATGTATATGGTCTATGGTACTAAACCTTTTTCGGAAACCAGCTTGTTCGGGAAGCTGGAAGTCGTCAAGTCTGTGTGCGAGACGATTCGTAATGACTCTCGAAAACAGCACGTAGACGCGGCTCAGAAGGGAAATCGGTTTATCGTTCTTTAAGAGAGCGTTGTCACCTTTCTTGAAGAACAAGACCATCGTACTTCTGCTCCACGCCGCCGGAGTAGTGCCACCATGAAGGACGGAAATAAACAGCTTCTGAAGGATGTGAGTACCGGTTTTCCACCCGCCTTCAAAAGCTCCGCTGTAATTCCATCCTCACCTGGGGCCCCGCCGTTTTTTAGGTGCTGGAGAGCCATTCTAATCTCGCTCAGGCTGACGTCCGGGATATCTCCGGAATAGTGTCGGATAAAACTCGCTCTTGGATCGTTACTCACACTTGCGTGTGGCTCCAACGATGACGTGTACAGCTGCCCATAGAACCTCTCATTCTCACTCAAAATCTCAGATGTCCCGGAAACGATGCTGCCACACTCGTTTTTCAGCTTTAACAGTTGGCTCTTTCTGGCAAAAAGATTTCTGGCAAAGACTTTGGAGCCTTGGTTCCGCTCGATTGGTTCTTCAATACAAGCTGTATTGAAGTTGCGTAAGTCCCGCCGCATGCATTTGAAGATCTGTCTTTTCAGATGCCTGTATGCTGTCAAATCTGTTGAAGAATGTAGCTTAATGTCCCGTCTAACAGCCATGAGATTAAGAGTGTGATCGGAGAGTTTTTGTGTTCTTCTGCGGTGGGTCTTGCAGAACTTAGCTCAGACCGCATGGACAGTTTCCACGAGCTTGTCATTCATATCGTCCACTTCATTGCAGTCTTCTGGGCACTGAAAACGGTTTTGTAACTCGAGCTGAAAGGTTTCGGGATTTTGGATTAGAGCACGAGGGGGACGGAGCGTTGACTTCATTAGGCAAGACCTCTCCAACTTAACGTTTAGGTTCAGTGTGCCTCTAACCATTCGGTGATCGCTACCAGTTTTCACCCTCGCGATCACGAAAACATCACTGAACAGTTGTCATCCGGTCGTCATAATGAAGTCAATCTCATTTTTTGTCGAACCGTCAGGCCTCGACCAGGTCCACTTCCTCTGGGGCCGCTTCTGAAAGAAAGAGTTCATCATAAAGAGTCACTCTTTCTCCACGAAGTCGGCCAGCTGCTGGCCCCTTGGGTTCTGTTGCCCTATTCCAAATTTCCCTTCTTTCAGCTCTAGTTTTGAATTGAAGTCTCCCATTAACACCGTATAGTGGGTTTTGGAGGAATGCATGGCTCTAGAGATATCCTCATACATTTCCTCCACCTCCTCATCGGGATGTGCTGAGCCTGGTGCGTAAACCTGTATGACCTTCAGCGAATACCGTTTGGTGATTCTGAGTATAAAGTACGCAACCCTCGTCGACACACTCTCAATCTTTACAACGTTGTTAACGAGAGACTTGTGGACGGAAAATCCGACACCTCCTTGGGACAGATGGTCGCCCTCCCGGTGATAGAGCATGTTGCCGGATTCAATTACCGTGTCCTTCTCCTCTCTTCAGACCTCAGATAGTCCTATAATATGCCAGCGTAACTTGTCTATCTCTTCTTCCAGCTCCGCGATCTTCTCGTCAGTCCTCAGGGTGCGTGCGTTGTATGTTGCCAGGTCGAGGTCTTAGATGGCAACCGAACCTCCACCGGAGATTCTTAACACCTCCTGCCCCGCCGTTACCATGGTCGCCACCGTAGCCAGGAATAGCGGAGCCGCCGGGGACTGGGGGCCATCTCTTTGTTACCTTCATAGGGGGCTATTTGCCATAGTTGCCACGCTTGGCGAGCGGGTTAGCAACCGCAGTTTTTTTATTGTATTTTTGCTGTTATCAGGAAGATGCTTCTGCCCGTCTCCTGCCAGTTTCCCTTTGTCGCCTTTTACGACACCCACGGGAAGATATGGGGTAGTGAATATGCTTAACCGTCACTACACGGCAAGATTATACGATACTAAAGTCACTCAATTGTTTTGCCTTCCTGGAACCCCTCCACTAACACTTAAACTTTATGGTGTGTTATTAAAGTTCAAATTGACTTTTAAGTATTATTACGAATCTTTTGTATTGGAATATAGAAAAGTAATGTTTTTAGACTTTTTAGGCAATTTTTTATATTTTTCTCTCCCTAAGAACCATCTTCGTACTTCAAGAAAAATCATAAAAAAAGAATTAGTGAAATCGGTTCAGCTGCTTTTGAGATTTGCGCTTAGCAACACATTCGGCGATCCATTTTTATATTATAGATTGTATCGCTTATGGCGTACGATCATGGGCGTATTCACTAGGTGGAAATATATGATTTTGTGCTATGCGTAAAAATGATGGAAACAAGAACGTAACTCAGAAAATCTCAACATAAAATCTCCATAAAAAGAAAAAAAAAACTTCACGTTATATATTGGTAAGCAAATCGAGATATTGGGGGATGAGTCGCTCGCGTCCGTAGGGGGGGATGAGTTGCTCGCGTCCGTAGGCTTCGACCACCTAATCCTAGGCCCACCCTACACGTGTCCCCCGGGTGGTGCTAAACGAGCGACAAACCCGAAACGACAGACTTGGCTCCTCGCCGTATGGTAGCGGCGTAAAATCTACCACTCCTTAGTTCGCACCATGAGCCAAGAAGAAAAAAAAATGGTCCCGAGTTCCCGGCGCCCCTTTATTGGGGCAGGGGTGCGAAGAATCTCCGGGAGAAAAACCGGCGACGAGGTTCGCCACCCGTCACGTCCTGTCTCCCGGAGGGGCAAAAGTGGATTGCGGAGGCCCGTCTGGCTACGCTGAATGTATGTGGAGCAATGAATGATAAGATGAATGAAGTATGCGAAATGATGAATGATAGAGGAATAGATGTGTTATGTGTGAACGAGACGAAACGAAAGGGAAGAGATGTCACTGCACATGGCATGTATACCGCTTACTGGTCTGGAGTAGACGAGACCGAGAGGGCATGCCAGGGAGTCGGTGTCATCCTCTCAGAAAGAATGGGGCAATGTGTGAAAGAGTATGAATGTGTTAGCCCAAGGCTGCTATGGATACGAATGAGAGTGGGCTTAAAGAAGTTGTTTGTGCTAGGGGTGTACGCCCCAGATATGTCTAAGCCGACTTATATCCGAGAGCAGTTTTGGGACATGGTAAGGCTGGTGTTGATGAAATGTAAGGAAAATGAAAATATTATTATGTTAGGAGATTTTAATGGAAGGGTTGGGGTGAAGAGGTCCGGTTATGAAAGGATATTAGGAACGTTTGGCAATGAAAGAATAAATGAGAATGGTGAAGACCTCCTCACCGTATGTGTGGAAAAGAATCTTTTTGTGGCGAACACTTTCTTTCGCCATAAGAGGATTCACATGTATACATGGGAAAGAGGGGATGATAGAAGCATGATAGATTTTATAATTGTGGATGAAAGAATGCGGAGCGCAGTGGTTGATACAAAGGTTTACCGGGGGTCCAACGTAGGAACGGATCATTACTTGGTCGTATGCCGAATTAATGGTCTATTCAGACGTTGACGGCATCGGACATCTGTGTCTACCACTGCGTTACAGAGTATAAGAATAGAGAGGTTACAAGATGAAGGTGTGAAAGAGAAGTATAAATGCAGACTGAGGGAAAATATAAGTGGGTTGAATGAATTATGTATGAATGATTTAGAATTGAAGAATGTATGGAATAATATTAAGAATGTTTTGGTGGATGCAGCCACCGAAGTATGTGGTGTAAATAAGAGAGAGAGATGGAAGTTGAAGCAAATAAGAGTGTTGTGGATCGCAGTGGACTGTATGATTTTACTATGGCGAGTGGACTGTATTACTGACTACGCTAGGGAACTGCTTAAAGAAAAGATGGTACTGTCGAACTATACTGTATTTAAACTATTTACAATGTGGCACTATTAACTACACTATATACAGAGGGGAGTCTTCTTAATTTCTATGGAGTCTTGATTCTTCTTGATTTCTCTTGCTGTTTCTTCTCTTCGAGTGCCGCTTCCGAAATGAACGACTCACAGACCAAAACGCCCTTCTTATATGCCTCAAGAGAGCGTCTTGGTTCGTGAGTAGCGTCGTAAGGCGATAACGCGCGCTGATGGGTCGGCGACATCGCGTGATCCGCTGCCGGTGTGCGAGGTGCGCGGGGCGCACCGGGGTGTGAAGGGGCGACGGGGCGGCGGCCTCCTCGCTGTCCGCTACATCCTCCCCACGGCGTAGCCTGCGAGCCTAAGCTTCTCTCGTGAGGACGGCGATCTTCCTGACGGGCCGCCGCAACACTCCTCCCTTGGTCCGGACCTCGACGTTGCGCACCACGCCGTCTGGTCCAGGAAACGTCCTTGTCACGATGCCCCGCGGCCACACATTCCTTGGTAGGTTACCGTCCGCAACCACGACGAGGTCCTCTTCCTGTATTTGGCGCTACTGAGCATCTCGGGAGTCCCCGCGCGCGACCAGCGTCGTTAGGTATTCCTTCACCCAGCGCCTCCAGTACTCGTCGGCGAGCCCCTGCGCCGCTCTCCACGCCCGACGATCCATGGGTGTGCACGGCGCGGTGACTGGCAGGCCCGATGATCCCAACAGTAGGAAGTGGTTGGGTGTCAGCGCCTCTTCATCGTTGATGTCGACCGGTACCGTCAACGGTCGAGAATTCACAGTATTTTCGGCTTCAGTCAGAAGCGTTGCCAACGTCTCTTCTCGTGGGCTCTTCTGATGGAGAGTGACTTCGAGTGCGGTCTTCACTGAGTGCACGAGACGCTCCCTTGCGCCTCCCTGGTTAGGCGCACCCGGTGCGATGAACTTCCAATCGACGCGCCGAGTCAGCGCGTAATCCTTCAACTGTGGTGCCCACTCTTCCATTGCCCGTCGTAGTTCTGTATTCGCCCCATGAAAGTTAGTCCCATTATCAGAATAAATAACCCGAGGCCACCCACGCCTAGCCGCCATGCGCCGCAATGCCAATATCGCCGAGTCCGCGGTCAGAGAGTAGACTATTTCTAGATGTACCGCGCGCGTCGTTTGAGCACGTACACAGTGCCACCCACCGTTTTTCGTGCCGTCGTCCTATCGTTACCGTCAGAGGCCCGAAGTAATCAATCCCGGTGTACGTAAATGTTCGCGCAAACGCCCCTAACCGTTCAGGTGGTAGGTCTTCTGTAACTGCAGGTCGTGGTGTCGCCTTCCGTACTCTGCATCGTAGGCATCTCCGCTCCGCTTCTCGTACTGTGGGTCGTAATCGGAGGATATGATACCTAGTGCGCAGGTCGTTCACCACTCTCTCTCTGTTGGCGTGGCTTGCTTCCTGATGCGACTTCTCCACAAGCAGCTTTACAAATTGGTAACGTCCATTCAGGATAATGGGTCTCTTCATTTAACCGTCCACGTCGGCTGCGTCGATCCTTCCCCTGGCTCGTAGCACTCCATCCTCCAATATGGGGTCGAGCTTCCTTAGTGCGCTGCCGGTGGCCAAATTCCTTCCCCGCTGAAGGCGGCTGATGTATTCAGCGAAGCTTTCCCGCTGGCTATGTTGTATCCACATCCGTTCTGCTCTCTGGATGTGCTGTAAGGTCAGTCCTCGTGCTCTTCCTCGCGCCGCATCGAGGAATTGTAGTACTCTCGCTGTGGCCCTGATTAACTTCTCGTAGGCAGAGAATCTCCCTATGTCTGACAGGTGTGGAGCTTCCTGGGTGTCGCTCTGATGCGCCACGATTTCCTCCAACTCTTCGTCATCCACGCCTTCTCTTCCTGTCGGTGAGGCCATCTGTCTTCATTCTCGTAGAGGAAGGGTGGTCCTGTAAACCACTTGTCGCTCTCTTCCTTGGTTGTGAAATTCATACGCGTCGCTTGATCCGCTACGTTTTCCGCAGTCGGTATCCACCTCCATTGCTCGGGTGATGTCTTCTCAGCTATCTCCCCTAACCGGTGAGCAACGTATGGAGTATAACGCGCCGTAGTAGAGTCCGTCCAATATACGACCCTATCTGCTACCACTCTGTGTTCGCCCTGTACGAATTCCGCGAGTCGCGCGCCTATTAAGTTCGCCTGCAACTCTAATCGCGGTATACTTTGCGCTTTGATTGGAGCGACTTTCGCCTTAGCCGCCACTAATCGTACCCTAATCGTTCCGTCGCGATATCGTATACGCCAATATGCCCCGGATGCGTACGCACGTTCGCTTGCATCATTGAACACGTGAAGTTGACGCTCTACCACTCACCCCGTAGGAGCATAGCACCTTGGCAGTCGTAGTCGTGATACCTCCTCGACGACTCGCAGCCACCTCTGAAATTCCTCTGCTGCCTCCTCGGGTAGCTCGTCATCCCATCCGACCTTCTTCATACGCCATAGGTCTTGTAGCAGGATCTTGGCGGTGATGGTGAGGTAACTTAGCAGTCCAAGCGGGTGAAAAACGGACATGACCGCACTTAATGCTTCCCTCTTGGTCGGTGGTCGCTGTAGCGCCTTTATCTCTTGCGGCACCCTATTCTTTGACGTGTTGAATATTAGGGCGTCTTCATCGGCCATCCATAATAACCCTAAGGTTCTGCCTGGGCTGTCTTGTCTTAAGCCTACTTCTTTAGGCTTACGCGCCAGTAAGTCCTCCGGCTTGTCTTCCAACAGGGCTGCGTGGTTAGAGTTCCATCCTGCCAAGGTGAAACCGGCCTGCTGGTGCACTTCCGAAACCTGCTTCGCCGTATTTACCGCTTCCTCTACCGTGGCATAACTGTCTAAATAGTCATCCATATAATGGCTACGTACGATAGCGCTAAGTGCCAACGGGTGTGTCTCTACGTGTGCGTGCGCGTTATGATCCCTAACACTATGTCAACTAAGTCAACTCCCAAAATTGTGTTTCAGCGTAACCTTGTCCGTTTGAATCGCCAGCTATTAAATTATGAGATATGCAGTGCTAATTGGTCAGACTTTTATAACACTAATCATATTGACAATAAACTGGAGTTATTCAATAACATTATAATGACATCCTATGACAAAGTAGCGCCTTTAAGACCAGTAAAAATGAAACGGGCACCAGCACCCTGGTTAACGCCATATATTCGATCTCTTATGGCACGTAGAGACCGCTTAAAAAGAAAACATAAATGCTTGTCCAGTGATGAGAACTGGGAAAGATTTAAAAAGGCACGGAATCGCTGCAACCCGGTGATACGAAATGCCAAACGCCGATACATTCACAATACTATTCAGACTTGCTCAACCCAGAATATATGGAAGTTCTTGCGCCGGCTGGGCTTTGGTAAAAGGAATCAGAATGTTAGTCACTCCCTTGACTTATCAGCGCTGAATAAACACTTTTGCTCTTCGCCAGTTATATTGGACTCAACAGTCAAAAGCGATACCATTAAAGATATTACTTCTTTCCTTTTACCATGTTGGACTCCTTTCTGTTTCGAACCAGTGACTGATGATGAAGTAAAAAAAATTGTATCCGTTATATCCAGCAAAGCTGTTGGCCCAGATGGTATTGGACGCGATATGGTTTTGCCGATTTTGGACCAAATAGTTTCCCATGTCACTCATCTAATAAATTTTTCCTTTGCATCCAGTACCTTCCCTACCAAGTGGAAAGGAGCGTTCCTAATTCCTATCCCCAAAAACAACTCTCCTGCTAATTTCAACCATTAAAGGCCAATATCTATCCTCTCCTTCTTCTCTAAAATTCTTGAAAAGGTTGTTCATTACCAACTCACAAAATTTCTAAACAAAAACAACCTCTTCAATCCTTTTCAGTCTGGTTTCCGTCCACTGCACAGTACTTCCACGGCCTTAATTAAAATAACTGATGATATCCGCTTTGCGATGGATAATCGTCAACTTACTCTTCTTGTCCTCCTAGACTTCAGTAAAGCGTTTAATTGTGTTGACCACGACATTCTGTTTGCAGTTCTAAAATCCCTGAATTTAACATCATCAGTTGTACAATGGTTCAGTTCCTATCTTCGGGGACGCCGGCAACGCATTCGTGTTGATGATAAGTTCTCCGACTGGTGTAACGTTGTTGCTGGTGTTCCTCAAGGCGGTGTTTTATCTCCGTTGCTTTTTTCTGTGTTTATCAGGGCACTTGTTTCCGTGATAAATTTCAGCAAGTATAACCTGTACGCAGATGATGTCCAGCTGTATCAGCATTTTAGTGTAAATGACCTAAATGCATCTGTTGACAAAATGAATTTGGATCTTGCTGCAGTTCATCAGTGGGCAAGCTGTCATGGACTAATATTAAATCCTGCCAAAACACAGGTTATAATCATAGGCAGCAGAAAAATTACATGCCGACTCGACTATCAACATCTGCCTAAGGTTATTCTAACCGGTGTTGATTTATAATATGCTAGGCAGGTTAAAAACCTCGGCTTAATTTTGGCTCACGACCTAAGCTGGGTGTCACAAGTTAGTGAGGTCCGGTAACGAATTTTTAGCACAATGCATTCATTAAAGCTCTGGCAAAAGTTTATCCCTCAGACGGCCAAGGTTACGTTAGTCAACACTCTGTTGCTTCCTATTTTAGATTATGCTGATATTGCTTATCCAGATATAACTGAGGAACTGCTTAGCAAACTCGACCGTCTGCTCAATTTGTGCATACGCTATATTTTTGGCCTGCGCAAGTTTGATCATATATCACAATCTCGCTCAAGACTTAAGTGGCTCGACATCCGTTTTCGCCGGAACACACACCTTCTAACCACTTTGTATGGTATTCTTTACAATCCTTGTTCCCCAGCTTATCTGAAAGAGCGTTTTTCATACTTAAGCTTATCCCGTTCGATGTCCAATAAAACTCTAACTATCCCGTTGCATAAATCTACATACTACTCAGATTCCTTTACGGTATCATCAATTACACTTTGGAATAACCTTCCACGAGATATAAAAGATGCTCCCTCAATAAATTCATTTAAACGTAAGGTTGAGGCACATTATTTAAAATTACTTGATTAATATTATTGGTTTATATAATATTATATTTTCTTATACTAGATTGTATGTATTTTATTGGTATAGTATGTATTTTTGTTTATATGTATATATACATTTATATATATGTATATATGTGTGTGTATGAAGTGTCAATATATATAAAGTAACATATTTATATAATATTATATTATTGAATAATATGTGAAGTTAGTTTCTAAAGTAAGTTAGTTTTTTTTTTCCCTCTGTTGCGGCTCTACCCATAACTCTCACCACACTACCAAAGGTTAGCTGGCAGAGAATGCCTTTTTGGCATTAAGTTCGCCTTTGTACCAAATGTTTGTTTTGTTTGAGTGCAATAAAGAATTTTCTATCTATCTATCTATCTATCTATGTGCGAGAAACGGCGAGCTCCTCGCACCGAAAATCATAGACGTCATAACGTACTCCCGCGGTGGGCTGTGTCGCTCGTCTCCTCGCCAAAGAAACAACTGCGCGGGCTGATCGCGACGGTCGATTTTCACACGCAAGAACATTTCCCTAATATCCGCGGACACCGCTATCTCGTTCTCCCTAAATCGAAACAGTATGCCCGGTAAGTTCCGTAATAAGTCGGGGCCGTCGAGTAAATAATCATTAAGGCATCTGCCGGATGCGCGCGCTGACGCGTCGAACACTACTCTCGTCTTCCCCGGCTTGTTCGGATTCCGTACTGCGAAGTGTGGCAGGTACCAGCTCTTGGGATCCTCTCGTTCCGTCCCCTCGGCTTCCCTTGCGTATCCGTTCGCCAGGAGATTGTCTATCTGGGCTGTGTAGGCGTCACGAAACTCCGGCGACTGGTCCATCTTCCTTTCAATCGTCCGTAGTCTTCGAGCTGACATCTTGTAGCTGGGTGACATCCGCACGTTGTCGTCCTTCCATGGCAGTCCAACTTGGTATTGCTCGCCGACCTTCTTGACGGTGCGCTGGAATATGTCGACAGCGCGCTCCTCATCCCGTCGCGGCCTACTCTTTAGCGAGATACCTATAGAGTCTATCTCGTACTGCCGTTTGAGGAGTTCCGTTAGCTCCTCGTCCTGACTGGCAAACGTTCGGACGTCCCTATCTGACCGTCCGCTAGTGCTCTCTACGTGTAATACGGTCTCGGCGTCTTCCCTACACGTTAACCGCGGCACGGTTCCCTGGATTACCCATCCTAATAACGTACGTGCAGCTATGGGCTGCCTTCGACGTCTTATCCTTAAACTACGGGTAATTATCAAATGCCAATTGTCGGCGCCTAATAGCAATCTCGGCTTCGCGTCGTCGTAACACACCGAACTCGGTAAGTCACGTAAGTGCTTTAACCGTAAGCACTCCCTACTGACAGACTTCGCAGTCCTATCTTTAAGTCGGTTATTGTTCGCGCGTTTATGTTAAACATCTCGCTGCGCGTCTTGCCACGTATCCCTATATTGACTAATCTACTATTAGCCTCGCGTTGACTGTTACCTACGCCTTTAATATTGAGCGACTTTACCGGTCCTTCCGCTTTTAACTCGCTAGCTAAGTCGTCGTCGATTAGCGATATCTTAGAGCCTTCGTCAAGTAGCGCGTACGTATTTACTTCCTTTCCGCGTGGTCCGCGCACGGTTATCGGGCACACTTTTAACAGTACGGACGCACTACTGCTAACACTCGACGCGACGAGCACGGTTTCGTCCGGTTTAACCGACGCTGCAGGCGTACGGGCCTTGCGGGTGTGAAGGAGAGCGTGGTGGGGGGCGTTGCAGCCGTCGACGCCGCACTTCCTAGCTTTGCAGCGTATACGTCGGTGCTTGCTGCTCAAGCACTTGAAACATACCCCATCTTCCCTAACCCACTTCCACCGGTCGTCCGAGCCCATTTGCTCTAACTTCTTACACTTGACGATAGGATGTTCATCTCCGCAACACATACATGAGGCACGTGAACGTCTTTACGTCGCGGGCCCTATCTTCTACGCGGCGTGTCAACACTATTCTTTTCGACGGCGGCGCCTCTCGTCTTACGGGCGATTCCTTAGTCGACGTTACGAACGTATAGGCATGACTTAACGCACGGTCAGCCTCTCTCATCATGAACCGGAATAACGTAACGATGTCCGGTTCGTCCGCACTTCCGTAGTGCTCCGCATAATCGCACCAACGCGACCGTAAGTGAGGGCTAAGTTTGCTAATAACCTCCCTAGTCAGCATTGGATTACGCAAATAACCCTTGCCGTCGACGTTCTGCATAATGCACACTATATTTTGTAATTTAATCGCGAACGAGTTTAATTCCTGGGCGGTTTGACCCGGGCGCGGAAGGTGTTTTAATTCTTCTAACGCACGATCTATAATTACTTCCGGGCGGCCGAAACACTGCTCCAGTGTCCGCATAATGTCTGCCGGATCCTTCGCGGTAAACAGCAGAGCCTACTAGATACTACCTCTCTAGCCTCACCGCGTAAACAGTTCCTTAATCTTGCACTATTTTCCGTATTTGTGAATCCATATAAACACGTGGATTCATTCATCGCGGGCTTAGACGCTAACCATTCCGCGGCCGAGCCGTTAAAATAGGCAAGTCCTGCGTCTGTTTCGCGGCGGCTGGTCTAACCCTAACTATGCTTTCTAAAGCTTCCGCTAGCCGTTCTATACCCCTATCTTTCCCTCGCGGGGTGAGCGACCTATCTCTATCCCTATTTCCTTCTAGCCTACGCTGTGGCACTGGCGACCTATGTACACCTACATCCCTATGACACGGCGACGGTAATCTACGATCCGCAAGGCGATGTGGCGATTTATCTCTGCCTACATCATTACACGGCGACGGTGATCTACAATCCGCGTGGTGATGTGGCGATGGCGATCTACGTGCACCTACATCCTTATGACACGGTGACGGTAATCTACGATCCGCGTGGCGAGGTGGCGATCTATGTGTAGGCGATAGAGTGCGGTGTTGGACGCGCGACGGCGACGTAACCCATACACGACGATCCACCTGGTTCATTTCTACGGCGACTCCATTGTCCCTCTGTATCGTATTTACGCGGCGCGGTTGAACGTCATTCGCAACCAACCTCCCCTGGGCATCTTCAGCGTGGTCGTAACCGGTTCCCCTACTCGGCGGGGCCTGCTCTATCTCAATGCGGGGCGCGGGCTGAGACGGGCGGTAGGGCGGCTCCCCCCGCACAGTCCGCCTATCAACGCGTACCCTATTTTCAACTAATTCGTCCTCGTTTAGACTTTCCCTATCTGTTTCTTCTTGCAGTTGAGCGATATCCCTAGCATACTTCTTCTTGATCGATCTCCGCGGCATTATATTCGATTTGTTTTAATCTTGCTACTGCGCTAGCTGTCGACCGGGCTGAACGGACTGAACGGACCGACGGGGCGCGGGACGCGGGCCTATGTACAATGTCTGCTACAGGCGCGACGGTACGTACTAACGAACTAGTTTCTGTAGTCGGAAGATCTTCTATTATCGCGGCGAGCGTTTCTGTGCGCGGCGCGGATGTGCTAACTTCTCCCAAGCAATCGGTTGTAGACACGGACATAGCGGGGCTCGGAGGCGCGGGCGCGGGCGCGGGCATAGATGCGGGCGCGAGCGGGGGCTGCGGCGCGGCGGAGGGCGCTTGTGTCAACGCGAGATAATCGGACGGGGACGCGGGTGCTTCCTCGAATATCCGCATCCCTACTGGCGTTTCGTCATCGTTCCGTGTCTTCTGGCTTCTTGTCTTCCGCATGATGGTGTCCCTCGTTGCGACCTCCGATCGTCTTCAAAAAGACGCACGTATTGGACGCCGTTCCCGTCTCAAGGGCGTTACCAGATGGTCACAGTTTGGCACTGTTAGCGAGCAACCACCCGGCCGCGTAAACGCGGTTTAAGATACAAGAATTGTCTGTAAACAAACAATATATATGACGTAGATGTAAGCAAGAAACGAGGAAGGAGTTAGCACCGACGATCTTCTCTCTTCGTCGACGTACTTCTTTCTTCCTTGAAGATCTTCTGTAATGATCTTCTTTCTTCTGTATTTATGTTCTCTCTTCTATAGTTATGTTCTTTCTTCTATAAATATGTTTTTTCTTCTATAATTATGTTCTTTCTTCTATAATTATGTTCTTTCTTCTATAATTATATTCTTTCTTCTCTCTTCTGGCTTTAATCCGGCGACGATGGACCAAGAACTTGTTGTGGATCGCAGTGGGCTGTATGGTTTTACTATGGCGAGTGGACTGTATTACTGACTACGCTAGGGAACTGCTTAAAGAAAATATGGTACTATCGAACTATACTGTATTCAAATTATTTACAATGTGGCACTATTAACTACACTATATACAGAGGGGAGTCGTCTTAATTTCTATGGAGTCTTGATTCTTCTTGATTTCTCTTGCTGTTTTTTCTCTTCGAGTGCCGCTTCCGAAATGAACGACTCACAGACCAAAACGCCCTTCTTATATGCCTCAAGAGAGCGTCTTGGTTCGTGAGAAGCGTCGTAAGGCGATGCCGCGCGCTGATTGGTCGGCGACATCGCGTGATCCGCTGCCGGTGTGCGGGGTGCGCGGGGCGCACCGGGGTGTGAAGGGGCGACGGGGCGGCGGCCTCCTCGCTGTCCGCTACAAAGAAAGCATGGCTAGATTTACTAGCAACTAAAGCTGGTAATTCTGGCGTTATGAATGATGAGATTGAAAGAAAAATGCATACTTTAGACGTATAAATAAGAGAGTAAAAGAAGTTGTTGAAAGGAAAAAGCAAGAAAGGATAGATAAAAATGATAGAAGGATATCTGATAACTTCCAGGAAAATATTAAAATTCTGGAAGCTCGTAAGAACTGCCAGGGGAAATTCAAAACAGCCTAGAAAGAATGCTATACGAGACGAGAATGGCTGCATGTTGAATTATGAAGTTTCGAATTTAAAGAGTTGGAAAGAATACTTTGAATGCGTGTTTAAGAGTGAAGAATCGTCTGAAATAAGTGAAATAGAAATTCCGGAAGAAGTGGAGAGAGGTAGGGAGATAAGTGTAGATGAAATAATGAAAGCAATGAAAAGCATGAAAGCAGGTAAGGCAGCCGGATACGATAGAGTATCACTCGTAATGCTAAGGGCTGGTGAGGGTGTAGTTGCAGGCCTGCAGTACACCTTGTTTAATTTATGTTGTGAACTGAAGCGGGTACCGGAAGAGTGGTGCAAAGCCGTTATAGTCCTAATATATAAGGGAAAGGGGTCGCAGCAGGACTCTAAAAACTACCGTGGTATCAGCTTGCTTAGCATTGTGGGTAAACTGTATGCTAAGGTGTTAATTGAAAGAGTTATGGAAGAAACTGATGAAAAAATTTGGGATGTGCAAGCTGGATTTAGAAAGGGGATGGGGTGTACGGATCAAGTCTTTTCCATGCGCATGATAGCGGAGAAGTATTTGGCCAAAAACCAGAAAGTTTTTTGTGCGTTCATGAACTTGGAAAAGGCTTATGACAGAGTGGACAGGAATGTGTTACGGCAAACACTGAACTCATTTGGGTAGAGCGCTGGCTTGATACAGACATTAAGGTCTCTTTATAGGGACTCTAGTGCTTGTGTCAGGATCAACGTGGTCTACTCGGACTGGTTTGGCATTCATAAAGGTGTCAGACAGGGATGTGTGGCTTCCCCGTGGCTGTTTAACCTATTTATGGACAGTTGTTTGCAAACTTTGAAAGTTGAAGAATGTGGGTTGAGTATGGGTGAGTCAACCGTCAAATGCCTTTTGTACGCCGATGATCAAGTCATATTTGCATCGTCGGCGGCCGAGTTGCAAAAGTTGGTTACTTTAATGAATTGGTCTTTGAAAGAAAAGGGAATGAAAGTGAACGCAAGTAAGACGAAAGTTTTGGTTTTTGAAAGAGAAGAAAGTAAAACGATATGTGAAATAAGAATAGAAGGGGAGTTGGTAGAGCAAGTAGATGAGTATATATATTTGGGATGTTTATTTAGCAGGGATGGTAGATATGATAAGGATATAGAACGACGAGTGAACGCAGGAAATAGAGTGAATGGGGCTCTACACTCTATTATGAGGAGTCAGAATGTGTCAACTAAGGCACGTATGGCAATTCATAATGCTGTGCTAGTCCCTACTTTAATGTATGGTAGTGAAAGTTGGGTCTGGCAGAAGAAGCATGAGAGTAGAATAAATGCTGTAGAAATGCGTTCCTTAAGGAGTATGCTAGGGCTGAATCTGATTGACAGGGTGATAAATAGTGTGATAAGAGAAAAGTGTGGTTTGCAAGATGACGTTGTGACAAGGATTAAGAAAGGAATGCTTCGGTGGTTTGGTCATGTAGAAAGAATGAACAAGGAAAGAGTGACAAAGCAAATTTATGTTGCAGAAGTGAACGACAGGATCGGGAAGGGACGCCCTAGACGAAGGTTTATCGACCAAATCGGCGATACATTAAAAATGGGCCAGATTAAGAGTACCCTTAACCGACGAGCGTGTATGCGTAGATATATGGATGTAAAAGAGGCGAGAGAGGTGTCTAAACTTGCGGATGTTGCAATTAAACTCCAGATGTCACCAGTAGAGAAACAACTTTATTGCACAATAATTCTCAGACCCCATACGGTTTACCGTGAACGAAAAGATAACGAGTTGTAATTCGACGCTAGCGACCTCTCTTGACATTTTTAAGTACTAAATACTAAGGTTAGAGTAGAACTATTAGAACTGAAATGTTTTTAGACATCCCGCCCACCAAAGGACTCCGTTCTTTCACAAAACAAATTTATACAAACCAAAATAAGGTCTATAAAGGAACACAACAATATAGAAACTCTTAATAGAAACTATAGAAATAATTAGGCTCTGGGCTTATATACACCGCCCACCATGAGATCACACTCAAAGTAAAGGAATAAATTAAATTACTAAAAAAGAATACACATAAATTTGTACACAACCTAAAGAAAAAACCCAAAACTAACATCAAACTAACCCTGTAGTTACAACTTAAACAAAATTTTAAGCTTAGTCTACAGACTTAGGTAGCAAATATAATTTGTTACACGGCCGTTTACAGTATCAGTATATAGTATTTGTAAGACTTTGCTCCTCGTCCAGGTGAAAAACGAATATTAATATGACCCGTAAAATCAACTCCTGAGATCTTGAAGGGTCTCGTTGGTTTTAAACGATCCTCGGGAATTTGGCCCATCAGCTGATTGTTGTTTTGTTTCGAATACCTTATGCACTTCACACAGGTTCTATACTGCTTCTTCACCAGGTCACGCGCTCGAATGATTCAGTATTTTGATCTTAAGAAATTAAGCATCAACTGTGGCCCGCCATGAAGCGTTGTAAGGTGAGCATCCGCAACTATGAGTCTTGTAAGATGACTCTCACTAGGCATAATTATTGGATGACGAGTGTCATAGCCAACCTTGGCTTCATTAATGCGTCCACCTACTCGTAACACACCATTCTCATCGAGAATCGGGTTCAGAGTATGTAAACGGCTCCTCTTGGGGACCCAGTTGTGGGCCTTTAAGTGCTTGATCTCTTCCTCAAAATATAAACTCTGTGTCTCCTTTATACAATGTCTCATCACCGTGTTCATTTCGTCGGCTGTTACGTTCTTCGATAAGGTGAGTCTTTGTTTCTTTGGTAGTTTTAAATTCAAAAATCTTTTGCAGTAGGACATCACGCGTAACAACCTTGGTAACGAAGAAAATCTCGTCCAAAGGAAAACGTCTTTTGGTTGTATCGTAGTCACCAAAGACTTGACAGCCTTTTCTTCTTCTGCAATCTCATATTCTTGACAGCCTTGACTCTCATACATTTTGTTGTCTCTTAGCCATGTGGGTCCGTGCCACCACAACTCGTGATCAACCAACTCTTCACTGCTTATGCCTCGGCATGCACAATCGGTCGGATTATGCTTTGTGTTTACATGTCTCCATTGACTTCTATCCAGTATCGTAAGTATCTCTGATACTCTGTTGCTCACAAAAGTCACCCAACGGTGAGGTTCTCCTGCAATCCATGCCAGCACCACGGTGCTATCCGACCAGGCGTATAATTTTTCCTTTGGTATTTTCATAACTTGGGAGACTTCATGTATTAACTTTGCAGCAAGAAGTGCAGCACACAACTCTAAGCGCGGTATGGATATCTCTTTTTGAACTGGCGCCACCTTAGTTTTGGATGTAATCAGGTTAACAGCAACTTTACCGTCCTTGTCTTCAGTTTTCAGGTAAACAACTGCAGCATATCCAGCTTGGGAAGCATCTGCAAAGGTGTGTAGTCAACATGATCCTCTCTTTTTGTTTGCAGCCATCTTGGAACAATAAGCCTAGGAATATTTACCAGATCGTCTCTAAATTTCCACCATTCACGGAGGAGTTCCGACGGCAAGTTTTCATCCCAATCAAGACCAGACTTCCAAAGTGTTTGGATGAAGACTTTACCCACAAATATCACAGGTGCGATCCACCCGATTGGATCGTAAAGTCTTGCAATTTCAGATAACACAGATCTTTTAGTCACTGTTTCATTTTTCATAGGAAGTTGTAAATTGTATTCGAAGTTATCAGTGCTTTTGTTCCAAGATATACCCAATACTTTGACCACGTGATTAAATTTGAAACCAATAGTTTTATCTGTAAGCAAATTCTTAGTTTTAATGTGCTCAAGTAACTGATCATTATTGCTACACCACTTTTGCATTTCGAAACCTCCGGCTCTCATCAGGTTCGTCATTTGCTCATAAATCTCTATGGATTCCTCATAAGTCTCGCATCCCGATAGCAAATCGTCCATGTAATAGTCCTCAAGTGTGATCTGAGATGCTACAGGATACTTTGTAAACTCGTCCATTGCCAGCGTTTGCAAAGACTTAACCGCTAAATACGGCGCTGACGCCGTACCGAACGCCAGTCGCTTCATTCGAAAATGCTGTATTGGCTCTTTGGGATCTGATCTCCATAGAATGCACTGTAAGTCAGTATCTGGCTCCTGGACTATTACCTGGCGATACATCTGCTTAATATCCGCCACAATGCAGATCGGGTGTCGTCTCCATCTCATTAAGATATGGCGTAATTCCTGCTGTATCTTGGGACCGACGAGCAGTTCTTCATTTAAGGAAACATTGTTCTTCCCTTTGCATGAAAAATCAAAGACCAATCTCGTTTTGGTCGTCTCTTTATCTTCTCGCACAACTGCGTGGTGAGGAGCATACACTACTGTCGGATTTTTCACTTGCTCTTCCTCAACGATAGGAGCCATATGGTCCTGAATCAAATAGTCATCGATAGCTTTTGTATACTCTTCACGTAAAGATGGATTTCTTAAAAGCTTCTTCTCTAAGTATGTAAACCTCTTCAGCGCTATCTCTCTTGTATTGCCATGTAAACACTCTGGGTTTGCACTTTTGAAGGGTAGTCTCACCATGTAACGTCCGTTCATATCTCTCATTGTGGTCCTTTTATAAATTTCTTCGCACCTCATTTCTTCTTGTGTCATCTTTTTCTTGATTTTGTCTGGCTCTCTCTCTATCTCCCAGAACTTTTTCAGAAGCTCATCTTCATTAACTCGGATATAAAGACTGATAGGTAAAGAACATGCTCCAGGGAACTCGTTGTCGACTTTACCAGACAAAATCCAACCAAGTTCAGTATTTTGAGCAAGTGGACCACCTGGCTCTGCAGACGGATGTTTAATAAGACCCTCTTTAATTATCCCACTATGAACATCGACTCCTAAAATGACATCTATTTTACCAGGAGATCTATATTGTGGATCAGCTAGTGAAAGGTTATCAAGCTCAGGCCAATATAGATTTGCAGGTTTGCGCGAAGGCAGTAATGAAGTCAAACTCTTCAACATATAGGCGTCTCTAACTGCAAATGAAAACTCAGGATTAAGCAAAGACTCAATATTAAAGGATACCATGCACCTGGTTCTTGTTTCACCTTCACCTACACCGGCAACTATACCATTAACAGGAGTTCGATCAAGACCTAATGACTGAACGGTTGCCTCAGTGATCAAAGACACCTCAGAACCCTGATCAATTAACGCTCGGGCTAATTGGGAGTAGCCATTTGACGAAACAATTTTTATCAGGGCGGTTGCTAACAATTTACTCTGATTGCCCTGACAGCTCTCTTTGGCAAAATGAGCTACTACTCTCGACTCGGTATGATTATTAGGCTGTTGACTCCAAGTTTGTGGATTCTTCTTCTCAGACGGTTGCTGATTCTCTGACAGAACCGTAGGCGAAGTAGCTAGCGGTAGGATCGGAACCGCAGCAGCCACTTGTTGATCTCTCTCGTAATGTAGTGTAGTGTGATGACGTCGTCCACACCGGCGACAACTCATAGACTGATGACATCCTCTCACAGAATGACTCGATGATAAGCAGTTGAAGCACAAGCGGTTTGCTTGCACATACTCAGTCCTCTTCTCTGGGGACAGCCTCTCATATTGCTTACATTGGTATAGTGAGTGTCCTCCTGAACACATCACGCAAGTATTAATTGACACTTTCTTCTCGTTGTTGTTAACAGTGGAGTGAAATGACTTGTGTTTAATTATTTGTTTCGAAGTATTGTTCTGTGTAGCCTTTGATGTATTTTTTTGGCCTTCCAGCATCTCTAATGTTCGACATCTAGTCTCCAAAAAGCTCGCAAGTTGATTCCAAGATGGCAAGGTGTTAGGCTGAACATTCTGACTCACATACATTTCCCATTGCTTGCGTGATTCGGTATCAAGCTTAGTTACTACCAGATAGTTCATGATAGGATCACAAGTGTCAGTGTTGATATCAAGATTCTGTAGTGACTTGAGACACGCAGATGTATTATCGAGAAGTTGCTTCGTAGAGGTCGCTGACTCAGCAGTAATAGCCTTTTGGGAAAACAGACGCTTCATTACCTCGTTGCAATTGTATCTCTTGTTTGTGTAACGTTGGGTCAGTTTTGTCCAAGCATCTTGATAATTTGCATCAGTCACTGCTAGGTTTCTCAGAAGCAGCTCAGGTTCTCCAGACAGGCTACTTTTCAGGTAGTGGAGCTTTTGAACATCTTTTAAACTGGAATTGTTGTGAACGATCGAAGTGAACATATCGTAGATGCTCTGCCATTCGTCGTAGTTCCCGGTAAACTTTGGCAACTCTATTCTCGGTAACTTCACGTCAGGTTGCGGCTTTCCAGTGTTTCCTGAACTTGTCTCCGAATTATTACCAGAGTGGCTCGATTCAGTAGCTGGGCTGGTTGGAACAAGCTTCTCTAACTGCTCTAGCAGCATAGTCTTGAACGTCAAATATGTATCTTCACAACAGTCATACGCATCCTCGAGGAAGTACGCCAACAGCTTCTAATCGTCTCGTGAGGTGGCAGCAACAATCTCATAATGGTTGGTGTTGAATAGGTCCCAATTTGCCTTTAAGGTCTCTTCTCTAATTCGGATGTAGGGCACCGTAATTCTATCTTTCGGGGACTTTGTAAAGTTCTTAAATGCCTTTGAAATACGCTGACTAATCTCAGTTTGTTTTAGAATCATTGAGTTTATCTCCTCCATGTTGACGCAAATAAATGTCCAAATAACTTTAAAATTCACTGATAAATATTCTACTAATGTTCACCAAACACTCCAGCAACTATGTCCAAAACACTTTTAAAATACTAAAGAAAGTTCCACTGATCGAAAATTTTCTAAGTCCTATAATCAGTAAAAGTTAAAGTCCTATTATCAGTAAATTTTCTAAGTTCCAACACGAGTTAAATTTTTCTAAGTCTTTGGGACTCAGACAATCTTTCACTGCACACGAAATATTCTAAGTTCTAAACACTTTGCCAATTCTTACAGTTCACTCACAATTATTCTAAGTCTTTAACACTTGTAATTTTTTTCGTCACTTTACTCACTGTTACACTTATGTCCTTCTCGCTCCCGGGTTTCGGCACCACTTGGTGTCTAAACTTGCGGATGTTGAAATTAAACTCCAGATGTCACCAGTAGAGAAACAACTTTATTGCACAATAATTCTCAGACCCTATACGGTTTGCCGTGAACAAAAAGATAACGAGTTGTAATTCGACGCTAGCGACCTCTCTTGACATTTTTAAGTACTAAATACTAAGGTTAGAGTAGAACTATTAGAACTGAAATGTTTTTAGACAAGAGGTGTGTCAGGATCGCGCCAAATGGAAGTGCGTAGTCTCTGCCTACCCCTCTGGGAGACAGGCGTGAGTGTTTATGTATGTAAAAAAATACTCTGGTATTCCCACTGAAGTCATGTAGTGCCATTGTATTTTATGTCGAGTTAATTTTTTTCTGAATTTTTCAGTCGAAAGGAAGCCTACGGTAGAGTTCAGCTATCGGCATGTACATAATTAAAATGATTTAGAATAAAAAATTTAAAGCAATAGTAATGAGGAAGTAAATGAAAATTATTAAAATTTCTAGGTAAGAATTATTACAGTAAATTATGCATTTGGATACTGTAACAGGTAGAGCGATGTAGGCACGTGTTTGTATCTCGCTTTCGTGAAATTTAAGGATTTAGTTTGTTGTAAAGAAAGATAGTAAATTCCTGACAGAAATATCAAATAACTGATTTTGCTATAAGAAGTTGCACTTACGATCACTACACCATGCAGTCATTTCTGTTTCTATTTCTCAATTAAACGTAGCAGTTATTCAAGGAGGGTAGATTTTGTTTGAGTTTTTGATAGCTCTAAATGAAACTAATTTTTTACTAATAGAAAAGATGGATGGGTGCTGCCATCTGTTTGGGATCCTTTTATAAATAAAATGGAATCCACACCCAAGCACACCAATGCAAGACTTCAAGATTTTATAAGCTCATTCTGCGTACATCGGACCTAAAATTTATATTCAAAATCTGAAGGTAGCTGGGCTAACTATGACATCGGGACGTCAAACACCTCAGTCTCCCCGTGACCATGGGTGCAGTAAAGCACCAGAAACCTCGGGAATTAAAAAATTTAATTAAACGCGATACAATCAATGACAATGACTTGGCTGCTAGTGTGTATGTCTCAGACAGACAGACAAAAAACACAATAAATGATTTTCATGATCAGCAATCGCATTAATGACCACTAGACCAACAAGATATTTAGTTCCTTATTTGTAGATGACAAATTTATATATATATATATATATATATATATATATATATATATATATATATATATATATATATATATATATATATATATATATATTAATTATTTTATCAGTGTTTTGGTTTTTCACAAAAAAAATCTAAGTATTTTGAATAAAATGTAGCCTAGATCCCTTCTGGAATTGCTTTCTATCTGTTAGTAGTTTCAACACAATTGGTTCAGCCATTCCGAATATTAGTCCAGACAGACAGACAGGCAGACACAAATAATTAAAAAAAATATATTTATTGATATAAACCCAGATAACCCCTCAGCTAAACAGAAGTCAGTTGTTTCAATATAATAGACAGATACTTCAATTTTATTAATATGTATACTGTATAGATAATACTACCATGGCTCTCCTTCACTTTAATTTTAAAATGCTTTTATAATCTTGAAATCATTTTACAATTATAAAACTACAGATTTTGAGACTATTATTTAAATATTTCTTTCAATATAAGACAATAATTTAAATATTTCTCTTAAACTATATTAATTTAAAATTATTTGAAGTCTACAAAATTACATCAAATGTTAAGTTCGACCCTACACAACTCAAATTATTTTCTCCGAGGGACCAAATATAAATTTTATTTGTGCTTGATTTTGTTTTGAACAATATAATGCAAATTTCGTTGAACATAATAGGATATAGGATATTTTCATTTGACCGCCGCTAGTTGTCGGTCGGCAGGGCAGGAGAATCTATTACGGCGTTTTGTCCCGTGGCTGTTGCAAGAGGCCACATTAAAAAATTCTAGCAAACTGTGGCTTCGATAGACAGTGGTATAAGATCTAATTTAACAACTTCAACATATCGCCAATTTCGTCGATAAACTTTCGTTTAGGGCGTTGCAGACTTTATTTGAACAAATAAGAAATATACGAAGATGTTACTCAAGGTGGTAAATTCATTTGTATGCGGTGCTAAATTCATCCAATCCAAACTAAACTCGAATTTCATGGACCTATCACAAGGAACAGTTTTATTAGAATGGCGTCGGCGCTTTGCTTCCAGCCCAGCTTTTGCCTGCTAGCGTAAGACTGAATCGTTTGTTTAGTACCAAATAATTAGCAAGGTTTCGATGCAGGTTTTTCTGTAGAATAAGGTTCACTAACGAGTACACAGTTCACCTGACGGTTAGTGGAAGCTGCGACAAATAGTCACCTACATTTATCGTAGATTAAAAACCGAAATATAGATACCTTGTTATCCCAGAGGACTAAGATACAATGCCTTGTTTCTAGTAAAACCAGTTTCTAGTTCTTACACTCGTCATTCATTTTAGGCTGGTATTCTGTAAGAGCGTTGTCCTCCCCCAGTCAAACCGATCGATCACTGCAACCTTTTAATAAGTGGCGTTAGAAAAAACTGACCCTTTGGTCTTTTGTTAAAAACTAACAAGTACACAAAAGAAATAACTAGCGCAGAGTTGCAGTATTGGACTTTTCCAGTTATTACTTTAAAATAGGACACGGCAAAGAAAGATACATACGAAGTCTTGGAATACATTAAATTTAAAAGTCATATATCGACAACGGAAGTCACGACGAGGTACAATTCAGTGCTAACAATGCCGACTCTACAAATTGCAACGGAACTTGAAATTAGTTTTCTGATTCCAATTTTGCCGGTTTATTCGTGCTCTTAACACAGAAGTAAAATATTTTAATAACTTAAACCTATTAATTATACCATATTAATGCATCAAGTTTCTCATTGTGTGAAGTCGAAATCGTATTAAATTTAAACTCCCTCGAAACACAGCTTATTTTATTAACTTAGGATTTGGTTTTTTGAGGTAATATTAAACGGTTTAGGAAAAGACTCAGTTTGACAGTAACTCTCTTCCTATAATGATAAATGAATATAGGATAGTTCATCGGTTTTGCCGATATTTCATCAAATGACTACAATTTTAAAGAAGTTCCTTGTTTGCCCCAAATTACAAACCCCCCTCCCTGAATTTGTGGAGCAAAAGCAGGATGAATTTTTGCAAAACAATGTACGCCCAACCTCATAGATGTCACAGTGGACACAGGCCGGTTAGGGCCGCAAGCTCTTGAATTGTCCGATTTTACTTTTTTTATCATATGATACCTAAAGATAAAATCGAATAAGTGAAATGTGTTCGCAATATGCGTTCAAAAATAATAAGCATTTTTTATTTTATATTAGTTTTATCCGGTGTAAAGTCCCGTATAAAGACAGTTGGTATGATACGTGTTTTTGTCTTTATAACTTTTGTCCGCTGATCTGTCCAATATTCAATTATTATAATATGATATTGTTGCCGTGCATACTTTTCAGTAAATTTACACACTGCTAAAAATATGTAAAGTTTTTGTTAGATTAAAAAAGAAACAGAAAAATATATCGGCAAACTCAAAACCACGTTAAGAATAAAACAAAACGTAAGAGCGTAGAGCCGTCCATAAATTTATAATATGAATTTACTTTTATTGAAAGTATATGATCACAAGATTTTTCCATACCAGAGAAGCAATTTATGCGATAAAGTTCCATGGATATTGCTTCCCCTTTTTCCTTATTTATTAGATTTATAGCCGCCTTTCAACACAATTTTGTCTCGTTTATTCCTTACTTTGTCAAACGTTTAAGCACCATTAGTCCTCTTAATTTCATTAATAAGTGTATTTAATTAAGATTTGTTTCATTAATAAATCTTAATTTAAAAATGATGGCGGTATATGAGAGTCCATCAAAATATTTAATCTAGTAGTTGTAAAAAGCGACGAAAATTGTGAACGAAGTGATAGGTGGCTAATCCATCGCCTACACAATCACAAACTTAACGCAAACTATGTGTACTAGAGCGCAGTTGACTTACTCTTTTTTATTATAAGTCTTACATAAACATGGGCAAACACACAGGCTTTCAGTGAGTTCATTTTCTTATTAAAATGAGAAACGAGCGACGGGTGACGGATCCACCGGACCTTATTACCATTTTTTTTTAAATAGAGGGCTACAGATACGTTGTCACTTCTGAGAAATAAGTTGGGATGCCTCACAGCTTTTAATTTGACTGGCTCACTTATTCTTAAATATTTAATTTCTCAGACATGTAGATTTTCGAATGTCGATGTTTTTTTTTCATTACCCCCGGACACTTCATTGGGACACACACGTGCATATAAAAGCTAGTCAGATGGCTAGTCTACACTGAGACTGGCCGCCTAACCCAATATTGGTCTGGGAGAAATTATTTTGTATTTTTATAGGATATGGGTAACAAACGAGTACACAGTGCACCTGATGGTAAGTGAATATTATGTGTATTATGACATATATGTGTGTTAAGATATCTATGTTTACGGACCACATAATATATGTCTATCCTCGATTAAGAATCAAAATGCAGTTTTCAGCCGTCAGGACTAAGATGGAATGCCCCGTTTCCAGTTGGAAGGATCTTCGGTTCTCTACACTCACCATACAAAAAACAGCAGCATTAGGCTCTTATATTTAGCTGGTATTCTGTGAGAGCGTGGGCATTCTCCGGTCGTGCCGTCCCATTTTTTCTACAACCATAATCATCCATCCATTACAGCCCTTCACAAGTCCATTGCTAAACATAGGCCTCCCCCAAGGAATGCCACAAAGCACGGTCCTGAGCCACCTGCATCCATCGACTTCCTGCACATCTCACCAGGTCGTCATTCCATCTAGTGGGGGTCGCCCAACACTTCGCCTGCCGGTACGAGGCTGCCACTCGAGAACCTTTTCTCCCCATTGGTTGTCGGTTCTTCAACTTCAAGCTATACGGCCGGCCCATTGCCACTTCAGCTTACTAATCCGTAATCCTATGTCGGTCACTCTGGTCCTACTGCGGATATCCTCATTTCTGAGTTTATCACGCAGAAAAACTCCGAGCATAGCCCTCCCCATAGCTTGCTGAGCGACCTTGAGCTTCCTCATCCGGCCAGCAGTGAAGGAACACGTCTCAGTTCCGTATGTAATCACTGGCAACACGCACTGGTTGTACAGTCTCGTTTTCAAGTTTTGAGGTATACCTGACGAGAAGATGTGCCGTAATTTCCCGAACGCTGCCCAACCGAGTTGAATCCGTCAATTGACCTCTCGGTCGAAGTTGGACTTACCTTTTTTTTTTTTTTTTTTTTTTACATGGGGAAATGCTTACGCATACCCGCCTCGCGGGGGCAAGGACGGGTTATGTCGGACTCGCACCGACTAAAACCCCATGGTGTTCCACTCTCGTCGCATATTGGCAGGGCCACGGGAACGCTTTCGCACACTTCCGCGGCCCCACCTGCGCCGGCCACCCCATGGCGCCCCTCCTCGGGAGAGGACCACTCCTCCCCCATCTCCTTCTCCGGTAAGGCGCACCAGAACACATGGCGCGCCCTCCTCCTCGGCCTCCAATTTCATATGCGCAACAGACGCCCCCGTGTCCGATGCGCGAAGGCCATGGGGCCAGGAAAAACTAGCACTAAGAAGCACCAGCCTTCCCGACCCCAGCGGCGGATCTGGTCTATGGCTCCGCCGCCAACCAAGATTCGGCTGCGGAGGGTAGGGAGAGCGGCGCCTCGCAATACCGACACTCCTCTCCCCCCGCAGCCCCACCACCACCGCATCATTCAACGGTGCGGCCCCGTCTGAGTCGCGGAGGATAGGGCGAGTGGCGCATCGCCATACCAACACTCCTCTTCCTCCGCGACTCCACCTCGGCTGCAGCGGTAGAGGGTTGCGGACTCCCCTCTCACCATAGCCCCCCGACACACATCCGAAGTGGGCTTCCCAAGCCCACTCGGAGTGGCCACCTCGGGCCGGCCCTACACCTCGGGCCAGCCAAGGGGTTCCTCTTCGTTCACCGTGGTTGACCAAGCCACGGCTACTAAGCCCCCCCGCCACGACAAGGCGGGACTAAAGTTGGACTTACCTAGTCTGACTATTTGTCCCAGTCCAGTATACTCGTCAACAACTTCGAGCTTAGTGCTCCCAACAACTACCGTCATAGGTGTGACATGGACATTAAACAAGATCTTTGTTATGTCCATGTTCATCTTAAGACCTATCCGTTGGGAAACAATATTGAGGTCATTGAGCATAGTGCTTAGGTCCTCCAGCGATTCTGCCATAAGGACTATATCATCGGCAAATCGAAGGTGAGTGATGTACTCGCCATTGATGTTGATACCGAATCCTTTCCAGTCCAGAAGCTTGAAAACGTCTTCCAATGCAGCGGTGATGAGTTTCGGGGATATGATGTCACCCTGTCTTACACCTATCTACAATTGGATAGGTTTCGTACTCTGGTTCTGTACTCGGATAGCCATCATAGCCCTACTATACAAGAACTTCAGCACTTCGATACACCGACAGTCAACTTGGCACCACTGAAGGGACTGCAGCACCGCCCAAATTTCGACGGAATCAAAGGCTTTCTCATAGTCCACATACACCAGCCATAGTGGCAAATTGTACTCCTTTGACTTCTGTACAATTTGCCGAAGGGTATGTATGTGGTCTATGGTGCTAAAGCCTTTTCGGAAACTGGCTTGTTCGGGAGGCTGGAAGTCGTCAAGTGTGCGCGCGAGACGATTCGTAATGACTCTCGAAAACAGCACGTAGACGCGGCTCAGAAGGCAAATCGGTCTGTAGTTCATCAAGAGAGCGTTGTCGCCTTTCTTGAAGAACAAGACCACCACACTTCTGCTCCACGCCTCCGGTGTAATGCCACCATGGAGGACGGAATTAAAAAGCTTCTGAAGGATTTCAAGTACCGGTTTTCCACCCGCTTTCAAAAGCTCCGCTGTAATTCCATCCTCGTCTGGGGCCTTGCCGTTTTTAAGGTGCTGGAGAGCCATTCTAATCTCGCTCAGACGGACGTCCGGGATATCATCGGAATAATGTCGGACAAGACTCGCTCTTGGATCGTTACTCACACTTGCGTATGGCTCCAACGATGACGTGTACAGCTGCCCATAGAACCTCTCAATCTCACTCAAAATCTCAGGTGCCCCGGAAACGATGCTGCCACATTCTGTCTTCAGCTTTGACAGTTGGCTCTTTCTGGCAGACAGATCTCTGGCAAAGACTTTGAAGCCTTGGTTTCGCTCGATCGCTTCTTCAATACGAGCTGTATTGAAGTTGCGTAAGTCCCGCAGACAGATGGTCGCCCACCCGGTAATAGAGCAAGTTGCCGGATTCGAGGATTACCTTTTCCTCCCCCTCTCTTCGGACTTCGGATAATCCTATAATATGCCAGCGTAACTTGTCTATGTATTCTTCCAGCTCCACAATCTTCTCGTCAGTCCTCAGGGTGCGTGCGTTGTATGTTGCCAGGTCGAGTCGTCGTAGGTGGCAACCGAACCTCCACCGGAGATTCTTAGCACCCCCTGCCCCGTCGTTACCATGGTCGCCACCGTAGCCAAGAATAGCGGGGCCGCCGGGGACTGGGGCCGTCTCTTTGTTACATTCATTCATAGGGGGGTATTTGCCATAGTTGCCACGCTTGGCGAGCGGGTTGGCAACCGCAGTTTTGTTATCGTATTTTTGCTGTTATCAGGAAGATGCTGCTACCCATCTCCTGCCTGTTTCCCTTTGTCGCCTTTCACGACACCCACGGGGAGATATGGGGTAGTGGATATTCTTAACCGCTACTACACGGCAATAGTTACAGAATGTCTCTACAACCATAATATAGTTACAGAATGTCTCTACAACGTCTATTGCAAGAAATAATGTATGAAATGTTTAGTCATAATGCTAAGTGACATAAAATTGTTTTTATGATAAACCATTACAATACTATTACAGCCTATCAAAAATAAATATAAGCCTCCCCATAAATTGCCTCATACGGAGGATATCTGCTATAGTCTCGTTGCATAACAAGGGAGTTGGGAACCGCAGTTTTTTTATTATTTCGCGATTTTATCAGGAGATGCTGCTATCATCCGGTTTTAATTCCCTCTGTCACCTCTTACGACATTCTTACTCTCATATACATATTTCAACAACTAGTAACCTATATATATATATAACATTTTGGGGGCTCGTATGGTCGTAATTCTTTCCTTTCTAACGTCTTGAACAATTTTGCTGAAATTTTATGGGGTTCTTAAGGGATCACCTCGATGGTTTTTAACTATAGTTTGACTTGGTTGATGGCGCTGTGGTCAAGATGCAGAAATCATTATTCAAGCCGGGGCAGATTGCTTGTTTTTTAGTAAAATTTTAAAAGACATTTCCAATACTGAGATTTTTAAATCATACTATTTATTATTGATTATGCCTTTTATTATTACTGCGCAAGAAAGTCAAATCAATTTATAAGTTATGAGTGTCACAAGAAATGTAGTTTAGATATTTTAAGTTTGTATATAAATAACCTGTCCTCAACCTTTATCAGCGTAATACCTACCTTTATCATTTGTCCTCAAACAGATTGCACCATTTCGTGGATTTTTTTAATATTTCTCATAGGATAAAATATTATTCGGATACCTAGACGTGCATGTATGAAGAAGATAATGAATCTGAAAGAAGAGAAAGAGGTATGTAAGGACCGTGATACTTGGCGATCTGTTCTCTCTGGCTACCCCGTCAGGGATTGTGCGTGTATATAACTACAAGTATGTATATGGATAGTACATCCATCTCAGGAATCTCGGCTCGAATATATCTGCATATTTTCGATACCGATACACAAATGCCGTAAATTAACAAAGATAATATTAATTTCTCTACAATTGGTATGTAGGTACAGCCTCGTAAGGCCCAATGTGATTAATATAAAACTAAACTGCCCGTAAACAACAAAAAAATTTAAATAATTACCTCATTTAATATTACTGTATAGATTTGAAATGTAGCGCCATTTCATTTTGTTATTTTTCTGAGGATTGAAAAAAACCACCTGAACTTTTGATAGTTTAGCATTTTGTCATTAACAAGTGACTGAAAGCCGTTTTTTTTGTCAAAGGTGTCAGGTGAAAGCAGTTAGCAAGTCGTGATGAGTATAATCTTATTTTATATTTGTAATCTTTCAATAGTGCAGTATTGTTTTATGGGACATTAATAACGAAACAATAAACATTTATGACAGATATTTATTTCTCTTCAAAGTCCCTTATATTCATATTCATATTCATTCATATATTATACTGTCGTTAATTATTATGTCATTTTAAATCACAAGGGACCCTATTTCTAAATATTGTCATAAATATTTTGTAATTTTAATAACACTGCGGGTCATACTATACTTATGAATATCATCTTCATTTTTACATAATTCGACAGTGAAACAAGGTGGCCGATTTCAACATATTTAAATATTTTTTGTTTTAGCCTTACAAGAAATCGCTATCGATGGTATATTAAATAATTCTGGTATCGAAGATTTTCTTCAAAGTGATGAAGATTGTGGCGATCCATCTAAGAATGATAAAACCCGTAAAATAATAGATTGTCAAGTGTATCAGATAGCGGTTGTGACTCTGAAACTAAAGAGAGCTTTTTACGTGGTAGAGCCATGCTGCAGCTATATTAGTAGTACAGTTGTAGCACGAATGGGTTGGCTCGACCAGGGACGGACCACGCTCTCACAAAATACCAGCGTAAAATAGCAAGTTAACACTGTTGTGTTTCGTATGGTGAGTGTAGAGAACCGGAAACCCTTTTTAATGAAAAAGAGGCATTCCATCTTAGTCCTCACAGGTGACAACGCATCTGCATTTTGATTCGCAAACGAGGATAGCAGATGTAGATAACTATGGGCCACAGCAACCACTTACCATCAGGTTGACTGTGTGCTCGTTTGTCACCCTATATTATAAAAAAGAGCAAGCAATCCCGGGCTTTGTTCAAACAGAAATTTTATATATGGTACACCCGAGCGTATAAAAGCAAACGTGAAAAGAAGGATAACCAGCAGCTCCATCACAGGATAGTTCTAGGTTTTCCAAGTAGGTTGAGAAGAAGTTTATTTCCAAAAAACTACATTTATTAATTGGCGTTCTTAGTTGAAGTGTTTATCAGAAAATTCTGATAATAATTATTAGTCTTCTGTTCAGAATGGAGGACATAGCTTAAATATATGTAAAGAAGAGCTTATATTTATATTGGCACTAGCTTTTTAATGGCCAGTTTAATTTTTCTCTATATTAGGATGTAACCCTTATAAATTTTTAGTCCACCTAAAAGTAAGTGGCTACTGCAGACCATAAACACCGAAGCCAACTTCAAAATAGGAACACTACAGATTTTTTGTCATTTCTGAGCACTAAGATGGAATGCCTCACTGCCTGTATTTATACTGGCTCTCTATACACTTCACACCAGAATACAGCAGCAGTGCAGCCACTGTCATTTGGCACCAGAAATAGGGAAATTATAAATAAGGAAATAACTTTTGATAGTAAGGAAACAAGCAGGAGTATACTAACAATGCCAACCCTACAAATTGGAATGGAACTTGAAATTAGTTCGCAGACTCCAATTTCGTCTCTAGATTTAGAATTTTTTTTTTGCTGTGGCAACCCCGGTGACAAACAGTTAAATAATTGGGCTCCCAAATAATTTCGTAAAAATAAATATTGTAATTGATAATTTCCACCTCAAATTTAAGTTATAGTTGTTAATTACGAACAAATTGTATTGTGTAATAAATAAAAGTGGTAAATATTTAAATAAATAAATTTTTAGTGCCTCTCAACTTAAAGTGACAGCAGCTAACGAACATCGTTTAAAAATTACTGTAATTCTTGTTATCCCTTTTAATATCTACGATATATCTAAGTGTTGTTGTTTTTGGATTTCATTTTGAATTGTTTTCTTAATCTGAGATCTGTAATTATAGTCCTACAATTGGATATTTGCTTACTCTGTTCCCTTGATTTTCCATCTTTGTTTTATTTTACTATTTAAAATACACAGTAAAATGAATACTCGCAACGCCAAAACGCGCCAGATGGAGAACCAACTTCATCTTGTGCTCCAAGAAATGAGGGCGTCCAGGGAGTAGTGTGAGCTGTTACTGTTACTTAAAGAAAGGGATGACAACGAAAAGGAAATAATAAGTATAATTTCGAAAAATACACAGTTGAAAAGTGATATGGTTAAGTTACATAGAGACTATACAGATATTTTAAAGGAAAGGGATCAGCTCCAGGGGACAGTCGATGAGTTTGACTGATGCAGCAAAGAATATGAGGAATCCCTCAGATTAATTGCTGCATTGAAAATTAACTGAAGCTAATGAGCAAATTTCACAATTTAAACAATACATTGATAACTTGCAAGCACTTAAAACTCAGAGTCTGTTCGAGGAGCTCGTAGAATGTAAATCTCATAAAACGTTGCAACCCTCCACAACAATAGATTTGACTGACGATTCTACTACATCAAGAACAGCAGAAAGGATTACAAGCAGCATAAGGAAATAAAGAAAATATATAAAAATTAATAAATATATTAGGAAAGTACAAAAATTATTAAAAACTAAAATTAATATTAAAAATTATACAAATGTATGTAAGGAGAAGCAAGAGTTAATTACTAAAATTAAATTATATTCAATTGAGGTGGAAGACATGAAAAATTGTTATGAGACTGAAATAGTGTCTTAACTCAGAAATTTTATCACTTCAAACTTCATTACAAAGTATGTCAAATAAATATAAATCTGCAGGGAATGAGATAAAAGAAAACATACTGGCCATGGATAATCTGGTAAAGTCATGCAAATATAACGAGGAACGTTTTGACTCCTTATTAAAATATCAAAATGAATATCAGCGCTCACTGTCAGGTTCTTTAGGGACAGTGTGTGTTAATAATATGACAAGCAGTAATATTTCATTTTCTTTACCTACACTCTATGATAGTACCATAACAAAGCAGATAAATTTAAAAAGTATTCATATAATGAAAAAAATAATGTAATTGTGTATAGTAATGGCATAAGCAAAAACTTGGGTATATCATTGAATAACTGTTTAAAAACGCAACAGATAAGTAATTACTGCATGCCTGGAGCATCATTCAGTGATATTATGAATAAAATTTTAACTAGTAAATTTAACCCTAATAGTATATTAATAATTTTTGTTGGGAGAAGAGGCAATATGAACAAGAATCAATTATTAAAATATATTGAATATCTCAATAACATAAATATGGTTAAAGTTATCTTGTTTGTTAGGCGGGAAACCCAATTTATGTTCTATCGTTATAGTTGTACCCCTTCATTAAAATTTGGATAATGCACTTCATACTCCATATCATAATTAACAAAGCAATGACATTTATATATGATTAGGTAATTCGCTCGTTTCTTTGACGGAATGTATACATTTAATATAATCAGTAATTAAAATATATTGAATATCTCAATAACATAAATGTGGTTAAATTTATCTTGTTTACATTGCCTTACATAGAAGGTTGACCACAGGAAAATAAACTAAGACATAATTTAAATTTAATGATGCATAACTTGACATGTAACAATAACTTAAATTTGGCATTTAATTGTAAGAATAATAATGATAAATTTCATTTGATTGATATTAATAATTTAATTAAGAAGTTTTTGACAAGAGATAGGTATTACATATCAAAGTATAGTTTAAGACTGGTAGCAAATACGCTATCTTAGTATTTATATTTTAACTCAGCCAATGATTTGGCTACCTTGACACCTGCTTCTTTTGAGCAACAAAATAATTTTACATTTGATTTGGAACCAGTTCCAAGTAATTTAAATTAGATAATAAGACAATGGAGGTAATCTCTAGCAAAGATAATTTAAATAGCTTAGAATGCAACTTACCAATACATAATTATGCAATTTCACAAAATAACAATAATAAAAACTGTATCAACCTGATGCATCAAAATATACAAGGTATATTAGGCAAAGAATTAGAAATTGAATTATTTTTAAATAGTAACAGTATACATATTTTATGTATTAAAGAACATTGGTTGAAAGATTACAACTCTATAATATATAAGTTCAGTAATCACCAGGTGGTCAGTTCGTTCAATAGAGATACTAAATTACGTGGTGGCTCCTTAATATTAGCTAAAAAGTCCTTATCATGTAAAGAACGTAAAGACATTGTGAGCATCTCTGTTGAGTGTACTGTAGAAATGGCATGTGTTGAGCTTGAGCACCTTATTGTTGTCAGTGTTTACAGACCCCCGTGTTGAAGTTATGATACTTTTAAAAAAAATTATGGAAGAAGTTTTAGTTAAGCTTAATAAACAGAATACATCTCTTGTAGTGTGTGGAGACATTAAAATCTGGAAACTTCTTCCATCAGTACTAAATTTTGTTCTTTGTTCATATCCTATAATCTTAATAATTTATTCTTTGAAGCTACACGTATTGCAAGGTGTAGTGCAACTTGTATTGATAATATTTTTACAGATGTTGTACCAATCAAGAAATCAGTAATTCAAAAACTTAGTTCAGATCACTGTGGACAACTGGTTTCGTTACCTTATATGCACAAAAAACAGGTAATTGAGAAAATTGTGTTTGTTCCTATTAATGCAAAACGCCTGGAGAGATTTAGAAGTAATATGGTAAAAAACCTTCCATCCCTTTCTTATAAAAACAATGCAGACTATTTATATAGAGATTTATTTACCTTTATAAACAATGAATTTAATAAAACATTCACTTCTAAAACATTCTCCAGAAACAGTCGCAAAACATTTAATGAGTGGGCAATAGTAGGAATTCATAAAAGCAGACGAAGGTTATATGACCTTTACCATGAAAGATCGTATAATCTTTCCGATGCTTTTAAAGAATATGTAAAAAATTATTTTAAAATGTTTAAAAGAGTTTGCTCCACATCCAAATCATTACATATTAGTAACAAAATTAAGACGGCTAAGAATAAAATTAAAATGACGTGGAGTATAATTAACAGCGAAACCGGTAAAGAGAAACCTCGTAACTCAAACTATCAATTAAAAATTAATAATGATTTGACTAAATCAAATCAAGAAGTTGCAGCGGTGTTTGAGAAATATTTCACTGATGTTCCTATCTTGACAACAGAGTCATTGAATACTTCTCCAACTGTCGCCGAGTCATTACTTAAACAGAATGTTAATACCTGTTTAAAAGAATTTAGATTTGAAAAAGTATTACCGCATAATATTGTAAAATACTTCAAAACCATTGATGTAAAGAAAACCGCAGATTTGTGGGGAATTTACGTTACAGTGATTGCGTTCATAATAGATATAATTGCACCTCATCTTGCTATTATTTTTAATACTTGTATCGATTCTGGTGTGTTTCTTGATTTAATGAAGTAATACCTTTATTTAAATTTGGTAGTACATTTAGACCCCGCTAATTATAGACCTATTTCTGTGCTACCAACTCTAAGTAAAATTTTTGAAAAATAATTTTGGATCAATTGTAAATTTTTTTTAATACAAATAAATTAGTTCATAAAAATCAATTTGGTTTTACAAGGGGTCGCTCGACGTCTGACGCAGGTTTTGAGCTTATGAAATATATTTTAATCCCTGGGAGAACTCACAAGATGCCTTAGGTATTTTGTGTGACCTTTCCAAGGCTTTCGATTGTGTTCATCATGATACATTAATCAGGAAACTACAAGATTACGGTGTAAAAAATTTGGCGCTTAGACTTATTACTTCATATTTAAGTAACAGAACTCAAAAAGTCGTCATTAAAGGTAAATGTTCCTTCGGATGGGTAGTATCAATGGGCGTTCCTCAGGGCTCGATTCTTAGCCCATTTCTGTTCTTAATCTATATAAATGACTTACCTTATCTTGTAGGGGACAATCACGATATAGTATTATTTGCTGACGATACCTCTTAAATTTTCAAACTGAAACGGCAGTCAAGTAAATATGACAATGTAAATAATGCTCTATCGAAATTAGTACATTGGTTTAACGCTAACAATTTGCTCTTAAACGGCAATAAGACAAAATGTATTAAATTTACAATACCTAATGTAAAACATTCGAAAACCAATGTGCTCTTAAATGGGGAGAAGTTGAGTCTTGTGGATACCACTATTTTTCTCGGTTTTACTATTGACGCGAAACTTCAATGGGGCCCCCATATATCTAAATTAGCATGCAGACTTAGTTCTGCAGCATATGCTGTAAGAAAGATTAGAAGTCTCACAGATATTGAGATAGCTAGGTTAGTATATTTTAGTTACTTTCATAGCGTACGGGCGATTTATAATCTAAATTGTAGTAAAGAGTCTCTCAGAGAAAATTTTAAAGAAATAAACATATTAACTTTGGCATCGCAATATATTTATGAAAATATAATGTATGTACATATAAACATAAATAGATTTAATAAGAATAAGGATGTTCATACCTTAAACACAAGGAACAAACATAAGCTTGTAATTCTAGTTACTAGACTCCACAGAATTAGTACTTCATTTATGGGGCAATGTATACGCTTTTACTACAAAATCCCAGAACATGTTCAAATATTGTCAATAAACAAGTTTAAAAGTTTTATTAAAGAAAAACTGTACAAAAAGTGTTATTATAATATCAAGAAATACATGAATGAAAATAACCCCTGGGAATAAGGTGATCGCCACCATGCTGGTTCTAAGAAAATTCATTTAAAATTGTATAAACAAAATTATTGTTAAGTGAAATTATGTTTAAAAAAAAGTCCTGCTGGGTTTCTTGCTGGTTCTTCCCAGGACAGAGGTATTTTCCGAACCAGTGGTAAATAAAATAATGATTTTCAGTAAGTATTATGAAATAATCCATATTAAATAAAAATCATTCTCTTCTATTCTAAAATCATTGTGCAAAATGAAATAGATTCAATAAGTCACGGTACATAATATTAAATTGCTTTCAATGTGTTGGTTAATCTATTACATAAAAATCGTAAAAAAAATATATTTAATACTAGCTGGTACCAGGCATGTTGCTGCCGCAGAAGAAATAATTGCGGAAATACCGTTATAAATTTGGAGGAGTTATATTCTTTAATTAGGAATTATAATACATTCATTGAAATTGAGTAATTATACACACACACACACACACACACACACACACACATATATATATATATATATATATATATATATATATATATATATATATATATATAAATTTAACGATACGATAAGCGCGGCACCTACTGTAAGTTAAATGTTCTATGCCTATTACCTTCGCGTAAATGCAAGCAATAAGTTGACAATTTTTTACCGCAATTTGATGAACGGTATGGCATCGCATAAAATACGAACAAAAAATGTTTATATTTTTACGTGGTAGATCCATGCTGCAGCTGTATTAGTAGTATAGTTGTAGCACGAATGGGTCGGCTCGACCGGGGAAGGACCACGCTCTCACAGAATATCAGCGTAAAATAGCAGCCTAATGCTGCTGTGTTTCGTATGGTGAGTGTAGAGAACCGGAGACCCTTTTTACTGGCAAAGAGGCATTCTATCTTAGTCCTCACGGGTGACAACGCATCTGCATCTTGAGACTTTATTGAGGATAGATGTAGATGTCTATGGGTCACAGTAACCACTTACCATCAGGTGGACAGTGTGCTCGTTTGTCACTCTATCCTATAAAAAAATATAAAATAACTAATAATTGATTTTTATATTACACGGGCAGAGATTAGTACATAAAAATGTACTCCTCTACTTCCTCCGTGGATGATGACGCAAGAGTAAATATTTCCTTAATATACAATCCATGTCTACCACAGCCTGGTTCTTTTTTTTTTCAAAAATTAATTATTATAAAAATCTAAAAGCCTTCAAAAACTATTAAAACTGCTCCAGTGCGTTTTTGGCGGAATTTATATGCCTTGAAATATTTTATTCCTCAGACATGCAGGTTTTCTTTTATCGCTAAGAATATGGTAAGCCAGCATATTAAATTGCAATAAAGGATCTCTGCTGTCGCCAATGGGATCGCCCTCAGGTTTATCTCTTACTGTGAAATTTATAGCGCTTATTAACTGATTTATCACGGCAATTCATAATTTGAATATGTCGGTACTATACAAGCACTGCGGTTGCTTTAAATATGCATTTTAAATAAATAGGTATGTTTTAAGGCACTTTACCAAGCGACACGCGAAAAGGTTAGTTTTATTAGAGAAGGAAAGGTGACAAATAAGCACACAGTCCACCTGATGGTAAGTAGATCCTTTGACGTATAGACACTAACATTTATCATTGCTTAAGAATCAAAATTGAAATGCGTTGTTACCCTGAGGACTATAATGGAATGCCTCGTTTCCAGTAAAAAAGGTTTCCAGTCCTGCCTGTACTACATTTACCATACGAAACACAGCAGCAATTTGCTGCTATTTTGCGTTGGTATTCTGTGAGAGCGTGGTCTTTTCCCGGTCGAGCGGACTCGTTCGTGCTGCAACATACATCTGCAGTGTGGCTCTACTACATACAAGTTAATTATCAACTTATAAGACATGATGCAGCCGCTATATACGTTTTAAATTACGAATATTTTCCCTCACGCAGGTTGTTTCTAAAAAAAGATTATTTTTATCATTTGTTTTTGCGTAAATTTGTTTTAAGTCTGACTCCCTATCTACTCGTAGTTTTAATTTTGTAAATGGGAATCTAGAAAACTGAGTTCTGACACCTCTTTATCTTCTTTGGATTGGCGTTTAAAATAAATAATGTTTACTCGATTTGAAGCTTAATACTCGTACTTAGCTCTGTAATCCTTTTGTGCCGTATGCTTTAAGCACGTTACGTGCGACTTAATACGTCTATTGATTACTGTGAGCACATAGTCGCTTCACTCGGAGCGTATAGGATCGACGTCTTCTCAATTAATCGATGATCCTTCTTACAACACTAAACTCGTATTTCGTTGGATTATCACTTTCCAGTATAGTGCATTATATTAGTTCAAGCAAGCTTTAAGATTGGAAAACGTAATTTTTACTGGTTCAAAAACACATTAACACAATAATTTTCGCGTCGTTATCCCAAAGAGGGACATGCTCGTCGGTTAATGGTAATCTTAATTTGGCCCATCTTCAATATATCACCAACTTGGGCGTTAAACTTCCGTTTATGATGTCACTTGCCGATTCTGCCACTCACCTCTACAAATTAATTTTTTTTCACTCTTTCCTCATTCATTATCTATGTTTGTATTCTATGTTTCTGTTGTATGTATCTATATGTTTAGAAACCACCGAAGTATTCCTTTCTTAATCCAGGTCACAACATCTTCTTGCAAACCAAACTCTTCTTCTACCACATAATTTGTCACCCTATCATTCAGAGTCAGCATTCACATAATCCAAAATGCCCGCATTTATTTTGTTTAAAAAACGACCCAAATTTCACGAGCATACATTAACGTAGAGACTAACACAGCATTGTGTATTACCTTTCGTGCCTTCTTTGACACATTCTGACTTCCCACAATAGAATGAAGAGCCCCATTTTACGCTACGTCCTACAGGTAGCATTCCTTGCGTTGGCGTTGGGGAGGTAAATGTTTAACGGTGGACTTGTGAAGGGTTGTAATGATGATGGAATATTTTCCAGAATTTTTTCTAGTCTAGTCATAGTGATTTCTTGTTACCTTGAATACTACACATTGAAACAAAACTGATTTTATGGATTTTACGGACCCATGGTAACGGGGGATCCCGTGCTGTTAAGCACTTGAATTGTCAGGAATTAAAATAATTAAAAACAGTTAAACTAAACCCGATAAAATGCGTAAACTAGTTTTATAACTTCTATCATTTATCGAATTTCGCACAGAAGTTTCTTTAATCTGTACTGCATTATAATGTTTCAAGCAAGAGCTCAGTTATCTCAACGCTGCAGTCGACAGAAGTTTGCCGCTCTGGATTAAAAATGCATTTGTTTTAATGCTAGAACGAGTAGTAGTCGTTTAATGAATTTTAATACTGCAATAAATTTTTAATTTTCATAATGCATTACAAAAGTATTTCATTAAGGATGTTTAGCACACAATCATCACAATCACAATCATATATCTATACATAGTTATCCAATAATTTAATTATAATCTGACTGCATATCTTTCTTTCTTTTTAAAACATTATCTCCACACTAGGATTTCCTGTAACCTGTGCGCAATTCACATACATACATTTCACAGGGACAAACATCCGAACCCGGAATAATATTTGCATGCCATATAAATACTTGTTCCGTGTGTGATTCGATCCCGCAACCCTTAGCCTTGCAACTCACTACTAAGTCACTGCGCCACGGAAACGTCTGAATAACAGTAAAATAATTTAACTTTTTTATTTATATTTATATATAAAATATTGGGTGTGGTATGAGTGGCTGGGATACTACACTCAATAGTGGGAGGGAGGTGGTCTTTTAGCAAGGTGAGGAACATCATTTTCCTTTACACGCGGATCTTAGATAATTAATATTTATAATAAAAAAATACTAACAACATTGTGTAAGCGTCATTAATAAGGCCCTCGGCTAAACATCGTCTTTTCCCATTTTAGCCAAGTGACAATAACCACCAAATTATATTCGCCTGTGTCTCTTAACTTATAACAAACATACTAAAATCAAAACTGAGCATCTTCTTCATACATTAATTATTACTGTCGCGCTCTCTTAAAGCCCTTCACCAATTCTTATTCTTGTTAAGAAATCTTCGTCATTAAAATAATAAACTGAGAATTTCTAAATTATCTGAATTATTCCATTGCGTATAGAATGCATTATTTTTAAGCAACTGTGCATAAAACTTCGTAATATAATAAAAATTCAGTTATTTGGTATCTAAATATTTACAATCATAACTGCGACACAGAATGTTTTATTCTTTATGCGAATTATAGTATAGATAAATAAAAATATTTCTATCAACGTCATAATAACGTAATGTAGGTTTACTAAATCATGTTCGTATACAAGAGGGCGTCGTCCGTTCATAAACAATTGAAAGAAAGAAAGAAAGAACGAACATATTTATTTATAGCTGCAACATTGAAGAAATTCAATTTTACAAACAAAACATATTTAACTAAATATAAAAAAAATGGATTGCAGCAACAAAAAGGCCACTGACTCAGCAAAATGCTACCGTAATGAGTCACGACAGCGCTGATATTCTGTAGGAGAAGACATATTAAGTCGATTGTAGAATTAATTGGGCATTTTATGATACGACGCAATTTCATGACTTTTTCGATAATTTATAACTATAACTAATGTTAGCATTGTCAAAATACGAAGGCAGCTGTATTTAGTAATATAGGCAGCAATAGGTTTTAGGCTAATATATAAATTTGGTAAAATGTGATCCCTTATCACAGATAAATTATCGGTCAAACAATGAAAGGCCCGGCAGTTCACGGCTTGCCCAATTCCACGAATGGACTACGACACACTTTAATTTACATACGGCATTTTACAAACCAGCGAACGTTTGAAATTGAAAGACACCGTATGTTTAATGAAGAATTATACAATCTGCCGACGAAACAGTTACAAGCCTTATTGTAAGTCTTGAACTGTCTCTTATTCCTAAGTGAAAGTGTAAAAAGTGCATGGAAGGGTATGTAGCGCGGTATCAATATAATGAGAAATATAGTTTTTAATGCAATAAAGATTATAAATGTTATTTATTGAAAGTCATTCTTATGTTTTTTATGCCTGCGGTCACTAGAGAGCTTTTTCCCGTAGATTGTCGATTCTTTAAGCTATATGACCGGCACATTGCCACTTCAGCTTACTGATTCATTGGGATATAATAGTTTCTTTTCTTCTCTTTTTTAAACGTTGCCTCCAATTATCCCCCAATGATATAGGTTTCCCCCACACTCGGATTATTTTCTGTATCGTGGTGGCAGTTTGCATACATAGATTGCACAGGGACAAATATCCAGACCCAAAACAATTATTTGTAAGCCACACACAGGATACTTATTCAGTGCTGGTTTCGAACCCGCTGCGCTAAGCGCCGCAATTCAATCCTAAGCCACTGCGCCATGGAGCCGTTGGTTCGTTTATCTGATCCGAACAGTTTATCTGCTCCTTAAGCTGATAATGTAATATTTCTAGTATTATCTCGCAGAGAATTTTGATATTAAGGTACGTGATGGTAATAAGCTTAAGCTTTGCCGCCTTATAAAACTAAAACTAGGACGAAGACAGAGACAAATACACAATATCGTATACTATAACTAATATAGAAAAAAATAACAAACAAGCCTTGACAATAATTAGCAACACTTCGAAAAATCAACTTAATAAAAACTAACTATAGTGCGTGAGGATAATATGGTTATACGGTTAATATGGTCACTTTCTTATAACTCAAAAACTACAGCGTCGTTTGCGTAGAACGCTCTGTGACACTATAGCTCTTGATCAGTCTATCAAATAATAAAGGGTCAAAAAGGCGCTCCTTTATCGACGCCATTTTGACAGTTGATATTATTGTAAATATTTTAGTCGATTTTTGTATTGTGTAGTGTAGTTAGTTTTTTTAAGTAGATTTTTGGAAGTGTTCCTAATTATTTCCAAAGCTTGTTTGCTATTTATTTTCTTAATATATTTATTATAGTATATGACTTTGTGTTTTTGTCTCTGTTCTCCTCCTAATTTTGGTTTTAGAGGGCAATAAAACTTAAGGTGACCATATTACCCTCACGTACTTACTGTAATATGAACTGTCAAAATGGCGTCGATGAAGCGGCGGCCTTTTGACCCTTTATTATTTGAATGACTGATGAAGAGCTATCGTATCACAAAGCCATCTATGCAAATTAGGCTGTCGTTTTTAAGTTATAAAAAAGTGACCGTATTAACCATATGACCATATTACCCTTACGTACTCTATGATACGTCTGCTAAATTATATTGGCGATTAAAAGATAAAGGCTTTAACTAGCCTGAATGACCTTGACGAAACGGCGATCGCAGAGATTTTAGCCGATGTCAACACCTTCTAGCAACTACGTTCTGTATTACTTATAAAAGTGGAAAGATTAATAGACTGCAGAGATGAAAATTATTTAAGTGACAAACTGCCTGTTATGCTTGCTCATCACTGAGAATTATGTCGCGGTTACGCATCTTCAATTACATTGTGCTGTAGCTTTGTCCGGTAGGCTTCACGAGCTATCAAGTGTTCTTTCAAGTACGTAAGAGATTTTTATTATATATGTTAAATCGTATTTATTTGTATCGTATTAATAGACCTGGGTCAAAGCGTTCGCTGTAAATTTTCCCGTGTTTGATCCCCGACAGCACGAATGAAATTTGTAATTGCAATTTTTGTCAACACGCATTGGGGAAGCACGGCGGGCATTTCTTTGCCCTAAAACCCTCTCAGAAATAAAAAAATGAGTCTTTTGTATAGCCTATTACTTTACTTGGTAGCAATATTTATATTCGTTTCAGATATAGAAGGGTACCTTATGCTGACTAAAATATCATGTGGAGGCGACGAAAACGTAAAACATCTTTGTACCTAGATAAAACGTTCGAAAGATGTCATGTCATACGCCACATTTTCTATAGAGCGTAGAACATTTCAGATAGGGCAAAATAAAAAATAATCCAAAATATTATGGGAACTATTTATTAATAATATATACATTTATAGGTATTTATAATAAAAATAATGAACAAGCTGTAAGGTTCAACTAATAATGTTTTTGTAAACACAATCGTAAAATTAAATTAATTAAGAAAGTAAAACTTTATGTAAAATAAGAATAGAAGGGGAGTTGATTGAGCAAGTGGATGAGTTTGTATATTTGGGATGTTTATTTAGCAGGGATGGTAGATATGATAAGGATATAGAACGACGAGTGAACGCAGGAAATAGAGTGAATGGGGCTCTACACGCTATTGTGAGGAGTCAGAATGTGTCAACTAAGGCACGTATGGCAATTCATAATGCTGTGTTAGTACCCACTTTAATGTATGGTAGTGAAAGTTGGGTCTGGCAGAAGAAGCATGAGAGTAGAATAAATGCTGTAGAAATGCGTTCCTTAAGGAGTATGCTAGGGCTGAATCTGAATGACAGGGTGAGAAATAGTGTAATAAGAGAAAAGTGTGGTTTGCAAGATGACGTTGTGACAAGGATTAAGAAAGGAATGCTTCGGTGGTTTGGTCACGTAGAAAGAATGAACGAGGAAAGAGTGACAAAGCAAATTTATGTTGCAGAAGTGAACGGCAGGGTCGGGAAGGGACGCCCTAGACGAAGGTTTATCGACCAGATCGGCGATACATTGAAAATGGGCCAGATTAGGAGTACCCTTAACCGACGAGCGTGTATGCGTAGATATATGGATGTGAAAGAGGCGAGAGAGGTGTGTCAGGATCGCGCCAAATGGAAGTCCGTAGTCTCTGCCTACCCCTCTGGGTGACAGGCGTGAGTGTTTATGTATTATGTATGTATGTATTATGTATAATCGTAAAATTCCTGTTTTAATTTTTACCAATGGTTAATTGATGAAACGTAGTCAAGATCACTTCATATAAAATACATATATTTAATTAAAATTGACCGTTGACCTATTTGGCCTTCTACTACAACTCGGCGGAAATTTGAAAAGAAGATTTTGTCTTTTCACACAAGTATTGCTTACAACTGGCGTGGTTTTGAAAAGCGTGATTAAGTGTTAGCGGTATATAATCAATTAAATACTGAACATTTTTGAAATTAATTTTTTTGTTTATTTTTCTTATATCTTCTTAAAAACTGACGCCATCTCACTATTTTATTATTTGTTTTTTTTTTGTAACGATTAAGGATAAGTTAGACTAAGTTAGATTCACTTGGATAAGTTAATAATTTTATTAATTTTATCACAAAATTTCCGCAATAAATTATTACCTTTTCTACAGTGATTCTCTCCTCTTAGATTCGGCGTGACTGTAGGATGTTATAGTGAGGCACCGTCAGTTACTAAGCGGCCATAAATCATTATATGTTGTGTAGACATACATATATACATTTTTTGATTTTAATATTTATGTTTTTTTGAATTTTGATTGATTTTTGAAACCTGGAAAAATTATTTTTTCCATACCAATTGATGGGTCTGAGTATAATGCCAGTTATGCTCTTTGGCTGAAGTTATTTTTTATTTTATGCTCAATTGCAGACAAAACAATATTGATTGCGCATTTCTAAAACAAAATTTTACCTCTTCTCCTTCTAATAATAGCTCCTGCACCTAACACGGCGGAATAGTTATTATTATATATAAGACCACTTGCGGAAACAGTTTTCGTTAACAGTTATGAGTGTAAGATTTTATCAGCTGCTTTGTTTATAGTGCCTTGAGCAACACTTTGCCGGTTTCTGTACAGAAAATGATGCTGGCTTTGCAAATATGGATGGCCGCTACCATTGAATATAATACCCGCTATGTTACACTTATTTACTTAGAAACTTTAAATATCATTTGCATAAAATTCTAAATAGCACTTTTTACACAAGAAAATAAACTTTTAGATCAGTCCATCTTGTATTTCACTTATTAAGTAAAAAGTAAAACAAACCAATAGGGCTGTGATTTAAAATTTCTTGCAACTTTTTATAGAAAAAATTGACCTTATCATAGTATAAAAGTCAATCATTTAGCCATGTGATATAACTTTTAAGTGGCCAGTCAAACATTAATGATGATATTCGGGTCATCATACTGGAAATAGTCTTTTAAATATTTTGTAGTACAATTGATAATCTTCAGTATGATTGACCGTATATATGACTTTTATAATTCTATGTTATTTTTGATGTTAGTTATTATTGCAGATAAAAGCCCTTTCACATTTATTTTAATCTCGAATTAAATTAATCAAAATGAAAATAACAACTTTGGCTCTTTATAACTGATCTTTAAATGTAAAACACTGACTTGAAATTATATAATTATTGGCATTTTTTTTAATTCATTGAACTTTTTTAAGATTTTGTTGAAACTTTACTGGTAAAAAAAAAACAAATATATATATTATAGATCTTGATGAAAATAATGTATCCGCGTTACATCGCATCCCATCAAGAATTTCTAATGTAATTCTTGGTGTAAAGCTAAGACGTGATAATAACTGTAAATAATAGAATAACAAAATAATGAAAACATTTACATTTACATACAAAACATTTACAAAAATACTTACTTTATAACCTAATAAATATTATTTGACCGTAATAAAATAAAACAAGGTAGTCTTCGGCATGAAAGTAAAAATAAATATTTTCGATTATTTTTGCAATATCTAACAGCCAGATCAGCGCGATTCTGATCCATCTAAAGATGCTAAATTTCAGCAAGCACTGTCAAATTCAATAGGAGTGACAGAAAAACGGTTCTTGATATAGAAAGGTAAATAAATTATTTAACCTATAAAGTAAAATCACTTTATTACAAATCAAAATAGCCCAATAGCTTTATTAAGATGAAAAATAATTGTACGAGTGCTTACAATACTTAACATTATTTTACTGAAATCTCAAAAAGTTTTTTTTAATAACATTATTTTACTGAAATCAGAAAGTTTTTTTTTAATAGAATAAGGGTGACAAACGAGCACACAGTCCACCTGATGGTAAGTGGTTGCTACGGCCCATACACATCTACATCTATTCTCGATTACGTATCAAAATGTAGATGCGTTGTCACCCGTGAGGACTAAGACGTAATGCCTCGTTTCCAGTAAAAAGGTTATCCGGTTCTCTACACTCACCATACGAAACACAACAGGGTTAAACTGCTATTTTACATGTTATTCCGTGAGAGCGTGGCTCTTCCCCTTTCGAGCCGACCCATTCGTGCTACAACTATACCTACTACTAATATAGCTGCAGCATGGCTCTACCACGTAAAAAAAATTGACGTTGAAAATTTAAGTATTTTTAGAAGCAACTTTGCAATTATTTTCTATTGAGCTAATTTTTGTGGAATCGTGTTTTGCAAACCGCCACCTGAAATACGTACAATTTTTTTTCGATAATGACGTGAAATTACAAAACGATCCCCATGCATTTCAATGTAGCTCTATTCAGCTTCTTGATATGAACATACCTCGGGATTCAGAGTTTTTAAAAGTTTTCATGCCTAGATAATGGAAGATATAATATTATATTATTACTGTCCCTTGAGAGGCACCCTTTATACTTATATACATATTCTCATCATATTTTTATGGTTGGTTAGAAAAGTTATATCTAAATGCAAACTTTCACAGGGTAAACTTTTTTTTTACTATTTTTACCCAGCAAGTAGGAAAGCAACTACAATCCCATCGGTAAGTGGTTATGTAGTCTAAGATGGTGAATTGCATTAACTTAACAAAAACCTATTCGCTCTTGCCGAATAGTACTAGGTAAGTATTATTTGCGACCTATTTGTGTGTGTGTGTGTGTGTGTGTGTGCTTGCGTGCGCGCGTGTGTGTGTGTGTGTGTGTGTGTGTGTGTGTGTGTGTGTGTGTATGGGTGAAGAAAAGCGTTTGAGAATACGTGAAGAGGAATAAAGGTTGAGTACTAATTCGCTTACCTGTACGAGGTTGCCACTCGAGGACCTTTCTTCTTATTTTTTATCTGTTTTCCAAGTTATATAGCTAGCCCATTGCCATTTCACTGTAATATTCCATTGGGCTATGTCAGTTACTCTGGTTCTAATACAAATATCTTCATTTCTAACTTTATCACGTAGAGAAACCCCTCTCCAATTTAAAATTTATAATTTTTTTAGATGATAGTTTATCTAACATAAAAAAAACATAAACCCAAGAATGTCTTTATATAGTTATTTATACTTAGGTAAGCACCATTCTTTTATTTATTTAAATTGTTTGATTTAATTTGATAACAGTGTACCTAAATGTAAGTATCTGTATCTTTATTTCCCTCCCCAATAATATTTTATAAAGTCATAGTCATAAAAGCAGCGTTTTATTGAAATACATAATTATAAAATTCAGTATCAACTAATTAATAAAAATATGCAACAATAAAATTATATAGGTATTAAAAACTATCGAAATCTAAGTAACGAGAGCATGTTCGTCGTTCCACATCTAAATTATATAAAAATTTATAATTTATATCGGAGGCAGATCTCAGCCTTGGTTTGGTCGCTCCTGTAAGACTGCATTGCGCAGTAAGCAGGAGTGTTATCAAGCCTGGGCTGCGGCTTCGGTGACTCGGGATGTAAACACCAGCACACTTAAAAAGAAGTATAACTTCGCCTCCAGGTCCTTCAAAAGAGTTATTGCCAAGGCAAAGTCAGAGCACATAGGCAGAATTGGCGAGAAACTAGTTCGCCTTCCTTCGGGAACCCGTGCATTCTGGTCTCTCGCCAAGGCTGTCCAAGGGAATTTCTGTAAGCCATCACTACCATCTCTGCACAGGGAGGACGACTCACTGGCCCAAGACGCAAAAGACAAAGCCGACCTTTTAGGCTCCCTTTTTGCGTCCAACTCGACTCTTGATGACGGGGGGAAAATACCGCCGACCATCCCGCGGTGTGAGTGCTCCATGCCGGATGTGCTATTCTAACAGCGCTCAGTTAGCAAAGCACTTCTCTCCCTGGACATCCAGAAGTCGAGTGGGCCTGACGGAATCCCCCCAATTGTGCTGAGGACGTGTGCTCCGGAGTTGGCACCGGTCCTAACGCGTCTTTTCCGGTACTCCTACTCCCAAGGCGTAGTCCCGAATTCATGGAAGACAGCTTTTGTCCACCCGATCCCTAAAAAAGGCGACCGCTCAGACCCGTCCAACTATAGGCCTATCGCGATCACCTCCTTGTTCTCCAAAATAATGGAATCCATTATTAACTGCCAGCTCATCCGGTACCTTGAGGATCACCAGCTGATTAGTGACCGCCAATACGGTTTTCGTCGGGGTCGATCAGCTGGTGATCTTCTGGTCTACCTGACCCATAGATGGGCGAAGGCAGTAGAGTCCAAGGGGGAGGCGTTGGCCGTTAGTCTGGACATTGCGAAGGCCTTTGATCGGGTTTGGCACAAAGCGCTTCTTTCGAAGCTGCCTTCCTATGGGCTTCCCGAGAAATTGTGCAATTGGATCACCAGCTTTCTTGCAGATCGGAGCATCAAGGTCGTTGTAGACGGTGCATGTTCTGACTACAAGCCTCTTAACGCTGGTGTTCCACAAGGCTGTGTGCTATCACCAACGCTGTTTCTTCTGCATATCAATGATATGTTGCTAACTGGTAACATTCATTGCTATGCGGATGACAGCACTGGTGATGCTCTATACACCGGCCGGGCCAATATTTCTCGGGAAAACGTCGCCGAGTACCGGAACAAACTTGTGTCTGAAGTCGAGTCTTTGCTGGACAAAGTCTCGGATTGGGGGCGACTAAATCTAGTCCAGTTTAATCCTCAGAAGACACAAGTTTGCGCGTTTACCGCTAAAAAGAACCCCTTTGTCGTATCTCCTCAGTTTCAAGGCACTCCCCTTCTTGCCTCAGCCAGTATCGGTATCCTCGGAGTCGACATATCGAGTGACGTGCAGTTTCGTGGTCACTTGGAAGAGAAGGCCAAATTGGCCTCTAAAAAGCTTGGCGTGCTCAGCAGAGCGGGACAGTATTTCATGCCGGCACACCGCCTGCAACTTTACAAGGCGCAGGTTCGGCCTCACATGGAATACTGTTCCCATCTCTGGGCAGGGGCTCCCCAGTGCCAGCTCCTTCCACTTGACCGCATCCAGCGCAGAGCGGCTCGAATCGTCGACGACCGAGCCCTTTCCGATCGGCTCGATTCATTGGCATTGCGAAGAGATTTTGCATCTCTTTGCATTTTCTTTCGCATCTACCATGGGGAGTGCTCTGAGGAATTGTTCGGATTAATCCCAGCCGCCAAATTTCACGAACGCACATCGCGGCAGAACTCCCGATACCATCCACACCATCTGGATGATTGGCGGTCCACCACTGTGCGATTTAGAAGATGTTTTCTTCCTCGCACAACTTCCTTGTGGAATAGTTTACCACCAGGGATTTTTCCGGACCGATACGACTTAGGGACCTTCAAGAAAAGAGCGTACTCCTTTTTAAAAGGCCGGCAACGCATCTGCAATTCCCCTGGTGTTGCGGTTGTTCATGGGCGGCGGTAGTCACTTACCATCAGGTGAGCCGCATGCTCGTTTGCCCCCTCTCCTATAAAAAAAAAAAAAAAAAAAAACCTGTTTTTTAGTGTAAGAACTATTTAAAAAGCTTGTGCCGTTTTGGAGAAATTTTGCAAAATATGGCAAAGATATATACTCTTTGGGGATTTTTTTCTAATAAGGGGTTGACAAAAATACAATTTTGTTAAATTATAAACATTTACCAAATCTTTTTCTGTTACCCTGTATTTTTCCTTGTGGACTAAATAAACAGTTATTGAGATTTTTTACTTAAATATCCTAGATTTAGGCATTTCAACCACTGTTAAGGCCTTAAGAGGATTAATTAGATATTTAAACGATAAGACAAACTCCTACGGAAGACATATTTCATTAGTTAATCATATATACAATACACAGAGTATAGATATAATGTAACACAGACGTTTATATGACCACAGGCCATAATGGCTAATCTCTACTTATAACAACGTCCTGCAGTGAACGCAACGTACTTGCAACAAATAAGCACCTGTGTATAACATAAGACGAGTGGTAATATTATTTGTAAATGCATCCAGATTGTACTGAAACTATTCAAATTATCTGCTTAGTAAAGGCTTAGCCTCTAAGCACAACTTTTGTGGATAAACTTTAAACCTAAGTTAGCAAGGGCCGTATGTTGCAGGAACTTTATGTTTGTTGTTCTTTATTTAAAATTTTATAATTTAATTAAATGTCTATTCCTTGTGCTACCAGAGTCCGTCTAATCTTAAAGTAGGCGCTCCTCCAACATGTTCACGCTCATTTCTATAATGTGTACAGACGTACTTTTTATCAAATTATAATATGGGACCACAAGAGAAGCTCCAGCTTTCAAATGAAAAAAGAATCACCAAAGTCGGTTCACCCAGAAAAAGTTATAATGTAACACACATAAACAACCATACAGTCGAATTGAGTACCTCCTCCTTTTTGAAGTCGCTAGAAAATAACTGAAATAAAGTCTCCTTTATCAGCTCATAAAAGTCAGTAGGTAAGATATGTGCCGATCTCGTTATAAGTGTAGGATTTGTCGTTCGTCGCGCAATTATGTCCTCCAGAGCGAATTCCTGCCACGGCGGCCTGTCTCAACGGGGACTAACCATTTGCGCAGGACAAGATTATAATTCCCGAGCTCATGCGCAAACACAGGTGCACTTTCTATTCCTTATATTATAGTCCGATGGAACGGTAATCCAAAATGACCGTAGAGAGATCAGGCGCAGCACCAACGGCTTTATATGCTTTCCAAGGTACAAAACAAAACAACGCCAACTTTCTGTCTCTGCTACTAAGAATTTCTTGACAGAAAACCCAATAACTGATTTAGCTTGACCTGGGGTTCGCACCGAGGACCTCGTGACCAGCAATCTCGTTTACGACGACTAGGCTAACCAGCTAGTCTGGTTGTGATATTAATATCTATCGGCAGCTGTTAAGGTAGCGGTAGCCATACGCGTTAGGGTGTACTTGACAGATTTACAGTTGAACTGTACATATAAACCGGAACGTGTATGTTGCTTAGTTATACATGTTTCCATACCTGTGCAGGAAACCCGAAAAAATATGAATAATGATATTTTTGACCGTGGGTAGTTGGTAGTTTAACTTTGCAAGCAAAACTGAGCGTGTGTGGCGTTGTGGCAACTTGTGGCATACTCTGCTAACCAACAAACCGAAATACAGCACACCTGTTTAACGGCCGAATTAAATATTAAGTCTGAAATAATCTAAAATATTAGATACTCGTAATACGTTAATAGAAGTCTATTTAAAAATAATATAATTTTTGTTTACGTGTGATTCGTTCTATTGTCTAACAAACTTCTGGAAGTGGATGAAAACTGAATAATTAAATTCCATTACATTCATACACATTTAAAAACAGAAACATACAAGTCAATCAAAAATTATTATATCATGAGCTATTATAATCCTAGTGAAAATACTAGATCATAGGTAGTCGTGAAATTTTTGTGTCGTCATTAGTTCTTAATACATTTGCACAATTATTTTCAGATTATTCAGACGTCTGGAAGTAGGTTTAAACTGAATTATGAAAATCGACGAATACGACTACCATTACAAACTGTCATCAGTACACTGCTGAACATAGACCTCCCCCATAGATTGTAGCATAAGGGGCATATTTGCCATAGTTACCACGTTTCAGTTGTTAAAATATATGTTTTATATCTATCTGTCGCATCATTCAATATCCACGGGATGATATGGAGTAGTGGCTATACTTACCGTAAAAAATGTACGCTAAAACTTTTATTAAATTCATTTAAATAACCTAAAATACATACAGGTTAAGTTAATAAAAAGCTTGCTAAACAGACGTCAACAAAATTAAAATATGTAGTGTCTTTTATAATTAAAATAGTACAGCGTATTTCTCAAAAATATTAAATATCAAATTAATTTTAAATATATAAATAACTTTCGTTAATTTTGATTCACCTCTTCATAATTTACACTGTTTGATTTTGGAAATCCTGCAATTTCTATAATAAAATTCAATTTTCGTTGCGACAAATTGAATCGCTTCATACAAATCAGCATTAACGATATTGCTCTATTGAATTTAACGGTGTTGTATCCTTAAAAACCACGAAGAAGTGTTTTGCCTTCTATTTTTGTTACATTGACACTGAGTAGGAATATCCTATAAAAATAAAATGAAAAATAAATAAGATAAAATTCATTCAATGTCTTATAAATTGTAATTCGGGTATTCTGTTCTATGTTGATATTCTTATTTGTACATTAATTCATTAGAGCTTTTATTAAAAGTCCTTTTCATAGATCTTTCCCATATATTGTCTCATCTAATAAGGGGGGATTTCTCTAAAGTTGCTACGCTTGACAGGCGTGTTTGCAACCGCAGTTTTTTATTATTTTGATTATCAAGAAGATGCTGCTGCCCGTCTCTTTATAATATAATGATTCAGATATCAATTCGGGATTGAAAATAATCAATACTCGAATATTTGGCGTTTGAATTACTTATATTAATATTAAAATTAATTACTTACTAACCCTAATTTCAATTTAACAATAATTGAATTGCTTATTAATAATACACTCATTTCAATACTGAATAACCATTACTAATTAGTTATGATAAAAGATGTCTTTATAAAATTGGAGTAACGAACTTCAATCTGTAAAAGCTCACCGCTGAACAAAGGCCTCTCCTATTGTATGGGTGATAGAAATCGTTGCAAATAAATTTGCTTTCTCAGTCGCGGAATGAGCCAGTTTTCCATCAGGTTTTTGCATGGGAGGCAATAAGGGACGGTAGAAGTTGGGAAAAAAGAAAAAAGACTAATTCCCGACCCCAAAGCTACTAGAAGGGCTTCCCCATAATTTGCCACTATACGGCGAGGAAACTTCCTTGCGGCTGATTTGTTAGTAGATTTAGGATGGTTGTAACTTCAAACTCTAACAGAGTAACTTCAAGGTACCAAATAGCGATCAGTGTCCAAAGATATAATAAAAAAATTTGTCGCTAGGTATTCCTCCGTAACCATGCTGTAATATGTATACCCAAAATGCAGGAATGCATAGATGTGGATATGGGGAAATAAAAAGGTAAAATATACAGTATAAAGAGAGCTGCGATGAGAACAGACCCCTGAGGAATGCCTGCGTAGAAAGTAACTTGGGAAGTTCGTTTTAAGAAACTCCTTACCCCAAAGGATCAGACCAGGGATGAGCATATATTTTTTAATTAATGGACTAATTAAAAATATGTTTTCTGGTTTAACTTACTAATTTTGATTTGCCTTATATATCCTTTTTTTTTCTTTTTTTTTTAACATAACTTTAAATATGCTTATTACTTATATCCTACTAACTCTTATATACTTCCTAACTTAAGATTTAACTACTTTTGCTTTCTTTTTTTTATCCTTATCTTTTACTGTTTACAATTGTATGTATTCTTATGTATGTATTCTTACAATTATTAATTAAGTTATATAAAATATGGTACTTAAATTAAGTTATTAAGTGCGCCACCCGTTATCTAATATAATATACATCTATATCTAACATATTTTGTTATATTTTCTTTCTTTCCTTTTTTTTATATTTTTTTTTTGCCTTTTTCCTTTTATATTTCTTTTCTTTTATCTATGTAGCATTTTTTTTTGTTTTTATTGCCAATGCTTTTCTTATGAATTTCTGTTTTTTTTTTTCAACAACAACGTTTTTAAACAACGATAGTGACAAATGGTGCTGCATGTATAGCAGCAGTAACAGAGAATTAAAAAAAAAATTTGATTTGCCTTTTATCATACAAAAGTGGTTAAAAAAACTACAATTAAGGTCATTGAAATGAAACTAAAATAAAATAATTTAAAAAATATAAGCGTGAAGGGAGTGTAAGAATATCCACAACCATATATGACGTTGGGTTCATATCAGGCGATAGAGGGAAACAAATCAGAAGATGACCAGCTGAGTCTTACTAATAACCACTAAAAATATAAACCATGGCATTCCAACATGCCAGCCCAGCGTAGAAACTATGGCAAATATCCCTCATATGAGGCAGTTTATGCGCGGCTATGTTCAGCAATGGACTTTTGATAGGCTGCGACGGTAACAGTAACAGTAACAAAAACCAGGATATTAATTAGCAAGGAGTACTAAAAATCAAAAAAAATTCTCGAGCTAGCAAAATAATGATAAAACACTTTGAAACCAACACAATCTTGTTTCACAGAGTTCCCATATTTCCGCGCGTTAATTAAAAAAGTGTTTGTTATAGAGCCAGGATGAACCCACATCAACAGATTAGACTTGTTAGAAATATTGTGTTACTAGCTTTTAGTCGCGACTTTGTTCGGGTAGAACACCTGCAGATCTCAAATGAAACTAATTTTTACGGATTTTATCGTGTTTAACTTAATTTTTTAATTCCCGACGTTTCCGGTGCTTTACAGCACCCATGGCCACGGGGGTACTGAGGTTTTTGACGTCCCGATGTCAAAGTTAACCCGGCTACCTTCAGTTTTTGAATATTAATTTTTGGTCCAATCTAAGCAGATTGAGCTTAGAGTATCTTGAAGTCTTGCAGTGGTATGCTTGGGTTTCGATTAAATTTTATTAATTATAGGATCCCAAGCAGATGGCGGCACCAATCCATTTTCTTTATTGACATAAGGATGGTTTTTTTTTAATTTCAATAGCCTCGCGAATCACCCTTGATAGGAATCGGTGTTCTTTTGCGAGGGTTTGTGGTCTACCAAATCTATTGTAATGGCGGGGACGACCTTAAACATGTTCACAGAATGCAGACTTCCCGCAACGTCGGTCGGTCATATATATATATGAATTATAATAACTATTAGTTTGTCTACAGATTTAAATTAATTAGGACTGCGACAACAATTTTCATTCATTCATTGCAGCTCATCACACTGCTGAAGATAAACTTCTACAGATTGTCTCTAAAGGTAATTATTTTCCATGGTTGCACGTTTGGTATGCGGATAGAAACCTCAGTTTTTTATTATTGTTATTATCAGGAAGATGCTGCTGCCCATACTCCCTTGTTATTTGCCTCTAACGACTCTCACAACAGCACATTTGTGGTAGTGGTTGTTCTTACGCCGCCACTAAACGGCCGGCGATTATAAAGTTAACGATTTACTTACAAAAAAATATTCATATTAAAATATAAATCATACTTGTACATACCATACAAGTTTTATTAAAAGTGCGCTCATTTTCAATACATATCCCTTCTAGTTGCTCCAGATCGTTAAAGCGTATATACACAACAACATGCTGTACAATCCGTGGTCCTGCCTGCGATACAAGCCACGCGTAAATATTTCAGGTTTGCACGCGGACAATCACATTTTTGGTACCACGTACCTGTGAATTGTGTGAATAAAATTTAAAAAAGCATGTTGCTTTACAGCTCAGTTTTTTGAACGTGTACCCGCACATTTTTCGTTCTTGTCTTTGATTTTTAAATTATTTTATACTCGTATGTTACGGTGTAGTGGCGGTGTAAGAATATTTACTACCCCATATCGTTCCGTGGGTAGCGAAAAAGGTGACAGAGGGAAATAAACCTGAAGATGGGTTACAGCGTCATCCTAATAACAACTAAAAATAAAACAAAAACGGTGACTTCCAACTCGTCTGCCTAGCGTGGCAACTTTGGAAAGAAACCTAATACGAGGCATTCTTTGGAAGAGCCCTATGTTCAGCAGTGGACTTTTATAGATTGTAATGGATGAACGTACTTTATTATAAAGCAAAAATATTTTTTTCCATTGTTAACTTCGTTTACACTATACTGCCTGCTTTCCAAGAAGTTTTAGAAAACTTACTTTTAGTCGTTTAGATAAAGTGCGATCACTGTTTTCGTTGAGAGTAAATTTATCTTTCATCGTCATCATCGTCATTACAGATCATCACAAGTCCACTGCTGAAGATTGGTCTCCCCTAAGGAATGCTACAAAGCATGCATCCATGAACTTCTTGCATTTCTTACCAATGCATCACTGCGTCTAGCGGGATGTCTCGCACCTTTAACGATATTGACCGTCGGTATGTTTACGTACATGTGTATATTTTTTGTTTTGTCCCATAGTCGCTTTCTACGACACCCACGGAACAGAACACAGTGATGGATTCTTTTACGTCGCCACTCCATGGCCAGGTTCCATCTTTCATTATTAGTTACTGATATTAAAGCTTATAAACACAACCTTAAGGATTTTCTATAAAATACGAACTTACGCATTATTTCTTCCCCACCTGGTATCTGTAATCCAATGATATTTAAGGAAGCTTTAGTGAAATAAGGAAAAACTTTTCCCCTTTTAAGGAAGATTATTCCGGACCACGATCCTCCAATGAAACATTGCCGCACTCAGGGAGATAAATTTTTAAATCACAAGTTTATATGTTTTAAGAGAAACTTACTAACGTCATTTCTCTTTTATTTATTTAAAATTTTTAATATATAATTACAAGGTTCAACAAGTTTTTTTTTTTTAAATTTTATTTGTATACTTATCTAACTTCCACATATCGCACCTTGAGAAGAACAAAAGCATAAGTGTAAAAAGTACGTTTTACAGGAGAGCGAAAAAACTAGTTATTTCTTAATTTTTATTTATTGTAGTATCTGGTAATTTTACCTTTTTAATGAAAAATTGCATCAAAAAATACTCTTTTTATTAATTATATACAACTAAAAGTAGAAGTTTTTATTTAATTATTTTTAAAAATTTATTTAAATTACGCTACTCTTTATTAGCCTCTTTTTCTAAAAGAGAAATGTATGAATAGATACACCAATGTTCTTCATAAAATTAATAATTTTAGAAAAAATATTTGTGAATACATCACCATGGAATGGAATCAGTCTGAATAGGAAGTAATATTATGCTTTATTTTCACTGAACTAATTTGTTGAATAATAAAAATAAGTACTCTTTATGCCTTTTTTCTATTTAAAAATATGAGAAGTACATGTGGTTAAAAACATTAACATCTTTTGTTTTTAGATAATATCTTCTTCTGACGGAAGTATACTTTCTTATGGGCAAATTAGTTAATTGTTTAATGAAATAATTAAAACCATATTATTTTTCAAATCATCTAATTTTTTTCTTAAACAAAAATCAGACTATCCTGGTATTTTTAGTTGGCAATATAAACTTAACTTTTATTAAAAACAGTATGAAATGAGATCATAGGATTCAAATTTATATTTAATAATTGTGCTACATTACTCTTTAGAAACTTTCCATGTGAAAACAACAAATCCTTATAAAAACTAAAAACACCATCTGACATGCATAACAAAATTAAAACGTATGAAGTTTCATAGTTAAATTACAATTTATTATTTGGAAATTGCTGACATGAAAACTTATACTCATAAAAATTAAAAACAGCATCTGACATGGACTACGATATTCGCGGTTAAGAATATCCACTACCCCATATCTTCCCGTGGGTGTCGCTAGAGGCGACAGAGGGAATTTGAGACAGAAGACGGGCAGCAGCATCTTTCTGATAACAGCAAATTATAATAAAAAACTGCGGTTGCCAACCCGCTCGCCATGCGTGGCAAGAATGGCAATGTACCCCCGTGACAAAAGTTACAAAAAGAATGCCCCCAGTCCCCGGCGGCCCCGCTATTCCTGACTACGGTGGCGACCATGGTAACAGCGGGGCAAGGGATGCTAAGAATCTCCGGTGGTGGTTTCGTTGCCACCTAAGACGATTTGACCTGGCCACATACAACGCACGGACCCTGAGGACTGACGAGAAATTCCTGGAGTTTGAAGAAAAGATAGACAAGTTACGCTGGCATATTATAGGATTATCCGAGGTCCGAAGAGAGGTGGAGGACACGGTAATCCTTGAAACCGGCAACTTTTTCTATCACCGGGAGGGTGACCATCTATCCCAAGGAGGTTGCGGACTTATCGTCCACAAGTCTCGCGTTAACAACGTTGTAAAGATTGTGAGTGTGTCGACAACGGTTGCGTACGTTACGCGAAGGTTATAGTATAGTAAAATTTACTTAAGTAGGTGGCGCTCGTGTTGTGCGGATAAATTAAATTGAAAGTTATAATATTATATCATTCAACTTCAATGAATGTATTAACATTTTTCCTGATTAAACAAAATAACTGTTCCAAATTTAAAACGATATTTAAACAATTATATCTTATGCGGCAGCAACGCACCGAGTACCAGCTAGTAGGTAATAATATTTACTTAACTGAACCTTGTTGTCATTCATCATCATTACAGCCCTTCACAAGTCCACTGCTGAACATAGGCCTCCCCCAAAGAATGCCACAAAGCACGGTCCTGAGCCACCTGCATCCATCGACTTCCTGCATGTCTACCAGGTCGTCACTCCATCTCGTGGGGGGGACGCCCTACACTTCGCCTACCGGTACGAGGCTGCCACTCGAGAACCTTTCTTCCCCATCGGTTGTCGGTTCTTCGAGCTATATGGCCGGCCCACTGCCACTTCAGCTTACTAATCCGTTGGGCTATGTCGGTTACTCTGGTTCTACTGCAGATATCCTCATTCCTAAGTTTATCACGCAGAGAAACTCCGAGCATAGCCCTCTCCATAGCTCGCTGAGCGACCTTGAGCTTCCTCATACGGCCAGCAGTGAAGGACCACGTCTCAGTTCCGTAAGTCATCACTGGCAACACGCACTGGTTGTACAATTTCGTTTTCAGGTTTTGAGGTATGTCTGACGAGAAGATGTGTCGTAGCTTCCCGAACGCTGCCCAGCCGAGTTGAATCCGTCGATTGACCTCTCGGTCGAAGTTGGACTTACCTAGTTGGACTATTTGTCCCAGGTAAACATACTCGTCAACAACTTCGAGCTTAGTGCTCCCAACAACTACCGGCATAGGTGTGACATGGACATTGAACATGATCTTTGTTTTGTCCATGTTCATCTTAAGACCTATCCGTTGGGAAACACTATCGAGGTCATTGAGCATAGTGCTTAGGTCCTCCAGCGATTCTGCCATAAGGACTATATCGTCGGCAAATCGAAGGTGAGTGATGTACTCGCCATTGATGTTGATACCGTATCCTTTCCAGTCCAGAAGCTTGAAAACGTCTTCCAATGCAGCGGTGAAGAGTTTCGGGGATATGACGTCACCCTGTCTTACACCTCTCTGCAATTGGATAGGTTTCTTACTCTGATTCTGTACTCGGATAGCCATCGTAGCCCTACTGTACAAGCACTTCAACACTTCGATATACCGACAGTCAACTTGGCACCGCTGAAGGGACTGCAGTACCGCCCAAATTTCGACGGAATCAAAGGCTTTCTCATAGTCCACATACGCCAGACATAGTGGCAAATTGTACTCTTCGGACTTCTGTACAATTTGCCGAAGGGTATGTATGTGGTCTATGGTGCTAAAGCCCTTTCGGAAACCGGCTTGTTCGGGAGGCTGGAAGTCGTCAAGTCTGCGCGCGAGACGATTCGTAATGACTCTCGAAAACAGCACGTAGACGCGGCTCAGAAGGGAAATCGGTCTGTAGTTCTTCAAGAGAGCGTTGTCACCTTTCTTGAAGAACAAGACAACCGTACTTCTGCTCCACGCCTCCGGTGTAATGCCACCATGGAGGACGGAATTAAAGAGCTTCTGAAGGACTTCAAGTACCGGTCTTCCACCCGCTTTCAGAAGCTCCGCTGTAATTCCATCCTCGCCTGGGGCCTTACCGTTTTTAAGGTGCTGGAGAGCCATTCTAATCTCGCTCAGACTGACGTCCGAGATATCTTCGGAATAGTGTCGGATGAGACTCGCTCTTGGATCGTTACTCACACTTGCGTGTGGCTCAAACGATGACGTGTACAGCTGCCCATAGAACCTCTCAATCTCACTCAAAATCTCAGGTGTCCCGGAAACGATGCTGCCGCATTCTGTCTTCAGCTTTGACAGTTGGCTCTTTCTGGCAGACAGATCTCTGGAAAAGACTTTGGAGCCTTGGTTCCGCTCGATCGCTTCTTCAATACGACCTGTATTGAAGTTGCGTAAGTCCCGCCGCATGCATTTGGAGATCTGTCTGTTCAGATGCCTGTATGCTGTCAAGTCTGTTGAAGAATGTAGCCTCATCTCCCGTCTAACAGCCATGAGATTAAGAGTGTGATCGGAGAGTTTTTGTGTTCTTCTGCGGCGGGTCTTGCAGAACTTAGCTCCGACCGCATGGACAGTTTCCACGAGCTTGTCATTCATATCGTCCACTTCATTGCAGTCTTCTAGGCACTGAAAACGGTTTTGCAACTCGAGCTGAATTGTTTCGGGACTTTGGAACAGAGCACGAGGGGGACGGAGCGTTGACTTCATTTGACGAGACCTCTCCAACTTAATGTTTAGGTTCAGTGTGCCTCTAACCATTCGGTGATCGCTACCAGTTTTCACCCTCGCGATCACGGAGACATCACTGAACAGTTGTCGTCTGGTCGTCATAATGAAGTCAATCTCATTTTTTGTCGAACGGTCGGGGCTAGACCAGGTCCACTTCCTGTGGGGCCGCTTCTGGAAGAAAGAGTTCATCATAAAGAGTCCCTCTTTCTCCATGAAGTCGGCCAGCTGCTGGCCCCTTGGGTTCCGTTGCCCTATTCCAAATTTCCCTACTTTCAGCTCACCGTTCTCTCTTGTGCCAAGTTTTGCATTGAAGTCTCCCATTAACACCGTATATTGGGTTTTGGAGGAATGCATGGCTCTAGAGATATCCTCATACATTTCCTCCACCTCCTCATCGGGGTGTGCCGAGGTTGGTGTGTAAACCTGTATGACCTTCAGCGAATACCGTTTGGTGATTTTGAGTATAAGGTACGCAACCCTCGTCGACACACTCCCGATCTTTACAACGTTGTTAACGAGAGACTTGTGGACGATAAATCCGACACCTCCTTGGGACAGATGGTCGCCCTCCCGGTGATAGAACAAGTTGCCGGATTCGAGGATTACCGTGTCCTCCCCCTCTCTTCGGACTTCGGATAATCCTATAATATGCCAGCGCAACTTGTCTATCTCTTCTTCCAGCTCCACGATCTTCTCGTCAGTCCTCAGGGTGCGTGCGTTGTACGTTGCCAGGTCAAGTCGTCTAAGGTGGCAACCGAACCTCCACCGGAGATTCTTAGCACCCCCTGCCCCGCCGTTACCATGGTCGCCACCGTAGCCAGGAATAGCGGGGCCGCCGGGGACTGGGGGCCGTCTCTTTGTTTCATTCATAGGGGGGGTATTTGCCATAGTTGCCACGCTTGGCGAGCGGGTTGGCAACCGCAGTTTTTTTATTATAATTTTGGCTATTATCAGGAAGATGCTGCTGTCCATCTCCTGCCTGTTTCCCTTTGTCGCCTTTTACGACACCCACGGGAGGATATGGGGTAGTGGATATTCTTGACCGCCACTACATTGCGCTGAATCCACTGTTTTTCGGAATTACAGTTGACGCTTCGATGGGGCCCTCATATTATATCTAAACTAGCTAGCAAACTTAGTTCTGCAGCATATGATGTAAATAAGATTGGAGGTCTTACCTGTGTTGATTAGTTTATTTTAGTTATTTCCATAGCACAATTTAATATGGAATCTTGCTATAGGCTAATGCGACTGACATTGAAACTATATTTGTTTCGCATAAAAGAGCCATAAGAGCAATTTATAACCTAGTTCCAAAGGAATCCCTTAGAAAAATTCCCGTATAGAAAATCAGAAAAGACATTTCTCTACGAAATCATAAAAGAAATTTCATAATTAAGAGAATGCTTTCAAAACAGTCTCTCAGTTTATTGCTAAACGGCCAATTAAGTGTTGAAACTCATTTACGTCAGCAGCTTTAAAGTAAATCCTTAGGTCTCGTTACACTCACCGCAGTAGATGAAAACTGAGGTACCTAATTTTATAGTTTATTACGAAGGTGAAGATTAATTATACGAGCTATCGAACTAATACCATATATTCTTCTTCTTTTTAACTAGCCCGTATAAGTCTACTGCTAGGAATGGGTATGTCCCACTGCAGGAAGTATTACTAGACATTGCACTTTTTAAGGCTGCCTAAACGCGATGAGTATACCGTCATCTGTCTGAAGTCATGAGTTCTCTTCACCCTGTCTCAAATAGTCACCTCTTACATCACCACAACTCTACTAAACGGCATAAGCAATAAACCAATTTTTATGTTTTTACGGCTAAAGGTGGAAAAATGAGTACACGGTCCATCTGACGACAAGCCGATGCTGTGGCACATAGACATCTACATCAATCCTCGTAAGAAGCGAAACGCGGATGCAATGTTATTTCTGAGATCTAATATAGAAAGCTGTCATCATCATCATCGTCATTACAGGCCTTCACTGCTGAACATAATCCGATGGGCTATTTCAGTTGCTTTACTGTATATATCCTAGTTTTTAAATCTATCAATCATAGAAACCCCGAGCATAGCCCTCTTCATAGCTCGCTAAGTGACCTTGAGCTTCCTCATATAGCTAGCAGTGAAGGACCACGTCTCATATCTATAGGACATCACTGGCAACACGCACTGGTTGTACAATCTTGTTTTGAAGTTTTAAGGTATACCTGATGAGAAGATGTTTTGTAGAATGCTGTGTTACTTGTAAAATAGTTTTTCGATCTACGTCCCTCGCAAAATTATAATATAAACAAATTAACTACTCGCTCTTGTCTTGTAGACACCCATAGATAGTAATCGTATGAAAAGACAGAGGCCGGCAAATCATTCCACTAAGAGTACTTTGTTATACGCGTTAAGAAAGATGTAGCAAACCGTATGGTTCGAATTAGTGGATATCGACAAAATTAAAAAAAAATTGGTAGTATACACCAAAAAATAAAACACAACCTTCGGTACTAATCGATGCCTTAATCTTACTGAAGCTTATTACTACACAAATGCCCTCTTGTCAATTACCTAATAAGGAATGGTGAAATGGTAGAAATATTACTTGAAGCGGACATACTTCCCCAAATTCTATTAAACAATACGGTGACTGGAGCACCTGGTACACCCATAGCAATAAATAGTATATTTGGATATTTACTACTAGGCAAGCTAGATTTTAATATTCATTCACCCGTTTCATTCCCAGTTCAAGTGTTTCACAGCTCGGTTTACGATAAATTTGATCTCCAACGCTTTTGGGAAATAGAATCAATTACAGAACAAAGGTCTCTCACTCCCGACGAAGTTTTGTGTGAGACAATTTTCGAAAACACGCATACGCGTAATGATACAGGACGATTTTTAGTCGCTCTGCCTTTCAAGCCTGACGCCTTGCCCCTTGGTGAGTCACGTGACATTGCTATCGCTCGATTTTGCAGATTAGAATACAAGCTTGAACGCAATCCGCCACTGAAATATAGCTATCATGCATGCCTCCAGGAGTATATCACATGGAACCTTGTGATGGCCTTTCACCTAAATCTGGTGGCTCCTATTATATTCCGCACCACTGCGTGGTGAAGGAATCTAGCGAAACAACAAAAATGCGAGTGGTCTACGATGCAGGTTGTAAGACTACCCATGGGAATTCCATGAATGATGTTTTGTTTACAGGACCCAAACTTTATCTGGATATAGTCGACGTTCTACTGAAGTTTCGAATTCATTCTATTGCCTTCACAGCTGACATTAAACAGATGTACCGCAACATTTTAGTCCGTGACACAGATAGGGATTTTCAGCGTATCGAATGGCGCACTTCTCCTGACGAACCTATACGTGACTATCGCCTTCGTACTGTAACTTAGGGAGTTAGTTCCTCGCCTTACCTCGTACTTCGTACAATGCGGCAGCTTGCGCTTGATGAAACCACTCGTTTTCCACGTGCTTATCAAGTCATAAAAGGTGACATATTCGTAGATGATATAGTGTCAGGCGACAATACGGAGGCAGAAGCTCTTGCTCTACAACAGAAGTTAATAAGCATATGTCAGGCTGCCGGCTTCACTCTTTACAAGTGGCACAGTAACTCGCCTGCGTTACTCGCTGCGGTTCAGCCCACAAGTTCTTATGGTGAGCGGCACCATAACGTACCTTTTGCGGAGATGGAAAATGACATGAAAACTAAAGTCCTTGGTCTTCATTGGAACCCAAATTCAGATACATTTACTTTCAGTGTTCAAATTACCTCTAACAAATGTACCAAGCGTTCGATTCTTTCAGAAATTGCTAAAATTTGAGACCCACTTGGCCTTTTATCGCCAGTCACCATTTTTGCTAAACATTTAATCCCGTTGTTGTGGATAGCACGTGTAGATTGGTACGAACACACACCTCAAGATATAATAAATTCATGGGCCAGTTTTCCTAACGAACTTTCACTCTTATCGAAAGTTACTTTTCCGCGACATGTATTTACCCACACTTATTCTGTACAACTTCATGGCTTCTCAGATGCATCCGAGAAAGCATATGCCGCATGCGTCTATCTTCGCGTACGGGGGGACATGGGTGCAGTGGACACTTACCTTCTTCTAGCTAAAACACGCGTGGCGCCTACTAAACGTATGTCCATACCGCGTCTAGAGCTCATGGCGGCCCAATTATTATCTAGATTAAAGAAAGCTACCTTAAATATTTATGGGAATCGCATACCTCGCGATCAAATATACGCGTGGTCGGACTCATATGTGGTACTAGCGTGGTTGCGTTCTTCGCCACATGAGTGGAAAACCTTTGTTTCCAATCGCATAACAGAAATTATAAGTAATATTCCGTACTGCCGGTGGCGGCATGTACCGTCTGCAGACAATCCGGCAGACACGGCTTCACGTGGAATGCTTTCCGCCAATTTTTTACATCACATCATATGGTTCCGCGGTCCTCATTTTTTACAAAAGGATGAGGCTACTTGGCCTATTTTCAAAGCTACTCAGACACAAGAAGAAAAACGTAACATTGGTAGAGCCACGCGGCAGCTTTTGCTGTCGCACGGATGGGCCGGCTCGAACCGGGGTGGTACCACGACCTCACAGAAGACCAGCGTGAAGTAGAGGCTTACCTATGCGTTTCGCTTGGTGAGTGCAGGTGGCCGGAGGCCCTTTATACTGGGAATGAGGCATTCCATCTTAGTCCTCACGGGTGACAACGCATCTGCATCTGGTAAACTGGTTCGTGTCACTGCTTTATTATTTCGTTTCTATAAAAAATGTAAAAAGGTTTAAACCTCTCTTTCTAAACATATTTCCGTAACCGAGTTCAATTTTACTTTGAATCGGCTCTTAATTCTTGTACAACAATCCGTTTTTCGTGATGACATTTACAACCTTTCCAAGGGAAAACTCCCGTCAAATCAATTAAGACGCTTAAATCCCTTTATTGACTCAAACAATTTTCTTCGCGTAGGTTGGAGGATACATAAGTCCCTTTTACCATATGAATCAAAACACCAATTAAGCTTACCTAAAAAACATCCGTTATCGATTCTAATTATTAATTACACTCACGTATCTCATTTGCATGCCGGTGCGCAAAGTACACAATACATACTTCTACAAAAACATTGTATGTTATCCGGGCGTGACGTCATACGGCAATGTCTTCATCGCTGCCTCCGTTATTTTCGAGCACGTCCCGTGCGCCAGCAGCCCAGCATGTGTCCATTGCCTGCCTCACGTTTGCGACCCGAACGGCCCTTTCTAAAAACTGCCGTTGATTTCGCTGGTCCTTTTTACGTTCGAGCTAACAAAGTGCGAAATGCAAAAATAGTAAAATGTTACGTCTGTGTATTTGTATGTATGTGCGTTAAGGCCATACACCTCGAAATAGTTTCAGAACTTACAACAGAGGGTTTCTTAGCGGCACTACGACGCTTCACGTCTCGCCGAGGTTTATGCAAGGATATTTATTCCGATTTTTTTTTTTTTTATAGGAGAGGGGGCAAACGAGCATGCGGCTCACCTGATGGTAAGTGACTACCGCCGCCCATGAACAACCGCAACACCAGGGGAATTGCAGATGCGTTGCCGGCCTTTTAAAAAGGAGTAGGCTCTTTTCTTGAAGGTCCCTAAGTCGTATCGGTCCGGAAAAATGCCTGGTGGTAAACTATTCCACAAGGAAGTTGTGCGAGGAAGAAAACATCTTCTAAATCGCACAGTGGTGGACCGCCAATCATCCAGATGGTGTGGATGGTATCGGGAGTTCTGCCGCGATGTGCGTTCGTGAAATTTGGCGCCTGGGATTAATCCGAACAATTCCTCAGAGCACTCCCCATGGTAGATGCGAAAGAAAATGCAAAGAGATGCAACATCTCTTCGCAGTGCCAATGAATCGAGCCGATCGGAAAGGGCTCGGTCGTCGACGATTCGAGCCGCTCTGCGCTGGATGCGGTCAAGTGGAAGGAGCTGGCACTGGGGAGCCCCTGCCCAGAGATGGGAACAGTATTCCATGTGAGGCCGAACCTGCGCCTTGTAAAGTTGCAGGCGGTGTGCCGGCATGAAATACTGTCCCGCTCTGCTAAGCACGCCAAGCTTTTTAGAGGCCAATTTGGCCTTCTCTTCCAAGTGACCACGAAATTGCACGTCACTCGATATGTCGACTCCGAGGATACCGATACTGGCTGAGGCAAGAAGGGGAGTGCCTTGAAACTGAGGAGATACGACAAAGGGGTTCTTTTTAGCGGTAAACGCGCAAACTTGTGTCTTCTGAGGATTAAACTGGACTAGATTTAGTCGCCCCCAATCCGAGACTTTGTCCAGCAAAGACTCGACTTCAGACACAAGTTTGTTCCGGTACTCGGCGACGTTTTCCCGAGAAATATTGGCCCGGCCGGTGTATAGAGCATCACCAGTGCTGTCATCCGCATAGCAATGAATGTTACCAGTTAGCAACATATCATTGATATGCAGAAGAAACAGCGTTGGTGATAGCACACAGCCTTGTGGAACACCAGCGTTAATAGGCTTGTAGTCAGAACATGCACCGTCTACAACGACCTTGATGCTCCGATCTGCAAGAAAGCTGGTGATCCAATTGCACAATTTCTCGGGAAGCCCATAGGAAGGCAGCTTCGAAAGAAGCGCTTTGTGCCAAACCCGATCAAAGGCCTTCGCAATGTCCAGACTAACGGCCAACGCCTCCCCCTTGGACTCTACTGCCTTCGCCCATCTATGGGTCAGGTAGACCAGAAGATCACCAGCTGATCGACACCGACGAAAACCGTATTGGCGGTCACTAATCAGCTGGTGATCCTCAAGGTACCGGATGAGCTGGCAGTTAATAATGGATTCCATTATTTTGGAGAACAAGGAGGTGATCGCGATAGGCCTATAGTTGGACGGGTCTGAGCGGTCGCCTTTTTTAGGGATCGGGTGGACAAAAGCTGTCTTCCATGAATTAGGGACTACGCCTTGGGAGTAGGAGTACCGGAAAAGACGCGTTAGGACCGGTGCCAACTCCGGAGCACACGTCCTCAGCACAATTGGGGGGATTCCGTCAGGCCCACTCGACTTCTGGATGTCCAGGGAGAGAAGTGCTTTGCGAACTGAGCGCTGTGAGAATAGCACATCCGGCATGGAGCACTCACACCGCGGGATGGTCGGCGGTATTTTCCCCCCGTCATCAAGAGTCGAGTTGGACGCAAAAAGGGAGCCTAAAAGGTCGGCTTTGTCTTTTGTGTCTTGGGCCAGTGAGTCGTCCTCCCTGTGCAGAGATGGTAGTGATGGCTTACAGAAATTCCCTTGGACAGCCTTGGCGAGAGACCAGAATGCACGGGTTCCCGAAGGAAGGCGAACTAGTTTCTCGCCAATTCTGCCTATGTGCTCTGACTTTGCCTTGGCAATAACTCTTTTGAAGGACCTGGAGGCGAAGTTATACTTCTTTTTAAGTGTGCTGGTGTTTACATCCCGAGTCACCGAAGCTGCAGCCCAGGCTTGATAACACTCCTGCTTACTGCGCAATGCAGTCTTACAGGAGCGACCAAACCAAGGCTGAGATCTGCCACCGATGGGTACCACAGATGATGGAATAAATAGTTCCATTCCCTGTAGCACCACATCAGTGACAGAGTCAGCAACAGCACTGGGATCATCCGGCGAGAAGCAAACCCGCCCCCATGGGTAGGATGCAAAGAAAGACCGCATTCCGTCCCAATCCGCCGACCTGTAATACCAAACACGGCGGCAACCTGCAGAACGCAACCGCGAAGGGAGCGTGAGTGGCACCATACTCCGGATCAGACAATGATCCGAAGAGCCGAGAGGGGCATCGACGGAAACCTGATATCCGTCCGGATGAGAGGTCAGCAGAAGGTCCAACAGGGAAGGTGTATGATCCTCCACATCTGGAATCCGCGTAGGCGAAGTAACCAGTTGTGTCAGACCATATGCCAAGGCAAAGTCATAAACAGATCTCCCCGCATGATCGGTTAAACGTGAACCGAGCCATTCGGCATGGTGGGCGTTAAAATCGCCAAGGATCACGATCTCTGCGGATGGGACCTGTTGTAGCAAGGAATCTGTAGCCATTTGGACGTGGTCGATGAGTCGGTCTGTTTCGGCATTACCGCTATGGGACCTATAGAGGCACCCGTAGACGCGCGGATGGTCGTCGCTGTCTACGCGTAGCCAAAGGATGGACAGGTCCGAACCTTCAAGACTGCCGAGGCGTCGAGAACAGGTGTCCTCTCTAACATACACGCAAACTCCAGCCCGAGGCACAAAGGAGTGCTCCAATTTGTACCCCGGGTAGGAGAGATACGAAATATCAGTCGGAGAGGAAACCTGCGTCTCGGTCAAAAAGAGCAAGGCCGGCTTCGCCGTCTCGAGATGGTAGTGGACGGCGTTTAGGTTAGAGTGAAGTCCCCTGATGTTGCAGAAATTCACGGATAGCGTGGCAGGGGTCGCCTTGGTATTGTTGCTCAGCTTGCCCCGAGCAGTTTTGTTTTTGAGCGGAATTTTGCCCCCCCCAGAATACGCGGGGCAGCCTGAGCACCCACGCTCAGGATTGGAATAACATGGTCGTGGATGCTCAGCGAGGGATTCTCCAGGGGTACTGGTACCCTCCTGGGGTAGTCTATTGTCTAATTCCGCTACCATGTTGATGGGGGGGGGGGGGAATTGGGCCTCCGGCCACCTGCACTCACCAGACGAAACGCAGAAGCAGAGCCTCTACTTCACGCCGGTATTCTGTGAGGTCGTGGTACCAACCCGGCTCGAGCCGGCCCATACGTGCAACAGCTAAAAACTGCTGCAGGGCTCTACCACCGTAAAAAATTTTTTAAAAAATTGCGGTAAGAATTTCATCGGCTGTGACAGGTACCTAAAGGACTTGTATGCCTTCCTACAGAATGATCCTGTGCAAGTCGCGCTCCAGAATAAGACTCTGGAAGAAGGAATAACATGGCATTTTCAGCCACCGTATGCAAGTCACGTTGGTGGGCTTTTTGAAGCGGGCGTCAAAAGTTTTAAACACCATTTTCATCGGGTAGTAGGTTCTCGTATCCTAACCTGTGACGAGATGCATACCCTATTATGTGAAATAGAGGCAGTGCTAAACTCGCGTCCGCTATGCATATTGAGCTCCGATGCGCAGGATCCCCTCCCTTTAACTTCGTTTCACTTTCTAATAGGTGAACCGTCAACAGCTATCCCCGACGTTTCACTTGTGGATGAAAATCCGGGTAGATTATTCAGGTGGCGTTTGATACAACAATCGGTTCAACATTTCTGAAAAAAATGGAGCTTAGAGTATTTGCATGAAATTCAACAACGTGGCAAATGGTACACCAATCGTGGAAATCCGGTCCGTGAAGGCATGATTGTGGTAGTATGCGATGACAACCTTCCACCTTTACAATGGTGACTTGCGCGTGTACACCGTCTGCATCCAGGCTCTGATGGGATTACGCGTGTTGTAACTCTCCAAATTGGGAAAACATATTTGAAGCGACTAGTTAATAAAATTTGTCCACTTCCTATAGAATAACAGACGTAAATAATGATTCATATTCCTTATTTTACTTTCTTTAGAAATAACTTAGATATTTATCAGTAATCTTAAGATATAGTTTGATATTTACTAGGTTTAACTTTGTTTATACTCCTTACATTTTTTTATCGAGGGCTGGTTTGTATTACAGTTTTGTTTAAATTTAATTAAAAGATACTGCGTACTTTTAAGGTGAGCGGCATGTTCCGTATTTGATATCTTTTTTTTTCATTAATGTTTTGGTATAATTTTATAACTAGAAATAGTACAATTTGAAAGGAAAACATTTCGTCTTACGTATAACATTTCGAATAAATATTTTTTCTTACTGGCAAGCACTCTTTAACTTTGAAGCGAGCAACCCTTTTTCAACTACACCCGCAACGGCCAACTTCCTCGTCAACGCAAGCACTAACGCTTTTGACGGTACACATTACGTGCGCGTTTCGTTACCAACAGTAGATAAGATCTCATTCTCCTGCTCCATCGAATACTAAGGCAGTTTTCCATACCTGACCTGGGGATAAAAGAACAATAGTGGACACATTTGGCCAGAAGATACATCACACCGGGCCCGGTAAACGTCGGGCAGGTCAGAAATTACCCAGGGGAGAGTTTGCCAGGTCTTATGTGTACATAACACTACGGGACAAACGAACTTACAGTGTGAACGAACGCTATGTGCTCGTTTGTCACTCTTATTCTATAAAACAACCAGACTGCAAACGGTATAATATATATAAAATTAATATTTGCTTGTTCGCTTATAAGCATTTCCTATAACTGTTTATCCTAAACTTTAGTAAATTGTTGTGTACGCGCTTTGTATTTAATTTGAAGTAACCTTTACGATACAATATTTTATATAGAAATGATTCTATATTTACTACTTTCAAAAAGGAAAACCTAATATTATAAAAAAAGTTATCTGGAATTAAATTAAAAAGGGAGTGAAGGAAAGAGGTTAGTATTCATTTTCTTGGAAGTAACATTGAATGAGAACGAAACTAATCTAAAGTAGACATTTGATTTTAAATCTTTTACTCAGTTCCCAAGTTCAAAAGCGAGGCAATTGTATTTATTACGTTTCATTTTATCTTTGGCATTGCATACATATTTCTTCCCTTTTAACAACCTGTAAACATTTTGTTACAGTAAAATAGTAAAGGATACGTACTGCGCAATTAAATCGTGAGTTCTGATTCGCCATACCACGAACACCGTTGAAATAGCGATCTACCATTTAAATAGCGTAGGTAAATGTTGAGTACATTTATTTTAGTTGATTTGTGACCACATAATTTCTTTCAATATCCTTAAATCTCGCGTGGTCGTACCAAAAAGCTGCTCCCAGGCAAGACTACTGAAGTATTGAAACTATATAAGTACGATTTTTAAGTTCAATAGTACATATTATATTAAATTACAATTTTTTTATAAATGTATCGCAAAGAAATTAAGTAAATCCTTGGTGAAGCACTATACTTCAGACTTTTAATTTTTCTACCCTCTCTGGTATTACCTACAGGCGTGACGTATATTTTGTACAATACATAATATATACTTTAGAAAATTGATACTATGTACTCAGGAAAGGCTGTATGATGTTGATGATTTTACTAAGGAAGTAGAGTAATAAATTAAAAATAAGCGCTGAGTGATGAAAATAATCTGCTGAGATAGCTGAAACAAAAAGATTTTTTCCACATAAAAGCTCATAATTTTTTAAATTGTAACATACGTTAAAATATGTTTATATTTTTATTTTCAATAAGTAAAAGTTAAACACTACAAGAGATATTGTGACATTTCTATTAGTATATGAGTTTATATGTTTCTTTAGATACACTTATATATTGAAATGTATAGCTTATGTCTGTTTAGGTTTATAAGATTTTTCCTTTTAATTTTTCCAGAGACTTCCGTAAGAATACAATGCCTTAGCCAGTCAGAAGCACGTATATCTTTTAAGATGGCTTCTGAACAGCTTTGTGCTTGGCAGTCACTGTATGTCTGCAAATTGTTGTTGTTGTCTGGAAAAAATTGGAAAACAGTCTTACATGTAATGTTTATATTTATTGGTTTTGGTTGGTAGTTGGAAATGATTAGAATTGCCAAAGTAAAAGTAATGATTTGGACTATATTTCTGTTGTGTTCGTTGTAAAAGAAAAATTTATTTTTATAAACTCTCTTCGTTTCTAATCATGTCATAGCATTTCTTATTAAATTATATCATGATGATTAATTATAATATTTTATAATTCAAGGGATAAGCGCTTGGATAATTATTTCTTTTATTAACGCGAATACATTAAATGAAATTTAATTAAATTATGTTACATTACCGTTTAAGAATATCTACTACCTCATATCATCTCGTATTTGTCTGTCGTAAGAGGCGACAGAAGTAAACTGAAGAAGGAAATAGGCTGCAGCATCTTCCTGATAACACTTGAATAAAAATAAACTGTGGTTGCCTATCTATGACAATCTATGGCTAATTCACTCAATGAGGTAATCTCTGGAAAGGCCTATGTTCACCAGTGCAGATTTGAGGGGATGTGATGGTAATGGTATTTAATTTATTTTATATTCCTGGTGTTTAGAATACATCGCAGCAACCATTACCATGTTCTCCTGTGACCACGATAAAAATCTGTAAGAAGCTAGTTTTATTCAATGTGACGTGATAAGAGATGCAGGAAGTCGATGGATACAGGTGGGTCAGGATAATGCTTTGTGGCGTTCCTTGGGAAAGGCGTTTGTACAGCAGTGCATTTGTAAAACGCTGTATGATGATGATGATTTAATGACCGCTGGAATTTAAAATACCCGAATATAGGGTAAAGTCAGTCCTGTCCAACATCACTGTAATCGTTAATTGTATTTTTTCTGACTTGGGTACTGCTTGTTCAGCGGTGAATCAAAACATATTGTAGCAAGCTGCTTAGGAAAGAAAGTCGGTTTCGAATCTTAATATAGATTTATGTAGGTGATTTATCGAACCTATAGGATCCTTAACTGAAAGTCTCCATTTTTCTTAGTTCTAAATCTTCTTCTTTATCAACCCGTTCAAGTCCACTGCTATACTTGGCCTGGGGAAGGACCTATTCCGTTGTAGGGGGGATTAGCCTTTTTCAGGACCGTTACGACTTAAGGACTTTTAAGAAGCGAGCTTACTCCTTTTTAAAATACTGGTATCGCACCTGCAATTTTCTTAGTGTTACAGTAGTCGTTCATGTGCGGCGGTCGACACTTACTTTGAGTATATCGTTTCATTTTATTGATTGAATTTATTTATTTATTTCCCATAGTCGCCTTATACGACGCCCACGTGACGAAATGAGGTCTTAAGGTACAAGGATGCTACTTCTATTTCTATATAATTTTGTATATTTGCATAACTGTTTTCACATTCAAACCATCTGTACCCTTGTGCATAGGTCAAGTGTAGGTTACCAAACCAAGGACGTCGGGTAATATCCCCTGTATTCGATATCTATTTATTGCGCGAATGGCGAACGTACCCTTTACGCATTCTGTAAACTCGGCATAAAATAAATTATTGCGGCGGTACAAAGTTTTGAAATTCTGTTTCGGAGATAGACTGTAAATAACTCCGCGGCTAACAAAAAAGTTTTTTTTGGAAGTAGTTGATTTGGAGGAAAATGGGTGGTAACAGCAATGTCTTAATTCTGACAAGTGACAAAAGGCCCGGTGGAGGCATAAATAAGTTATGAGATTTTTTGTCAGTGCTCTGATTGCAAAAGTAAAAAGCACTGTAATGAAATTGCTACGGTTTTTGTACCAATAAAATGTTGGACAGTAATCCGAACAATTTTAATACAAAAAATAATAGAATTAAAATATTGAGAATATTTTTTTGGTAGATATAATATGATGGTTTTTGGAGTAGAGAAACGTCAAACGTAAAAACGTTAATAACCTTAATTTAATAACGTTTAAGTAGTGGTTATAGCGCGAATGGGTCGGCTCGACCGGGGAAGGACCACGCTCTCACAGAATAGCAACGTAAAATAGCAGCTGAATGCTGCTGTGTTTCGTATGGTAAGTGCAGAAAACTGAAGACTCATTTTACTGGAAACGAGGCATTCCATCTTAGTCCTCTGGGGTAACAACGCATCTGCACTTTGGTTCTTCATGGAGGATAAATGTAAATATCTATGGGCCACAACATCTATTCACCATCAGATGAACTGTGTGTTCGTTTGTGACTCTTATTCTATAACAAAATATAAACATTACTGTCACCAGATCACAGTGGAGAGTCCCTAGAGGCTTATGTCATCCCTTCCGTTTAGCGACAATAATTTAGCCGACGAGAATCAAGAGCACCCAGAAACGTGCCGATAGTCAGGAAAACATAGCACTAGCAGCTTACTCCGAAGTCTCTTCCGAATTCCGCCTCTTCTTATAGTACTCGAAACAAGTTTAAAAGTTTTATTAAAGAAAAACTGTACAAAAAGGGTTATTATAATATCAAGGAATACATGAATGAAATATCTCATAGCCTTTCAAAGTTAAAACTATCTATTTTTATTACAAATTAATTTTTTCAATGCGCTTTCAAGTCAAGAAAGTTACGCCATCAGTAGGGATTTATTGAAGCGTGATCGATCATCACGCTTCAATAAATCCCTACTGAGGAGACCTTGTGAGAAGAAATAGCAAGCAACTCACAAGTGAGCTACTTCTCCCAAAAGTCACAATTTAACATTACAAAATATTTCTACACCCGTTAAAATAAGCAACGAAAATATTTCATAACAATTTCAAAACATAAACACGATAAAATCACAAATCATGTGGTGAGTGTAGAGAACCGGAGATCCTTTTTACTGGATACGAGGCAATCCATCTTAGTCCTCAGGGGTGGCAATGCATCTGCATTTGGATTTCTAATCGAGGAGAAATGTAGATGTCTATGGGCTACAGCATCCACTTACCATCGGGTAGACTGTGTGCTCATTTGTCTAACTTCTTTTTTCATAAGCGCCCAAACCGACGGAGTTCCTGGACATCGCACCGAGAGTAACCCTCATTGCAATCCTCATATAGCACGGTGTGAATTTTTTATTCCCTAAAATAGAAAATCAGTAGAAAGTTAAAATCATTTTGAGTGGAATTTTCGGTCTATCAACCTAAGATATGATATCCAAGATACTTAAGTACTTTAAGAAATAATATACCGTCAACTCGATACTCTTCATATTTTTTGAATTCGGTTAAAGTAGTATCTCGAAGTTATTTTTTTAAAGTGCGACAGTTTCTTTTACTTTTGCTACGTTAATACTATATACTAATATATTTGCTATGTTAATATACGAGTAGCAGCAACTAAAGATCGGTCGGTAACTTTGACATTTTTCTTGCATACAAAATGAATTTCCTAAGCACGTAGTTCGATAAAATATACCCGGTGCGTGATAGTAGTACAGGAGTATTTAAGTTGAGCTGCTAATACCTATTTACAACTTTATTTTTCGATCACTTTATAGGTATCCTTTTCTATTGCAAATGTGTGCAGTACAAACGTACTGTAAGTAAATGTGCAATAATAGAATACAAAAAATAGTTATCTCTTGTATACTGTTATTTAAATAATAAAAAAAACTTTAATAAATTTTTATCTTATTGAATAAGGTTGACAATCGAGCACACAGTCCACCAGATGGTAAGTGGATGCTGTAGCCCATAGACATCTACACTTCTCCTCGATTAAGAATCAAAATGTAGGTGCACCCCTGAAGACTAAGATAGAATGCCTCTTATCCAATAAAAAGGGTATCCGGTTCTCTACACTCACCATACGAAACCGAGCAGCACTAAGCAGCTATTTTACGCTGGTGTTCTGTGAGATCGTGGTCCTACCCCGGTCGAGCCGACCCATTTCTACTACTACCACAATATAGCTGCAGCGTGGCTCTACCACGATGAAATAATAAGTGTATTAAGCGTAAATATTTTAATTTTCAGGTTTGAGAAATCCTTAACCCCAGCAAATGAAGGAGGCTTGTGAATTCCAATGATACATTTTGGAAAGAAGTAGACAAGTGGAGCTGGCTTGTCGCAGTCAAAGACATGTATTTTCATATATCTATAATTAGTTCGCAAATGTGTATTAAAAAAAGATAATTAGATAATTAGGCCTTATGCTTTTACAATTTGCAAATGCGTCGTGGCGATAGGTATGGCAAATACAAATATTAAAAGTTTATTTAGTTTTGAAGCTTCTTCACAGCATTACATCTGTGTCACTAAAAAGTACCGTGACAGACGAGAAGAGAATTGTTGCAGGCAGATAATCAAAATTGAACCTCGCAATTTCCATATAAAATATACTTGTATTATAAAGCAGTACGATGTTTAACATTTTCTTGCATAATAGAAACACAAAGGTATTTATTTTTCACGTCAAGTTGCAGTAAATGAATACCTGCTATCAACTTAAAACAATTAGAATACGTTTCATCACACATTAGAATTAAAATGAATGATGTTCATAGGGTAAGTAAAACATCCCATAGCTGTTTTTCGAAATATATGTGAAATCTTATTTTTTATAGAAAAAACCAATCTCCGGTTATAGAAATAAACATACCAAACGTAGCAATTACAGAAAATCGTCCCCATGAGGGGAGAGACCATCTGCGACTGAGATATCTAACAGTGGATTGTTATATAATAATATATATTTACTAGGTGGTGGGACTTCTTTACTGTTAAGGAATCTGTCTGGGTAGGTACCATCTTCTTACCTGTTGCTGTTGCTGCCGCCCAGAAGCTGTGTATGCTGTGCTGTGTTAGTCTGCTGTGTTGCCAAGGTATAGAGATCCGAAATAATTGCAGACTCAGGAGCTAAGCTCTTGCTGTAAATTTCACTCAACGCATCTGTAGAGTTCTTCGTTTGAATTTTTTTTATAGGAGAGGGAGCAAACGAGCATGCGGCTCACCTGATGGTAAGTGACTACCACCACCCACGAACAACTACAACACCAGGGGAACCAGGGGAATTGCAGATGCGTTGCCGGCCTTTTAAAAAGGAATAGGCTCTTTTCTTAAAGGTCCCTAAGTCGTATCGGTCTGGAAAAATCGCTAGTTGTAAACTATTCCACAAGGAAGTTGTGCGAGGGAGAAAACTTCTTCTAATTGGGTCATTGTAGAAGCGTGCTCGTCGCGACCCCTGCCAGCCCTTTTCAGGGCTGCAATTCTACTAGCTGCGCACCCATGCCAACGAGGGTTAGGGCGTCCCCCCAAGGCGACGCACACCAGCTCGTCCCCGTTGGTGTGGAATGCAGCGTGCAAAGCGGCGATGGGGACCGCCACCCGTCACGCGCAGCCCGACACGGCGGAAGGTGGAGGACAGAGTGCAGAGTTGGCACGTGGAATGTTAGAGGAGGCATGAAAGATAAGACGAATGAGTTGATCGAAATAATGAAAGAAAGAGAATTAGATGTCGTGTGTATGTCGGAGACCAAACGGAAGGGCAGTGGTACTGAAGAGCTCCCTGGCGGGGCGTTAGCTCTATGGTCAGGAGTCCCGGAGAGCGAGAACGCCTGCCAGGGAGTGGGGGTGCTGCTGTCTTCTCGGTTGGTCGATGTTATGACTGAATATAAGGTTGTGATCTCAAGACTTCTCTGGGTTCGCTTTAAATTGGGACTGACGAAGTTATTCCTTTTGGCTGTTTATGCGCCGGTAGCTTCGTCGTCCAGGGCTGAGCTGGAGGAGTTTTGGGAGAATGTAAGAGAAGTTCTAGATTTGGCTAGGGGAAACGAAAGAATTGTTGTATGTGGTGATTTGAATGGATGGGTTGGTACCGCTCGACCAGGGTACGAGTCGGTACTTGGAAAGTTTGGCGATAAAAGGGTTAATGATGCTGGCAAGCTTATACTGGCGGTGTGCAAGGAAAAGGGTCTTCTTGTGACAAACACTATGTTTAATCACAAGAAAATCCATATGTATACTAGAGAACGAAAGAATGAGAGAAGTATGATTGATTTGTTCCTGGTGGATGACCGACTGCGAAAACAGGTGATGGATACGCGAGTGTTCAGGGGTGCTGACCTGGGAACGGATCACTATCTAGTGATTACTAGATTTAGGGGTCTGTTCGCGGGTTGGCGCTACCGGACGGCAGTAACAGAACCACAGTCGGTCTGTCGCATCCGAAGCTGGAAGCTTCAGGAAGCGGATACTAGGGACAAATATCATGCGAGGGTAGCCGAAAAGCTTGACACCATCGATGGCAGAAAAGAATGTGTAGAAAGAACTTGGCAGAACCTTAGGGATGGAATGGTAAGTGCAGCGGAAGAAGTGTGTGGAACAATAAAAAGAGGCAGTAGTAAAAGAAGAGATGCATGGTGGAATGATGAAGTGAAAGAAGCTGTAAAAAAGAAGAAGAAAGCATGGTTAGACTACTTGGCCTCTAGTAATGATAAGGATATGAGAGCGAAGATGAAAGAAAGATATAGGCTGCAGAAAGTTCACACGAAAGCATTGATTGAGGAAGTGCGTGAAAGGTGTAGAATGGAAGCGGACGAAAGGTTGTCGCACAACTTTAAGGAGAACTCCAAACTCTTCTGGAAAGAGGTTGGAAGGACCCGGAGTGGTGCGACAGCCTTAAGAATGAACAAAGTGCTTTCGAGAACTAATGACGTCCTCTCAAAAAAATCGGACGTCATGCAGCGATGGAGCGAATTTTATAGAGAAATGTATGCGTATGATGATCTTAGTGAGGGATCCGGGGATGACGCCGTGACTGGTACGCCAGACCCGGACCTCGATGACGCTGAGGTCATCAGTATGAAAGAGATTGAACGTGCGATTCGAAGTTTGAAATGTGGTAAGGCTGCGGGACTAGACAGAGTTACTGCTGAAATGGTCAAGTATGGTGGGCCTCGCGTCTGGGACAGCTTTCATCTGCTGTGCAATTTGTGCTGGCGGACGGGGGATGTCCCGGATGATTGGCGATCCGCAGTCATTGTGCCTTTATATAAAGGTAAAGGTTCACATTTTGACTGCGGGTGCTATCGGGCGATCAGCTTGACCAGTTTAGCAAGTAAAGTTTACTCGAAGGTTTTGACACGTAGGATGCAAGAGAAATCGGAAAGATTTCTATGGGAGGCACAATGCGGATTTAGACCTGGAAGAGGATGCACGGATCAAATGTCTTCTCTCCGCATGATCACGGAAAAGCTTCTGGCTGCTAACCAGAAGATTTTCTGTGCTTTTGTGGATCTTGAGAAAGCATTTGATAAGGTTGTAAGGAAGAAAATGTGGGAACTGTTGCCGGGGTATGGTGTGGATGGTCGATTGCTAAGGGCTGTGCAGTCTCTTTACTGTGACTGTAAAGCCTGTGTGCGGGTAGGGCATGACCTGTCACCCATGTTTGACGTCCAAACGGGCGTAAAGCAGGGTTGTGTCATGTCTTCCTGGCTGTTCATACTGTATCTCGACAGCTGTTTACAGAAGCTGAAAGATAGTTGTTTGGGTGTGAAATTGGGTGACATTAAAGTAAATTGTCTGCTGTATGCTGATGATGCAGTGCTTATTGCACCATCAGAGGCAGAACTGCAGGCATTAGTCACGTGTATGAAAGAGGAATGTGAAATTAAAGGTCTCCGTTTGAATGCTAATAAAACTAAGGTTCTGGTATTTGAAAGGGACGAAGAGAGAACGAAGTGTGAAATATGGGTAAATCAGGAATGTCTAGAACAGGTAAATGAAATTGTATACTTGGGGAGTGCTTTTAGCCGGGATGGAAGATGTGATTTAGATGTGGACAGGCGTGTCGCTGCCGGGAACAAAGTCAATGGTGCCCTGACTGCGTTAGTCAAAAGGCAAGGCGTAGCGAAGAGTGCACGCCTTGCAATACATAACGCAGTGTTGGTACCGACTTTGTTATATGGCAGCGAAACCTGGGTATGCCAGAAGAAGCATAAAAGTAAGTTGAATGCAGTGGAGATGCGATCTCTTCGTAAAATGTGCGGCGTTACCATGGCCGACCGAAAGCGAAACGAAGAGATTCGCAATATGGCAGGTTTGAAAGATGACCTTATCACAAAAATTGATAAGGGCGTGCTTCGGTGGTTTGGGCACGTTGAGCGAATGAGTGAAGACCGAATGGTGAAGAAAATATATAGCGCGAAAGTTAATATTAAAAGGTGTCGAGGTAGACCGAGACTAACTTTCGAAGACCATGTGAGCAAATTGCTCGAAGAGGGTAGGGTCAAAAGTACTCGGATACCTAGACGTGCATGCATGAAGAAGATAATGAATCTGAAAGAAGCGAAAGAGGTTTGTAAGGATCGTGACACTTGGCGATCTGTTCTCTCTGGCTACCCCGTCAGGGATTGTGCGTGAAGATAAGTAAGTAAGTAAGTAAATCGCACAGTGGTGGACCGCCAATCATCCAGATGGTATGGATGGTAACGCGAGTTTTGTCGCGATGTGCGATGGTAAAATTGAGCGGCTGGAATTAGTCCGAACAATTCCTCAGAGCACTCCCCGTGATAGATGCGATAAAATACGCAAAGAGATGCAACATCTCTACGCAGTGCCAGTGTATCGAGCTGATCAGAAAGAACTCGCTCGTCGACGATTCGAACCGCTCTGCGCTGGATGCGGTCAAGTGGAAGGAGCTGGCACTGGGGTGCCCCAGCCCAGAGATGAGAACAGTATTCCATGTGGGGCCGAACTTGCGCTTTGTAAAGTTGCAAGCGATGTGCCGGCATGAAATACTGTCTCGCTCTGCTGAGCACGCTTTTTAGAGGCCAATTTGGCCTTCCCTTCCAAGTGACTACGAAACTGCACACTATTCGATATGTCAACGCCAAGGATTCCGATACTAGCTGAGGCAGCAAGGGAAGTGCCTTGAAACTGAGGAGATACGACAAAGGGGTTCTTTTTAGCGGTAAACGTGCAAACTTGTGTCTTCTGGGGATTGAACTGGACTAGATTTAGTCGGCCCCAATCCGAGACTTTGTTAAGCAAAGACTCGACTTCAGACACAAGTTTGTCCCGGTACTCAGCGACGTTTTCCCGAGAAATATTGGCACGGCCGGTATATAAGGCATCACCAGTGCTGTCGTCTGCATAGCAATGAATGCTACTAGTTAGCAACATATCATTGATATGCGGGAGAAACAGCGTTGGTGATAGCACGCAGCCTTGTGGAACACCAGCGTTGATAGGCTTGAAATCAGAGCATGCACCGTCTACTACGACCTTGATGCTCCGATCAGCAAGGAAACTGGTGATCCAATTGCATAATTTCTCGGGAAGCCCATAGGAAGGGAGCTTCGAAAGAAGCGCTTTATGCCAAACCCGATCGAAGGCCTTCGCAATGTCCAAACTAACGGCCAACGCCTCCCCCTTGCACTCTACTGCCTCCGCACATCTATGGGTCGGGTAGACCAGAAGATCACCAGCTGATCGACCCCGACGAAAACCGTATTGGCGGTCACCAGCTCATTAGCTGGTGATCCCCAAGGTACCGCATGAGCTGGAAGTTAAAAATAGATTCCATTATTTTGGAGAACAAGGAGGTGATGGCGATAGGCCTGTAATTGGACGGGTCTGAGCGGTCGCCTTTTTTAGGTATCGGGTGGACAAAAGCTGTCTTCCATGATTTCGGGACTACGCCTAAGGAGTAGGAGTACCGGAAAAGACGCGTTAGAACCGGTGCCAACTCCGGAGCACACGTTCTCAGTACAATTGGGGGGATTCCGTCAGGCCCACTCGACTTGTGGATGTCCAGTGAGAGGAGTGATTTACGAACCGTGCGTTGTGACAACCGCACATCCGGCATGGAACACTCACACCGCGGGATGATCGGCGGTGTGTTTCCCTCGTCATCAAGGGTCGAGTTGGACGCAAAAAGGGAGCCTATAGGGTCGGCTTTCTGTTTTGCGGCGTGGGCCAGTGAGTCGTCCTCCCTCTGCAGAGATGGTAGTGATGGCTTACATAAATTCCCTTGGGTAGCCTTGGCGAGAGACCAGAATGCACGGGTTCCCGAAGGAAGGCGAACTAATTTCTCGCCAATTCTGCCTATGTGCTCTGACTTTGCCTTGGAAATAACTCTTTTGGACCTGGAGGCGAAGTTATACTTCTTTTTATGCATGCTGGTGTTTACAACTCGAATTGCGGAAGCCGCATCCCAGGCTTGATAACATTCTTACAGGAGCGACCAAACCAACCATACAGAAGATGGAATAAATAGTTCCATTCCCTGTAGCACCACGTCAGTAACAGAGTCAGCAACAGCGCTGGGATCATCTGGCGAGAAGCAAACTCGCCCCCATGGGTAAGATGCAAAGAAAAACCGTATTCCATCCCAATCCGCCGGGAAAGTCGTCGTCAACCCCCCGCCCCCCTCCCAAACCTATCGGAGTTCCCGCGGGAGGGCGTCGCTCCCTACCATCTTACAGTGGCCTAGCGGCTTGAGAGGCGCCCCCCTGCTTCTATTGTCGAGCACCTGATCACCGGGCAACATCGTGCCCGAAATTATTGAGTAAGCCGGTTCCGGTGAGGCAAACTATCGCCAAGGAGCGCCGCTGCTGCTGCTCATGTTTGGAAGGGCACCTCCAGCGAGACTGTCCGCACCGGCGGCCCTGTCTTCATTGCCAGGTCAATCACCATGCAGTTTTGTGCCTGGGTGCGAATGGCGTCTCCTCTCGGGGCTCTGCCAGGCCCTCGACCCCCACGGGCGGGGGCGCTCAGCCACGCCCTCTGACGGGCGACTCTCGGCGCCCGCCAGCCGGCCACCAGGCCCCTAGGTTTGAAAGGGGTCCCTCCCCCGACCAGTCGGGGGGTAATTCCCCCAGGGGCGGGGGTGTCATCACCCCCCCTCAGCATGTGGAGAGGAACTTCACGGCCACTCATCAGTCCGCTAGACCCTTCTCACTCCCGTTAGCTGAGTGGCCGCGACTGGTGTACCACCGTTCCCCATTTGATGAAGACGGCCCTAACTAGCTGCCGCCTTAGCTCTCACCACGGCTGCCTCCACTGAGCCTTAAGCCGTCAACAGTCCACTTGTCAAACTGTTCTGTTGCCGACGGCCTCATTGAAGGCGTACAACCCGAGTGGTGACTGTTAGCGGTTTGCGCTCTATTGTTCTCGCGTTCACGCGGTGTGGCCTCCACTTGGTGGTGGGAAGATTAGGGCCCCCCTGGAGCGTTGAATCACGCTGTCAAGGGGTATTAGATTTGGTTTTGGTCGAGTACTTAATTAACGACGCTTTAAATTAAAAATAAAATGCTTTTGGGTTTACCGCGAAAATTTTCCTATTTGTAGCGGTTGTGGTTAAAAGGTTGCATTTAATATGCTCCTTTAAATGCTGCTTTGAAATTGAATGTTTGTGTGTATGTTTTGTAATTGTATTTGCTCATTGCGTCTGTTTTGCTGAAAGGAAAATTTGAATTCATTTGAGGTTGAATGACGCGCTGTTTGGATATTGGTGTATGTTTGGTGATTGTGTTTAATCATTTTGCTTGTGAAAGGGAAGGCTGAAATTAGGTAACCCTATTTGTGCCGAAAGGAATAAGAGTCACTTCTCTTTTGGTTTACATTTTGTTGGCACTGTCTAAGATATTTAAATGAGAAGTAGGGCTGTCCCTTACGTTTATTGTTTTGTTTAATTTGCAAGTTGACCTATGTGCATCGGTGATTAATTTGTTTGAATTAATTCTATAGTTGGACATTGATGCTTTTGAAAAATTAGTTGAAATATGAGCATAGGACTACCTGTCTAAAGGGCTAGCCAGTTTGTAGATTATCAGATGGAAATCAGCTGTCGCACCATTTGGTAAATGATTATATAGTGGATGGCTTGGTTATGCCTACTTGTTGTAAATTCATACTAGGGACTACCTGTGCGTTCGGCTCTCCACAGACGATGTTCATGGGGAATTTGGGGGTGCTCTCTGCACTGAAGCTTAAGAGGCCGCTCTGGGCCGCTTCGTGCCGCGTCGCTGTTTGCAGACCTGTTCCGGTCGGATTGCGGAACTAATCATAGGGGCACAGATTGGTGTTTGAAAGAGGTCGTCGGACTTCCTAGACAGGAATAGGACTTATTTATGTGCTGCGATGTCTAGGAAGGGTAGGAAGGGGAAAGGGAACGCTCCCCCTTATTGTTTATTATAATTAGGAATTTCCACGCGGCCATATTGAGGCCCGACCTACGTCTGTTCGTTGAAACTCCGCTGATGGGCCTCGGAGGATTGAATCTTTGTGGGAGCAGCCGTAGGTCGTAACAATTATAGTACTTTAATGATATTAAATTATTACTTAGCGTGTCCAGTATTGAAGTCTAATGCTCTCTGCTTACAAAATCAAGATTTATAAAAGCTCTGTCGCTAATTTAAAAAATATACATATTGGTCTGTTATCAAACTTTTCAAATCCATATTATGGATTTGATAACGGACCACGACTCTTTATATAATATAATATATTATATAAAGTGTCGTGGTAGTAAAGGCGCTAAGCACTCGTCGAAAATTTTACGGACGTGCCGACACTAATAAGTTTATTAATTGCATTTTTAAAAGGCTTGTTAACCACGTGCTCGGCGGCGAAAAATAACTTCGTTAGGTAACCTGCACATCTGAGGAAGTACAATATTTCAAGGACGTGACATAACTCTATAATGATAGGAAAATTAATTTAAAAGCGTCCTGTGCTGCAGTGGGACGTATAAAGGGAATAACTTATACATAAATTAATATTGAATGGGTGTTGTAAATGACGACTGTAGAAAAGGCCAGAACCTCATGGATTCTGATAGATGGGTATACAAACACTTGTTCCGCGTGGGATTCCACAAAGCACAGTCATAATCCACCTGCATCTATCGTCTTCCTGCATATTATAGCATTCACTTCATCGCCATTCATCCAGGGGGGACCCTAAATTTCTTTTACGGTACGAGGCTGTTGCTCGAATACTTTTCTTTCCCACCAGTTGTCGATTTTGAGCTACATGACCGAGCTATTGTTACTGTAGCTTACTGAATACTATTCTTAATGATATTTTAAAAATTCTGGAAAAAAGAAAAAATTTAACTTTGATGTTTATTAAATTTCAGCGGAGTGACAAAAAGTACCTACAATAAAAAGGGAAAATACCGTCTGGAGAAATGCTTTTAATGGAAGCGAGATATAGGTGTTAAATGACTCCGTCGAATTTTCACACGTTCGTAAAGACAGCTTTCACACGCCTGTATTTGCATATATTTCTTTTTTTATAGCGAGATTAATATAAGTTACTAACACGACCTCATGCACCTTGTTATTTTCAGCTAAATAACTAATACCTAAAGAGCGAAACGTCAAGAGTTATAGTTTAAACTTACTGGCAATATAACAAAAATAGGGAAATTCTAAAAGTGCACGTATCATGAGCGTTTCATTTAATTTTGATTAAAAAATAAGTTACCAAAATAAATCGATTACACAAAGTATAAAATCGATATAGGCTGTATGATACATTTGTCCTTTGTTTATCAAGGGCCAAAAAAGAAAATGAAAGACCCTTTAAATTTTTAATAGCAATACAATTTATAAAATTTGAAAATCATTTTATTAACAAACGACGCGTACTATGCTATTGATATGAAATAAGGAACCAGTTGACGTAATTTTGAAGCTCATAAAAAACCCGGTCTCGATACGTCAATTTTTTCGGGAGTTACCGTGACCATATACAAAATCAACATTCGGACGTCTACGTAAAATATTTTTCGAACCGTTTTTTATCAAAGTTTCAATATAAAATGTTTTTTTTTTTAGAAAACATAAGATGTATTAATTATAGTGTTTTTTTTTCATATACGGCTCATACTAAGTGCAATATGGTTATGATAGAAGAGACATTTTAAGACCATATATTTGCTTGAGTCGGGAAGGGACTCCCTAGACGAAGGTTTATCGGCAATATATTAAAAATGGGCCAGATTAGGGGTACCCTTAACCGACGAGCGTGTATGTGTAGATATATGCATATAAAGGAGGCGAGAGAGGTGTGTCAGGATCGCGCCAAATGAAAGTCCGTAGTTTCTGCCTACCCCTTTGGGTGACAGGCGTGAATTTTTGTGTATATTTGCTTGACCTTGACGTGTCAAGAGTAAGGCATCGTCCTAATACAACGCGATTACGCTATCATCACACGAATTGACGATGCGGGTGGCCACAGGTTCCGCTTCGCTTCGCAGTTTGCGCATGGCATTGGCGTTAAACATGGACATCAGAAATGCCCAGTTTTTACTTTCTGGTAATATATAGATGACTTTTTCTGCTGGTCTTGACAGCGATGAAAAAAATGTATTAGAAATGAGATCGATACGTGGTGAATATCACAATCAATATAGGTCGGGTCTCTGCCCTTCATTCTGCTGCCCGAAGACACGACGTCATTGTGGTAGGACACCTGTTCGACAGCAATATATTTGATCGCGCGTTCGTACGAACTGAGTTCGCGCGAATGCCAATTAGGACACCTATTCGAGATCATATGTTTAATCGCATGTTTGTACAAATAAAATTCGCGCGAACTTGCGATGATGTGACGAAACTCAACAAGTACCAAATAAACTACTATTTTTATTATTTTATATTCAAAGGAGTATTTAGCTGTGGGTATTAGATATTTAATGATATTCTTTATTTAATGGCACTATAATATTACCGGGCGAACAACTAGCCGAATAACTCGCCAAGTTATTCGTGGACGAGTACGACGCATTTATCTACATATTGGTCAGTATTCATTCAACGTAGATTTTTTTAAATATGAATGACATACATCTCGATGCTACGACATTGTGCCATCTTAACTTTTATAGATCCATTGATATTTTAAATGAAAAAATAAGAAAACAGAGCAATAGTAAAAATAGTATTAAGTAGAATATATAAAAGTAGAAGACATCTACATTGTAATTCGATGGAAAGAAAGATGCTAGCAAATTATTCCACCACTTTGCTGTACGCATTGTGAAAGATAAACAAACCGTTTAGTGTGAATGCGTGCTACGTGAAAACAACGAAGGGGTGGAGACCAGTCAAACTTCTGGTGGTCTGATGATGGAACAGAGACGGACTAATTAAGTCATGCAATTTCTCGCATACTCTCCAAAATGTATCCTGTAAAACACCGAAAAGCTGATTACTTTGCGCCTATGCTCGAGACTAGTAAGATTGGAACGAACCATTTTAGTGTCGAGACAAAATATACATAAACCTTACTGTTAATATCTTCATTCATAAGTTTTGTCGCTCTACAAACAAAGGTATCAAGAGTTATTACCCGTATACATGTAATTAAAACTAATTAACTCTAAAGTGAAGCTGTAATTGCTTAGTAAGAGCGACAGCTGCGCCTCTCGGTTGCACTCAGTTAATTTATTACGGCGACACAGTAGAAATATATTTACGCGCACAAAGTGTTGCTAACGTATTTAAATTTTAATTATACAATTTCCAATATCGGCATGAACATATTCATTATATGAGTATTTTACAAAATTCTTTAATATTTTACAAATTTGAAAAAGTTAAAACCTAAAAAAGTTAACCTTTTTTAGTATCAATTTTGTTTAATGTTTTAATTATGTATATGGAATGTAAGACCACATTTCAAAGATATTAAAGTGAACAAAAAATATTAATGAAGATAACAGATGTCAGTGTAATGTACTAGGTGGTAGGACTCCTTATTGCCGACTTCAAAAAAGGAGAAGGTTTTCATTTTACTTTATGTTTTTTTGTATGTATGTTACGCAATATTTTCGTCAATTGTGAATTGATTTTGATGACTCTTATTTATTAAACAGGTGGGGCCGTGCTTCAGGGTGGCCCAATGTAAATTAAAATAAAAATAATCCACCAGTCAGTTGACAAAATAGCAGTAGTGGTGACTGTTATGGTTATGAGAAATTTTATGTGGGAGGCCTATACAAAGCAATAGACGTTGATAGACTGTATTGAATTAATTAACTTTAAATGGTGACGATGATTTAGTGCGTTGTCTGCAGTGAATGAAAACATTGCTTGAAAACCCGTATTAGGTACTGAGGAATAAAAATATTTCGAAGACTTGAAGTCCAGCAATACGCACTGGAGCAGCGTGAAAAGCGAGGAGGCCTGCGACCAGCCGTAGGACGTATGTATGTAAGCTGTAACTTAACTTTTTAATAAGCTTACAGAAAAAATATTTTAGTAAGAATTGCTCTCTGTACGCATTATTTACGAGATAGTTACGCGGTATGGTTAGAGGAGGCGCGTAATTTCAGAAGGAGCTGCGCGAGACAGCCGCCCGTTATTAATGACGCGCCTACCCTCGCTCTGTTTACAAGTCATTAACCGAAACTAAGAATCATATTTCACATGATTGTAATAAACGTGAGCTGCAGTTGAACAATCTTAAGCACCTTTATTTGTTCATAAAATTCACCTTTATTAGTAAAATAACTGTGAACTGAATGAAACAGAAGATGGGCAGCAGTATCTTCGTAATATAAACTCAAAAAAAAAATGAAATTAGAGTTGTCTTCAAAGAAGTAAAAACTAAGACTAAGGCATAGTGCATAGAAAAATTAGGCACCGACTTCAGAATTTGAAATTATTTTATTTTTTGAACTTGTCTTTTACTTTATACAAAAAGTTAATTTTTAGTTTTAATTTTTTAATTTTTGTGGATTAAGGAATATCAAAATCTGTATTACGTCTATATAGTTACATAAACATCATTCCCTATTTAATAATTTCATAAAAAAAAGAATTATCAAAGTCGGCTCTTATTGCCTATGGTACGCGTAGCCTACATATAAAAACAGGAGTTTTGAGAATCTACTACTTTTTTTGAAATTCATTTAAATTTGAATCTAAGATTCAACCACTGCGTGTGGAGAAATAAGTAGTGAAGTTTTAAAAGTACTATTTAGACAACTCAAGGCCGACTTCAGGAGCTATTAATTTATTGTTTTCGAAGTTAGCTTTTACTTTCTTTAATTTAAATTATTATTCAAGAGACAAATAAGTGTAACAAAATATTTCTAATTTCTCAGACATGTCTTTTTCCTTAACAATAGAGGATATGAGTTTAGAAAAGGTCTAGGCTTTTGCTCAGCCTGATACGGCGCGTGTATTATTTTGTAAATGCATAAACATAAAAAAAAAACATAAACACTCACGCCTGTCACCCAGAGGGGTAGGCAGAGACTACGGACTTCCATTTGGCGCGATCCTGACACACCTCTCTCGCCTCTTTCACATCCATATATCTACGCATACACGCTCGTCGGTTAAGGGTACTCCTAATCTGGCCCATTTTCAATGTATCGCCGATCTGGTCGATAAACCTTCGTCTAGGGCGTCCCTTCCCGACCCTGCCGTTCACTTCTGCAACATAAATTTGCTTTGTCACTCTTTCCTCGTTCATTCTTTCTACGTGACCAAACCACCGAAGCATTCCTTTCTTAATCCTTGTCACAACAAATGCAATATATAAAAAATAAAATATAAATAATATAATAATATAATAATATATAATAATAATATAATATATAATAATAATAATATATAATAATAATAATATAATACAAATGCAATATATAAAAAATTTTTTTTCATCAGATCAGATTACTCTAAAACTTTCTCAACTTAATACTTGCACTAGCGCGAGGGTTATATGCAAAGTACAATTAATTTACAATAGGTAGTGCTCGTATCGTACGGACAAATTTATTTGAAAGTTATATATCATTCAACTTTAATGAATTTATTAATAATCATTCCTAAATAAACAATGAAATTCTTCCAAATTTAAAACGATATTTCCACAATAATTTTTTTTCTGTGATAACACCGCGCCGCTAGCTGGCCAGGCAGACGTTGTTCTGCCCTTTCCGACGCTGCTTCTTATAAAAAAAATCCTTAACTTTTCAATAAATAATATTAAAGGTGAGTTATCGGGATTAAAATCTCAAGTTATATATCAAGTTGGACCAAACTGCACACAGTGTGCAAAATTTCCTTGAAATCAGTTCAGTAGTTTAGGAGATCATCGCGGACAAACAATGTGATACGTAATTTTTATATATAAAGATTATAAAAATGTACTTATTGCTACAAGTGAAATATCTTTTTGAATCATAAAGGAATATATAATCAACTAGCTGTACGCCGCGGTTTCACCCGCGTATATCACGCATCTGCGCCTCGCGACATGCGAACTTCGAAAGAGACATCACTACGGACGATTGCTGAATTAAAAAAAAAGGTTTAGAAAGTGAAAATGTTGCTTAAATTACATGGTTAATATAATTGGTGGTTATGCATGGTGCAGGTACTGATATAGCCTTGAATACGGACTTATTCATTTGGATATAGGGACTAATACCAAGGTACGAATAATGTGGCCTAGTTCGTACCGGCATTACTATTGCATACATATTAACATGGAAAAGTAGTTATTGTGACATAAATGTAATAGTTAGACATATGGTATTGCGGACTTTTTTGTAGACATGATGTCCTGTATAAAATTGTAGCTCATCACTTTGCTCTATTATCAATAGTTTCCGCAGTGTACGCGATATAAGGATTCTTTTTGGTATTTTTTCACATCTTGGGTTACATTAACGAAGTTTTCATGTGGGTTCCTAACTTTTTTGAAAATATTCTATCGCCTATGTTCATCAGGAATAATGTAGGATTCTAATGGTGAAAGAATTTTTCAAATCGGTCCAATAGTTTCAGAGCCTATTCAATTCAAACAAACAAACAAATAAACAAACAAATCTTTCCTCTTTATATTATTATATTAATATTATATAGTGTAGATATATTATGTCAATGTCCAACTGTGCAGTTTTACGCGAGGATTAAGAAAAACAAGATTTAGTAACTTATTTACGTTCTTAAATCTTTACTTCTCTTTTTAACCCCAGTCACTCACATTCGCACGAATACGCAAACCCACAAGTGTGGGACGACATTTGCAAATGATTATACAAAGTTTTAGCTGCATTAGCGGTTTTCCAAGCTGTGTCAGTTTTTAACGGACATCAAAGCGCACGAACCTCGATCCTTCACGTACTCTCCCACACATTCGTGCGACCAGTTGCGCAAACGGTTGCGAAGGTAACGGACGTTTCGCCATTTTCATAGTTCGTAACGTCTACTGTGTAGCGTACTTCAAATAACTTTATCATAGATTGGAACAACACCAAGGTGATGGAGTTCATTGAACTCCTGCAGAGTGAACCGACCATATGGGATACTCAAAAAAATCCCATAATACAGAATGGCCGTTAATGACGCCTGGGAAAGAATTAAAAATTCATTTTATGTATATATAGTCTATAAACATAGGTAAAACAGTCCAACCGCACTAATAAAATCATTTTCTTTTTCCACGATTCACAAAATTGAAAGCAAGATTGAGATATTCGTAAACAAGTATAGGAGGGAGTGAAAACGGTTTAGCAAATTGAGTATGCGAACCATTTGCATATCCGCTAAGTTTGCGAATGAATTTCTGACGGCCCTTCACATGCATGCAAACATTCGTACAATGTACGAATGTTAGTGCGCATGTGAGTGACCCGCATAATGATAACTTAAATAAAATAAAAACTAAGATTGTTGGTTGTTGTTGTTGGTAATTTAAATATTTCTTTAAAACCAATATTATATAAGTGGTTCTTACTATCATTGCAGGGCGTTTGCCGGTCCAATGATATAGCTACAGGGAATAGTGATTCCGGACTAGCATAAATAGTACTTGAAAAAAAAGCGTAAGAAAAAAAATAGTTCTTATTATCACTGCAGGGCTTTGTGTCGGTCCAGGCGAAAACAGTACTTGAAAAAAAAGAGAAAATAGAAAAAGCTACAAACTAATCATTCCGATCTAGCATAAAGTTGATTAAAGTTTTTGTGTTGTTACTGCCGGAACAAAACTGATTGTCACCCAAGTCTGAAGGGTCAATATAGACCGGACCAGACGCTGTTATGTCAGGATAGTCGGACGATGTTTTTTTGTCTACAGATAACTAAAATTGTGATGGAGCGCGTGCGAAGATGCATGCATGTCAGTATGGCCGTGACGGCACCAGCACCATTGCACGTGCGGCGCCGTTGGTGTAGCTAGACAGAATTCTTATAAATAACACGTGTTTCGCACATCTGCACCATTGCACCTGCGGTGGCGCCCGTTTTGCTTGTATAAAACGGACGGAGCGGCCGCCGTCAAGGCAGTCTTGGCTCTGACGTGGAACGGTACGCTTGTCGTATTCCGTTACTAGTTTATCCTCGACTCGTTGGATAATTAAGTCGTGTAAACGAATTAATTATTATTCCTAACTACAAAATTAGTCTCTGTACTATTACTCAATTACCCTTTCTACATATATATATATATATATATATATATATATATATATATATATATATATATATATTTATATAGCTGGCCAGGCAGACGTTGTTCTGCCCTCTCTGATGACACTGTGTCCTATAAAAATTCTTAAATTCGTAATAAAAAAATATTGAGGGTCACTTATAGGGATAAAAACTATCCTATCTCTCAAGTTGGACCAAACTGCACACAGTGTTCAAAATTTCATTGCAATCAGTTTAGTAGTTTAGGAGTTCATCACGGACAAACAATGTGACACGTAATTTTTATATATAAAGATTATATTATTAGTTAATATAATAGGTCAAGAAAAAGTTTCTTCGTATTTTGTTTGTATAAAATTGAAGATAAATCTCTTTGGTTGTACTATTTTATCTGGCTGGTTTTACAATAGGATATTAAAAAAAAGAAAAAAAACCAATTTACCGCTATTTTTCAATCGTATTTTCTGTTCGCCAAAATGAGTGAACCTAACGAAGAAATTCGATACATTCTGAAGTTTTATTACAAAAAAGTGTAATATGCGACTTAAGCTGCGAAGAAAAATTGTGACGTTTATGGACCTCATACAGTGTCAGTAAGAGTAGCACAAAGTTGGTTAAAATTTTGATGTCAAAGATGCAGCTCACTCTGGTCGCACTCATACGTATAAACCATATTAGTACCGTAGTAGTTACACATACAAATTTGACACATTTGAAAAAGTTTGGCTATTCAAATAAGCTCGATATTTGATACCACACGAGCTTACTTTAAGAAAACTAATGAATTGTGTACTCATTTGTGATTCTCTGTTGACACGTAACGAAACCGAACCGTTTTTGAAAAGATTAATCACTAGCCATAAAAAGTGGATCACCTACAAGAACGTGCAATAAGAGATCATGATCAAAGGTTAGTCAAGCTTCAGTGACTGTAGCGAAACCCGGATTAACACGCAATAAGATGATGCTGTGTCTATGGTGCGATTGGAAGGACGTCATATATTATAAGCTTTTACCGTCGGGCAAAACCATTGATTCTCTACTGCCAACAACTAATGAGACTCAAGCAAGAAATTGAGAAAAAACGGCCGGAATTAATCAAAAGAAAAGGAGTAGTCTTTCATCATCAAACGCCAGACCACACGCAACATCTTTGGCCGTTCGGTGCAAATTGAGAGAGCTTGAATTGGAAGTGTTAATGCATACACCATAATATACTCCTCACCTTGCACCCTCAGATAATCACCTGTTTCGGTCTCTTCTGAATTATTTGGGTACGAGTCTACGAGTAGTGTTAGGTGTTTATCAAGAGAGGACTGTCAAAACTACTTGTAGAAGTTTTTGATCAAAAATACCAAATACTTCTACAGCTAAGGGATTATGTACAATACCTACAAGATGGCAACAAGAAAACATAATGGCACATATATCGCGAAAACATGGATAATTAGACATTTCTCATGAAAATGTAGGAGTTTTTGCAAAAATGCCACTCGCTTTAGTAAAGATTGCGAAAAGAATCACCCAAAACAACGTCTTAATCTGATTGGTGGTAGATTGACGACTTGACGTTTCACTTGTCAATCCTTTCTGTCGCCCTCCACATTTTTCCCTGCCGGATGTTCCTATTTTTTTATTAAATGTTCAAGATTCAAACTTTTTCTGAGAAAAATCGCTTTATTAGGATACCCACCTCGCGGGGGCAAGGACCGGTTATGTCGGACTCGTACCGACTAAAAACCCATGGTGTTCCACCTTCGCCGCATATTGGCAGGGCCACGGGAACGCTTTCGCACACATCCGCAGCCCCACCAGCGCCGGCCGCCCCATGGCAGCTCCTTCTCGGGGGAGGATCTCTCCTCCCCCATCTCCTTCTCAGGTAAGGCGCACCAGAACACATGGCGCGCCCTCGCGCAACAGACGCCCCCATGTCCGATGCGCGAAGGCCATGGGGCCAGGAAAAACTAGCACTCAGAAGCACCAGCCTTCCTGACCCCAGCGGTAGATCTGGTCTATGGCTCCGCTGCCAACCAAGATTCGGCTGCGAAGGGTAAGGAGAGTGGCGCCTCGCAATACCGACACTCCTCTCCCCCCCGCAGCCCCACCACCACCGCATCAACGGTGCGGCCCCGTTTGAGTCGCGGAGGATAGGGCGAGTGGCGTATCGCCATAGCAACACTCCTCTTCCTCCACGACATCCGAAGTGGGCTCGACAAGCCCACTCGGAGTGGCCGCCTCGGGCCGGCCCTACACCACGGGCCAGCCAAGGGGTTCCTCTTTGTTCACCGCGGGTGACCAAGCCACAGCTACTAAGCCCCCCCCCCCCCCGCCATGACAAGGCGGGAACCCATTCGGTGGGACCATCTTCTAACCTAACTTATCCGAGTCGGGATGCCCTAAGTACCGCGAGCTCGTTTCGCTCGCTCTTGCATCAAGTAGAACACCAAATTGTTAACTCTTATAATTACTTTAATAAGTAAACATATTTTATTACTTACACCATTTCCAAAAACGTCGTGACATGACAAAATTCTTTAAACCTACAAGGTAAAACTAGGAACCAATCACAATAAGAATTGGCCTATAAACCAAAATCAAGCCAATCAGAGTTAAGTACTCGTATATTCAAAGTTTCTAAAGCAACTAGTGTTTTTGCAAAACTCCTTTTCAATAAGATATTATAGAAATGTCATAGCTATTGTCTAATTATCCGTTTTTTCGCGATATCCCTAGATTTTGAGGAAAATTCGTTTTATCAAATTATCCTACGACATATACATTAGAAAATTTCTTAACAGCCTTTCGTAACCTACTAATGTTGCACCAAGATGAAAGAGGACGTATGCCAGCAGTACGCTGTTCTACGACTGCTAGGCACAGGCCTCCTCTCACATCTGAAAGGCTCAAGGAGTAATCAATCTGTCACGGTGCTCTTTCCAAATATTTTCAAAATATTAATTTTGAATTCAACGGGTATCGAATTTGTTTTGCTTACATATATGAAATTTATGGCGAGTGCTTATCCCCTGAGATATTAAAAACTTCAACTATGGAAGGTTGGTAGTTAGGGTACACTGAACATTTGAACCATGGAACCGCATTTTAAAATTTTAATATATCACCGTCGGCATGAAATTGTTGATTACAAATTTAAGTGCTGATTTATGACGTGCTCGACGGTGTAGGAAAACAGAAAATATCGTAAGGAAACCTACATGGCAATGGCCCGGCCATATAGCTCTAAAAACCGACGACCGATGGGGAAGGCAGGTTCTCGAGTGGCAGCCTCTTATCGGTAAGCGAAGTGTGAGGCGACCCCCCACTAGATGAAGTGATGACCTGGTAAGACCTGCAGGAAGTCGTTGGATGCAGGTGGCTCAGGACCGTATATTGTGGCGGGCGTTTCTTTAGGGAGACTTACGTTCATCAATGGACTTGTAAAGGGCTGTAATGAATGAACAAACAAATCTTTCCTCTTTATATTATTATATTAATATTATATAGTGTAGATATATTATGTCAATGTCCAACTGTGCAGTTTTACGCGAGGATTAAGAAAAACAAGATTTAGTAACTTATTTACGTTCTTAAATCTTTACTTCTCTTTTTAACCCCAGTCACTCACATTCGCACGAATACGCAAACCCACAAGTGTGGGACGACATTTGCAAATGATTATACAAAGTTTTAGCTGCATTAGCGGTTTTCCAAGCTGTGTCAGTTTTTAACGGACATCAAAGCGCACGAACCTCGATCCTTCACGTACTCTCCCACACATTCGTGCGACCAGTTGCGCAAACGGTTGCGAAGGTAACGGACGTTTCGCCATTTTCATAGTTCGTAACGTCTACTGTGTAGCGTACTTCAAATAACTTTATCATAGATTGGAACAACACCAAGGTGATGGAGTACATTGAACTCCTGCAGAGTGAACCGACCATATGGGATACTCAAAAAAATCCCATAATACAGAATGGCCGTTAATGACGCCTGGGAAAGAATTAAAAATTCATTTTATGTATATATAGTCTATAAACATAGGTAAAACAGTCCAACCGCACTAATAAAATCATTTTCTTTTTCCACGATTCACAAAATTGAAAGCAAGATTGAGATATTCGTAAACAAGTATAGGAGGGAGTGAAAACGGTTTAGCAAATTGAGTATGCGAACCATTTGCATATCCGCTAAGTTTGCGAATGAATTTCTGACGGCCCTTCACATGCATGCAAACATTCGTACAATGTACGAATGTTAGTGCGCATGTGAGTGACCCGCATAATGATAACTTAAATAAAATAAAAACTAAGATTGTTGGTTGTTGTTGTTGGTAATTTAAATATTTCTTTAAAACCAATATTATATAAGTGGTTCTTACTATCATTGCAGGGCGTTTGCCGGTCCAATGATATAGCTACAGGGAATAGTGATTCCGGACTAGCATAAATAGTACTTGAAAAAAAAGCGTAAGAAAAAAAATAGTTCTTATTATCACTGCAGGGCTTTGTGTCGGTCCAGGCGAAAACAGTACTTGAAAAAAAAGAGAAAATAGAAAAAGCTACAAACTAATCATTCCGATCTAGCATAAAGTTGATTAAAGTTTTTGTGTTGTTACTGCCGGAACAAAACTGATTGTCACCCAAGTCTGAAGGGTCAATATAGACCGGACCAGACGCTGTTATGTCAGGATAGTCGGACGATGTTTTTTTGTCTACAGATAACTAAAATTGTGATGGAGCGCGTGCGAAGATGCATGCATGTCAGTATGGCCGTGACGGCACCAGCACCATTGCACGTGCGGCGCCGTTGGTGTAGCTAGACAGAATTCTTATAAATAACACGTGTTTCGCACATCTGCACCATTGCACCTGCGGTGGCGCCCGTTTTGCTTGTATAAAACGGACGGAGCGGCCGCCGTCAAGGCAGTCTTGGCTCTGACGTGGAACGGTACGCTTGTCGTATTCCGTTACTAGTTTATCCTCGACTCGTTGGATAATTAAGTCGTGTAAACGAATTAATTATTATTCCTAACTACAAAATTAGTCTCTGTACTATTACTCAATTACCCTTTCTACATATATATATATATATATATATATATATATATATATATATATATATATATATATATATATTTATATAGCTGGCCAGGCAGACGTTGTTCTGCCCTCTCTGATGACACTGTGTCCTTTAAAAATTCTTAAATTCGTAATAAAAAAATATTGAGGGTCACTTATAGGGATAAAAACTATCCTATCTCTCAAGTTGGACCAAACTGCACACAGTGTTCAAAATTTCATTGCAATCAGTTTAGTAGTTTAGGAGTTCATCACGGACAAACAATGTGACACGTAATTTTTATATATAAAGATTATATTATTAGTTAATATAATAGGTCAAGAAAAAGTTTCTTCGTATTTTGTTTGTATAAAATTGAAGATAAATCTCTTTGGTTGTACTATTTTATCTGGCTGGTTTTACAATAGGATATTAAAAAAAAGAAAAAAAACCAATTTACCGCTATTTTTCAATCGTATTTTCTGTTCGCCAAAATGAGTGAACCTAACGAAGAAATTCGATACATTCTGAAGTTTTATTACAAAAAAGTGTAATATGCGACTTAAGCTGCGAAGAAAAATTGTGACGTTTATGGACCTCATACAGTGTCAGTAAGAGTAGCACAAAGTTGGTTAAAATTTTGATGTCAAAGATGCAGCTCACTCTGGTCGCACTCATACGTATAAACCATATTAGTACCGTAGTAGTTACACATACAAATTTGACACATTTGAAAAAGTTTGGCTATTCAAATAAGCTCGATATTTGATACCACACGAGCTTACTTTAAGAAAACTAATGAATTGTGTACTCATTTGTGATTCTCTGTTGACACGTAACGAAACCGAACCGTTTTTGAAAAGATTAATCACTAGCCATAAAAAGTGGATCACCTACAAGAACGTGCAATAAGAGATCATGATCAAAGGTTAGTCAAGCTTCAGTGACTGTAGCGAAACCCGGATTAACACGCAATAAGATGATGCTGTGTCTATGGTGCGATTGGAAGGACGTCATATATTATAAGCTTTTACCGTCGGGCAAAACCATTGATTCTCTACTGCCAACAACTAATGAGACTCAAGCAAGAAATTGAGAAAAAACGGCCGGAATTAATCAAAAGAAAAGGAGTAGTCTTTCATCATCAAACGCCAGACCACACGCAACATCTTTGGCCGTTCGGTGCAAATTGAGAGAGCTTGAATTGGAAGTGTTAATGCATACACCATAATATACTCCTCACCTTGCACCCTCAGATAATCACCTGTTTCGGTCTCTTCTGAATTATTTGGGTACGAGTCTACGAGTAGTGTTAGGTGTTTATCAAGAGAGGACTGTCAAAACTACTTGTAGAAGTTTTTGATCAAAAATACCAAATACTTCTACAGCTAAGGGATTATGTACAATACCTACAAGATGGCAACAAGAAAACATAATGGCACATATATCGCGAAAACATGGATAATTAGACATTTCTCATGAAAATGTAGGAGTTTTTGCAAAAATGCCACTCGCTTTAGTAAAGATTGCGAAAAGAATCACCCAAAACAACGTCTTAATCTGATTGGTGGTAGATTGACGACTTGACGTTTCACTTGTCAATCCTTTCTGTCGCCCTCCACATTTTTCCCTGCCGGATGTTCCTATTTTTTTATTAAATGTTCAAGATTCAAACTTTTTCTGAGAAAAATCGATTTAATAGGATACCCACCTCGCGGGGGCAAGGACCGGTTATGTCGGACTCGTACCGACTAAAAACCCATGGTGTTCCACCTTCGCCGCATATTGGCAGGGCCACGGGAACGCTTTCGCACACATCCGCAGCCCCACCAGCGCCGGCCGCCCCATGGCAGCTCCTTCTCGGGGGAGGATCTCTCCTCCCCCATCTCCTTCTCAGGTAAGGCGCACCAGAACACATGGCGCGCCCTCGCGCAACAGACGCCCCCATGTCCGATGCGCGAAGGCCATGGGGCCAGGAAAAACTAGCACTCAGAAGCACCAGCCTTCCTGACCCCAGCGGCAGATCTGGTCTATGGCTCCGCTGCCAACCAAGATTCGGCTGCGAAGGGTAAGGAGAGTGGCGCCTCGCAATACCGACACTCCTCTCCCCCCCGCAGCCCCACCACCACCGCATCAACGGTGCGGCCCCGTTTGAGTCGCGGAGGATAGGGCGAGTGGCGTATCGCCATAGCAACACTCCTCTTCCTCCACGACATCCGAAGTGGGCTCGACAAGCCCACTCGGAGTGGCCGCCTCGGGCCGGCCCTACACCACGGGCCAGCCAAGGGGTTCCTCTTTGTTCACCGCGGGTGACCAAGCCACAGCTACTAAGCCCCCCCCCCCCCCCCGCCATGACAAGGCGGGAACCCATTCGGTGGGACCATCTTCTAACCTAACTTATCCGAGTCGGGATGCCCTAAGTACCGCGAGCTCGTTTCGCTCGCTCTTGCATCAAGTAGAACACCAAATTGTTAACTCTTATAATTACTTTAATAAGTAAACATATTTTATTACTTACACCATTTCCAAAAACGTCGTGACATGACAAAATTCTTTAAACCTACAAGGTAAAACTAGGAACCAATCACAATAAGAATTGGCCTATAAACCAAAATCAAGCCAATCAGAGTTAAGTACTCGTATATTCAAAGTTTCTAAAGCAACTAGTGTTTTTGCAAAACTCCTTTTCAATAAGATATTATAGAAATGTCATAGCTATTGTCTAATTATCCGTTTTTTCGCGATATCCCTAGATTTTGAGGAAAATTCGTTTTATCAAATTATCCTACGACATATACATTAGAAAATTTCTTAACAGCCTTTCGTAACCTACTAATGTTGCACCAAGATGAAAGAGGACGTATGCCAGCAGTACGCTGTTCTACGACTGCTAGGCACAGGCCTCCTCTCACATCTGAAAGGCTCAAGGAGTAATCAATCTGTCACGGTGCTCTTTCCAAATATTTTCAAAATATTAATTTTGAATTCAACGGGTATCGAATTTGTTTTGCTTACATATATGAAATTTATGGCGAGTGCTTATCCCCTGAGATATTAAAAACTTCAACTATGGAAGGTTGGTAGTTAGGGTACACTGAACATTTGAACCATGGAACCGCATTTTAAAATTTTAATATATCACCGTCGGCATGAAATTGTTGATTACAAATTTAAGTGCTGATTTATGACGTGCTCGACGGTGTAGGAAAACAGAAAATATCGTAAGGAAACCTACATGGCAATGGCCCGGCCATATAGCTCTAAAAACCGACGACCGATGGGGAAGGCAGGTTCTCGAGTGGCAGCCTCTTATCGGTAAGCGAAGTGTGAGGCGACCCCCCACTAGATGAAGTGATGACCTGGTAAGACCTGCAGGAAGTCGTTGGATGCAGGTGGCTCAGGACCGTATATTGTGGCGGGCGTTTCTTTAGGGAGACTTACGTTCATCAATGGACTTGTAAAGGGCTGTAATGAATGAACGAATGACTATCCTTACTATCTAGATTGCCTGTGTAGGTGATGAAAAATTAAGAGCTATTACAATTTTGCTGTTTAAGTGTCACTGCTTAAGATAAAGTGTACGTACGATTTTTGTTTTGTGCATGAAACTACGTCCTCTTATAACAAGTTACTAAATTAAAAGGGCATTGTGTACACAAAAACAATTGTGTGGTAATTGTTAATACACCCCCGTCAATGCTTTTGGCAGAAAAAAACACCTAAGTACACATGACTTACTTACTCACTCACTCCTGTGGCGTAGTGCCCGCGATGTGGGTCTTGGCATCAGACACGACAACACGCCACTTCTCCCTATCCTGCGTATATGTCGAAGAAATAAAAATATTTTGAGGACATGTGAAGTACACCATCACGTAATGAAGCAACGAGCCAGACAAATCGATTAATAACCCTCTCAAAAGTAAGAGGAGGCCTGTGCCTAGCAGTGGGATGAATAAAGTAGATCTAAAATGTTTTACTCACTCACTCTCGGAACAAAAATCAATAATTTTTAACCTGGAGGTTGCCGTGGTTAACTATGACATTGGAACGTCATACACCTCAGTCCCCCCCGTGACCATGGGTGCTGGAAAGTGCTCGAAACGTCGGGAATATAAAATAAGTTAATATGCGCGATAAAATCCGTAAAATTAGTTTTATTTAAATGATGCGTTATTTTCTCTGTGTGCTACTGTAGGTGAACGCCATGCTTAAGGAGTGCATTGCGAGACACTCGTATAAAGCTTCCACACTCTTCTTCACTCTTATGAAACTAAAACAGTGCATAACATAATTTTAATAAAATTAATGTCTGTCTGTAATATTGAAATAAGTAACTTTTATTAAGCTTGTCATCTTTGCATCATATTTACATGCTATTAAGAAATAAATAAGCATTTTAAAAATTTTTTGTCCGTCTGCCAGGAGGGATCTCGGATATCCACAGAGCTTGAAGATAACTTTCAAAAAAATGAATAATTGATAAAATAAACGGTGTTTGACTTTCCTTTAATTACAAATTAAAATTACGCCGCAATAGTAAATCATACCCAGCCGAAGCACCCAGTTGGGGGTCGCATATATAATAAACTATAACACATAATGTTAAGTTTACTATAGCTCAGCCTTTTTTAAGCATTAAAACTCGTCTATTTAATGTATAGAGAGAAAAATAAAAGTACACAAAGTTAACATGGAAAGGACAGCATCTAAAAGCGAATATAGCGTGAGCAGAGCCGAATTTAACTTTTTGGTGCTCTAGGATTTATAGCAAATGGTGCCCTAGTTTTTCATTTTATATTGTATTTTTATTTAAAGTAAAATAGTTACAATTTTTGTGGTTCAATTTAGTGGCTGAAATACTGTTTCCATTACTTTTAAATAGCGAAATCCCTATTTATTAACACGCTTTTATTAGCTTGGTATGTATCTATGTAACAGAATTTTTGAATGTGATTTTCATCCCCTTCAAAACGTTGGATTGATTTGAAATTTCGCACACTTATCAAAGACCGAAGACAATGCAATAATTTAAATAGTTTGTCCCATTATCCTTGCCAGGATCCTCAGGATTTATGAATAATTCATAAAATAACGATTACTGCCAGTTCAATTTACTGTAAGCCGCGTAAAAGGACTTTGTTACAAAAAAAACACGCTTATGTAATTAGCCGCACTAAAAAATAGAAAATAAATGATAGTTTAAAAAAAACTAAAAAAAACACGCGTTACAAACGCTAAACTAAACTAAAAATTAGAAAATAATTTTCAATAAATTTTAAATAAGAAAAGAGTGATTAACATAAAAAATCATTTGATTGTAAAAAAGCGTAGGGTGATTGATGTCATTTCTTGTAAATATTTTTGTGAATATTTGTAAAATTAGCGTCATCATAGAAATATCTGAAAATGCACTTTTTTAAATATAAAATGAATTTTTTGTTAACCATGTTTTTTTTTAGTTTTTTTTTAAACTATTATTTATTTTTATCCCTATATTAAAGTTTTTAAAATTATACTTTTAGGCATCCTAAACAAAACCTGAGCTACTATATCCTTTTGAATATCAATTTTCATAGTTATTAATGACAATACGTTTACGAAATATGGGGTAAAATACATGGAAAATATTATTTTGAAAATATATAGTCGACTATTTTCTTTTGGGAACCAATTCTTCTCTATAAATAGTGTGATAAGAGAAAAGTGTGGTTTGCAAGATGACGTTGTGACAAGGATTAAGAAAGGAATGCTTCGGTGGTTTGCTCATGTAGAAAGAATGAACGAGGAAAGAGTGACAAAGCAAATTTATGTTGCAGAAGTGAACGGCAGAGTCGGGAAGGGACGCCCTAGACGAAGGTTTATCGACCAAATCGGCGATACATTAACAATGGGCCAGATTAGGAGTACCCTTAACCGACGAGCGTGTATGCGTAGATATATGGATGTAAAAGAGGCGAGAGAGGTGTGTCAGGATCACGCCAAATGGAAGTCCGTAGTCTCTGCCTACCCCTCTGGGTGACAGGCGTGAGTGTTTATGTATGTATGTAAGTTCCTTATCGGACGGTACTGTTATGTCCAACCCTAGTTAGTTAAAAGCGCTGACTCGATTATTTTATTTAGTATAAAGCGTAGTGTTTGAGGTAATCGAGGTAGTGCAGCTCCAACCAACATATTAAGTGCATATTGTACATGCCGTTCGCGGCTTTCGTACATTTTTTGTATTATTTTAATATTGGGAAAATAAACCAAAAGAACTTCCGGGATATGGTGTAATTTTTTTAAAACACCTTCAGAGCGGCCCTCCTAACAAATTTGGTGTCAGAAGTGGGATGTCACAAGGTCTACTCGTATATCGGTAGTGTGGCATCCGAATCCTGGGAATCTCTGAAGCAAGATCGACAGTAAGTTTCCACCCCACGAGTGTGACCCTGCATCATCTGAAACACCTATAAGGTCTCATCGTCATCAACCCGAAGTTCATCAAGGCTATCAGTCTCCACCCCACGCGTGTGAGCCTGCCCTGAGCTGCCGCACTCCCACCGCACAACCACGTGGACGCTGCCGTCAAACGACTCCCTGGGTTTCACGGCAACTCGACTCGGCTGTTTAATAGCATTACTAGTATTTAAAAAAAATTAAGATTTCAACATTTTGTCGCATGAAATCGTATATAGCAATCATATTGTACATATAAGTGATATAAAAAGCACATTGTCAGAAAGATAAATGATTGTTGAACTAATTAATATATTTTTTAAATTGATTAAATGCTATTTTTAAATAAATATATATCAAGTCTGCAAGGCATGTAAACACGATAACTTTTGAAAATATCAATTGTTCAGCTAAATATATTTTTAAAACTCTTCATCTATCATGTGGGAAGCTATTGAATGTAATTGGCAGTTTAATTTTGTTTAGTTTAGTTACAATAAATTTTTTTCGGTTGCAAAATGGCGAAATAATCGTTAGCCTTGTCAATTCGTAATATGAGATCTGTAGACAGAACACAGATTAAAGAAGCATTGAAGCGCCTTATTCACGGTCCTTCTTGCTGTACGTCCCGCCAAGGTCATGCATGACGTACGACGCAAAATGACAATGAGTAGCCTTGACATACGTAATTATTGAATTATTGACATACGTCAAGCTATTCATTGACGTTTAGCAACGTGTGTCGTGCATGACTTTTGCGGGCCTGATATTAGACTGTGGATTGAAGTCAAAAAATAACGGGCTTAAAAAAACAATATTTTTTGATATGAACTAGCTGGTACGTAAAAAAGTATTTAAGAAAATATCGTTTTAAATTTGGAAGAGATATATTGTTTGATTCTAAGATGTTTTTAAAGTATAGATACGTCATACTCGCTCTAAAATGGCAATACGAAAGTCAGGTAATTGCCCGACTCGCATTCAGTCGGGCACGCTCTGGCGCCGCGGCTATACCTTCGCTACAACGCGTAAATCTTCTAGTTATTCGCGGTAAAAATGCCTTCCTGTGTTTTTAGGTGGTGCACAAATTACACGGCAACTGTTAGAGACAAGAAAAACGTCTCATTAATATTTTGAATATAGATGTTTTGTTCATAATTGGTTTTATTATTTCAACACTAACCACTAGTGTTAACTTTAAGTGTGTTCATTTCCATATCGGTACGTCACGCGCTCGCGCCAATGAGCGCTCAGCAGCAATCAATACGCAACTAATGATGTATATTCATCTTTTTCTAACGATAGGTATGCCGTATAATTTGTCTCTTTTTGTAAGCGCAACGTGTCATAATAAATAACTTTATGTAGATATAGTACTACCTGCGCCACTTTAAATTTTAATGTTAGTGTGTAACCTGTCTATCTTTTTTAATACGTCTTTGGAGGAAACCTGCATGTATGACAAATAAGAAAAAAAATATATATATTTCGAAGTTCGCCAACACGCATTGGGGCAACACGGCGGACCTTTCTTTGCCCTAAAACCCTCTCAGAAATTAAGGAGGCCTGTGCCCAGCAGTGGGACGTGTATATATGTTGTAACTATAAACTTTTTAACTTATATTTGTAGGCGTAAATAAACCATTTAATTCAATAATAATCTTGGAAAATACATTATGTCAACACTAAGAACAGTAAAACGCAGTTTTATTTTATAACCTTATACTATTGAAATTAATGATCAAAACAAGTATTTGAAGTAACACTCCTGATACATGCCTATTCAGTCAAAACTAATAACACAGATGATTTGCAACATAATCAATTATTACGAAAATTTGACATTACATAATACGTAAGAAACTATTCATAAACAAGAGATAACAACAAATCTAAAACACGATTTAGTATGCTATAATTACCAGGAAGGTGTCCGCCGCACTGTAATTCATCGGTGCCGGCAGGGCTCGAACTCGGGTTGCTTGCGTAGTGTGAGATTTGCAATGAGCTCTAACTATCTGAGCTACTACGGCTCGTATACATGTTTACCAATTTTTAAATAATATACTTACATTTATTTCTATTCTATTTTTATAAAGTGTAATATTTATAATTATTTTATTGATAAACATTTTATTAATAAATAAATAATTATTAATCTAATAACCATAATAAAACAAAATTAATAATAAATACATAACCATTATTTTTATCTGTTATCTAAGGACAAATCAATTAAAAAAATCCAGGACCGTAACAAACGATACGACGCGACCTTGAGCTTGGTACTACAACGAAATAAAACAATCTGAAACTGTTTGCAAAATACGTCATAGGTACTTTTACGTAACCCCGCAAAACTATATTTTGCAAATGTTTGTAAAATTAATTTTGTGACTACTTTGGTGGCTTACTGATTTATAATTTTATTTATTGTTGAAAAAAATATTTAAACAAAACACTGACTTTGTAGTTTTGTACTCAACACCGACACGTATGACATAGGTAATTAGATTTGAAATCACGGGCCAATTTGCGTTTCTAATACCACCGAAAACAAAGTTGCATATTTTGAATAATTAATTACTATACCTACAATAAATTACAATATATTGTATTATATTGGAATCAAATACATACTAGAAATATTGCAAATTGAACCAATGAAAACCATACGAAAATATAATATAAATCGCAAGATTTCCGCGCGTAAATCTTATCCCTTGACAATCGAGAATAACTTTAGAATGCTTAAATTTTATTACAGTCTAACAAGTGAACGAAGTTTGGCATCGCTTTTTCTTCTTTCAACGTAGTGCATTTAGTTCAAGGTTAGGAAGTACAGCATCAATTAAATCCACACACTCACTTGTGTACGACATGTATTTTTTAACCATGAGCAATAAAACTATTAATTTTAATAGCATGGTGTTCTTTTGGCGGGCATGTCACGGTTTTCCTGTTTAACACATTTAAAAAAAGATAATACTTAATAACGTATGCTATATGTTATTAAGTATTATCTGAACAACAATAGACAAATTAGGTCGTGTTACAGATAATCAATTAAGTAGTGAGGTCCCTGTAAAATAAATTTACATTTAAATTACCTGAAGCACTTAACTACTCTCACAATACAAACTTCCTTTACACTTCGCAGATAAAATGTTAATTTATAAAGGTTTTTAAGGAAGTAACACTTAATACTTTATGTTGCAAAAGAAAAAAATCTGAATTTAATAACTTGGTGTAAAAATGGGTCTAGTAAAGTCAGAACGCCACAAAGTTTTATGGTGGAGGGTGGCCTATGTTCAGCAACGAATGTCATCATAATGATGAAGATGATGACGACGACGATTATGATGGTCCGAATAATAATTGACATAGTTATGACTGCAGTTAATTGTGTCAAAAATACCAAAGCACCTTACAAGTCACAGCTACAATGCTGAAGGTGCTACACATATTGCGAAAGTGTCATTACTATGACACAAATACAACTCAGAACGTATTTTGTTTACTTATGGATATATGAGGATAATATAATATACTAGCTGTGCCCCGCGGTTTCACCCGCGTCATCACGTGTCGGAGGTGCGTGACATGACCTAGTTCAAGCATTTTATAATTGCAATTAAATATTTTATTTGATAGCAATAGATGGAAAAATTGGCATAATGAATGGAGTACTATTATCTGTCGGCATATTATGTATGATGTAGAGCGAAGTTAAGTTTTATCCACTTTCCCTTCCCCTCCCGGTTGAGCAGTTCTCGCAGTTCTCACCGGGCGGCTAGGGTTTATGTGTCGTTCGCGCGCCCAGCCAAGTATTGGATTATTTTAATTTTACATTATCTGTTAAACTATGCGTCCAAATAACATGGTATAAGGAACAAAGTTTATCGTCATAAAATTGTCTTGATGATGAAGTAACTTTCGTTCGTAAGGGTAAATAGGCCATGCCTAATAATAACGCTCATAAATCACTTTTAAATTTTCAATATTTTTTTGTCACTAAATACCTAATTATGGCTTATGTATAAGAAACAGACATATGGTATCGCGGACTTTTTTTTAGACAGAGTAAAAATCTATATTTTTCTATAACATTGTATTTACGTATCCCTAATGATAACACCAGCGTACGCAGATAAATCATTTCGGGAGTGCTTTTTTTACTGACTTGCTTAACAAATATCTATATTTAAGGCTAGCTGAGTGATTTAGCTAAATTCTAGATAGCCTATACTATTCCACATGAATCAGGCTATAATATACAATAATAGGCTATAATATAAATAAATTTTTCAAAGCGGACTGGTAGTTCCAGAGATTAGCGCGTTTAAACAAACTAAAAAACAAAATATCTCTTCCGCTTTATTATATTATAGTATAGATATCAGCATCGACATTATTAAGCACCCATCACCCCATTTTCTTTCTATGAGTGGTGTAAGAGAGGAATATGATATATTGGTATAAAATTTAATGAAATTATTTTATTTTATCCTGATGATTCTGATCGGGATATTAGGATAAAGTTATTAATTTACTGTATTGAAATGAGTCCGTAATACGAGTGCAAATTTTCAAGTCAATCGGCCGTCTACAAATTGGTGAAAATTACATTAAGAGATTCCATTACATAGATAAATAGATATACGCGAAGCTAATAAAAGCGTGTTAAAAATAAGTTGAATAACTCACCTACATGATATCATGTATTGCAAGTGAAATAATGTGATGTAAATTTTTGGTATTGGAGAGCTTCTCTTGCGGATCGCATGTGTCAGCAGGCAATCGTACCATTATCTTAAGTACGAAAAAACGTACACAAAGTATGAATCGTACCTAATTTAGACAACAACAGAAGTGTACTGTCCATATAGTTTATAGTGGTAGAGCCAAGCGGCAGCTATTGCTGTCGCACGGATGGGCCGGCTCGAACCGGGGTGGTACCACGACCTCACAGAAAACCAGCGTGAAGTAGAGGTTTACCTCTGCGTTTCGCTTGGTGAGTGCAGGTGGCCGGAGGCCCTTTTTACTGGAAATGAGGCATTCCATCTTAGTCCTCACGGGTGACAACGCATCTACATTTTGATTTGTAATAGAGGATAGATGTAGATGTCTATGGGACGCAGCAACCACTTACCATCAGGTGGACTGTGCGCTCGTTTGTCACCCTTATCCTATAAATAAAAAAAAAATATTTTAGTATTCTTTATCGCTTCTCAGGAAGCAGCGAAGTGGGGCCACATGCACTATGCAATTTATAAATAGCATATACATAAGTACAATACTTCTTGTTTCAAAATAAAGTATTCATTCATTTTATTCATTGCAGCTTATGAAAAGTCTATTGCTGAACATAATCCTCGCCATAGATTGTTTCATAGGAAAGATACTTGCCACAGTTCAAAGTTAATCTTTGTTTAGTAAAGGTCAAAAACTTTATTAAACAAAGATTGTAGGAAAAGGGTTATTATAATATTAAGGGATTTATGGATGATAATAACCAACAATGAGGTGATCGCTACCAAGCTATGTTTAATTTGTTTTGTGTAGTTAATTGTAAAACATAATATAATATTTTGTTAATTGTTCTTTTTTTTAAATGTACCGCTTTGTTTCTTGCTGGTTCTTCCTAGGATAGATGTAAACAGAAGTATTTTCCGAATCAGTGATAAATTATACATAAAAATGACTTTCAATAAGTATTATTTTATAATCTATATGATTAAAATAAGTTTGTAGTTCTAGTTGCCATGCTTGGCAGTCGAGTTGACCACAGTTTCTTATTAGCAAACCTAGTTATATAAATAGTTCGCCGTGTGCTGACGGTGTTAGGTAATCCACAACCTACATTTCGTCCTGCGGGTCTCGTAAGCGGCGACTGTGTTAAATGCTGCAAGAATCATCTGCCGACATCATATTCCAATAGATTAACCCTCTCAGACCAGCGACGGAGTAGCATCATAGTGAGAGACATCTGGTACTGCGATCGTCAAATTGATGATTGAATGATGATGAAGAAGAAAATTATTGGCATTATCCTGTACAGAGTTCCTGTTGTGGCTTAAGAGACTGCATCACCTCATTTCGACCTAAAGGTTTCGTAAGAGGTGACTGTGGGATATTCTAGAACTTTTACGCCAGATGTAAAATACCCTGCAGTACTCCGGGTCGTGGTTTCAAATCCTGCACGGAATGAAAATAGTTGTTCCAAGTATGAAACTTTCTCCATGTTCCATTTATATATGTGAAACGGCTTTACCACAATAGGGGTGATGGAGTGATTTTGCCGTGTGAAAAATATGCTCTACCCCATTTCATCCCGTGGGTGTCGTAAGAGGCGACAGAAGGAAATAAACCAGGAGATGGGTAGCAGCGTCTTCTTAATAATAGCTTAAAAATAAAACTGCGCTTGTCAACCCACCTACCAATCGTGGCAAATATGGCAATATCCCTTGCATGAGGCAATTTTTGTTCAGCATTGGACTTCTACAGAATGTAATGAATAGTGGTAATTGAAAAAGAAATTACATTTAAAGAGTGACGTTTGCAGTATACTTAATCTTTTTTTCATCCTGCACACACTGTATTAGTTGGAAGCTACCTTTGAGATCAAAATCGGTTAGAAAATCAGCAATATTTCCGCGTAGCAACTTATGAATAATATTACAATTTACAATACATACAGTTTAATGATTTTATGAATAAAATGGCAACATAAATTACCGAAAGACGCTGTGCAAGACAGTGGTGTGATTTATGATTAACATAACCTCGTTGATGTTATGGAACATTACCTCTTGTTAAGAATGAAGAAATAAAATAATAAAGTAGAATCGCAATATTCTTTTCCCGTATTCAAGGAATTTAAATCGTATTTCGTAAGTAAAATATAAGTTAAATTACTTACACATTACTGCTGAGAATATTTTAATTTTGGTTTTATCACGTTTAATAACAGCTTTAGTGTGTACGTTTCCTTTATAATACTATCCAACATTCATCATTTTCATCATCGTCATTACAGCCCTAAACAAACCCACTGATGAACATAAGCCTATCCAAAAGATTCCTCTGTAAAGTTATTTATATATTATCTATCTATGTAGAGATTTCGTTGCACAGATAGATAGATAACAACAAGACACACGCGAAGCTAATAAAAGCGCGTTAATTAGTTAGTCTTTATAAAACTTCTATTATTATTACAAAATATCTTTGCTCTTGAATGTCGCCTATTAAAAATCTCAAAAAAAATTTTAATATTAATTTCTGACGATAAAGCTCTTCCTTGTATAAGCTTGTCGCTAGTAATGTTTCTTATTTAAATGTACTGCTTTTGTAAAGTAATCTCGAAATTAATATAATTTTCTGAACGTTCATTCCTGTATAAGTATAAATCATAATTTCTAATATTACATAAGTATTAATATCTGCATTAACTTGAAAAGAAATTATAAAAAAATTATTAAGAGCGCGGTATTTACTCCTTTTGGTCAAAGTCCTATCAATAACCTGCACCTGTTGTATGGCTGCAGCATGATTGGGGTCTGCTCGACTGCATTGGGGTTAAGGACCAAGCTCTATATATAGAATATCAACCTAAACTACCGGCATTATTCTACCTCGTTTCATAAGGTAACTGGAGAATCGGAGACTCTTTTTACTGGCTTTTAAATCAGGGGAGGCAACCCATCTGCATAATATTTCTTAATATATGATAAACGTAGGGACACAAAATCTACACAGTATATCAGTATGTCAGATGGACTGTGTGCTCGTTTTTCACTCTTTTGCTATAGATACATAATTTTTTTACTAGCGAGCAAATAATTTCTTATAGCTCTTAATTCAATAAATGGATATAGCAAATAAAAACAAAAGTGAGAGAAGGCCGAATGGTTGAGGAGCGGCCCGTGAACTCAAAGGTCGTTTGACCACTGTCGTGGGCCACTTCTAACACAAGCACCTTACCTAAAGTGGTTAACAGGTACTTTAGTCATGTTGGTAGCAATGTAGTATTTTCTTCTATTATAAAATAAATATTAAAGTACTTAATCGGTCACGCCAACGAGTACTTACTCATTACCTATAATTCGCATTGGTGGCTTTCTTTCTACGGGTGCATCATTTTCCAGATTGTCATCAGGACTGATTGGTCTCTCTATTATTTTAAAATAATTATTTTTATCCTTAACTGGCAATCCTCAGCGGCTACGCACGGCTGAATTCTTGATATTGACAACAGCGCCACTTACCAGATCCAATTGTGATTCTAAACCATTGAAGAACCACTCACGCAAACGCACACAATATTGTTTATCAAAATCGTTAGGGTCATTTTAGAGGTTTAGTGATACTAACAGACAGCAAATGATTCTTAAAGAGATAAACGTAATAATAATGTCTATTATGTGGTAGTTTTGTGGAATTTAACATATCGTGGAATTACTTGGAAGAGGCCTTTGGTTAGCAGTGTTTGAGCTCTTTTCTACACAGGAGTTGGCAGATCAGCTAAGAAGTTGGTACCAGCCTTTTAACTGTCTCTGCCATCAGTCTAAAACTGCGCGCATCGCTACATTCCAGCTTGGATTGTAAAAGCGCCAATATAATTAATGGCTGTTAAGAATTTCATCTTATTCCTCTGGAATGACAACGTATCAATGACTTTTTTGTTTAATCATTTACCGTAGTGAAGGTAAGTGGTTGCTGTGACCCATAGATGTCTACATTTATCCTCAATAAAGAATTAAAATGCAGATACGTCGTCACCCGTGAGGACTAAGATGGAATGCCTCTTTCCCAGTAAAATGGGCCTCCGGTCCTCTTCACTCACCATAAGAAACACAGCAGCGTCAAGCTGCCATTTTACGCTGGTATTCTGTGAGAGCGTGGGCCTTTCCCGGTCGAGCTGACCCATTCGTGCTACAACTATACTACTAATATAGCTGCAACATGGCTCTACCACGTAAAAATCTTACCATTCCTGTTCTTAATCTACATTAATGATTTACTTTATATTGAAGGGGACAATCACTATATAGTATTATTTGCTAATGATACCTCTTTAATTTTCAAACTCAAACGGCAGTCCATTAGTTACGACGATGTAAATAATGCTCTATGGAAATTAGTACATTGGTTTAACGCCAACAATTTGATCTTAAACAACAATAAGACAAAATGTATTAAATTTACAATACCAAATGTAAAACATTCGAATACCAATGTGCTCTTAAATTGGGAGGAGTTGAGTCTTGTTACCACGTTGGATACCACTGTTTTTCTTGATATTACTATTGACGCGAATTTTCAATAGGGTCCCCATATATCTAAATTAGCAAGCAGACTGTAAATGTAATTTATGTACATAAAACACAAACAACTTTAATAAGAATAAGGATTTTCATACTTTAAACACTAGGATATATATACATATATATATATATATATATATATATATATATATATATATATATATATATATATATATATATATATATATACACTATACATATACGGTATATATATACGCTATACGCTTGTAATTCCAGTTATAACAAAAGTCGGCTTTTACAACAAAATCCCAAAACATGTTCAAAGTTTGTCAATAAGTTTATTAAAGAAAAACTGTACAAAAAGGGTCATTATAATAAATATCAAGGAATACATGAATGAAAATAACCCTTGGGAATAAGGTGATCGCCACCATGTTATTTCTATGAAAATTCATTTAAAAATTGTACAAGCAAAATTATTATTAAGTGAAATATAACTACCTCTGCTCCTTCTCTTGTCTTCTCCCACGGTCAGCACTTTGCACCTGCTTTCTCCTATCATGACCTCATATTCATTTCTTACGTTCTAAAACCTCCTAAACCTCCAGCTAAAACTCTTCACATGCGTTGTTTTGGTCGCTTAGACGTTGAAAAACTTTGTATGGATGCATCCAAAATAAACTGGAACAGCGTGGTTTCTGCATCCACTGTGGACGAAAAGATAGAGGCTTTGAATGAAGCTATCCTTAGGCTATATGATGTACATGCTCCGATTAAAAAAGTGAAGCTCAAGCGTCCACCTGCGCCATGGATGAGGATTGGGGTTCGAATTGCGATGAGACTTAGGGATCGGGCTTTTGGCAAATTTAGAAAAGATCGATGTGATGAGAACTGGACTCTTTATAAAATTGCAAGGAACCGGTGCAATCAGATGATACGCAACGCCAAACGCCGATTTATTCTTAGTAACATCTCATCTTCTTCCCCTGCTAATATCTGGAAGTTCCTTGGAACCTTAGGTATCGGTAAACGACAACGTTGTGAGTTTCAGAAGACGATTGGTCTGGATGATATTAATTTTCATTTTGTCTCCAACAGTCCTCTTGATCACCAGACCAAGCATCTTACTATTGAACACTTAATGGGTTTACCTCGTCCCGATATTGATCTCTTTCAATTTTCTCCAGTAGCTATGGATGAGATCAAGAAGACAATCCTATCCATTAAATCTAATGATGTAGGTTGCGACAACATCAGCCGACGGATGATTATCTTTATACTTGACCATATCCTCCCTGTTATCTCGCACATCATTAACTTCTCCTTGGATTCTGGTGACTTTCCTTCTTTGTGGCGTAAGGCTTACATTATTCCACTACAAAAGATCACAAATCCCACTCTACCCAATCATTTCCGACCTATATCCATCCTTCCCTTCTTATCCAAGGTCCTTGAGGCCTGTGTCCACAAGCAACTTTCGCAGTTTATCTCCTGTCATAACTTACTAAGTCCCTTGCAGTCTGGCGTTAGGCCCGGTCATAGCACCGTTTCCGCACTCCTGAAAGTAACTGGTGATATTAGGGCAGGCATAGAGGATACTAAAGTCACTGTGTTGGTTTTAGTTGACTTCTCGAACGCCTTTAATACCGTCAGTCATGACCTTCTAATTTCCATCCTTTCCCTTTCAATGGTCTCACCCGAAGCACTGGATTGGTTTTCATCATATCTTCGAGGTCGCCAGCAGTCGGTTCACATCGATGAGCTATCATCTAGCTGGCTTGACTTACATGCTGGTGTTCCTCAAGGCGGCATATTATCTCCTTTGTTGTTTTCTATATTTATTAATCTCATTACCCAAGACCTTCAGTCTGCGTATCATCTGTATGCCGATGACTTGCAACTGTACACACAAGCGAGTATTGACAATATTTCTACAGCGGTGGACATAATTAACAGGGACCTTGAGTATATTAAGAACTGGTCTGACAGGTTTGGCCTAATGGTCAACCCTTCGAAGTGTCAGGCCATAATAATTGGTAGCCGTCGGATGATTCATAGATTGAAAACGGTAGCTTTACCTCCTATCTTTTTTAATAGTACTGAGATCCAACTGTGTTCTACTGTGAAGGATCTAGGTTTATTAATTGATTCTACTTTGAGTTGGAAGACCAAGCAACGACCGTTAGCCAGAAAGTTACCGGTACCCTGCGTTCTCTCTATCGCCTAAAAAATTTTCTGCCATCTGCAATCAAAGCAATGCTTGTGCAAAGCTTAATTTTTCCCCTAATCGACTATGGTGATGTGTGTTATTTCGACCTGAATGCAGATCTTCTCAATAAATATGACCGTCTTCTGAATAACTGCATTCGATTCATTTTCAATGTTCGAAAGTATGACCATGTATCCACGTATCGATCTCAATTAAAATGGTTACCTATTCGTCAACGCCGTAGTTTGCGTGCACTCACTACCCTTTATTCTATCCTGATGTCTCCAACTTCCTGTTCCTACTTATCTCCATACTTTCAGTTGCTTAGCGCTAGTCATGAGAGAAACCTCCGCTCTACGAACAACCTTCTTCTCCTATGTCCCTCCCATAGCTCTGGACTTGTTCATTCTTCTTTCCACAGTTTTAATATGTACTTAAGTAATATACATTTTTATTATCTTATTATTTTTATCATAATTTATTTTATAAGTATATATATATAAGTATATATATATATATATATATATATATATATATATATATATATTATATATATATATTATTTTTTTTATTATCTTATGTATTTTTTTTCGATGTGCTACAATTTTTTTTTTGTTATTTTAGTTTAGTATTAACATATTACCTTTTTATTACTCCTACTTCATTATATCTCTGCATCATCCCAAGGTAGACTGGGAGAGAATGCCTTAGGCATTAAGTCCGCCTATATACCACATGTGTATATGAAGTTTTAAATAAATAAATAAATAAATAAAATATGTTTAAAAAAAAGTCCCGCTGGGCTTCTTGCTGGTTTTTCCTAGGACAGAAGTATTTTTCGAACCAGTTGTAAATAAAAATGACTTTCAATAAGTATTATGTAATAATCAATATTGAATAAAAATCATTCTTCTATTCCATTCTATTCTATTTTCTTCTCGAAAAACATTATCCTCCATCTGAGTCAGTCAGGTAAAAAGCAAAAAGCGATTTTTACTTTTAACCTGACTGACCATTTTATTTATATGTCGTAAATTTAGCTTAATTTCAAATGTCTAAGTCATAAGAGTGTGCATTTTATAGCCTTTGGGAGAGTCATATGTTCATCCGTATTCTTCTGTGTCCCGGAAACGATGCTGCCACATTCTGTCTTCAGCTTTGACAGTTGGCTCTTTCTGGCAGACAGATCTCTGGCAAAGACTATGGAGCCTCGGTTCCGCTCGATCGCTTCTTCAATACGAGCTGTATTGAAGTTGCGTAGATCCCGCCGCATGCATTTGGAGATCTGTCTGTTCAGATGCCTGTATGCTGTCAAGTCTGTTGAAGAATGTAGCTTCATCCATTCAGCCATGAGATTAAGAGTGTGATCGGAGAGTTTTTGTGTTCTTCTGTGGCGGGTCTTACAGAACTTAGCTACGACCGCATGGACAGTTTCCACGAGCTTGTCATTCATATCGTCCACTTCATTGCAGTCGTCTAGGCACTGAAAACGGTTTTGTAACTCGAGCTGAAAGGTTTCGGGACTTTGGAACAGAGCACGAGGGGGACGGAGCGTTGACTTCATTAGACGAGACCTCTCCAACTTAACGTTTAGGTTCAGTGTGCCTCTAACCATTCGGTGATCGCTACCAGTTTTCACCCTCGCGATCACGGAGACATCACTGAACAGTTGTCGTCTGGTCGTCATAATGAAGTCAATCTCATTTTTTGTCGAACCGTCGGGGCTCGACCAGGTCCACTTCCTGTGGGGCCGCTTCTGGAAAAAAGAGTGAATCATAAAGAGTCCCTCTTTCTCCATGAAGTCGGCCAGCTGCTGGCTCCTTGGGTTCCGTTGCCCTATTCCAAATTTCCCTACTTACAGCTCACCGTTCTCTCTTGTGCCTAGTTTTGCATTGAAGTCTCCCATTAACACCGTATATTGGGTTTTGGAGGAATGCATGGCTCTAGAGATATCCTCATACATTTCCTCCACCTCCTCATCGGGGTGTGCCGAGGTTGGTGCGTAAACCTGTATGACCTTCAGCGAATACCGTTTGGTGATTCTGAGTAAAAGGTACGCAACCCTCGTCGACACACTCTCGATCTTTACAACGTTGTTAACGAGAGACTTGTGGACGATAAATCCGACACCTCCTTGGGACAGATGGTCGCCCTCCCGGTGATAGAGCAAGTTGCCGGATTCGAGGATTACCGTGGCCTCCCCCTCTCTTCGGACTTCGGATAATCCTATAATATGCCAGCGCTACTTGTCTATCTCTTCTTCCAGCTCCACGATCTTCTCGTCAGTCCTCAGGGTGCGTGCGTTGTACGTTGCCAGGTCGAGTCGTCTAAGGTGGCAACCGAAACTCCACCGGAGATTCTTAGCACCCCCTGCCCCGCCGTTACCATGGTCGCCACCGTAGCCAGAAATAGCGGGGCCGCCGGGGACTGGGGGCGTCTCTTCGTTACTTTCATGGGGGGTATATTGCTATAGTTGCCACGCTTGGCGAGCGGGTTGGCAACCGCAGTTTTTTTATTGTAATTTTGGCTATTATCAGGAAGATGCTGCTGCCCATCTCCTGCCTGTTTCCCTTTGTCGCCTTTTACGACACCCACGGGAGGATATGGGGTAGTGGATATTCTTGACCGCCACTACACGGCACATCACCTATACATATTCATAAAATTGAAGTGTTTGTCTGTAATATTGAAATAACTCTGCTACGTGGTAGAGCCACGCTGCAGCTATATTATGGTTATACCATAAATGGGTTGGCTCGACTGGGATAGGACAACGCTCTCACAGGATACCAGCGTAAAATAGCAGCTTAATACTGCTGTGTTTCTTAAGGTGAGTGTAAAGAACCGGAGACCCTTTTTACTGAAAACGAGGCATTACTCATTAGTCCTCAGGGGTGACAACGGATCTGCGTTTTGGATAAATGTAGATATCTATGGGCCACAAATTCCATTTACGATCAGGTGGACTGTGTGTACGTTTATCGCCTTATACCATAAAAACACTGGATTCCAATAAGCTCATGGGTTATTCGCATACTATTACGACATGAATAACCATTTTTAAAAGTGTTGCCAGTATGTCTGTCTGTTTGAGCTAATCTGCGGGATAGCAAACACGATTGTGATGAAACTTCAGGGAAAATAGGGAGCAATACATCCGGAAAACATTGATAAATAAATGGTTTTTGATGATTGTCTCGTCACTATAAGAGATTTACAATTTTACACAAAAAAGATCCTCACACTTTATCTTCTATGTAATTTCCACCATTTTTTTAAATATAATACTAAAGCGGAAGATGATAAGAGCCATTTTACGTGGAAATAAGACATATTTAATTTTTATTTTAAGAATTTCCCACAACGCACACAATTTTCGAGATAAAAGCAGAAAAACTGAGCTAAAATTGATTATTTTCTGTGTTTTATTTTTTTAATTGAACTAGTTGCTCTAAACCACTCTTAAACGAGTATCTGTATTTTTTCAAGTTCTACGTAGATGAAATACTGCGTAAAATGATAGCTATTATTTAGTTAGAAGAAAGACGGAAAACCTCTTTTTATAAGCATGCAAGCGAATTCCTAAAGCAACGTTTTGTTTCATTGGTCAAAAGTGAAAAATAGTAACATTAATTTTCTTAATTGGAGCTAAATGTTGCGGCAGAGGGGACAAATAGCGAGTCATTATCACATAGCTGAAAGCTGAGTGGTAGCAATGCTCCCCTAGATTAATAAGTACTTTGCTACATTTGACAAAAATATATTTTATATATAGAAGAGGCAGCAAACGAATATGCAAAAGCAAAAAAAAAATATTAACCAAAAATTGATCGATCAATTACAAGGTCGAATTGCGGTGTAAGAATCTCCACTACTCCATATCCACCCGTGAATGTCGTAAAAGACGGCAATGGGAAAAAATCAGGAGATGAGCAACTCTCACATTCTGAAGGGACGGTAATCCGACCCGACCATCAGGACCAGGGCCAATGGCTTTATATGCTTTTCCGAGGTATGAGGGTGATCATCACCAACTTCCTGAGTCCGAGATGCTACCGGGATTGTCTTTTCAGAAAAACCAAGTAACTGATTTTGACCCGACCAGGGATTTTAAACCAGGACCTCAAGATCATCACTTTACCACCACTAGTCCAAAGAGACAGTCGATGTGATGATTTTCATACAAAAAACACCGCAGACACTGATCTATCAAGAGGGAATTTCTAACTTCTTTATTAAGCCTTAAAATATAGTATACTTCAAGCTTAACGCCCCATTTTTTTGTCTGAAATAAATTAATTGAAATCGGTTGTTCAAAGAAGCGATACAGGAAAATCTCATTTCTCCGTTAATACTTCGTATCGGTTTTCTACCTTTCGGTTAATATATTGTTATATTTTTGTTCGCGACAACAGAAAACAAATTATCAACGGTCGGATCGAGTATCTTGTTCTATCGGCAAAATAGTTTTCCTAAATATACGATCTTGTTTTTAATCTTTATCCTTGTATATCACTTCATTTTATGGATGTTTTTATAGCGAGCAGGAAATCAAAGTATTAAAAACGATATGTTTTTATTCCTAACCGAGTTCAACAAAAGGAGAAGGTTCTATAGAATTAAATATTTTTATTCAACATAGATTACAAGTCTAATTCTTATTGAAAGTCATTTTTTACTTTTATCTCTGGATCGTATTAAAATCTCTGTCTTTGTAGCAATTATAGAAATTACACAATAAAAACACAGGTTGTACTAACTCCTTACAAAACTTAAATAAGAAACAACTTGAATGCGACCAGGGGTTATTAGCAATCACGTATTTATTTTTATTACATTAACCATTTGAATACAGTTTTTGTTTAATAAAATATTCAATATTTAATAGGAATTGCGGGCTCTGTGTAGTCAAGAAACTGATATCACTAGCCTATATTTGTTCCTGGTGTTTACAACGTATATTACTTTTTTATAATAACTACCTACGTTTTTCTGAACATATATTAAATTTTTGTAAATATACATAGAATTCGAATGTAATATATGCATTTCTTAATTTTTTCTCTGAGATACTCGTTTTGTTTATGGTTTTAAATAGCTTCCATGACCTTTCTCTGCAAAACAAAAAAATGTGTCTAAATCAGCCGCATTTACCCGCAGCAAAATCCCATAGGACGTTTTGCTATGGAAACAACTGAAATAAACGAATTTAGCTGTCTCGACATTAGTCAGACTTTTAATATTTATTAGCAGCATAAGTCGCAAATGTATTTGATATCATGATTATCACCTACAAGGGAAAGCAAGTCATTAATATAGATAAGAAATAGGAATAGGCCGGGTATTGATCCCTGAGGAACACTCATTAGAGGTAATATGATTTTCGACGCGTATGTTAAAAAAAATTAAAAACATCGAACGTATTTACAGTCCGTATGATGCTTAGTCGCTACTGAATACATATAATAGGCTTATATACACTTGCGTTGTCGCTCCTGAGGACTAAGATGGCTCGTAGCCTGTAATTATATTAGCTCTCTCTATCCTTCATCTACATATCTCTTATCTCTTCTAACGCATCCTATATTTATTTATTTATTTATTTAAGCTTTCATGCACAAATTTGTACATATGGCGGACTTAATGCCATAGGGCATTCTCTCCCAGTCAACCATTAGGCTAAACAGAGATATACAAACAAGAGGTGGTGCAGCAGTAATCAAAATAGAAAGCGCTAAAAGAAAAAAAAATTGTATATACATATAAATATACATATACACACACATACATAGACATATATACTTAAATACACACAATATATACATATATAAATACATACATACACATATACACGCACACACTACATATATACACAATATCTATATCTCTATCTCTATCCTATATCTCTTCTAACACATCAGTGCAAGTACTACTATTTGGTAGCAGGAAAAGGTAAGAGGGAGACCTATCTAGACGGATGCCTAATCAAAAAATTCCCACCATCCAGTTTTTTATGTATGATTACCGTTTATTCGAAAACGGCTGAATCGATTTTAATGTTTCTTCATTTTACTTTAGGAGTCATCCGATATAAAAAAATCACATCTAAGGGTGGAAAAATAGGTTATGGAGTTTTAATGTAACCTTGAACTTGTTGTATTCCTTAGTCCACTCAAAAAGTTGAACAACTCAAAAGCGCCGTATAGATTGCCATGTTAATAAAATGTTGTTTAATTTTTTTTAATTAAAATGTATCACAAAAACATGAAGCACTTTCATACATTTTTTTATTTTCTTAATTTTCATAATTTTTTTACAAGCTTGTTACAAGCTTTTATTTAACTTGTAATGAAACTATATTGAAACTTCAATATTGAATCTTGCAACTGAATATTGAAGCAGATATCTTCAATCGATTGAGCTTAAAAGTTGTATAAACGTTAAGTTTGGATGACAATGCATGGTTAATTATTTGACGATTATATCTTGGATTTAGAATCCAACATAGCGGAACACCCAAGATGGCGGACTAGACATTTTTCATGCACTCCTACAATATGGATATCCAATGAAACGGCTTGCTTAGTGTAACTAGAAAAATAAGGTGACGTCACTCTAAATTCAATATGGTGGACTTCTAAAGATGGCGGACTAAGTTTTTTTTGCTTTTTACAATATGGGTATCAAATGATAGGGCTTGCTGAGAATACGAATGCGAGTTTACCAAAAATAAGATGGTGAACATAAATTCGGTTGCTCCAATTTGTCTGAAACTTTGGTGTAATGGGTTTTTGCAGTCCTCTATAATGATATTGAGGTCGAATTGTTCGAGTCTGTAGCATCAGTTGTTTAACTTTGACTTGTGTGATTTGGCGAGATAGGCGTCAACAGCATTGGTTTGCAACCTGTCTAGGAGAAGGGTAGTTCCAAAATCAAACCTGGAACTGTGTTTCGTAAGCCACAAGAAAGCTTCAAGCTGAAATAAGGAGTGCATTCCTCCAAACATCCGAGTCAAGGTTGGGCCGTGCCGAGGACTGAGTGTCATCAGGGTGTAACATGTAACATGTCAATCCGTCTGAAATGTTGGTGTACTGGGGTTTTTGGAGTCCTCGAATCAATATCATGAGGTCGAATTGCTCGAGTCTGTAGCATTGTGTTGTAAACTTTGACTGTCCAAAGGTCTGGTGAATGGTGCCATTGGACATATTACAGAAATCATATGGCCCTCCTTCCAGAGAGCACAAATGTATAATACTGACATACCATACATCCGTATAGATTTCGGTAAAGACAGTGTTCATCTCATTAAACCCAAGACTGTACAATTTCCAGCAAAATATATGCACGGTACTGCAGAACTAAAAATGCTGCCAATTATATTATGTCGGGCTTGCACAGTACACAAAATGCAAGCTAGTACTGTCGTTGTACAACCAGTGCGTGTTGCCAGTTTTTTTTATAGGAGAGGGGGCAAATGGGCATACGGCTCACGTGATGGTAAGTGACTACCGCCGCCCATGAACAACCGCAACACCAGGGGAATTGCAGATGCGTTGCCGGCCTTTTAAAAAGGAGTAGGCTCTTTTCTTGAAGGTCCCTAAGTCGTATCGGTCCGGAAAAATCGCAGATGGTAATCGATTCCACAAGGAAGTCGTGCGAGGAAGAAAACATCTTCTAAATCGCACAGTGGTGGACCGCCAATCATCCAGATAGTGTGGATGGTATCGGGAGTTCTGCCGCGATGTGCGTTCATGAAATTTGGCGGCTGGGATTAATCCGAACAATTCTCAGAGCACTCCCCATGGTAGATGCGAAAGAAAATGCAAAGAGATGCAACATCTCTTCGCAGTGCCAATGAATCGAGCCGATCGGAAAGGGCTCGGTCGTCGACGATTCGAGCCGCTCTGCGCTGGATGCGGTCAAGTGGAAGGAGCTGGTACTGGGGAGCCCCTGCCCAGAGATGGGAACAGTATTCCATGTGAGGCCGAACCTGCGCCTTGTAAAGTTGCAGGCGGTGTGCCGGCATAAAATACTGTCCCACTCTGCTGAGCACGCCAAGCTTTTTAGAGGTCAATTTGGCCTTCTCTTCCAAGTGACCAAGAAACTGCACGTCACTCGATATGTCGACACCGAGGATACCGATACTGGTTGAGAAGGGAAGTGCCTTGAAACTGAGGAGATACGACAAAGGGGTTCTTTTTAGCGGTAAACGCGCAAACTTTTGTCTTCTGAGGATTAAACTGGACTAGATTTAGTCGTCCCTAATCCGAGACTTTGTCCAGCAAAGACTCGACTTCAGACACAAGTTTGTTCCGGTACTCGGCGACGTTTTCCCGAGAAATATTGGCCCGGCCGGTGTATAGAGCATCACCAGTGCTGTCATCCGCATAGCAATGAATGTTACCAGTTGGCAACATATCATTGATATGCAGAAGAAACAGCGTTGGTGATAGCACACTGCCTTGTGGAACACCAGCGTTAATAGACTTGTAGTCAGAACATGCACCGTCTACAACGACCTTGATGCTCCGATCTGCAAGGAAGCTGGTGATCCAATTGCACAATTTCTCGGGAAGCCCATAGGAAGGGAAAAGGATTATTATAGTGGCGTGTAGGTTGCTTCTCAGCCTCTGAGACCGAGGTAAACTTGGACTCACTAACCGATGTGTCCTAGACATATCATCTTAGTGCCGGTGGTAAGCGGGTTTGTTGTAGCAATACGACTTGCCCGTGGACGGACATCGCACACCCCTACCGTTTGTGGGCGGCGTATTAGCGCATAGCGTTATGATACGTCGGCTATCTTTCGGATTAGGGTGAGTGTGTTTGGTAGTACTTTTAAGTGCAGCAAGCATGCTCAACTTCATGTCTTAGTGCAATAGCGCTATGATACGTGGAGTTTTGGCTACTGACGTCTTAGTACCGTGCTACTATGATACGTTGGTGGTATTTTTAGTTAACAACATTATCAATTTTGTTACCAAAGTCGATACGGATTATGTGGGTGTGTTGTGAGGGGGCGCCATCTGTATGATAGTTGCATTGATACTTACTGCTACTTGCAGTATTGTGTCTTGTGATGGATCTGCGGGTGTGCTGCACCTGATTCGACACATCTTGTGGTTCTGGTCGATGGAGGTGTATGCGGGTAGTGATGTCTGCTGGGACTGTATGGGGGACCTTGGGATGGTGTAAGCCCGACGATAGTCGTATTGATACTTGTTGCATTCTGCAGCATTGCGTCTCTACGATGGTTGTTTGGCGGGTCGCTATTCTCAATGGCGCTCCCTGCGTCTTGGTTTGATTCACAACCTAAGTAGCTTTGCCCAAGTCGGGTCCCTTCATTGCGGGGCTGCAGACTGTCTGTCCTCCATGATGTTTTATATAACAACTTAATAATATATCTCTATAAAGTTCCCACCTTTGAGAGATTGAAGGCAACTTGTTGGTGGGTGAGACAAACATAATCGAAAAATGCATATACTCAACGTCAGTGACACAAACCCTTTCTGATGGCGAATTATTAATATTATCTTATAACGGCTATATCTGGCATTGTATTGGTTGGTGGAGCATATGTGTCGACCTCATGCGGGTGGTAGCTGGAGGGAGAATCTGAGGAGGCTCTCAAGGCTGCGGCCGAAAGCCGCGCAACGTGGGACCCCATTCCCTTGAGGTGAGCGGTAGACTCATGACACGCTCTGCGGCCAATTGGCCGTGCTGACCATGCAATTGGTGGTGATGCCTTACACTTACATCACGTCTGCAGAAACGGCAGTCTGGCAGGTGGTGGCGCTCACGGAAGGTTTTTTATGGTCAGTGTGCCTATTGTTGCCTAACCCGTGTGACGTACATTCACTGTGGCTGGATTTGATCGTATTCTGTATGGCGTTTACACGTATTGACATGCGCGACTTCGGTCGATGTTTGTGGTTACGCACTGTCAAGGGGCCAAGTCCTCTTTTACTGGTTCGCCAGTTATTTTGCTGTGGACTACGGTCCAGTTCCCAACTTAGCGTACCCTTCGGGGGAGCGCATTAAAATGGTTGGCGCTCACCGTGCGTGGCGTGTGCGGAGCCGTGTACCTCCTCCACATTTTTTTTAAATGTGGGAGAGCGAAGCCCTTGTAGCAGGTATTGGATATAAATATTGTGAGCCTTTTCCAAGCGGGAAGGTATTAATTAATAAGGAATTGACTGTTGTGAACCAGATACAAGTGGAATAGGGACAATTTATTGTTCTTAACCTTTTTGAGCTCTGTCTTCGTGAACGGGGTTCTTTAGCTTATAAGACTCTACCAAGAGCTTTTGATTGCTCTCGTGAATATTCATTCTTCCAAGATACACCTAAAAGAACTAAGTTACTATACAAACACAACGTAAAAAAGGGTCCTAACTAAGACGATCACGCCATAAATTTATTAAACGGCCTATATTTAAACCTTTAGGAAGATCAAGATATACTGGTCAGTAAATTAGATATATTTATATATCTTACAGATATAGATTCTAAAGAAATACAAGTATAAGTGTATATATAGTAGAAAAGAAAAAAGATGGGGGGGGGTTCGTTACACTGTCATCTGCGTTACAATGAATGTTCCCGGTTTGCAACATATCGGTGATAGTGTAACACCCCGCCCCCCTCCTTCTATTTCTCTTTCTTTATTTCTTTAAAATATATATGAAAATATATCAAATTTACGTGACCAATGTATTAACAATATATATATTGATCATTCTAAATGTTTAAATACATCCCGTTTAATAAATTTATGGCGCGATCGTCTTAGTTAGGACCCCTATTTACGTTGTTTTTATGTAGCAACTTAGTTCTTCTAGGTGTCTCTTGGAAGAATTAATATTCACTAGAGCAATTGAAAGCGGTTGGTAGTATCTTATAAGTTAAAGAACCCTGTTCACGTAGACAGGGCTCAAAAAATATTAAGGACATAAAATTGTCCCTATTTCACTCGTATCAGGTTCACAACAGTCAATTCCTTATTAATTAATCCCCTCCCGCTTGGAAAAGTCTCACAATATTCGCTTCGGACAAGCTTCGCTCTCCCACATTTAAAAAAGTATAGGGGAGGCACACGGCTACACACACGCCGTGTACGATGAGCCCCAACCAACCAACGCGGTCCCCCCCCGAAGAGGACATTAAGTTGGAAACTGGACCTTAGTCCATAGCAAAATAACTGGCGTACCATTAAAAGAGGGCTTGGCCCCTTGGTAGTGCGTAAGCACAAACATTGACCGAAGTCGCGCATGTCAATGCGTGTAAACGCCATACAGAATACGATCAAATCCAACGACAGTGAATGTACGTTACACGGATTAGGCACACTGGCCATAAAAAGCCCTCCGTGAGCGCCACCACCTGCCGAAATACCGTTCCTGCAGACGTGATGTAAGTGTAAGGCAACATCACAATTGCATGATCAGCACGGGTAATTAGTCGCAGAGCGTGTCATGAGTCTACCGCTCACCTCAAGGGAATGGGGTCCCACGTTGCGCGGCTTTCAGCTGCATTCTTGATAGCTTCCTCAGATTCTCCCTCCAGCTAACACCCGCATGAGGTCGTCACATGTGCTCCACCAACCAATGCAATGGCCGATATAACCAAAAGGCAATTATAAGATAATAGCAATAATTCGCCATCAGAAAGGGATTGAGTATAAGCATTTTTCGATTGTGTTTGTCTCCCCCACCAACAAGTTTCCTTCACTCATTCAAAGGTGGGAAATTTATATAGATATATTATTAGGTCCTTACATATGAAGTACACGTACTCGTTCGATTCACTCAATTTAGGAGGTACCCATCGTTCAAGTTTTTTTATTTTCTCGATTTGCTTCAAGTGGATTAATACAGTTTTATTACCCCAAAGCCTGCAGCTATCTCTGAAGTGCTTTGTGATGGATCCGCTTCCACAATAGCCTTTAATTATTCATTTTCCACTTTCGACTCCGGCTGTCCACGAGTTTGGTTCTGAGGGTCGAAATATCCAGAACAAAAACATTGAAACCAAAAACGTACCGTGCTTTCTTTTGCGACACCAGCGCCGTACACATCACTAATCCTTCGAGCTGTTTCTGCAGAACTGGTACCACGGTAGAACTTGTACTCGTAAATATACCGATATTTCATGTTTTCCATTGTGCGGTAATAAGCGACGCCAAAGATAAAAAATATGAGAAAAAAAACAAATGAATGACTGTTTTCAAAACTCTAATGTACCAGCTAAATGAATTTATAAACTTTAATTTGGAATTCTTAACCAAAGAGGAGATATTTCAGATCAAAGTGGTCAGTACGACAATAAGCTAATTTAATATGTAAGGAACTAAAATTATGTTGTTATATAAAACATCATGGAGGTCAGACAGTCTGCAGTCCCGTAATGAAGGGACCCGACTTGGGCAAAGCTACTTAGGTTGTGAGTCAAACCAAGACGCAAAGAGCGCCATTGAGAATAGCGACCCGCCAAACAACCATCGCAGAGACGCAATGCTGCAGAACGCAACAAGCATCAATACGACTATCGTCCGGCTTACACCATCCCAAGGTCTCCCATACAATCCTAGCAGACATCACCACCCGCATAGTTGCAACGACGAGAACCACAAATGCCTCGCATCAGGCGCATCACACCCGCAGATCCGTCACAAAACGCAATGCTGCAAATAGCAGTAAGCATCAATGCAACTATCATACGGATGGCGCCCACATAATGCCTATCGACTTTTAGTTAACAAAAGTGATAATTTTGTGAACTAAAAATACCACCAATGTATCATAGTAGCACGCTAAAGACATCAGAAGCCAAAACTCCACGTATCATAACGCTATTGCACTAAGACATGGAGTTGAGTATGAACGCTGCACTTAAAAGTACTACCAAGCACACTCACCCTAATTAGAAAGATAGCCGACGTGTCATAACGCTATGCGCTAGGACGCCGCCCACAAACGGTAGGGGTGTGCGATATTCACGGGCAAGTCGTATTGCTACAAGAAACCCGCTTACCACCGGCACTAAGATGATATGTCTAGGACACATCGGTTAGTGAGTCCAAGTTTACCTCGGTCTCGGACGCTGTGAAGAAATGTACACGCCACTATAATAATCCTTATCAAGTCCCACTTCTTCCAATATAATGCTTTTACATATTTGAGACCTTCCACATATTTGCTTTATTTCATAGACCATAATATTATATGTCCTATACATATGGGACTTCCAGTCACAACTCTGCTATCATAATGCTTATGCAACATAGAGACCTTCTATATCAATGCTTTTGTATCATCGGCCTTTATCATAGGCCTTACTATCATAAGTCCCTAATATAGGACTGCACATTGTGCAACAGTACTAGTAGCAGTCGGTCAGCCGACAACCCCATATATGTATATGTATAACCATGGGTATGTATCTCCGACTTTCCCTTCATATAAGCAATCATTACATGAACACCCTCCAGTAATACTCATAAAAGTTTTGACCCAGTTTTCAATTATATTACAAATGTTATATATCTTTATTATTAAAATATAATTGTCTTGAACTTCTATTATTTATTCCATTTTCAAAATTTTAAGAACAGTTTTAATAAATTAAAAGGTTTTTAGAGACAATATTAAGCCTTTACTACAATACTTATTCGAAATTAATACATTTAAACATTATGCTTATTAACGCATTTTAATTGTTAGGTACGCATATTTGGAAAAACAAACTACCTACATAAAGTGACAAATGAAGAAGAAAAATCTAACCTAATCATAATGTCAAAAGATCAGTTCACTTCATTACTTACTACAAACAATTACCGACAGGCATTCTTTATTTTTATATAGGAGAAATATATATTTTGATATAGGGCAAACGAGCATGCGGCTCACCTGATGGTAAGTGACTACCGCCGCCCATGAACAACTGCAACACCAGGGGAACCAGGGGAATTGCAGATGCGTTGCCGGCCTTCAAATTATAATTCCATTCATTTCCATAATAATCGCGATATGAATACTAAAAGTGTTGCACAGTGCACATCAAGATATGGAGGAGAACGAGACCATAACAAGGTACAGGAATTCATAACTAATATAACCGTCTACAATAAAATTGAAAATATATTTTACGGAGACGCGTTTGAAGATCTGCCTATATTACTGCACTGGAGTGGCTGCTACGTGGTGGTATGGAGTCAAAAACGACATAAAAAAGTGGAATCACGCCTTGGAAGCCATAAAATTGACGTTTGCCCCAAAACGTCAGCCTCACGAAATATACATATCGTTATTTGGAAAGAAACAAACTACCAAGCCCATAGACAGTTTCATTTGTGAGAAATGCGCCCTATTCGCAAAATTGGCACCTAAGCGACACAAGGAAGAAGAACAATTAGACCTTGTGTACGGCTTGTTTAATATCAAGTATCGGAAACATGTTCCCAGAACTGACATCAAAACATTTTCTGAGCTACTAGAAAAATGCCGTCATTTAGAAAGCCTTGAAAAAGAATGCAGTGTACCTACTACCTACCAACCAGTGAAACACTGTAGTTCCAAAGTACAACAAACAGTGTAATTCCAAACATTTAAATATCGTCTACAAGAGAAAAACTGGGTACGCATATATAGACACCGCCGCAAGAACCAGTATTGCAGGAACAAAACTATATCAAACTCTGAAAAGATTGGAAACAAAGTTCGAACAACGCCCAGCAGACGATGCAATAAAACAAACGTCCCTGTTATCTGCTACCGTCGATATAATAATGGGTCAACGTATTTTGCCGACTACATTCTCAGGCATGCCAGACGCTAATGAAAATAGAACACTCCTGGGAATTGATTTTTTTAAAGCCTCGGGAATAATTCTTAACCTACCACAACGTGTCTGGTATTTCATAGACAATCCGAAAGAAACTTTGAATTTCCTGCAACTTAACAATGAACCAGTGCCAATAAAAGTCGTCAAATCTTTGTCCTTCGGTGAAAAGGAGGAAAAGGAGTCAGCTTAACCTTTAACTAGCTTCCTCAAGTGGGCAAACGACTTAGAAATGATACCTCTTTAAAATCCAGAAGAAGATGCACCACCAAATAAAAAGCCTCGATGGGTACTACACAAATTGTATACTCGTACGCCACCTCACCCTTTACGTCCCCGAGAACCTGTAGATAATAATTATTCTTGTATTGATTCACGTATTTCTTATGTACAAATAAATCCTATTAAACTTTATTGTTTTGATATTCATTTACGCTCTAATTAGGAAAAATTATTTACTAAAGACGAACAGATAAAATTCAATGAGCTACTTTCTGAATACATAGACATATTTAAAAAACATACACACCCAACTCCATTTGCTGAGCACAAAATAGATACAGGAAGTCATGCTCTTATCAGTGTTAAGCGCTATAGATTATCACCCGCCGTACAACAATAAATACGCGAAAAATTCAATGAGATGTTAGAAAATGACATTATTCAAGAGTGTGACTCTCAGTGGTCAGCTCCAGTAATATTAGTACCTAAGGTGATGACGATGTTCGAGACGTTCGTTATAGTCAGTAAAAATTGTAATTAAGGGCACTGTTGATTCAAACATCATCATCGTTGGTCCCGTCATCTTTACAGCCCATTACAAGTAAAATTGTTGTTCGTATCGAGTAAATCCAACTCCTATAAAATCCAAAGGCTTTCAGTTGCATAAAATTGCGTAAAATTGGCACTATTGCCAATATAGAAATAATTGCGAATCGCTCAGTGGCTGAAACACAACCTCCTGACCCTAAATACTTTTAAAACCAACTATATATGTTTTAGTACTAACAACAACTCGCAACCTCAGGCCGACTTCAGTTTAAAAATTCATGAATGTACAACGGATACTAATAAAAACACCTGCAACCAGCCCTAGGATCGATAAGGTAGTTCAGACAAAATATCTGGGAGTAATTGTAGACCAAAGACTATCATGGTACTCACACCTTGATCATGTCATCAATAGAATGAGAAAACTAACTTGGATCTTCAAAACCCTCAGACATGTAATGTTGGGCAAATCGGATGAGGACTCACCAAATTATCTCCTCAATCAAATCTACATTGCTCTTGCTCAATCCGTCTTGGCCTACTGTATTCCTGTCTGGGGTGGTGCAGCAAAAACTCTATTTCTGGAGTTAGAGAGGGCGCAGCGTTCTCTTATTAAAGTTATGTACTTTAAGAAGAGATGCTTTTCTACCGATTTTCTATTTCGTATCAGCGGTTTACTCTCTGTCAGGAAGTTGTATATATTCTGGACAACCCTCAAAACTCACAAATCATTGTCTTATGATCCATGCCATTTAAATAAACGACGTAGAAACATGGTTGCCCAGACATACAGAACTAAAACTACATTTGCGAGCAGACAATTTAAATCGCGTTCTGCTTTTCTTTATAATAAAATAAACAAAGATATTTATATATACGACAAAACATATCACAACTGTAAAAAACTTTTCTTAGAATGGATTCATCATAAGACATATGACGAAATTGAGAAGCTACTGGATTGTGTAGCATGATTTGTTCAGATTCAGACACTGTAAGCACACATACTCTTTTTAACTCATGCAAGCATAGACACAAACACACACATACACACACACACACACCCACACACATACACACACACACACACACACACACACACACACACACACACACACACACACACACACACACACACACACACACACACACACACACACACATTAGTAATAGAATTAATATAGAATTTAAGTAATATATAACATAAATATGGATATAGAATATGTTTATCCATACTGCCTTGTAACATGGATATAGTAATGGAAGGGCGGACCCTCCAAACACAGGCATTATTTGCTTAAATGGAGGTTCCAATCTACTAGTTTTTAAGGCATTTACTTTTTAAAAACGAAATAAAATTTATTTATTTATTATTATTTATTATATTAAAATCAGAGTTTTCATAAATTGTGCTACGCGGAGCTGAAATGGTACGTGCATTTAGTTCACTGTCATCGTCGTAACGAGCAAGAGTTGTTACTAATAGATGGGGCTCCGGTTACAGTGTTGAGTTAAAAAATAAAATTCTTTCACAGTATTCCAAATAAAAGTATAGGATACATACCGTATACGTAGTTAGCGTTTTTGACTGTTGGGTGTAATTTGTTTGCAATTAAAGCCCTAAATATATAGTTTTCACCCGACCCGCAGAAGGAGGGTAATGTTGTTTGAGCGTATGTATGTATGTATGTATGTATGAGATAATCGTTATCACGCTGTTTATAAATGTTTCCATAACATTTGTATACACTATTATATTGTATGTAAATAGTGCTTTTAAAAAAAGTCCTGCTAGATTTCTTGCTGGTTCTTCCCAGGACAGAGGTTTTTTTGCGAACCAGTGGTAAAAGTAAAAAATGACTTGCAATAAGTATTATGTACTAAATTCTATATTGAATAAAAATGATTCTATTCTATTCTATGTTTGTATGCATGTATGTATGTATGTGTGTAGGTATGTATGTATGCATGTCATGCAGTTTGATGATTTTCACTTAAATGTAGTTATCTTTAACTTAAATAAGTATGTGACATAGGGTATAAAATTTTTCTTTTTTCAAAAAACTTTTTTCACTCTGGGGTTTTTTTAATTATTGTTTTTACCACTGCCCTTGTTTTAAAGATTTAAAAATTTGTTAAGATCCGTGTGCAAAATAAAATTAGTGTACAGCTAGTTTGAAAGCACTACCATTTTCACCACTAAGCCTAACGCTACTAAGTTGTGAACAGACTTGACGGTCAGTAATACGAAATTTTTTTCGGCTTAAAGCAAGGCATCGTTAGGAGAAAAAGACTCTTTGATGACTTACCAAGAAAGCGGTGATAGATGTTAGGTTATTTATTTCCACATCTATAATATTATAATAAATTATCGAAAAGTAAATAATCATTTTCTTTATTTTTAAAAAACATTACCCCAAACTAGGATTTTATCATATAAATAATATATAAAATAGCCTGTATAAATACTTGTTTCATGCGGGATACGGACCCGCGGTCCTCAGCGCCGCTACTCATAGTTAAGCCACTGCGCCACGGAGCCGGCATTTCATTTATATTTTTTTTATTTTAGAGCTAACCAGCATGCGTATTACCTGATGCAAAGTAATAAATGTAACTGCGTAAGCACAAATGACATATGTAACGGCTCTTAAAGGTGCATATAAGTTAGGTGCGTATCCATTACAGCCTTAAAATTCCACTGCTGAACATAAGCCTGTCCATGGATTGATTTATAAGAGGGATCTTACGATAGTTGCCACGCTTGACAAGCGAGTAGGCAACCGCAGTGTTTCATTATTTTGAGTTATCAGGAGGATTGTGTTGATGAAAACATAAAATACAGAAACAAGAGATGGGCTCATCACTTGTTTCACTTTCCCTCTGTCGCTTAAGTAACTACACCGCAACGCACAGCAACCAACCGCACGTCAACTATTACACCGCACCGCACAGCAATATTATACGTGCGTAAAATGTTGCTCTATTTATCTTTTTTTTATTGGTCCTAACCTCAAATACACGATATAGCATATTTTTAAAGTAAACGTGTCTTATATATATAATTACTAACACAGTATAGGCAAATTTAATAAAAATATCAAATTGTGTTTTTTTTTGTCTAAAGAGGTTTTAATTTTCCCTCGTTAGAGAGTCGAGACTCGCCACTATAATAATCCTTTTCAAGTCCCACTTCTTTCAATATTATGCTTTTACATATTTGAGACCTTCCACTTATTTGCTTTATTTCATAGACCATACTATTACTTATTCATATGGGACTTCAAGTCATAACTCTGCTATCATAATGCTTATGCATCATAGAGACCTTCTATATTAATGCTTTGGTTCGATAGACCTTACTATCATAAGTCCCTAATATAGGACTAGTCATTGTGCAACCTTACTACTAGCAGTCCATCAATAGACCATCCCATATATATGTACAACCTTGGGTATGTGCCTCCGGCAACGCCCCCCTTATAAGGTAACATTACAAGAAACACCTTCATCAACTTAGAAAATTTTGATCCATTTTTTCTATTTTATTACAAATGTTATTTATCTTTATTATTATCATATAATCGACTTGTATTTGTATTATTTAATACATTTTGAATATTTTAAACAGAATTTTAATAAATTTAGAGATCTTTAAAGACAATTTATGCGTTTACTATACTATAATATTCAATATTCCAAATGAATATATTTGAACTTTATACTTAATATTGCATTTTAATTGGTTAAAATATAATTTCCATGACATTTTTAAATGTCTTTATAATGAATTTAATTATTATTTATAATGATAATTATGAAGCGTCACAATATGTTTCGGTTCGAAACAAGATTGACTACAAAAGGAATCGACACATTTAAGCATATACGTGACTCCATTACGTTCTTTTCAAAGATGTGAAGTTGCAACATCAAAGGGAGCACTTGCGAGGAAAGAATTCTTTTTCTTTCCTGATGTCAAGCTTTTTATCCCTGTTAAGTGTTATAAATTGTTTCGATACTCGTTTCTCCTATACGAATGTTTTCTTGTTCTGTTTACAAAAGATAAAATTTTAGTCATATAATCAAATATGCACTATTTTCTTTTTAAATTGAAATTATTGTGTCGAAATTGTTACAAAATACTGCACGAGTATTGAAATTCTCCCTACTTCTCTAGTATCTAATAAACATATAATATTATGTGTCGTAGATTTACATTTTATTCTAAAAAAACCAGCTGCAGCTGTAGCTGTATAATTCTAGAAGAACCGCATTCTAGAATCTCTTCTGGAAGGAACGCAGACTGGAAATAAGCCTCTTTCAAATATTGGCACCGGCTGTGTTTCGTATCCACGGCATAGTAGCTTAGTAACTACTAGGAAAGTACCGACAGCGGATCACGCAGGAGTATTCTCAATAAAATAATAGTTTGAAGTGGATTTTAATACGTAAAGTGATGCGATTTTACTCGACACGATGACTTTTCACCTGCGAAGCGGGCCGGGTTTTGAGAAGCAACAACAGAGTACAATCAGCTCCTGTGTCTTGTATTTGTGGACTAGGAGGAAGCCTTTGACTTTATATAATTTTGGGCTGTTCTGAACTCTTTACAGCGGTGCTAAATTGACGATGTCCAGCCAAGTACAGGGCAGTCAAACAAAACTAGTTCCAAGTAAACCAAGTAGTATCGTAGAGTGAGACGGGGATGAGATGTTTTCAGGATGCTTGACTGGAAAGGATGCGGTATGAACTTAAACGGTGTGTACATCTTCCACTTTCGCTTTGCTGACGATATTGATGTAATGGCAGAAGCGCTGCAAAAACTTCAGGAAATGCTGAACAGACTGAATGAACCCTCCTGACGTGTTGGTCTGTGTAAGAATCTGAATAAGACAAAAGTTATGGTAAAAAAAAACGATCGCGTCATGATCGTCGATCATGACGTGATCGTTGAACGTCGGGTTTTCTTATCCCCATACCACAAAGTCTGAAGACAAAAGTTTTTTCAACCAGTGTTCTTAGTGTTAACGCAATGAAATAATTTATTATAAGAAATATGCACTTATAACACAATATATGTATTCAATTAATATTTGTACAGAGCACTCAATATTACAGTTTTTTGTAATCACGATACTTAATTACACTTTGACTAATTCGACGCGTGTTCTCAAAACAGAATGCCCAAGAATCATGATGCACCCTAATTTATACATTTCCCTTTCCACTTCACATTGCCTCTTCCACTTCTCTTCCGTTGTGCACGAAGAGGGGCGGACGATGTTGGTTGCCAACATTAGGTTTTTGCAACCTATAGTGCCGAAACGTGAACACTAACGATATGGCTACTCCACAGGCTCAAATATGCTCAGCGAGCGATGGAATAAAATATACTCGGAGTTTCTTTGGTAGATAAAATTTGTAATGAAGAAATCCACCGGAGAACTAAGATTACTGACATAACCTTTCGTTTTTGCAAACTAAAGTGGCAATGGGCTGGTCATGTTTATCGCAGTAGTGACAACCGGTGGAGTAGTCGTGTTAAGGAGTGGAGGCCGCGTCTAGGCAAACGTAGTGTGGGACGCCCCGTGACAAGACAGAGGGATGATCTCAGTAAGTTCGCACTGAAGACCGGGCTAAATGGCATGCCTTGAAAAAGGCCTATGTCCAGCAGTGGACTACTGCAGCTTGCCGACGATGATGATTTTCTTCTCATAAGCTCCTATCGTCATCGAATACATGCTGAGTTTTTCAACATATTTTGTGAACAAAATACACATCAGACTAGATTGTAGTATACAAATCTGACAAGTAAGTGTGACAGATAAGTAAGGGAACTGGAAGGGGAATCCGACAAGTGTGTTAAATATTAATTGCGAAAGATACAAGAACGTAGTACATCGCAGTAATTACCTTTCTTAGATTTCTTGCAAGGCAAATTGTTCAATTTTTGTAATCATTTTTGGAAGCTTTAGGCCGCGTTCCGGCGACACGCACCCGCTACGCGAACGCCACGCGCGTCAGCACCCGCGTCTAACTCGCTTTGAAATTTGTTGCATATAATTTGAGTCTTATGCCAAATGTCTGAAATAACATTTATCGGCGTTAAACCGCACACGCCTCGCACAAGCCACGCGCCCGCCTCGTTCCCGCTCCGCGCCGGCCTCGAGCTCGCCCCGCACGCGCTCTGCACCCGCCATGCTACGCCACACGCCCGCGCTTTTTATACAATTTCAGATTTATTGATTTGTCATAATACTCAAATTATATGCAACAAATTTCAAAGAGAGTTAGGCGCGGGTGCTGACGCCCGTGGCGTGCGCCTAGCGGGTGCGTAGCGGGTGCGTGTCGTCGGAACGCGGCCTCATATTTATTTCATTTTAAGAAATCGCATTTCATTTTAAGAAACTGCGATTATTACATGATGGGAAAATTGGTTTTATTACTTGATATAAAAATACAAATATTTTCGCTCAAATAAAAAGTCTTATTATGGACAAATAATTAACGGAATTATCTCTTCTGTGCTTCTTTTATAAAACTGAAGTGACAAATGAACATACATCGTGTAAGGCAGTGTAAGAATATCCACTAAGCCATATCGTCCCGTGGGTATCGTAAGAGGCAACAGTAGAAACAAAACATGAGGTGGCCAGCATCTTTCTGATAAAAGCGAAATTACGATAAAAATTGCGATTGGCAACCCGCTTACCAAGCGTGGCAACAATGTAAATATATCTTTCATGGCGAAAGGTAAAAAGAAACAAACCCTTGTTTTCGGCTGCTATTCCTGGCTACGCAGGTGAACATGATAACGACGGGACAGGGGGTGCTAAGAATTTTAGGTAACACCTTAGACGACACGACCTTACAACATCCACACGCAACCTGAAGATATAGACAGACAAGGGAAGGATAGACAAGTTGCGCTGGGAAATTATAGGATTATCTTAGGGCCAAAGAGAGGAGGGATATAGTAATCCTCGAATCCAAACAAAACAAAGGTCATTTCTAATGTTCAGATGTAGTTTTTGTAGTTGTTGGGAGTACTACGCTCGAAGATGTCGACGAGTATGTTTAATTAAGACAAATTATTCGTCTAGGTAAGTCCAACTTCGACCGAGTGGTCAATCGATTCAACTCGGCTGAGCATCGCTCCTTAACGGGATCGAGAACGCGGTTAACCACGGTAATGACATGCAAATAGCTCCCTCAGTACAATATAAGGGAGTTATTTCGATATTATAGACAGATACTGCAATTTTATTTATATGTATAAATTAGGGAAAGTATGATAAGTGGTACTTTTTGTACCACAAGCATTTTCAAATCAAGTCTGAGTGTTTTTATTCAACGTTATCTCCACACTAGGATTTTCTCCTGTATCGCGGGGGCAGTGTACATACATAGATTCCACAAAGACAATCATCCAGACCCAGAAAAATTATTTAAAGCCCATACAAATATTTTTTTCGTGCGGCATTCGAACCTGTGGCCCTTAGCGCTGCAACTCATTGCTGAGCCACTGCGCCACGGAGCCGTCATATGATATTTAGTAGGCACATTGGCGTTACTTTTAGTTAACAAATATGATGTAACAAAGTCGACAGATATGAGAGTTATGTGGGCGGCCAATCCTACAGTTGCATTGATGCTTGCTGCTATTTGTGGTATTAGGCCTTGTGACGAATATGCGGTTGATTTGATACGTCTTGTAGTTTTCTGGTTGGTAGAGATTAGCGTGTGGGGATGTCAATTAAAAAAAACATAAACACTCACGCCTGTCATCCAGATTGATAGGCAGATACTACGGACTTCCATTTGGCACGATCCCGGCATACCTTTCTCGCCTCTTTACATCCTACGCATATATGCGCCGGAGCATTCCTTTCTTAATCCTAGTTTCATGCAAACCACACTTTTATCACACAATTTCTCATCCTGTTATTCAGATTCAACCCTAACATACTATAAGTATGTAATGATGTCAGTTACGGGGATCGAATCGGGATCATATTGATGCTTGTTGCATTTTTTGGCATTGTATCTCTTCGATGGTTGTTTGGACGCATCACTACTCTCAATTGCTCTGTCTGCGTCTTAGTTGGGCTCACATCTATAGATAGATTTTAGATATAGATATAGATTATGTCGAATTTTTAATGGCGTTTATACACATTGAAATGTGCCACTTTTCTTTATGTTCAACTAAACGAATGCAACGTTAAGTAAAGAAACATTTACTAGTTGTGGATTTTTTTTAATATCTAATGGTTTATCAACAAAACTACAATGTATTATAATAACTTAAAGCCTAGTTGTGAGGCAATATGTAATTTTAATTATAGTAAATGAAATCAGTCTGTTGTGAAGATGCATGAACAATAACTTTTAAATTGTTATAACTCAATACATTTCAACTAATCAATAATGATAGAACAAATAATTCCGCTGATGCCGATATATTTGGTTAAATGTAGTTTTTATTAAAGAGATGTTCTTGTTTTAGTTCTTTGTAATAAATCATCAACTTGAATTTGAATGAGCTTCTATTAAAAATCGGCGTTACCGTAACCGTAACGGCCTATTAAAAGTCCACTGCTGAATATACGCCTCACCCATGGATCGCCTCATAGGGGGGATATTTCCCCATGGTTACTACGCTTGACAAAATTTTTATTTTTAGTTATTATTAGGAAGATGCTGCTGTCCATCTGCTGGTTTGTTTCCCTCTGTCGCCTCTTAAAACATCCACATATGGGGTAGTTGATATTCCTTCACTGCGACTACACGGTATAAAGTAGTCGTGTATAAAAATCTCAAAGAAAATTTTAGTATTTTTATTTAATACTATAGAAAAAGGCAAAGATATTCTATTTGATTTATCTACAACAAAGTCCTGTAAACTTCAAAATGTACTAACGGTTTAAAAATTCATCACTATAGAGTCACCTTGCTGTTTGGATAAACTATTTCAAATTTGAAATAGTTTATCCGTGCATGAGATCTCTCTGTATGGGTTGAAATGATTTATTTGCCACACTTACTTTTGCTGGCACCTTATTGCAAGACCCTTTTCACTAGTAACGAGGCGTCAACCTTTTTTTTCTGAATAGTGACTACGCTTTTGCATTTTGATTTTAAATCGATGATACATGTAAGTGATTATGAGACACAGCATTCACTTACCATCAGTAGGACTGTGTGCTCGTTTGTCACTCTTATTTCTATCTATCTAAAAACTTTAATTGAGCAAATTTAGTTTAAGCGGATTGACGACCGTAGTGCCAGATTTCTCGCACCATGAATACCAGCGTAAAATAGCAGCATAATGCTGATGTGTTTCGTATAGTGAGTGTAAAGTACCAAAGACCATTTTTACTAGAAACGAGGCAATTCATTTTAGTCCACAGGCGTGACAAAGCATCTGCATTTCGATTGTTTATCGAGGATAAATGTACATGTCTATGGACCACAGCATCGACTTACCATCAGGTGGACTGCTCGTTTGTTATCCGCATTCTATAAAAAAAAATCGTGCTGCTACTTCCTGTCGCCTGTGTAAGTATCATTCGTGTAGTGTAAACGAGATGGCGATATTGTTATCTCTTACGTAATCCACGGAGCGAAATGGGATGAAGGATTCACCCCAGTGCGTTAATTTAGTAAATAATTATTACTATTTTTTATCCTACTATACTATTTCATCAGTTTATTAAATCATTTATACTCATTAAAAATAAAGTGTCTGTCTGTAATATCGAAATAAGTGCCTTATATTGAGCTAATGATGTTATTTGCATGCCATTAAGACGTGAATCTTCGAAATATCTCAATCGAATATGATGAAACTTTACGAACAGATAAAGAACAATGGCAGGAGTTATCTAGTCCATGGTTTATCTGAAAAACTTGGACATTAAAAAAACTAAAAATTGATAAAATGAATGGTCTTCTATTAATTATCCTTAAAAATAAACAATTCAACATTATGCCTGATCCCACCCATGCGAACCGGAAGCGGTTCGCTAGTTGAAATATTTTATTATTATTCCAACCAAATGAGGTTATAAAGCTAAGATATACTTCAAAATGTTGTAATATCTCTATATTCCAATGCCAAAAATGATCTATATCCAAGGAAGTCGACACTTTAAACATATACATGATTTTTTACCTTTTCGTAGAGGCGAATGATTCTTGACTGTTTTATATGGAAAAACACACACACACAAGTACAAGTACAAGTACTACAAGTTCCATAATAAACCTATTTTTTGTATCAACATATAAAAGTGTATTTTATACCCTTATTATTATTTTTTACCTTTATTATTGGCTAATTAACATTTATTCCTTAACATTATATTATTTATCAGAGATGGCTGGCGGTCCCTGAGAGAAAACTTTGTATCAGGGACATTTGCTGTAGTGTCTGTGGGGTCCACGCGCGGTTATGTACCTAAAGAAACTGTATCAGCGATTGGTCACTGCCGCTAAAGACAAGAATGCAGATTCTTATTTTGTCAATGTCTAATAACAATAACCATTTAACGAGGAAAAACAGATCAATTGCTCTTGGCACTATATCGCGGGGATTAGGACAGTCATATTTTCATATTTTTTAAATCATAAATTCATATTATATCTAAGTAAAGAAATAATTTTTGGCGGGAAGTCTCAAATCAAAAGAAAAGATTCACTCTCTCCAAAAGATTACATTTCTCATCTTCAAAATGCTTTTGGGAGGAAAAAAGGAAAAAAAAACAGTTAATGCTAAGTGGTATACCGTCATTTGCTTGCCCAGCGTCTTTAAAAACGTTAGGGGAAAATTACAAAGAAGTCGCATCCTATTGCACCATGACAGTGTTACGGCGCACACCGCGATTAAATCAAAACCATTTTTGGCCTCTGACAAGGTGTAGCTCTTGACCTATATTTCGCACAGTTCAGACCTCGCATCATGATATAGTGAGAGGTATGATATTAACGGAACTATAAACTAACTTATAAAAGCACTTTAAAATGTATTTTTTTAAATTACTGGTAGATTATTTATTTCCGTTAGCTGTTAGACGGCAGTAAAGTTACTGATAATTATTAAATGTTACATATAAATAACAATATATAATGTGCAGTTGAAAGATTTTATATATATTAACCCTTAATTAGGCGCATGAAGAAAATCACACAACTAGTCGCAGTGACCCCAAATAAATAATTGAAAAAAGAGTGTTAGAAATAAATAAAACAAAGAATGTAAAAAATATTGAAATTCTTTATTCTAATTAATTTTAAGTAACTATAACATAACTTTGACTTTCAACAATTAAAAAAATAACAAAACTTCTAATCTCTCTTTAAACTACTAATTTTTGGTGTAGACGAGATCAATGTTAAAAAAAATTAATCCGATTCATCAGCAGATTCTTTTATTCTGCATCCGATGCAGTATACCCCAAACTGTTGTTGACAAGTAAATTTACCACACTTATTGCATTTGCCGATTTTTTGTTGAAGTAGGGACTGCACACTATTGAATGCTACGTTCCTGGTGATACTCTACAAGTGCTACCGCTAATTTCTTCAAAAAATCCGCCTTATATGTGTATCAATATTCAGCATTAGCAGAACCAGCAACATTTTGTTCATCGTCGGATACATCCGCCAGCCATTGAAGTATCTCTCTTTCGCGAATCATCTCAAAACTGCAAAATGAAAAAAAAAAGAAAATCAATAAAAATAAACACAAAAATAAGTAAAGTGAACATGGACTATAAACAATACACAAAAATTTATATAAATAAATAACAAAATACGCATAGCAACTGAGTAAAAACACAAAAATTCAAACTTATCTCCGCCAAAAAATGTTACGTAAGTGGTCGCATGGGGTCTGCACCCAAGAGAGTAGAGATTTGTGCGCACGCGTTTATGTTCTGGCTGCAACTAATTTTCGTACCCCGCGGGAAGTTAGGAAGCTAGAAAGTGCACGATTGTGCTCCAAACATTCTAACGTGTTTTTTTTTATTTATTTTTTTATTTTTTTATAGAATAGCTGCTGCTGCTTTTATAGAATGAGCGGCTGGAATTAGTCCGAACAATTCCTCAGAGCACTCCCCGTGATAGATGCGATAAAATACGCAAAGAGATGCAACATCTCTACGCAGTGCCAGTGTATCGAGCTGATCGGAAAGAACTCGGTCGTCGACGATTCGAATCGCTCTGCGCTGGATGCGGTCAAGTGGAAGGAGCTGGCACTGGGGTGCCCCGGCCCAGAGATGAGAACAGTATTCCATGTGGGGCCGAACTTGCGCTTTGTAAAGTTGCAAGCGATGTGCCGGCATGAAATACTGTCTCGCTATGCTGAGCACGCCAAGCTTTTTAGAGGCCAATTTGGCCTTCCCTTCCAAGTGACCACGAAACTGCACGCTATTAGATATGTCGACGATGAAATTGTCTTGACCCCATGCGCCTCATTAAGGGTTATATAGTAATAAATAATAATAAAGTGAAATATATGTAGCTCACAAACTTATCTGAATTTCGACCACTTGATAGTATGCACTAGTTGTAATAAATATTGTTTACAAATGCAATGTAGGTAATAGATTTAACGAGAGTTAATAAATTATACAAAATTGTATCTTTAATGGCGTTTGATCACGGTCATATTTCCTAGGTGAAATTGTATGATTCTGTGCTATGCGTAAAAACAATGAAAACTGGAACGTAACCCAGAAAATGACAACATAAAATCTTCATAAAAAATTAAAAAAAAACTTCACGTTATGTATTGTTAAGCAGATGGATATATTAAAAACATACGATGGTATTTCCACTGAAGTCAAGTAGTACTGCCATAGTATTTTATGTGGAGATAATTTTTTTACTGAAATTTATTTCAAAATAGAAAATAAAATAGATGTTTCTGATCGCAGTAGAAAGGAAGCCTACGGTAGAGTTCAGCTATCGTCATGTACATAATTAAAATGATTTAGAATAAAAAATTTAAAGCAATAATAATGATGAAGTAAATGAAAATTATAAAAATTTCTAGGTAGTACTATTATAGTAGATTATGCATTTGGATACTGTAACAGGTAGAGCGATGTAGAGGCGTGCACAAATTGTACAGCTCTTCAATATCCAATTTGGTATCTAGCTTTCGTGAGATTTAAGGATTTAGTTTGTAAAGAAATATAAAATAACTGATTTTAGGATAAGAAGTCGCACTTCGTTCACTATACCAACGAAGCTGTCAGCTCTGTTGATTTTTTTTGCTATTTCACCTAATGGTAAGTGATTACCGCCACCCATGAACAACTGCAACACCAGGGGAATTGCAGATGCGTTGCCGGCCTTTTAAAAAGGAGTAGACTTTTTTCTTGAAAAGTCGTATCGGTCAGGAAAAATCACTGGTGGTAATCGATTCCACAAGGAAGTTGTGCGAGGAAGAAAACATCTTCTAAATCGCACAGTGGTGGACCCTCAATCATCAAGGTGGTATGGATGGTATAGCAAGTTTTGTCGCGATGTGCGATAGTGAAATTGAGCGGCTGGAATTAGTCCGAACATTTCCTCAGCGCTCTCCCCGTGGTACATGCGATAAAATACGCAAAGAGATGCAACATTTCTACGCAGTGCCAGTGAGTCAAGCAGATCGGAAAGAACTCGGTCGGTGACGATCCGAACCGCTCTGCGCTTGATGCGGTCAAGGGAAAGGAGCTGGCACTGGGGAGCCCCTGCCCAGAGATGGGAACAATATTCCATGTGAGGCCGAACCTGTGCCTTGTAAAGTTGCAGGTGGTGTACTGGCATGAAATACTGTCCCGCTCTGCTGAGCACGCCAAGCTTTTTAGAGGCCCATTTAGCCTTCTTTTCCAAGTGACCGCGAAACTGCACGTCACTTGATACGTCAATGCCGAGGAGTCCGATACTAGCTGAGGCAACAAAGGGAGTTCTTTGAAACTGAGGAGACACGAAAAAAGGGTTCCTTTTAGACGGTAATGGTAAACGCGCAAACTTGTGTCTTCTGTGGATAAAACTGGACTAGATTTAATCGCCCCCAATCCGAGACTTTGTTCAGCAAAGACTCGACTTCAGACACAAGTTTGTTCCGGTACTCCGAGGTACCGAGAAATATTGGCACGGCTAGTGTATAAAGCATCACCAGTGCTGTCATCTGCATAGCAATGTATGTTACCAGTTTGCAACATATCAATGATATGCAGAAGAAACCGCGTTGGTGATAGCACGTAGCCTTGTGAAACACCAGCGTAAATAGGCTTATAATCGGAGCACGCACCGTCTACTACGACCTTGATGCTCCGATCAGCTAGAAAACTGGTGATCTAATTGCACAATTTCTCGGGAAGCCCATAGGAAGGGAGCTTCGAAATAAGCGCTTTGTGCCAGACCCGATCGAAGGCCTTCGCTGTCCAAACTAACGGCGAATGCCTCGCCCTTGGACTCGATCGCCTGCGCTCATCTATGTCTAAGGTAAACAAGAAGATTTCCAGCTGTGCGGCCACGACGGAAACCGTACTGGCAGTCACTAATCAGCTGGTGCTCCTCAAGGTACCGCATGAGCTGGCAGTTAATAATGGACTCCATTATTTTCGAGAACATGGAGTTGATGACGATAGGCCTGTAATTGGACGGATCAGAGCGGTTATCTTTTTAGGGATCGGGTGAACGAAAGCTGTCTTCGATGATTACGGGACTACGCCTAGGGAGTAGGAGTACCAGAAAAGACGTGTTAAAACCGGTCCCAACTCCGGAGCAAACGTCCTCAGCACAATTGGTTGGATTCCGTCAGGCCCACTCGATTTGTGTATGTCTAGAGAGAAGAGTGATTTGCGTACTGAGTGCTGTGTGAATCGCATATTAGGCATAGATCACTCACACTGCAGGATGGTCGGTGGTGTGTTCTTCCCGTCATCTAGAGTCGAGTTGGATGCAAAAAGGGAGCCTAAATGGACGGCTTTCTCTTTTGCGGCGTGGGCCAGTGAGTCATTATCCCTTTGCAGAAATGGTAGTGATGGCTCACAGAAATTCCCTTGGACAGCCTTGGCGAGAGACCAGAATACACGGGTTCCAGAAGAAAGGCGAACTAGTTTCGCACCAATTCAGCCTATGTGCTCTGACTTTGCCGTGGCAATGGCGGTTTTGAAGGAACCCTTACCACAGTTGATGGAATAAATAGTTGAAAATGAAAATGAAAATGTTTATTTGTCTCAAAACAGTTACATGAATTATAAATGAGACATCCCCAGTAAGTAATTGATAATACTTGTGTTGGGGCTATCTCGCTCTTTCCCTTAATTATTAACAATATTGAGACTATTATACAAAACGTAAGTAAAGATAAATTTATGAAGAAAAAATAACAGTAAGTGACTTATAAAGTAATTATTAGCTCTTTGTGTAACTGTAGTTGTACGCCTGTGTGAAACTGTAGTGCATCTTGTTTTTAAACGTGCGTGCGTGCGTGCGTGCGTGTGTGTGTGTGTGTGTGTGCGTGTGTGTGTATGTGTTACGTTTATTTTATTATAAATGTAGACTGATTGGGTTGCATACTGACGCCGTGCAAAAGCGGTTCGGACCCTTAGGGAGTAAGCCACTATGTCTCTTCGTCTCCTCTCTTGACTGTCTTGGTTAAATGGAATAGATTTTTGTAAGTATAGGACCGTAATTAAGTAATATAGTTTTCTAATTGAAAGTAAGCCACTGATTCTATATAGATCGTCGGTGGGGTATCTGTATGGTTTATAGTACATGACTTTTATAAGTGACCTTTGGGCTCTTTCTAACTCAAGGAATTTAGTTTTAGTGGCTCCTCCCCAGACTGGTAAACAATATGTAAGAACTGATTGCGTAAGCATAATATAGATGCTATTTAGTGTCTTCTGAGGCATCACATATCTTAAATTTTTAAAAATCCATATAAATTTGCGGACCCGTGATGTAACAATCTCAATATGCGAATGCCAAGTTAAACACTCGTCAACTATAATTCCCAAGTATCTTGTGGACGTTATATGTTTAAGGACCTGGCAATTACATGTGCTCTGACTTTGCCGTGGCAATGGCAGTTTTGAAGGAACCCTTACCACAGATAATGGAATAAATAGTTCCATTCTCTGTAGCACCACATCAGTGACAGAGTCAGCAACAGCGCTGGAATCATCCGGTGAGAAGCAAACCCGCCCCCATGGGTAGGATGCAAAGAAAAACTGCATTCCGTCCCAATCCGCCGACCTGTAATGTCAAACATAGCGTTATAAGCAGAACGCAAACGCGAGAGCGTGAGTGGCACCACACATCGGATCATACAATGGCCCGAATAGCCGCGAGGGGCATCGACGGGAACCTGATATCTATCTGGATGAGAGGTCAGCAGAAGGTCCAACAGGGAAGGTGCATGATCCTCCACATCTGGAATCCGCGTAGGTGAAGTAACCAGTTGTGTCAGACCATATACCAAAGCAAAGTCATAAACAGATCTACCCGCATGATCGTTTAAACGTGAACCGAGCCATTCAGCGTGGTGGGCGTTAAAATCGCCAAGTATCACAATCTCTACGGATGGGATCTGTTGTAGCAAGAAATCTGGAGCCATTTGGACGTGGTCGATTAGTCGGTCTGTGTCGGCATTACCGCTATGGGACCTATTCAGGCACCCGTAGACGTGAGGATGGTCATCGCTGTCTACTCGCAGCCATAGGATGGACAGGTTCGTACCTTCAAGACCTCTGAGGCGTCGAGAACAGATATCCTCTCTAACGTATACGCAAACTCCAGTCCGGGGCACAAAGAAGTGGTCTTATTTGTACCCCGGGTAGGACAGGTACGAAGTCTCAACCGGAGAGTACACCCGCGTCTTGTTCAAAAAGAGCAAGGCCGGCTTCGCCGTCTCGTAGTGGAGTGAAGTCCCCTGATGTTGCAGAAGTCCACGGATTGAGTGGCAGGGGTTGCCATGGTTATATCGCTCTGTTTGCCCAGTGCAGTGTTAGTATAGAGCGGGATATTTCTTTCTTTTTAAATTCCACCACCATGTTATTCTGCGGTTCAGCCGCCAGCCACCTGCACTAACTAAGCGAAACGCAGAAGCATAGCTTCTACTTTACGTTGGTATTCTGTGAGGTCGTGGTATTTACCCGGTTTGAGCCGGCCCATCCGTGCTACAGCAGAAGCTGTAGCGTGACTCTACCACTGTTCTGTTTCTCAATTAAACGTAGCAGTTATTCAAGAAGGGTAAATTTTGTTTGAGTTTTTGATAGCTATTCAACGACAATGGTTTGCTTTGATTTGTTTGTAAATATGCTATATATATGTACGTGCTTTCCGAGCCACGGGGGTAAAACACCGCCAACTTCGAGACTCCGTGTTGTTACTGAGAATGTCTCAGACAGACAGACAATAAACCCAATAACCGATTTTCATAATCAGCAATCGCGTTAACGACCACTAGAACAACAAGTTATTTAGATCCTTATTTATAGAAGACTATTTATTTCATCAGTATTTCGCTTTTCCACAAAAAAATCTAAGTTTTTTGGATATAATATACCCTAGATACCTTCTGGAATTGCTTTCTATCTGTTAGTAGTTTCATCACAATTGGTACAGCCATTTCGATTAGTCCGGACAGACAAACGGCCAGGCAGACACAAAAAATAAAACATTCATTGACATCTTAATTTTTTTTTTAAATTGATATCTTAATAGCATGCAAATAACCCCTTAGCTTAACAGGAGCCAGTTATTTCAATATAACAGACAGATACTTCAATTTTATTAATATGTATACTCTATAGATGCTTCTCCTTCACTTTAATGTTAAAAATGCTTTTATAACCTTGAAATCATTTTATAATTATAAAACTACGGATTTTGAGACGTTGTAAAATGAGACAACAATTTAAATATTTCTCTTAAACTATATTAATTTAAAATTATTTGAAGTCTACAAAATTATATCAAATGACCCTTCCAACTAAGATAATTTCCTCCGAAGGTCCAAATATAAATTTTATATGTGCTTAATTTTCTTTTAAACAATATAATGCAAATTTTGTTGAACATAATGGGATATTTTCATTTGACTGTCGCTAGTTTACGGTGTGTGTGTGGGCAGGGCAGAAGTATCTATCACGGCGTTTTGTCCCGTAGGTGTTGCAAGAGGCCACATTGAAAAATGCTAGCGAATAGTGACTTCGATAGACAGTGGTATAAGATCTAATTTAATAATTTCAACATATCGCCTATTTCTTTGATAAACTTTCGTTTAGGGCGTTGCAGACTTTACTTGAACAAATAAGAAATATACCAAGATGTTACTCAAGGTGCTAAATTCACTTATACGCGGTGCTAAATTCATCCAATCCAAATTAAACTCGAATTTCCAGGACCTATCACAAGAAACAGTGTTATTAGTGTGGCATCGGCCCTTTGCTTCCAGCTCTATGTCATGCAGCGTAAGACTGAATCGTTGGTTTGGTACTAAATAACTAGCAAGGTTTCAATGCAGGTTTTTCTGTAGAATAAGGTTCACTAACGACCATACAGTTCACCTTACGGTAAGTGGAAGCTGTGACCAATAGTCATCTACATTTATCCTAGATTAAAAACCGAAATGTAGATACCTTGTCATCCCTGACAACTAAGATAGAATGCCTCGTTTCTAGTGGAAATGGGTTTCTAGTTCTTACACTCGTCATTCGGAACACAGCAGCATTAAGCTGCTATTTTAGGCTCGTATTCTCTGAGAGCGTTGTCCTCCCCCAGTCGAGCCGATCGATCACTGCAGCCTTTTAATAAGTGGCGTTAGAAAAAACTGCCCCGTTTGTCTTTTGTTAAAAACTAACAAGTACACAAAATAAATAACTGACGCAGAGTCGCAGTATTGGACTTTACGCGTTATTACTTTAAAATAGGATACGGCAATTAAAGATACATACCTTAGGAAAGTCTTGGAATACAATAAATCGAAAAGTCATATATCGACAACGGAACTCACGACGAGGTACAATTCAGTGCTAACAATGCCGACTCTACAAATTGCAACGGAACTTGAAATTACTTTTCTGATTCCAATTTTGCCGGTTCATTCGTGCTCTTTGCACAGAAGTAAAATATTTAAATAACTTATACCGATGAATTATACTATATTAACGCCTTAAGTTTTTCGTTGTGTGCAGTCGAAATCGTAAATTTAAATTAGTAGTCGTAGTTTTAAATTAAAACTCCCTTGAAACACAGTTTAGTTTATTAGCTTTGGATTTGGTGTTTTGACATAATATTAAACGGTTTAGGAGAGGAGAGGAATTTGACGGTAACTCTCTTCATATAATGGTAAATGAATATATGACTGTAATTTTAAAGAAGTCCCTTGTTGTCCCAAATTACAAACCCCTGTTCCTGAATTTTTGGACCGAAAACAGGAAGAATTCTCGCAAAACCATGTGCGCCCAAGATCATAGATGTCACAGTCCGGTTTCTTGAATTGTTCGATTTTGTTTTTTTTTTCATATGATACCTAAAGATAAAATCGAATATGCAAAATATGTTCTCAATATGCGTTAAAATATAATAAGCCTTTTTATTTTATATTAGTTTTACGCGGTTTAAATAGAGACAGTTGGTATGATACATGTTTCTGTCTTTATAAATTTTGTCCGCTGTTCTGTCCAATATTCAATTGTTATAATATCTTCGATCAACAATATCAACTAGATAACGGGTCACTTACAAAATCGTAGCTAAATGCTGTCCGCGTGAATATGTACTTTTACAGCTACATTTGTTTACTAAAGAACTGAGACAAAAATTAAAACAGTTTTATGTTTAACCCAATTACAACCATGACATCTAGTAACAAAGTCACTAGTCTTACGATCATTAGTTACAAAAAAGGAACAAATCAATGCATTACTCCTGTCACTTGGAAATGAAAAGACATAGGTTTAAATAACATTTCGTGTGAAATCAACCTTTAGTTATAACAAATTAAAGTACTTTTTCCCGTTATTACCTTGCAAGTTACGTCGTTTTGTATCGTTTTTATAATATGATTATAAGTTTAAGTAAAATTATTTATGTTTTTATCTGTCTTGGTATACATACTTTCCTCACTACCCATTAAATATAATATAGTATGTAGTATAATGATTGGATTTAATTAGATAATTCAATATATATTTATTTTAGTTTTTGTATGTAGATATATCTTTTAGTATATATATATATATATATATATTCTTATTATCACATCAATTTGCCCTACCCCTGTTATCTTCGTGTAATCCTGTCGATTCATTGGTTGTCTCGAAGAAATTGCTGTTAGGAATAAAATTGTCCATTGCGTACTTCTTTGTGTTGGTGTGCAATAAAGAATAATAAATAAAAAATAAAACACTTATTCAATAGCCGATTAACGTTGCTGTGTTCCGAATGACGAGTGTAAGAACTAGAAACCTGTTTTTACTAGAAACGAGGCATTCTATCTTAGTCTTCAGGCATAGCAAGGTATTTTAAATAGAAGTAAATTTCAGTGCAATCAATAAATCAAAAATCAAAATATTTACAACGACTCAACATTAATAATTTTTCCTTTCTGCTTATACATGAATTAATTTCCTTTAAATAAGTTGAGTTTGTAGTATAATTGTCGTTTTGATTTATTTTTGATGACACAAACAGAGACAAAAGTAGCAATTACCATTATTTAAATTTGTGGTAACAAATTACTAAAAATGATTACAATACAAATCTACTCCATGCATATACTGTTCTCTTTCACAATTGTTTACGCGTGTATTGGCCCAACTTGGCAAAACATTTGTAAGGGTGTTTTAAAATCGGTAATTTTGTTTCAAATATGATATTATTTGTTAGTTTAGAGCTTGAAATATAACTTATTCTACATGTACTCGTACTTACCGAAAGTAATATACTTCGGTCGTTAAATATGCTTTTTCGGGCATTATTCTTGCAACTTTTAAATACACATTGCGGCATTGTGAAACGTGTTTACATTGGCTGTGTTTTAAGTCTACTAAATAAAATAAGAGCTCACGTCTACACTGCGCTCTTATTTACTGGGACGTATTTTAGCGCCGACCCGACATCTAGTTGGTATTGGTGATTGAAGTATAATATGATTTGTGCATACTTTAATGTAAATTTACGGACTGTCAAAAATATGTAAAGTTTTTATTATTTTAAAAATTAAACAAAAATATATCGGCAAACTCAAAGCCACGTTGAGGATAAAACAAAACGTAAGAGCGTAGAACCGTCCATAAATTTATAATATGAATTTACTTTTATTGAAAGTATATGATCACAAGATTTTTCCATACCAGATAAGCAATTTATGCGATAAAGTTCCTTGAAAATTGCTTTCCCTTTTTCCTTATTTAATAGATTTATAGCCGCCTCTCAACATGCAACACACTGTTGTCTCGTTTATTCCTTACTTTGTCAAACGTTTAAGCACCATTAATCCTCTTAATTTAATTAATAAGTGTAGTTAATTAAGATTTATTTAATTACTAAATCTTAATTTAAAATAGATGGCGGTGTATGAGAGTCTATCAAAATATTTAATCTACTAGTTGTAAAAAGCGATGAAAATTTTGAACGAAGTGATAGGTGGCTAACCCATCGCCTACAGAATCACAAACCTAACGCAAACTACGTGTACTGGAGCGCAGTTAACGTATTCTTTTTCATTATAAGTCCTACATAAATAATGGGCAAACACACAGCCTTTCAGAGAGTTCATTTTCTTACTAAAATGAGAAACGAGCGGACGAATTCATCGGACCTTACAACCATTTTTTTAGATAGAAGGCTACAGATACGTAGTCACTTCTCAGAAATAAGTTGGGATGTCCCACAGCATTTAATTTTACTGGTTTACAACAGTGTGCACACTACTGTTTGGCGACAGATATATGGAAGATGGTGGTACCTGCACAGACGAACTCCTAATCAGAAAAAGTTTCCTACCACCTAGCATCTTCAAAATCAGAAAATCAGAAGTCACAAAATTAGAAAAAGTTTCCTACTACCTAGCATCTTTAAAATCACATACTATGTAATCTCAAAGTACTTTTAATGTGTTGTGGACTTCCTCAAAAGGTTTTCACTTACTTGACGAGAACATGATGTAACATCAATATAGTACTATAGATTTAAAAATTGTATAAACGAAATTATTGTTAAGTGTAATATGTTTGAAAAAAAATGTCCCGCTGGGTTTCTTGCTGATTTTTCCCAGGACTGACGTATTTTCCGAACCAGTGGTAAATAAAAAATGACTTTCAATAAGTATTATGTAATTATCAATATTATTCAAAATTATTCTATTCTATTCTATTCTATCTCTTAGTGTTGAGTGCGAGGTGCTAGTAGAAATTGAACTCGCGCGTTGCTCGCGCACTAGATTTTTTTAAACATGTAAAGTTTGACACAAATAAGGATACAATCCATGTTGTTATAGGTGGATAATGTGGCTAAAATACCATCTTTTACGAGGTTGTCACTCCATCTGGTGGGGAAACATTGGTTCTTATAACACAAATTAACTTACAAACTTAAATTGTTGGGTAGATTCGAAACTGTCAGTAAGCATTGCGCTGCTTGAAACCTAATTCAACGTTCGTTATATTGCTCTTCGTTTATGGAATAAGCTATTTACGCTTATTTGAATAATCGAGTTGATGATAAAATATGGGCCACACACTTCGCTTACTTGAACGTGGCTGCCACTCTAGAATCTTTCTTCCGAGCACCTGCATGTCTGAGAAACAAAATATTTCTAGGGCATGTTAAGCTCGTCAACACGCACTGTGGCACGATGAAATAATTATTCTTTAACCGTCTTAAGAATGAGAGGAGGCCTATGCAGAGCTGTGGGAAGTATATAGAGTATTAAAGTTAAAAAAGTTAAAGTTACAGCCTATATACGTCCCACTGATGGGCACAGGTCTCCTCTCATTTCTGAGAAGGATTTTAGGTTAAGGAAGTGTCCACCGCGCTGCCCCAATGCGTGTTGGCGAACTCCACATGTCTTCGAAATACTTTTTTTTCTAATTTCTTCAGACACGCCAAGCCTCACGATGTTTTCCTTCACCGCCGAGCACGTGGTAAATCAGACTGTAACTTTACTTTACTTTTACTTTACAGAGCACGTACTAATTGTTCACTCAAAAACTCTCATTAGCTCATAAAACGCTTGGCAGGTTCCTCGGTGAATCACCACAATCTAATGTATATTGTTTGTAAAACAAATGATAAACTTATGTATTTAATGAATGACAAATTGTTATTTTGTTTTAAGCCCACTTGATGGAGTGACGATTTAGTAAGACATGCACGAAGAAGATGTAGACAAGTGGCTCAGGACCGTGTTTTGTGGTATTCCTTAGGGGAGGCTACGTTCAGTAGTGGACTTGCAAAAGGTTGTAACGATGATAATGATCGAAATATCAAGTGAATTTATTAATCAAATTATTATAATTAAGTTTAGAAATAGTGAAATAAATTAAATTTTATACATGGTACAACCCATCACAGGATAGTTCTAGGTTTTCCAAGTGGTTTGAAAAAAATTATTTCCAATAAACTACATTTATTAATTGGCGTTCTTAATTGGTATGCACACCAGAAAATTCTGATAACACACGGTCTATTTTCAACAATATGTGGATGATGAACTAGTAAATCTAATTTTTGAAAAAACTAATTAGTCTTCTGTTCAGAATGGAGGACATAGCTTAAATATACTTATATTGGTATTAGCTTTATAATGGCAAGTTTAAATTTTCTATATAAAAGGATGTAACCCTAATAAATTTTTAGTCCACCTAATAGTAAGTGGGTACTGCAGACCATAAACACCGAAGCCAACTTCAATTAGGAACACTACAGATTTGTTGTCATTTCTGAGCACTAAGACGGAATGCCTCACTGCCTGTATTTATACTGGCTCTCTATACACTTCACACCAGAATGCAGCAGCAGTTGGTTGCACTGTTATTTGGCACCAGAAATAGGGAAATTATAAATACGGAAATAGTTTTAAATAACATGTTGTAAAATAAAAAATATCGTATAAAACAAGCAGGAGTATACTAACACTGCCAACTCTACAAATTGGAATGGAAGTTGAAATTAGTTTGCAGACTCTAATTTCACCTCTACGTTTAGAATCTTTATACAAAATGAAAGTGTTTCAATCAGTTACGGCTTAAAGAAACTTAATATTAAATTATTTTCAAATGTATTGGTTAATATATTACATAAATAAATCGTAAATAAATAATATTTAATACTAGCTGGTACCGGGCACGTTTCTGCCGCAGAAGAAATAATTGTGAAAATATCGTTTAAACTTGACAAAGTTATATTGTTTAATTAGGAATGATAATACATTCATTGAAGTTGAATGATATATATATATATATATATACAGGGTGTTTTTGGAACGCTCCCGAAAACTAAGACAGGCGACAACACCAAGTATACCTTTGATCATGGGTCACAAATAAATTCGATCCTGATGAAAAAAAAATCATCTTTTTACAAGGTTTTATTAGCTTTATTCACGCTCCATCATGTTAGTACAGCTAAATGAAACGATAATTTCATAAAAAATATCATGAAAATACTGAAACATAAAACCAGCAGTGGAATGACTGAATTGATATCACCTGACCTGAGCTAGATAAAGGTCAATGTACGCGCGAACACAAATTCGCGCGGCCCGCAACTAGCGGGCCTTCCCACAATACCTAATAATTTACAACACGTGTCTAAATACCTAACTTATCTACTTAACCTACTATTTTGCCACTGTGCTTATCTCCACGTAGCCACTTTAATCCGAATTTACAGGTTAAATAACCCAAATAACTGGTTCGATTCCCCGCTAATGAAGAAATACTTAAATGAAATGTAACCAAGGTTGGAGTCATGCGTTTTTATTCATCGTGTAGGTATGTTTCAGTATGTTTATTATTCTCGTGTATTCAGTTATGTACCTATTCAGATTAGTCTAGTACTAAGTTATTTAAAAAAAAATAGTTATGAAACAGCTTACTGCTCTAAATCCTCCGTGGTCTTATGAGATGCGGCTCAAATTGTGCTCCATTCATTTCAAGGCAGACTTGGGTGCAGGCGGGGCATCATCGTGTGGTCTTCGACACAGTCCGTACGTAGTTTCTCGAAAGCATCCACGATCCTTTGGCGCATTTCTTCAGCACTATCACATTCACGATTAAAAACCCTTTCTTTCACATACCCCACAAAAAGAAGTCTAACGGAGTCAGATCTGGTGAGCGAGGTGGGCAAGCGTGTGGTCCTAGTCTGCCGATCCAGCGATCATCAAATAGCTCATTGAGGCGCTCACGGACTAACCTCACGAAATGTGGAGGGGCACCATCATGTTGGAACTATGTGCGGCGATATTCAGCCAACGATAGGTCGTTTAAAATGTCAACCAACTGTTCATTTATAAAGTTTAGGTATCGCTGTCCGTTCAGTCGCTCTGGCAGAAACACTGGTCCCAGTATGCGATCCTTAAATAAACCTGTCCATACGTTAACCGACCATCGGGTTTGGTGCCCGGTTTGTCGAACAGCGTGCGGATTAACCTCTGAATACACGTGTGTATTTCTTCGGTTCCACAGGCCGTTTCTGGTAAATGTCGACTCATCCGTCCAGATAATGTGCTCAATGGAACCAGGCACACGTTGTTGCTGATATAATAACCAACGGCAGTATAATAACCACTATAAACGTACGCGTTAGGCATTATTAAAACAAAAAAGAATCCAAAAAAACAAGTAAATTTATTAAACAAAACGATTGAACTGTCGCTCGCGCACGCGTGTACAAAATCAACACGAAACTGTCTCAAAAACTAAAACCAACGAACCCCGTCAAGGCTGAAAATTACTGCGTCACAAGCGTGAGGCGACAGGGTTAGGCATTCTGCCGTCATAATAAAAAAGGAAGTAACTAACAAAAACGTAAAATGGAAATAAAAAATAAATTGATGAATTTTTCTTTCAGACCCCGTGTCTAAAGTATATTAAAAGGTATCTATATTGAAATATATACGTAGAGACATGAAGATTTTAAGGACGAACTTATTTTTTTTTAAATTTGTTTATTTATTTAAATAAAACGAATTTTCCTTTTCATCTTAGATTAAAAAATACACCTGGCAACACAAAAACATCGAAGGAAAGACGCATATAACTATTTGGGTCTTCCCAACCTAATAAATAAAACAAAATTACCATTCATTTAACATTTTTACATATTTTGGAAAGGTCATTTGAAGTTGAGAGGACGCTAATAGTAATTTACTACTTTTTTCTTAGTAAATATTAGAAAAGCATTGGTAGTGAGACACAAAAAATAACAACCCGCAACTCTTGAGTAATGATTTTAAAGGGGATATCATACAAGACTTACTACGATAATGATTAAAAATTAAAACATTTGTACAACCGACTTTAATATAAATAATTAAGGATAACTCAAAAACTATTGGTCTGACCTCGATCAAATTTATATGGGACCACATGTGAAACACCAGCTCTTAATAATAAGATATAAGCTCGTGATAACGATGTTCGAGACGTTCGTTATAGCCAGTAAAAACTGGCACTGGGCAAAAGGGCACTCTTGATTCAAACATCATCATCGCTGGTCTCGTCATCTTTACAGCCCCTTACAAGTAAAATTGTTGTTCGTATCGAATAAATCCAACTCCTATAAAATCCAAAGGCTTTTAGTTGCATAAAATTGCATAAAATTGGCTCTATTGCCAATTTAGAAATAATATTAAAATCAGAGTTTTCATAAATTGTACTACGCGGAGCTGAAATGGTACGTGCATTTTGTTCACTGTCATCAACGTAACGAGCAAGAGTTGTTACTAATAGGCGGGGCTCCGGTTACAGTGTTGAGTTAAAAAATAAAATTCTTTCACAGTATTCCAAATAAAAGTATAGGAGGTATGTATACGTAGTTAGCGTTTTTGACTGTTGGGTATAATTTGTTTGCAATTAAAGCCCTAAATATATAGTTTTCCCCCGACCCGCAGAAGGAGGGTAATGTTGTTTGAGCGTATGTATGTATGTATGTATGTATGTATGAGGTAATCGCTATCATGCTGTTTCTAAATGTTTCCATAACAATTGTATACAATATTATATTGTAAATTGTGCTTTTAAAAAAAGTCCCGCTAGGTTTCTTGTTGTTTCTTCCCAGGACAGAGGTTTTTTTGCGAACCAGTGGTAAAAGTAAAAAATGACTTGCAATAAGTATTATGTACTAAATTCTATATTGAATAAAAATGATTCTATTCTATTCTATGTTTGTATGCATGTATGTATGTATGTGTGTAGGTATATATGTATGCATGTCATGCAGTTTGATGATTTTCACTTAAATGTAATTATCTTTAACTTATGGATGTGACATAGGGTATAAAATTTTTCTTTTTTCAAATAACTTTTTTTCACTCTCGGGTTTTTTTAATTATTGTTTTTACCACTGCCCTTGTTTTAAAGATTTAAAAATTTGTTAAGATCCGTGTGCAAAATAAAATTAGTGTACAGCTAGTTTGAAAGCACTACCATTTTCACCACTAAGCCTAACACTACTAAGTTGTGAACAGACTTGACGGTCAGTAATACGAAATTTTTTTCGGCTTAAAGCAAGGCATCGTTAGGAGAAAAAGACTCTTTGATGACTTATCAAGAAAGCGGTGATGATGTTAGGTTATTTATTTCCACATCTATAATATTATAATAAATTATCGAAAAGTAAATAATCATTTTCTTTATTTTTAAAAAACATTACCCCAAACTAGGATTTTAACATATAAATAATATATAAAAGAGCCTGTATAAATACTTGTTCCATGCGGGATACGGACCCGCGGTCCTCAGCGCCGCTACTCATAGTTAAGTCACTGCGCCACGGAGCCGGCATTTCATTTATATTTTTGTTATTTTAGAGCTAACCAGCATGCGTATTACCTGATACAAAGTGATAAATGTAACTGCGTAAGCACAAATCACACATCTAACAGCTTTTAAAGGTGCATATAAGTTAGGTCATCCATTACAGCCTTAAAAGTCCACTGCTGAACATAAGCCTGTCCATGGATTGATTTATAAGAGGGATCTTACGATAGTTGCCACGCTTGACAAGCGAGTAGGCAACCGCAGTGTTTCATTATTTTGAGTTATCAGGAGGATTGTGTTGATGAAAACATAAAATACAGAAACAAGAGATGGGCTCATCACTTGTTTCACTTTCCCTCTGTCGCTTAAGTAACTACACCGCAACGCACAGCAACCAACCGCACGTCAACTATTACACCGCACCGCACAGCAATATTATAAGTGCGTAAAATGTTGCTCTATTTATCTTTTTTTTTTTATTGGTCCTAACCTCAAATACACGATATAGCATATTTTTAAAGTAAAAGTGTCTTTTTTTCTTTAATTAAAAACTTTTATAAAAACTTCATATTTTTTTAATGATGAGTATTTGCGTAATAAAGTGACAGTGGCCTCATTACGGCCTGCGAAGATAAAATGTTGTGGGTTCAAAACCGCCGTTTGATTACAGTCGGCAGTCCACTCCTAATCAAAAAGTTCCAATTAGTTGGAGTTATAATTACTAGCACGGTATAGGCAAATTTAATAAAAATATCGAATTGTGTTTTTTTTTTGTCTAAAGAGGTTTTAATTTTCCCTCGTTAGACAGTCGAGACTACGTCCAATTATTCATGTAGAGCGATGAATGCGATACGTGTTTATCCGTGCATGAGATCTCTCTGTATGGGTTGAAATGATTTATTTGCCACACTTACATTTGCTGGCACCTTATTGCAAGACCCTTTTCACTAGTAACGAGGCGTCTACCTTTTTTTCGCAATGGTGACTACGCTTTTGCATTTTGATTTTAAATCGAGGATACGTGTACGTGATTATGAGACACAGCATTCACTTACCATCAGTAGGACTGTGTGCTCGTTTGTCACCCTTACTTCTGTCTATCTAAATACTTTAATTGAGCAAATTTAGTTTAAGCGGATTGACGACCGTAGTGCCATTTCTCACACCATGAATACCAGCGTAAAATAGCAGCAGTGCTGATGTCTTTCATATGGTGAGTGTAAAGTACCAGAGACCATTTTTACTAGAAACGAGGCATTTCATTTTAGTCCACATGCGTGACAAAGCATCTGCATTTCGATTGTTTATCGAGGATAAATGTAGATGTCTATGGACCACAGCATCGACTTACCATCAGGTGGATTGTGTGCTCGTTCGTTATCCTCATTCTATTTAAAAAAAAAAACCGTGCTGCTACTTCCTGTCGCCTGTGTAAGTATAATTCGTGTAGTGTAAACGAGATGGTGATACTGTTATCTCTTACGTAATCCACGGAGCGAAATGGGATGACGGATTCACCCCAGTGCGTTAATTTAGTAAATAATTATTACTATATTTTATCCTACTATACTATTTCATCAGTTTATTAAATCATTTATACTCATTAAAAAATAAAGTGTCTGTCTATAATATCGAAATTAGATGCCATTAAGACGTGAATTTTCGAAATATCTCAATCGATTGTAATGAAACTTTACGAACAGATAAAGAACAATGGCAGGAGTTATCTAGTCTATGTTTTATCTGAAAAACTTGAACATTAAAAAAGCTAAAAATTGATAAAATGAATGGTCTTCTATTAATTATCCTTAAAAATAAACAATTCAACATTATGCCTGATCCTACCCATGCGAACCGGGAGCGGTTCGCTAGTTGAAATATTTTATTATTATTCCAACCAAACGAGGTTAAAAAGCTAAGATATACTTCAAAATGTTGTAATATCTCGATATTCCAATGCCAAAAATGATCTATATCCAAGGAAGTCGACACTTTAAACATACACATGATTCTTTTAACTTTTCGTAGAGGCGAATGGTTCTTGAAGGTTTTATATGGAAAAACACACACACACAAGTACAAGTACAAATACTACAAGTTCCATAATAAACCTATTTTTTGTATCAACATAAAAAAGTGTATTTTATACCCTTATTATTATTTTTTACCTTTATTATTGGCTAATTAACATTTATTCCTTAACATTATATTATTTATCAGAGATGGCTGGCGGTCCCTGAGAGAAAACTTTGTATCAGGGACATTTGCTGTAGTGTCTGTGGGGTCCACGCGCGGTTATGTACCTAAAGAAATTGTAGCAGCGATTGGTCACTGCCGCTAAAGACAAGAATGCAGATTCTTATTTTATCAATGTCTAATAACAATAGCCATTTAACGAGGAAAAACAGATCAATTGCTCTTGGCACTATATCGCGGGGATTAGGACAGTCATATTTTCATATTTTTTAAATCATAAATTCATATTATATCTAAGTAAAGAAATAATTTTTGGCGGGAAGTCTCAAATCAAAAGAAAAGATTCACTCTCTCCAAAAGATTACATTTCTCATCTTCAAAATGCTTTTGGGAGGAAAAAAGGGAAAACACCATTTAATGCTAAGTGGTGTACCGTCATTTGCTTGCCCAGCGTCTTTAAAAACGTTAGGGGAAAATGACAAAGGAGTCGCATCCTATTGCACCATGACATTGTTACGGCGCACACCGCGATCAAATCAAAACCATTTTTGAACTCTGACAAGGTGTAGCTCTTGACCTATATTTCGCACAGTTCAGACCTCGCACCATGAAATGGTGAGAGGTTTGACATTTACGGAACTATAAACTAACCTATAAAAGAACTTTAATATGTATTTTTTTTAAATTACTGATAGATTATTTATTTCCGTTAGCTGTTAGACGGCAGTAAAGTTACTGATAATTATTAATTGTTACATATAAATAATAACAATATATAATGTGCATTTGAAAGATTGTATATATATTAACCCTTAATTAGGCGCATGAAGAAAATCACACAACTAGTCGCAGTGACCCCAAATAAATTATTGAAAAAAGAGTGTTAGAAATAAATAAAACAAAGAATGCAAAAAATATTACAATTCTTTATTCTAATTAATTTTAAGTAACTAAAACATAACTTTAACTTTCAACAATTAAAAAAATAACAAAACTTCTAATCTCTCTTTAAACTACTAATTTTTGGTGTAGACGAGATCAACGTTAAAAAAATTAACCCGATACATCAGCAGATTCTTTTATTCCGCATCCGATGCAGTATACCCTAAACTGTTGTTGACAAGTACATTTACCGATTTTTTGTTGAAGTAGGGACTGCACACTATTGAATGCTACGTTCCTGGTGATATTCTACAAGTGCTACCGCTAATTTCTTCAAAAAATGCGCCTTATATATGTGTTACTCTTATCAATATTCAGCATTAGCAGAACCAGCAACATTTTGTTCATCTTCGGATAAATCCGCCAGTCATTGAAGTATCTCTCTTTCGCGAATCATCTCAAAACTGCAAAATGAAAAAAAAAAGAAAATCAATAAAAATAAAGACAAAAATAAGTAAAGTGAACATGCACTATAACAATACACAAAAATGTATAAAAATAAATAACAAAATACGCATAGCAACTGAGTAAAAACACAAAAATTCAAACTTACCTCCGCCAAAAAATTTTACCTAAGTGGTCGCATGGGCTCTGCACCCAAGAGAGTAGAGATTTGTGCGCACGCGTTTATGTCTGGCTGCAACTAATTTTCGTACCCCGCGGGGAGTTAGGAAGCTAGAAAGAGCACGATTGCGCTCCAAACATTCTAACACGTTTTTTTTTTAAATTTGAAATTGTCTTGACCCCATGCGCCTAATTAAGGGTTAAATAGTAATTAGTGAAATATATGTAGCTTACAAACTTAACTGAATTTCGACCACTTGATAGTATGCACTAGTTGTAATAAATATTGTTTACAAATACAATGTAGGTAATAGATTTAACGAGAGTTAATAAATTATACAAAATTGTATCTTTAATGGCGTTTGATCACGGTCATATTTCCTAGGTGAAAATGTATGATTTTTTGCTATGCGTAAAAACAATGAAAACTAGAACGTAACCCAGAAAATGACAACATAAAATATACATAAAAAGTAAAAAAAACAACTTCACGTTATGTATTGTTAAGGAGATGGATATATTAAAAAAATACGATGGTATTTCCACTGAAGTCAAGTAGTACTGCCATAGTATTTTATGTGGAGATAATTTTTTTACTGAAATTTATTTCAAAATGGAAAATAAAATAGATGTTTCTGATCGCAGTAGAAAGGAAGCCTACGGTAGAGTTCAGCTATTGTCATGTATATAATTAAAATGATTTAGAATAAAAAATTTAAAGCAATAATAATGATGAAGTAAATGAAAATTATACAAATTTCTAGGTAGTACTATTATAGTAGATTATGCATTTGGATACTGTAACAGGTAGAGCGATGTAGAGGCGTGCACAAATTGGACAGCTCTTCAACATCCAATTTGGTATCTAGCTTTCGTGGGATTTAAGGATTTAGTTTGTAAAGAAATATCAAATAACTGATTTTAGTATAAGAAGTCGCACTTCGTTCACTATACCAACGAAGCTGTCAGTTCTGTTGATTTTTTTAAATATATAGGAGAGGGGGCAAACTAGCATGCGGCTCACTTAATGGTAAGTGACTACCGCCGCCCATGAACAACTGCAACACCAGAAAATTGCAGATGCGTTGCCGGCCTTTTAAAAAGGAGTAGACTTTTTTCTTGAAACGTCGTATCGGTCCGGAAAAATCACTGGTGGTAATCGATTCCACAAGGAAGTTGTGCGAGGAAGAAAACATCTAAATCGCACAGTAGTGGACCCTCAATCATTCAGGTGGTATGGATGGTATCGCAAGTTTTGTCGCGATGTGCGATAGTGAAATTGAGCGGCTGGAATTAGTCCGAACAATTCCTCAGCGCTCTCCCCGTGGTACATGCGATAAAATACGCAAAGAGATGCAACATCTCTACGCAGTGCCAGTGAGTCAAGCCGATCGGAAAGAACTCGGTTGGCTACGATTTGAACCGCTCTGCGCTGGATGCGGTCAAGTGAAAGGAGCTGGCACTGGGGAGCCCCTGCCCAGAGATGGGAACCGTATTCCATGTAAGGCCAAACCTGTGTCTTGTAAAGTTGCAGGTGGTGTGCTGGCATGAAATACTGTCCCGCTCTGCTGAGCACGCCAAGCTTTTTAGAGGCCAATTAGGCCTTCTTTCTCAAGTGACCGCGAAATTGCACGTCACTCGATATGTCAACGCCGAGGATTCCGATACTGGCTGAGGCAACAAAGGGAGTTCTTTGAAACTGAGGAGACACGAAAAAAGAGTTCCTTTTAGTGGTAAATACGCAAACTTGTGTCTTCTGGGGATTAAACTGGACTAGATTTAGTCACCCCCAATCCGAGACTTTGTTCAGCAAAAACTCGACTTCAGACACAAGTTTGTTCCGGTACTCGGCGACATTTTCCCGAGAAATATTGGTACGGCTGTATGTTACCAGTTTGCAACATATCATTGATATGCAGAAGAAACAGCATTGTTGATAGCACGCAGCCTTGTGGAGCACCAGCGTAAATAGGCTTATAATCGGAGCACGCACCATCTACTACTACTTTACCTTGATGCTCCGATCAGCTAGAAAACTGGTGATCCAATCGCACAATTTCTCGGGAAGCCCATACGAAGGAAGCTTCGAAATAAGCGCTTTGTGCCAGACCCGATCGAAGGCCTTCGCTGTCCAAACTAACGGCGAATGCCTCGCCCTTAGACTCGATCGCCTGCGCTCATCTATGTGTTAGGTAAACAAGAAGACCACCAGCTCAACGACCACGACGGAAACCGTTGTCACTAATCAGCTGGTGCTCCTCAAGGTACCGCATGAGCTGTCTGTCTTCCATGATTTCGGGACTACGCCTATAGTCCACCACCATGTTATTGGAAGGGGGGAGTGCGATTGAGCCTCCGGCCACCTGCACTAACCAAGCGAAACGCAGAAGCATAGCTTCTACTTTACGTTGGTATTCTGTGAGGTGGTATTGCCCCGGTTTGAGCCGGCCCATCTGTGCTACAGCAGAAGCTGTAGCGTGACTCTACCACTGTTCTGTTTCCCAAATAAACGTAGCAGTTATTCAAGAAAGGTAAATTTTGTGTGAGTTTTTGACAACTATTCAATGAAAATGGCTTGCTTTGATTTGCTATATACATATATGTACGTGTTTTCCGAGCCACGGAGGCAAAACACCGCCAACTTCAAGACTCCGGGCTGTTACTGAGAATGTGTAAGACAGACAGACAAAAAACCCAATAACCGATTTTCATAATCAACAATCGCGTTAACGACCACTAGACCAACAAGTTATTTATTTCATCAAGACTTATTATTTCATCAGTTTTTCGCTTCTTCACATAAAAAATCTAAGCTTTTTGTAATAATATACCCTAGATCCCTTCTGAAATAGGGTATTTTACACCATGTAAAAAAAAATCAAAGAAAATATATTTATGATAGATTTTGTAAAAAGTGAACGAGAAATATTGATATATAAAATGCATTATAAATTTTATATTTCAATTTAAAGAATATTTTTTTTTACCTGTGCCTTAAATCTGCAAAACGATATCCGCCATATTAGATAGCGTCGTGACGTCACTAAGTCAAAGAACTAGGTTATGTGCTGTGTACTAACTAGTTAATTTGGAAATTTTTCAAGTTATCATTACAATTGTTGACTTTTATTCCGAATTTTATTGAAAAGGCATGGAAGGCGGATTCGTAAAAGCGAGATTATTACTTCGCTTTTAGGACTAATGTTATAGATATTATAATATAAGCTTAGGTGAGAAAAACTTTTTGTTATATTTTTTTGTACAAACCCTCAGACGAAATAAAAAGTCACTTTTTTATTTGGTCTGAGTACAAACCATGTCTTTATTCCCATATAATAGAAGATAACAGGAATTAAGTAAAACACTGCACTGCACTTGCAAGGGCTATCAAAATGGCCCACAAAGGGCGGGACAGACGAGCGATTAATCTAATCCATTACAAAATTTGACTTACAATAGGTACCTATCATGTCATGATGTTTTGTTTTGATTAATCGATAGTTAAATATAAGTCATACTTACATCAAAGTGATCTTCACAGAAGTATAGTTTAGATTTTGTAGACAATGCCTTTGGGTTTTTCTTGCAGGTTTTAATCAATTATTTCTCATATTTAAATCAGTTGGCACTTTTATCTATAACTTCCCCGCCGTTCTTATGCTCGTATTTTTGCAATCAGGCACAACACAACAATGATATAGATGATAACTGATTATTAAACATTCAAAAGTATCTTATTCCTTTGCAAAATTGTCAAAATTCTAGGACAGTGACGTCACGAGTTGAACAGTATGGCGGCTAGCATTTTCACGCGAAAATTTAAAACGATAGATTAAAAGTAATTATATGTCACTATTCGGTTTTAAAAAATTTATATAAAAATTATAGTGGTTCATTATCACTCTAGGATTCATTTAAAATACTTTTTGAAAATGGGTGTAATACCCTATTGCTTTCTATCTGTTAGTAGTTTCATCACAATTGGTACAGCCATTCCGATTAATCCGGACAGACAAACGGCCAGGCAGACACAAAAAATTAAAAAAAAAACCTTCATTGATATCTTAATTTTTTTTCAAATTGATATCTTAATGGCATGCAAATAACCCCTTAGCTTAACAGAAGCCAGTTATTCCAATATATCAGACAGATACTTCAATTTTATTAATATGTATACTGTATAGATGGTTCTCCTTCACTTTAATGTTAAAATGCTTTTATAATCTTGAAATCATTTTATAATTATAAAACTACGGATTTCGAGACGTTGTAAAATGAGACAACAATTTAAATATTTCTCTTAAACTATATTAATTTAAAATTATTTGAAGTCTACAAAATTATATCAAATGACCCTTCCAACTAAGATAATTTCCTCCGAAGGTCCAAATATAAATTTTATATGTGCTTAATTTTGTTTTGAACAATATAATGCAAATTTTGTTGAACATAATTAGATATTTCCATTTGACCGTCGCTAGTTTACGGTGTGTGTGTGGGCGGGGCAGGAGAATCTATCACGGCGTTTCGTCCCGTGGGTGTTGTAAGAGGCCACATTGGAAAATGCTAGCTAATTGTGGCTTCGATAGACAGTGGTATAAGATCTAATTTAATAATTTCAACATATCGCCTATTTCATTGATAAAGTTTCGTTTGGGGCGTTGCAAACTTTACTTGAACATATAAGAAATATACCAAGATGTTACTCAAGGTGCTAAATTCACTTATACGCGGTGCTAAATTCATCAAATCCAAATTAAACTCGAATTTCCAGAACCTATCACAAGAAACAGTGTTATTAGTGTGGCATCGGCCCTTTGCTTCCAGCTCTATGTCCTGCAACGTAAGACTGAATCGTTGGTTTGTTGTTGGTTGGACTAAATAACTAGCAAGGTTTCAATGCAGGTTTTTCTGTAAAATAAGGTTCACTAACGACCACACAGTTCACCTTACGGTAAGTGGAAACTGTGACCAATAGTCATCTACATTTATCCTAGATTAAAAACCGAAATGTAGATACCTTGTCATCCGTGACAACTAAGATAGAATGCCTCGTTTCTAGTAGAAACGGGTTTCTAGTTCTTACACTCGTCATTCGGAACACAGCAGCATTAAGCTGCTATTTTAGGCTCGTATTCTCTGAGAGCGTTGTCCTCCCCCAGTCGAGCCGATCGATCACTGCAGCCTTTTAATAAGTGGCGTTAGAAAAAACTGCCCCGTTTGTCTTTTGTTAAAAACTGACAAGTACACAAAATAAATAACTAGCGCAGAGTCGCAGTATTGGACTTTACGCGTTATTACTTTAAAATAGGATATTAAATAATAATATTAAATTAAAGATACATACCTTAGGGAAGTCTTGGAATACAATAAATCGAAAAGTCATATATCGACAACGGAACTCACGACGAGGTACAATTCAGTGCTAACAATGCCGACTCTACAAATTGCAACGGAACTTGAAATTACTTTTCTGATTCCAATTTTGCCGGTTCATTCGTGCTCTTTGCACAGAAGTAAAATATTTAAATAACTTATACCGATGAATTATACTATATTAACGCCTTAAGTTTTTCATTGTGTGCAGTTGAAATCGTAAATTTAAAATAAATAATATAAAATAATTAATTGTACTCGTAGTTTTAAATTAAAACTCCCTTGAAACACAGTTTAGTTTATTAACTTTGGATTTGGTGTTTTGACCTAATATTAAACGGTTTAGGAGAGGAGAGGAATTTGACGGTAACTCTCTTCATATAATGGTAAATGAATATATGACTATAATTTTAAAGAAGTCCCTTGTCGTCCCAAATTACAAACCCCTGTTTCTGAATTTTTCGACCGAAAACAGGAAAAATTCTCGCAAAACCATGTGCGCCCAACCTCATAGATGTCACAGTCCGGTTTCTTGAATTGTTCGATTTTGTTATTTTTTTATATGATACCTAAAGATAAAATCAAATATGCAAAATGTGTTCTCAATATGCGTTAAAATATAATAAGCCTTTTTATTTTATATTAGTTTTACGCGGTTTAAATAGAAACAGTTGACAGATACATGTTTCTGTCTTTATAAATTTTGTCCGCTCTTCTGTCCAATATTCAATTGTTATAATATCTTCGATCAACAATACCAACTAGATAACGGGTCACTTACAAAATCGTAGCTAAATGCTGTCCGCGTGAATATATACTTTTACAGCTACATTTGTTTACTAAAGAACTGAGACAAAAATTAAAACAGTTTTATGTTTAATCCTATTACAACCATGGCATCTAGTAATAAAGTCACTAGTCTTACGATCATTAGTTACAAAAAAGGAACAAATCAATGCATTACTCCTGTCACTTGGAAATGAAAAGACATAGGTTAAATAACATTTCGTGTGAAATCAACCTTTAGTTATAACAAATTAAAGTACTATTTCCCGTTATTACCTTGCAAGTTACGTCGTTTTGTATCGTTTTTATAATATGATTATAAGCTTAAGTAAAATTATTTATGTTTTTATCTGTGTTGGTATACATACTTTCCACACTACCCATTAAATGTAGTGTGGACAGATTTATTTTAATTAGATTTAATTAGATAATTCAATATATATTTATTTTAGTTTTTGTATGTATATATATGTTTTAGTACACATATATATATATATATATATATATATATATATATATATATATATATATATATATATATATATATATATATATTTCTTTTTATCACATCAATTTGCCCTACCCCTGTTATCTTCGTGTAATCCTGTCGATTCATTGGTTGTCTCGAAGAAATTGCTGTTAGGAATAAAATTGTCCATTGCGTACTTCTTTGTGTTGGTGTGCAATAAAGAATAATCAATAAAAAATAAAATACTTATTCAATAGCCGATTAACGTTGCTGTGTTCCGAATGACGAGTGTAAGAACTAGAAACCTGTTTTTACTAGAAACGAGGCATTCTATCTTAGTCCTCAGGCATGACAATGTATTTTAAATAGAAGTAAATTTCAGTGCAATCAATAAATCAAAAATCAAAATATTTACAACGATTCAACATTAATAATTTTTCCTTTCTGCTTATACATGAATTAATTTCCTTTAAATAAGATGAGTTTGTAGTATAATTGTCGTTTTGATTTATTTTTGATGACACAAACAGAGACAAAAGTAGCAATTACCATTATTTAAAGTTGTGGTAACAAACTAAAAATGATTACAATACAAATCTACTCCATACAAATACTGTTCTGTTTCACAATTGTTTACGCGTGTATTGGCCCAACTTGGCAAAACATTTGTAAGGGTATTTTAAAATGGGTAATTTTGTTTCAAATATGATATTATTTGTTAGTTTAGAGCTTGAAATTTAACTTATTCTACATGTACTTACCGAAAGTTAGATACTCCGGTCGTTAAATTGCTTTTTCGGGCATTATTCTTGCAACTTTTAAATACACATTGCAGCATTGTGAAACGTATTTACATTGGCTGTGTTTTAAGTCTACTAAATAAAATAAGCGCTCACGTCTACACTGCGCTCTTATTTACTGGGACGTATTTTAGCGCCGACCCGACATCTAGTTGGTATTGGTGATCGAAGTATAATATGATTTGTGCATACTTTAATGTAAATTTACGGACTGTCAAAAATATGTAAATTTTTTATTATCTTAAAAAATAAACATAAATATATCGGCAAACTGAAAGCCACGTTGAGGATAAAACAAAACGTAAGAGCGTAGAACCGTCCATAAATTTATAATTTGAATTTACATTTATTGAAAGTATATGATCACAAGATTTTTCCATACCAGATAAGCAATTTATGTGATAAAGTTTCTTGAAAATTGCTTTCCCTTTTTCCTTATTTAATAGATTTATAGCCGCCTCTCAACATGCAACACACTGTTGTCTCGTTTATTCCTTACTTTGTCAAACGTTTAAGCACCATTAATCCTCTTAATTTAATTCATAAGTGTAGTTAATTAAGATTTATTTAATTACTAAATCTTAATTTAAAATAGATGGCGGTGTATGAGAGTCTATCAAAATATTTAATCTAGTAGTTGTAAAAAGCGACGAAAATTTTGAACGAAGTGATAGGTGGCTAATCCATCGCCTACAGAATCACAAACCTAACGCAAACTACGTGTACTGGAGTGCAGTTGACTTATTCTTTTTTATTATAAGTCCTACATATACATGGGCAAACCCCAAGGCTTTCAGAGAGTTCATTTTCTTATTAAAATGAGAAACGAGCCGACGGATTCATCGGACCTTACAACCATTTTTTTAAATAGGAGGCTACAGATACGTTGTCACTTCTCAGAAATAAGTTGGGATGTCCCACAGCATTTAATTTTACTGGCTTACAACAGTGTGCACGCTACCGTTTGGCGACAGATATATGGAAGATGGTTGTACCTGCACAGACGAACTCCTAATCAGAAAAAGTTTCCTACTACCTAGCATCTCCAAAATCACATACTATGTAATCTCAAAGTACTTTTAATGTGTTGTGTACTTCCTCAAAACGTTTTCACTTACTTGACGAGAACATGATTTAACATCAATATAGTACCATCATTAATATAGTACAATCATTAATATAGTACCATCAATATAGTAGTACAATATGTACCATAATACCATGAATCAGGTGATCGCCACCATGCTGGTTATATGAATAATGATTTAAAAATTGTATAAACGAAATTATAATATGTTTGAAAAAAAAGTCCCGCTGGGTTTCTTGCTGGTTTTTCCCAGGACTGAGGTATTTTCCGAACCAGTGGTAAATTAAAATTGACTTTAATTTACCACTGAATAATTATATAATTGAATAAGTATTATGTAATAATAAATATTATTCAAAATTATTCTACTCTATTCTACTCTATATCTTAGTGTTGAGTGCGAGGTGTTAGTAGAAATTGAACTCACGCGTTGCTCGCGCACTAGATTTTTTTAAACATGTAAAGTTTGACACAAATAAAGATACAGTCCATCTTGTTGTAGGTTGATGATGTGGCTAAAATACCATCTTTTACGAGGTTGTCACTCCATCTGGTGCGGAAACATTGGTCCTTATAACACAAATTAACTTACAAACTTAAATTGTTGGGTAGATTCGAAACTGTCAGTAAGCATTGCGCTGCTTGAAAACTTTTTTTTCGTGGGGAAATCCTCATGGATACCTCCGGCTGCGAGGGCAACCGGAAGGTTATGCCGGACTCCTACCGGCTAAAACCCCACGGTGCCTCCTCGCACGTGCGCGCGGGGCCGCGGGAATCCAAATTCTTCCGCAGCCCCACACTAGTGCTGGACCGGTCTGTCCGGGCCTCGTCTCCTGCACGGGGTAGCGAGGTGTTCAGCTACCCCCCTCCACAGCCTCCAACTCCACCTGCGTATCGGACCCCCCCCCCCCCCCCCGAGTCCAATACGCGGAGGCCATGGGGCCAGGAAAATCGAGCGCTTAATAGCGCCCGCTTTCCCGACCCCAGCGGCGGATCTGGTCTCGGGCTCCGCGGCGAACCAAGTTTCGGCCGCGGAGGGTAGGGAGAACGGCGCCTCGCAATACCGACACTCCTCTCCCCCCGCGGCCCCACCACCGCCGCATCAGCAGTGCGGCCCCGTCTGAGTCGCGGAGGATAGGGCGAGTGGCGCATCACCATACCAACACTCCTCTTCCTCCGCGACTCCACCTCGGCTGCAGCGGTAGAGGGAGCGGACACCCCTCTCACCGCAGCCCACCAACACACATCCGAAGTAGGCTCGTCAAGCCCACTCGGAGTGGCCACCTCGGGCCGGCCCTACACCTCGGGCCAGCCAAGGGGTTCCTCTTTGTTCACCGCGGTTGACCAAGCCACGGCTACTAAGCCCCCCCGCCACGACAAGGCGGGAACCCGTTCGGGTGCGCTGCTCGAAACCTAATTCAACGTTCGTTATATTGCTCTTCGTTTATGGAATAAGCTATTTACACTTACTTGAATAATCGAATCGATGATAAAATATGGGCCACACACTTCGCTTACTTGAACGTGGCTGCCACTCTAGAATCTTTCTTCCGAGCACCTGCATGTCTGAGAAACAAAATGGCGGTAAAGAAAAACACGATGTTTTCCTTCACCGCCGAGCACGTGGTAAATCAGACTGTAACTTTACTTTACTTTTACTTTACAGAGCACGTGCTAATTGTTCACTCAAAAACTCTCATTAGCTCATAAAACGCTTGGCAGGTTCCTCGGTGAATCACCACAGTCTAATGTATATTTTTTGTAAAACAAATGATAAACTTATGGATTTAATGAATGACAAATTGTTATTTTGTATTAAAATATAAATTTTACAAGCGAGGCGTACGCAAATCGGGCGTCACTTCAATGTCGATTTATTGTCAGGGATTCTGAATGATACTAATTACATCATTCGATTACTCCATACCTCCGAATAATTCTAATGGCTCAAATTGCTTCGTACGAGATTCGAACCCACAGCCCTTAGCACTGCAACTCATTGCTAAGGCACTGCGCTACGGAACCGTCGTAGAGCTGGTAATTTTTTCGTTCAAAGTCTGTTGCTCAACGGTCTAAGCAAAATATCTCTTGAGCTAATAGCTTCGCTTTGTTCGGAAACAAATTTTCAATTTTTCATTATTTTTTTAATACTCCGTATTTGTGTTAATTATGTACTTAAGCTCTTCCGCTTTGAAAGTTCAATATTCTAAGGATGACATCTCTAAATCTATTATTAGATTGCGTTGCGCTTCGTTTGAATACGAACGTAATTTTTACAATGCTTGAAAGATTCACGAAAATAAATAATGTTGAACAGTTTATAAATTTGAAATAATACAAATCTACAACAATGAAGTCCCTTGTTCGCAGGAAGTGCCTTCTAAACGAATTGTAAAAATAAGTATGGATACTGATATATACATAAATATCACAAAGATATGACAAGCACTTTTAAAATATCTAATACAATTGGCAACGGATTAACCGATATTGTCCAATGAATTAATAAACTGAAGTGACTGAAAAACCAGCAGTTGTCGGTTCTTCGAGTTATATAGCTCGAAGAACCGACAACTGCTGGGGACGAATGGTTCTCGAGGAGTAGCTAAGTACCGGTAAGCGAAGTTTGGAGCCCACTTGATGGAGTGACGATTTAGTAAGACATGCACGAAGAAGATGTAGACAAGTGGCTCAGGACCGTGTTTTGTGGTATTCCTTAGGGGAGGCTATGTTCAGTAGTGGACTTGCAAAAGGTTGTAACGATGATAATTATCGAAACATCGAGTGAATTTATTAATCAAATTATTAAAATTAAGTTTAGAAATAGTGAAATAAACTAAATTTTATACATGGTACACCCCATCACAGGATAGTTCTAGGTTTTCCAAGTGGGTTGAAAAAAATTATTTCCAATAAACTACATTTATTAATTGGCGTTCTTAATTGGTATGCACACCAGAAAATTCTGATAACACACGGTCTATTTTCAACAATATGTGGATGATGAACTAGTAAATCTAATTTTTGAAAAAACTAATTAGTCTTCTGTTCAGAGTGGAGGACATAGCTTAAATATACATACTTATATTGGTATTAGATTTATAATGGCAAGTTTACATTTTCTATATATAAGGATGTAACCCTAATAAATTTTTAGTTCACCTAATAGTAAGTGGGTACTGCAGACCATAAACACCGAAGCCAACTTCAAACTAGGAACACTACAGATTTGTTGTCATTTCTGAGCACTAAGACGGAATGCCTTACTGTCCGTATTTATACTGGCTCTCTATACAATGCACACCAGAATACAACAGCAGTTGGCTGCACTGTTATTTGGCACCAGAAATATGGAAATTATAAATACGGAAATAGTTTTAAATAAAATGTTGTAATATAAAAAATATCGTATAAAACAAGCAGGAGTATACTAACACTGCCAACTCTACAAATTGGAATGGAACTTGAAATTAGTTTGCAGACTCCAATTTCACCTCTATGTTTAGAATCTTTATACAAAATGAAAGTGATTCAATCAGTTACGGCTTAAAGAAACTTAATATTAAATTATTTTCAAATGTATTGGCTAATATATTACATAAAAATCGTAAATAAATAATATTTAATACTAGCTGGTACCAAGCACGTTTCTGCCGCAGAAGAAATATCGTTTAAACTTGAAAAAGTTATATTGTTTAATTAGGAACGATAATACATTCATTGAAGTTCAATGATATATATATATATATGCGCCTACTGTAAGATAATTGTATTATGCCTATAACCTTGGCGTAAATGCAAGCAATAAGGTTGACAATTTTTTACCGCAATTTGATGAAAGGAATAGCAGCGCATAAAATACGAGCAAAAAAATTTATACCGAGTGACGATAAAGTTATCACATTAAATGAAAAGACGTATCCTACATATATTTTTATACAAACACAACTAAAAAAATATATAACAATTAATACTCTAGTCGCGGTAGCATTTTTTTCGTTTTAATTTTAAATAACATCATGTAAATGCATACAGATATCACCTGATGAATACTAGAAGGTCAAAGACCCATGGCGTTAGAAGGCGAGGATAGGTAGTTTAAACGTTGCTAATTCGAACTACACAAATAAAGAAAAAATCAAGCAAAAAAATGTACTTACTAGCAATTTAAGGGATAATTTTATGCGCGAAATTAAAAACAAAGGGGCCGCGCGCTGTGGGTGTGTGAAAACAAATTCAAGCGAAAAATTCACTTAAAATAAAGGACTTAAGGGCATAATTCTCTATGCGCGAAGTGACAAGAAATGGGACGGGGTGTCGAAGTATTTTTCTGGCGCGTGCGACGGTTTGAAAGAAAGTACGTCACTTAGTCCGACGCCGGCATCCACAGAGTACTTTTTTATATATAGGAACCGGCATCCTTGGGGATGGTTCATGAGTCGCTTGACCTAATTTTCGTTTTTCGCTTACACGTCCTTTAAGTTTTAATTGTTGTTTTTTTTTGGTTTTGTGAACATCTTAATAAGTTTCTTAATTTGTTTGTGATAGAACACGATAATAACAGTTGTGATAAGGTTGTGTGACAATTTGTGCGAATTTATATGCTTTTTTTTACTGTTGTAGCGGACAGCGAGGAGGCAGCCGCCCCGTCGCCCCTTCACACCCCGGTGCACCCCGCGCACCCCGCACACCGGCAGCAGATCACGCGATGTCGCCGACCAATGAGCGCGCGGCATCGCGGACGACGCTACGCACGAACCGAGACGCTCTCTGGCGACATATAAGAAGGGCGTCTCGGTCGGTGAGCTGTTCATTTCACTCGAAGAGAAGAAACAGCAAGAGAAATCAAGAAGAATCAAGACTCCATAGAAAATAAGAAGACTCCCCTCTGTATAGTGTAGTTAATAGTGCCATATTGTAAATAGTTTAAATACAATATAGTTCGCCAGTACCATCTTTTCTTTAAGCAGTTGTCCCTAGCGTAGTCAATAATACAGTCCACTGCGATCCATAACAAGTTCTTGGTCCATCGTTGCCGGATTCAAGCCAGAAGAAAGAAGAAAGAACATATTTATAGAAGAAAGAACATAATTATTGAAGAAAGAACATAATTATAGAAGAAAGAACATATTTATAGAAGAAAGAACATAATTATAGAAGAGAGAACATAATTACAGAAGAAAGAAGATCATTACAGAAGATCTTCGAGGAAGAAAGAAGTACGTCGACGAAGAGAGAAGATCGTCGCTGCTAATTCCTTCCTCGTTTCTTGCTTACATCGACGTCATATATATATTGTCTGTTTCCAGACAATTCCTGTTTCTTAAACCGCGTTTACGCGGCCGGGTGATTGCTCCCTAACGGTGCCAAACTGTGACCATCTGGTAACGCTCTTGAGGCGGGAACGGCGTCCAATACGTGCGTCTTTTTGAAAACGATCGGAGGTCGCAACGAGGGACACCATCATGCGGAAGACAAGAAGCCAGAAGACACGGAACGACGACGAAACGCCAGTAGGAATGCGAATATTCGAGGAAGCACCCGCGTCCCCGTCCGATTATCTCGCGTTGGCACAAGCGCCCTCCACCGCGCCACAGCCCCCGCTCGCGCCCGCATCTATGCCCGCGCCCGCGCCCGCGCCGCCGCGCCCCGCTATGTCCGTGTCTACAACCGATCGCTTGGGAGAAGCTAGCACATCCGCGCCGCGCACAGAAACGCTCGCCGCGATAATAGAAGATCTTCCGACTACGGAAACTAGTTCGATAGTGCGTACCGTCGCGCCTGTAGCAGACGTACATAGGCCCGCGTCCCGCGCCCCGTCGGTCCGTTCAGTCCGTTCAGCCCGGTCGACAGCTAGCGCAGTAGCAAGATTAAAACAAATCGAATATAATGCCGCGGAGGAACTAGCTGCAATTAGGAGGTAGCAATTGCAAATCGAGGAAGATCTCATCAAGAAGAAGTATGCTAGGTATATCGCGCAACTGCAAGAAGAAACCGATAGGGAAAGCCTAAACGAGGACGAATTAGTCGAAAATAGGGTACGCGTTGATAGGTGGTTAGAAAACGTAGAGACTGTGCGGGGGGAGCCGCCCTACCGCCCGTCTCAGCCCGCGCCCCGCATCGAGATAGAGCAGGCCCCGACGAGTAGGGGAACCGGTTACGACCACACTGAAGATGCTCAGGGGAGGTTGGTTGCGAATGACGTTCAACCGCGCCGCGTAAATACGATACAGAGAGACAATGGAGTCGCCGTAGAAATGAACCAGGTGGATCGTCGTGTACGGGTTGCGTCACCGTCGCGCGTCCAACGCCGCACTCTATCGCCTACACATAGATCGCCACATCACCACGCGGATCGTAGATTACCGTCGCCGTGTCATAAGGATGTAGGTGCACGTAGATCGCCATCGCCACATCACCACGCGGATCGTAGATCACCGTCACCGTGTAATGATGTAGGCAGAGATAAATCGCCACATCGCCTTGCGGATCGTAGATTACCGTCGCCGTGTCATAGGGATGTAGGTGTACATAGGTCGTCGGCGCCACAGCGTAGGCTAGAAGGAAATAGGGATAGAGATAGGTCGCTCACCCCGCGAGGGAAGGATAGGGGTATAGAACGGCTAGCGGAAGCTTTAGAAAGCATAGTTAGGGTTAGACCAGCCGCCGCGAAACAGTCGCAGGACTTGCCTATTTTTAGCGGCTCGGCCGCGGAATGGTTAGCATTCAAAACCGCGATGAATGAATCCACGCGTTTATATAGATTCACAAATAGGGAAAATATGGCAAGATTAAGGAACTGTTTACGCGGTGAGGCTAGAGAGGTAGTATCGGCTCTGCTGTTTACCGCGAAGGATCCGGCAGACATTATGCGGACACTGGAGCAGTGTTTCGGCCGCCCGGAAGTAATTATAGATCGCGCGTTAGAAGAATTAAAACACCTTCCGCGCCCGGGTCAAACCGCCCAGGAATTAAACTCGTTCGCGATTAAGTTACAAAATATAGTGTGCATTATGCAGAACGTCGACGGCAAGGGTTATTTGCGTAATCCAATGCTGACTAGGGAGGTTACTAGCAAACTTAGCCCTCACTTACGGTCGCGTTGGTGCGATTATGCGGAGCACTACGGAAGTGCGCACGAACCGGACATCGTTACGTTATCCCGGTTCATGACGAGAGAGGCTGACCGTGCGTTAAGTCATGCCTATACGTCCGTAACGTCGACTAAGGAATCGCCCGTAAGACGAGAGACGCCGCCGTCGAAAAGAATAGTGTTAACACGCCGCGTAGAAGATAGGGCCCGCGACGTAAAGACGTTCACCGCCCAGGAGGACACCGGTAGTGCCTCATGTATGTGTTGCGGGGGTGAACACCCTATCGTCAAGTGTAAGAAGTTAGAGCAAATGGGCTCGGACGACCGGTGGAAGTGGGTTAGGGAAGATGGGGTATGTTTCAAGTGCTTGAGCAGCAAGCACCGACGTATACGCTGCAAAGCTAGGAAGTGCGGCGTCGACGGCTGCAACGCCCCCCACCACGCTCTTCTTCACACCCGGAAGGCCCGTACGTCTGCAGCGTCGGTTAAACCGGACGAAACCGTGCTCGTCGCGTCAAGTGTTAGCAGTAGTGCGTCCGTATTGTTAAAAGTGTGTCCGATAACCGTGCGCGGACCACGCGGAAAGGAAGTAAACACGTACGTGCTACTTGACGAAGGCTCTACGATATCGCTAATCGACGACGACTTAGCTCGCGAGTTAGGAGCGGAAGGACCGGTAAAGCCGCTCAATATTAAAGGCGTAGGTAACAGTCAACGCGAGGCTAATAGTAGATTAGTCAATATAGGGATACGTGGCAAGACGCGCAGCGAGATGTTTAACATAAACGCGCGTACAATAACCGACTTAAAGATAGGCTCGCAGTCTGTGAGTAGGGAGTGCTTACGGTTAAAGCACTTACGTGACTTACCGAGTTCGGTGTGTTACGACGACCCGAAGCCGAGATTGCTATTAGGCGCCGACAATTGGCATTTGATAATTACCCGTGGTTTAAGGATAGGACGTCGAAGGCAGCCTATAGCTGCACGAACGTTATTAGGATGGGTAATTCAGAGAACCGTGCCGCGTTTAAAGTGTAGGGAAGACGGTGAGACCGTATTACACGTAGCGAGCACTAGCGGACGGTCAGATAGGGACATCCGAACGTTTGCCAGTCAGGACGAGGAGCTAACGGAACTCCTCAAACGGCAGTACGAGATAGACTCTATAGGTATCCCGCTGAAGAGTAGGCCGCGACGGGATGAGGAGCGCGCTGTCGACATATTCCAGCGCACCGTCAAGAAGGTCGGCGAGCAATACCAAATTGGACTGCCATGGAAGGACGACAACGTGCGGATGCCACCCAGCTACGAGATGGCAGCGCGAAGACTACGGACGATCGAAAGGAAGATGGACCAGTCGCCGGAGTTTCGTGACGCCTACACAGCCCAGATAGACAACCTCCTGGCGAAGGGATACGCAAGGGAAGCCGAGGGGACAGAGCGAGAGGATCCCAAGAGCTGGTACCTGCCACACTTCGCAGTACGGAATCCGAACAAGCCGGGGAAGACGAGAGTAGTGTTCGACGCGGCAGCGCGCGCGTCCGGCAGATGCCTTAACGATTATTTACTCGACGGCCCCGACTTATTACGGAACCTACCGGGCATACTGTTTCGATTTAGGGAGAACGAGATAGCGGTGCCCGCGGATATTAGGGAAATGTTCTTGCGTGTGAAGATCGACCGTCGCGATCAGCCCGCGCAGTTGTTTCTTTGGCGAGGAGACGAGCGACACAGCCCACCGCGGGAGTACGTTATGACGTCTATGATTTTCGGTGCGAGGAGCTCGCCGTTTCTCGCACATAGTGTTAGGGATCATAACGCGCGCGCACACGCAGAGACACACCCGTTGGCACTTAGCGCTATCATACGTAGCCATTATATGGACGACTATTTAGACAGTTATGCCACGGTAGAGGAAGCGGTAAATACGGCGAAGCAGGTTTCGGAAGTGCACCAGCAGGCCGGTTTCACCTTGGCAGGATGGAACTCTAACCACGCAGCCCTGTTAGAAGACAAGCCGGAGGACTTACTGGCGCGTAAGCCTAAAGAAGTAGGCTTAAGACAAGACAGCCCAGGCAGAACCTTAGGGTTATTATGGATGGCTGATGAAGACGCCCTAACCTTCAACACGTCAATGAATAGGGTGCCGCAAGAAGTAAAGGCGCTACAGCGACCACCGACCAAGAGGGAAGCATTAAGCGCAGTCATGTCCGTTTTTGACCCGCTTGGACTGCTAAGTTACCTCACCATCGCCGCCAAGATCCTGCTACAAGACCTATGGCGTACGAAGAAGGTCGGATGGGACGACGAACTACCCGAGGAGGCAGCAGAGGAGTTTCAGCGATGGCTGCGAGTCGTCGAAGAGGTATCGCGATTACGACTGCCAAGGTGCTATGCTCCTACGGGGGAGTGGTAGAGCGTCAACTTCACGTGTTCAATGATGCGAGCGAACGTGCGTACGCATCCGCGGCGTATTGGCGTATACGATATCGCGACGGAACGATTAGGGTACGATTAGTGGCGGCTAAGGCGAAAGTCGCTCCAATTAAAGCGCAAAGTATACCGCGATTAGAGTTGCAGGCGAACTTGATAGGCGCGCGACTCGCGGAGTTCGTACAGGGCGAACACAGAGTGGTAGCAGATAGGGTCGTATATTGGACGGACTCTACTACGGCGCTCCACTGGATACAGAACGATACAGCGCGTTACACTCCATACGTGGCTCACCGGCTAGGGGAGATAGCTGAGAAGACATCGCCCGAGCAATGGAGGTGGATACCAACTGCGGAAAACGTAGCGGATCAAGCGACGCGTATGAATTTCACGACCAAGGAAGAGAGCGACAAGTGGTTTACAGGACCACTCTTCCTCTACGAGCATGAAGACAGATGGCCTCACCGACAGGAAGAGAAGGCGGGGGATGATGAAGAGTTGGAGGAAATCGTGGCGCACCAGAGCGACACCCAGGAAGCTCCGCACCTGCCAGACATAGGGAGATTCTCTGCCTACGAGAAGTTAATCAGGGCCACAGCAAGAGTATTACAATTCCTCGATGCGTCACGAGGAAGAGCACGAGGACTGACATTGCAGCACATCCAGAGAGCGGAACGGATGTGGATACAACACAGCCAGCGGAAAGGCTTCGCTGAAGACATCAGCCGCCTTCAGCGGGGAAAGAATTTGACCACCGGCAGCGCACTAAGGAAGCTCGACCCCATATTGGAGGATGGAGTGCTACGAGCCAGGGGAAGGATCGACGCAGCCGACGTGGACGGTCAAATGAAGAGACCCATTATCCTGAATGGACGTCACCAATTTGTAAAGCTGCTTGTGGAGAAGGCGTATCAGGAAGCAGGCCACGCCAATAGCGAGAGAGTGGTGAACGACCTGCGCACTAGGTATCATATCCTCCGATTACGACCCACAGTACGAGAAGCGGAGCGGAGATGTCTACGATGCTGAGTACGGAAGGCGACACCACGACCTGCGGTTACAGGAGACCTACCACCTGAACGGTTAGGGGCGTTTGCGCGACCATTTACGAACACCGGGATTGATTATTTCGGGCCTCTGACGGTTACGATAGGACGACGGCACGAAAAACGGTGGGTGGCACTGTTCACGTGCCTAACGACGCGCGCAGTACATCTAGAGATAGTCCATTCTCTGACCGCGGACTCGGCGATATCGGCATTGCGGCGCATGGCGGCTAGGCGTGGGTGGCCACGGGTTATTTATTCGGATAATGGGACTAATTTTCATGGGGCAAACACAGAACTACGACGGGCAATGGAAGAGTGGGCGCCACAGTTGAAGGATTACGCGCTGACTCGGCGCGTCGATTGGAAGTTCATCGCACCGGGCGCTTAACCAGGGAGGCGCATGGGAGCGTCTCGTGCGCTCAGTGAAGACCGCACTCGAAGCCACTCTCCATCAGAAGAGCCCACGAGAAGAAACGTTGGCAACGCTTCTGACTGAAGCCGAAATTTTTTTTTTTATAGGAGAGGGGGCAAACGAGCATGCGGCACACCTGATGGTAAGTGACTACCGCCGCCCATGAACAACCGCAACACCAGGGGAATTGCAGATGCGTTGCCGGCCTTTTAAAAAGGAGTAGGCTCTTTTCTTGATGGTCCCTAAGTTGTATCGGTCCGGAAAAATCGCTGATGGTAATCGATTCCACAAGGAAGTCGTGCGAGGAAGAAAACATCTTCTAAATCGCACAGTGGTGGACCGCCAATCATCCAGATGGTGTGGATGGTATCGGGAGTTCTGCCGCGATGTGCGTTCGTGAAATTTGGCGGCTGGGATTAATCCGAACAATTCCTCAGAGCACTCCCCATGGTAAATGCGAAAGAAAATGCTAAAAGATGCAACATCTCTTCGCAGTGCCAATGAGTCGAGCCGATCGGAAAGGACTCGGTCGTCGACGATTCGAGCCGCTCTGAGCTGGATGCGGTCAAGTGGAAGGAGCTGGCACTTGGGAGCCCCAGCCCAGAGATGGGAACAGTATTCCATGTGAGGCCGAACCTGCGCCTTGTAAAGTTGCAGGCGTTGAGCCGGCATGAAATACTGTCCCGCTCTACTGAGCACGCCAAGCTTTTTAGAGGCCAATTTGGCCTTCTCTTTCAAGTAACCACGAAACTGCACGCTACTCGATATGTCGACGCCGAGGATTCCGATACTGGCTGAGGCAACAAGGGGAGTACCTTGAAACTGAGGAGATAAAAATAAAGAAATAAAAATAAATAAAGAAATACTGTAAATTCTCGACCGTTGACGCACGTACCGGTCGACATCGACGATGAAGAGGCGCTGACACCCAGCCACTTCCTACTGTTGGGACCATCGGGCCTGCCAGTCACCGCGCCGTGTACACCCATGGATCGTCGGACGTGGAGAGCGGCGCAGGGGCTCGCCGACGAGTACTGGAGGGGGGAGGATGTAGCGGACAGCGAGGAGGCCGCCACCCCGTCGCCCCTTCACACCCCGGTGCGCCCCGCGCACCCCGCACACCGGCAGCAGATCACGCGATGTCGCCGACCAATGAGCGCGCGGCATCGCGGACGACGCTACGCACGAACCGAGACGCTCTCTGGCGATATATAAGAAGGGCGTCTCGGTCGGTGAACTAGTTGGATTCCGCCTGTCGCACCGCTCTCGAACGGTGGTATACAGGTAGTCCGCGCGCACTAACGTCCCTACGTTAGTGCCCCCTCCGTACCGCGCTTCGCGTTATTTAGTGGACGCTGAATAGCGTTGAAGTCCGGTAAGTGTTTTTCTCGCTAACTCTCAGATCTCACCCCCCCGCCTTCGGTCGGGGAGGTTGGCTGACCGCTTTTATTATATTGTAGAACACTAGATACTAGTGTATAAGTTTATAAGTTTATTTTATTAAATTATTTGTTTATTATATCCCGTGCTATTGTGTTTCTTAAATAGAGCAAGTCCCTGTTCTTCTGAGAACAGGGATCTGTTTCTTGGATTAAGAGCGTCCCGTTCTTTTCAGAACGGTGATCCCGCCCTTACTGTTTCGTTAAGACCGTCCCGTTCTTCTGAGAACGGTGACCCCTGCCCCCTAAAGTAGTAGATACGTAAAATGTCCTCGCAGGAATTGTTAGATTACCTGCACGATGCAGTCAATAGGTTACATAATGACCCGCAAGCTCTTCAAGCAGCAATCTCAGCCCTTCTGGCTTCTCCCGCCCTTCAGGCACCGCCGCCCGTTATAGCGGACTACCTCGCGTCTCGAAACTCGTTCGCGCCGCTAGAAATCGACATGGAGTGCTCTCACTCCGACTCTGCGTCGTCAGTATCTGCCTCCCGGAAGAGGCCTGCTAAGAAGTCTAGCACCAGGACATCGGAGTCCTCTGACTCCGATGATACCGGTGACTCCAATACATCGTACACCACGGTGTCGTCAAAACGCGCAGCGAAGCGCGCCGCGAAAAACCGTTCGCCCCCCGCCTCAGCGGCCCTTGCCGCTCCCCCCGCTCCCGCAGCCCCCGTCGCTGCCGCGTCTTCAACCGCAGCCCCCGCCGCTGCCCCGACCCCGTTAGGCGTCGCAGCGCCGTCAAAGCCGGCTTCACGCTGCGCTCCTCAACTCGCTAAAAAGCAAGTCCCGCCTCCTGTCTTCCTAAGAGACAAAACTGAATTCACCCGTCTCAGCAAAATTTGCTACGATTCGGGTATAAAGTACGACCAAGCTACGAACATGGGCGTAGCCATTAAAATAGTCCCACAATCTATTGACGATTTTCGCCGCATTACTAGACTTTTTACGAACGAACGTGTGTCTTACCACACATACGCTCTCCCGGAAGAGCGTAAAGTTAGGGTAGTCATCCGAGGAGTCCCATTTGAGCTCTCCAACGAAGAAATCCTTGAAGACCTTAAGTCGCAAGGATTTCCAGTTGAGGCTGTGCATAAAATGCACAGCAGAACCGGGTTGAGATACCCAATAATTTTAGTCATTTTAACTAACGTTCCGGAGGCAAAAGCTATCTTTCGACAAGTACGCACCGTGTGCGGCTTGTCGGGAGTCAGAGTTGAGCCACCGCATAGGCGCGGTTTCCCGGCGCAGTGCCATCGCTGCCAGGTTTATGGGCATGCGGCGGCCAATTGCTCCGCCCCACCCAGGTGCGTTAAGTGCCTTGACCCGCATACCACTAAGGAGTGCCCCCGGCCCAAAGATGCCGTATCCCCGCCCGCGTGCGTCCTGTGTCAACAGACAGGACACCCGGCAAGTTATAGAGGATGCCCGTGCGCTCCTCGTCCTCGCCCAAATAGGCAGATCCCACCGCCGGTAAATGACCGTTCATTCCCGGCATTATATGTTAGGAAGCCCCGTCAGGGCTTGTCCCAGCCGCCGCAGGGCTTCACACGACCCCTTCAGGGTCCCGTTAGACCACCGCAGGCGCCCATTAGGCCACCTCCGGGCTTTTCAAAGCCTTCGCAGGCTCCAATATTTCCCTGGGGCCCTAAAAAGGTTGACCCACCGCGGGCAACCTCCTCCGCTCCTCAAGCGACAACACAACAGCCATCAATGGTCGATGACCTTAACACGGTTTACGCCGCGATAAGGAACATCGACATCAATGAAATTGCAGTGTTAGCGAGTAAATTGCGCGCTGCTAGGTCCCCTCAGGACCGCTTATTAGCTCTCGTAGAGCATAATAATCTATTGCGCTCATTGTAAGTTAAGTTAACTTAATTAACTTAACTTCACAATGACAGAGCCATCTGCTATGCCTATAAGTCACGGACGTATAAAGCCTAAAGGGTTATCGCTTATCTCTTTTAACATTCGCGGATTACGTAATAACCTTCCAGAGCTTAAGCTCTTCCTTAGAGAACGCGCAGCCGATTTTCTCCTCTTACAGGAAACCAATCTCAAATATAAGGACACTAAAGGCCTTTCTATTAATAATTATTCTCTTCTTCGTAATGACAGGCCCGACCGCCGAGGCGGCGGAACGGCCATTTGTTACAAGAGGACATTACATTGCTCTCATATTGATACGCCACAGCTTACCAATATGGAAGCTACGATATGCAGGTTAGCTATGACGGGACATCAGTCTTTAGTCATAGCCTCCTGTTACATTCCCCCTAGAAACGACCCCCTCAAAAAAGATTTCGAGTCTATATTATCGCTAGGCAATTCAGTCATTATGTTTGGAGATTTTAACTCTAAACATAATGAATGGACATGCCGTGTAACTAACCGTAGTGGCAAGAAACTGCTTAAAATAACGCAGTCTCTTGACATTACAGTCCACAGTCCACTCGGTGCCACTCACTATCCCGATGCCACCGATTATGCCCCCGATATACTAGATTTTGCGTTACTCAAAGGAGTTTCTCTTAACCTCAGGTCAATCGAGACACTAGACGATATAGGATCCGATCACCGACCGGTCTCCCTTATTCTTGGCCATCAGCCACCCCCCATAACAACAACGAAAACGTTTACTAATTGGAAAGGTTTCAAGGATTCTCTAGCTAAAGCTATAGACTCTCAGGACTTCCCCACCTACCTAGCGTCGGACTTAGACAGTCCTGAAAAAATCGACACCGCGGTCGATTCACTATCAACACTTATTAAATCCTCCCTTAAGGAGAATGAAAGAGTCGTTACGGTTGCTTATAATAGTGGGCTTCCCCTACATATTAGCAACCTATTAAAAGCTAAAAAAGCTACTTTCCGGAGAGCAGCAAAATATCCCACCCCCGAATATAGGCACACGGCGAATCGTCTTCAACGACAACTCCATTTCCAACTCTCCGAACTTCGAGACCTCCAAAGGAGTGAACTCATGGAGAATATATCTCCCTCACATACAGCGTACTATAAGATGGCTAGAGCCCTCCGTATAGACGCTACAACTCACACTCCCCCTCTCTCTCGCCCCGACGGTACGGTTGCCTTCGAGGACGACGAAAAGGCTGAGTGCTTCGCAGATAGCATTGCCAAACAATGCTCTCCTAGCTCTCAACCTGTCGACCCCTCACATATTCAGGAAGTGGAGGATGAGGTCCGCCGTCGGAACTCACCCCCTACAACCTCTGACCCCATTACTGTGTCCAATGATGAGATCTCGTCCCTCATCAAAGGACTTAAGCCCAAAAAAGCTCCGGGCGCGGATGGCATCTCCAACCAAGCCCTTAAACACTTTCCAGAGCAGGTGTTAACCCTCTTAGCTATTATTTTCAACGCCTGCTTCAATCTTAGCTACTTTCCAACTACATGGAAAGAGGCAACTGTCATTGGTATTCCCAAGCCAGGCAAGCCTCTTAACCTCCCCTCCAGTCATCGTCCCATTAGCCTCCTCAAGGCCATGGGCAAGCTCTTTGAAAGAGTCATTCAAAATCGAATGAGGCGCTATCTGTTTCCCACAGACGGTGACCCTATTGTCATCCCCCACCAATTTGGTTTCCGAGCGAAACACTCCTGCCCCCAACAAGTTCACCGCATTGTGGAATACATCCACAGCGGTTTTTATCCTCGTCGACATAAAACCATCGCGGTCTTTTTTGGCATCGCCAAAGCCTTCGACCGAGTTTGGCACGAAGGCCTTATATTTAAACTATACAGAGTAGGTCTCTCCGATCGTCTAGTACGTCTCGTGGCCTCTTACTTACAACATCGTACCTTTCGTTTTAGATACGAAGGCACGCTCTCCTCACAAAGACCCATCAAAACTGGTGTTCCACAGGGATCAGTACTTGCTCCCCTCCTCTACATCTTGTACACCAACGACATTCCAATCCCGTCAAATGGTGTACAGCTCTCCCTATTTGCAGATGACACTGCCCTTTACTTTAAAGGTCACACACTTCCTTTCGTAAGGAACAAGATCCAAAAGTCAGTCGATGACCTAGGAGCTTGGTTCCAAAAATGGCGCATCGATGTGAACCCGGATAAGAGCTCCGCAGTTCAATTCGATTGGAAACGACGCCGAGTCAAAATCAATAAAAATATCCCACCGATACGTATGTTAGAGACCACAGTTCCCTGGCATACGTCTGCTAAATATTTCGGTGTCACCCTTGACACAAGGCTTACTTTCGAGCCTCATATCAAAAGAGTCACCCGTCTAGCACGGTTCTATCTAGGTAGGCTTAACAGTATGTTAGGTCGACATAGTAAAATGTCTCTAAGAAATAAGCGAACCCTTTATAAGGTTTGTATACGACCGGTAATGTCCTACGCGGCCCCTATTTTTGCACACGCAAACTCTAAAATCATAAACGAACTTCAAATAGTCCAAAATCTCTTCTGTCGTCGAGCTACGAACGCACCTTGGTACGTCCGTAATGCCGACCTTCATAGGGATTTAGAAATCCCAACAATACAGCAATTTATCAAAAAACTCTCTGAAAACTTTTTCAGACTGAAAAGTCTCAGAGTCGCATAGTAACACATTAATTCGTGAGGCAGCTACTTATGCAGCCCCACTCCCCTCCCGCTATCGCGTCCGCAGGCCGAGAAACTCTCTCTCGGATCCGCCAAACAAACTGTCAAACGACTTGAACTGCCTCCTAGCGGCTCAGTCAAATTCATAATTAATTTTTCATAATTAAATTGTATTCATAATTAAAATGCCTTCGTAGGCACTCCCTCAGCGGCTTATAGCCGCCTGCACCCTCTTTTTCCCAAAAGAGGGTTGCTTTACGACACGGCATGTGCAGCTTTAAACAGCTAGTTGTCAGTCCCCAAAGGCGGTTTTTAGGGGGTATCACTTGGGGTGCGAAGTCAGAAGTCCTCCACGTGTGCCTGGTAGTTGCGGGTCCCTCTCGATACGTCTGGAGGGAAGAGCAGATACTGGGCCGGTGCACCCTGGGCGCAGCAGTAGTCTTCCTCGAGAAATGAGAAGAAATTCTTACTCCTTGGGGAATGCTACTGCCGCGGCTAATTATTCTGACATGGGGGGGGGGTCCGTCCCGGACCAACGGTGCGTTCCACTGCGTGACCCTCTGATCAGCAGAGGGCATAGCAGAGGAGTGAGGGCGGGCTCGGTGTGCACTTACCCTGCCTCCGGGCAGACAGTGAAGGATTCATCCTTTGCTGTCACCGCCGGTCTCGTAATCCCAGTATCGAAGTGTCGTGGATCACGTCTCGCGGCTTTGATAGGGACCGAGGGTCTTGGCTTAACCGCCCGGACCGCGAGGGAGAAAACCTCTATAAAAAGTTACCCCGAATCTCAAGCGGCGACGCACCGCGAGGGGATGGATGGCTGACGGGGTTCTATGAACAAATCAGTCGTTAGTGCGCTCCTCGCCAGGGTACCTGCAGACCCCCTGGCGAGTAATAAATCCTCTAAATCTGCTTACCTTGGTAAGGGGTCTCTGCCAAGGTGGACTTTTAATTCCCCCATACTCGTGGGTACAAAAAATGGAAACCAAACAAAAAACACAAAAAACCAAAACCGCCGGCAACGGCAACGTAGAGGAGAGGAGAAACGATGCGGGGACAGAGTCCGACGCCGCATCGAGCAGCGAGGGAGGCTCAGAGAGCTCCCGACAAGTGGAGCCTGGGACCGCGGAGACCAGCAAGTTCTTCCGCAAGCGGTCCAGGCGGGATGGCGACCAGGGGTCGGCATCCGGTGAAGAGGAGGTTTTGGCCCGGAAAATCCCCACCAACAGGCGGGGCGGGCTGAGAGGCAAGGGGAGGGAGCTCTCTACCATTCAGAGGGCCGAACGAGCGGCAAAGCTTGCCGAGGAGGGGCGCCACCCGGACGACACGGTTCGGGAATCAGGCGAAGAAACAGACGCGACTGGCGGCTCCGAGGTGGAGCGTAAGGCCAGATTCGTAAAGGAGGTGGAGGCCGCGATCAAGGTCGTGGCCAACAAGCAAAAGTCCTCCTCGAAAGTCAAGGCCATTCCCGCGGCCTCCGCCTCCATCATGGCGGCTGCGGAGGCCAACTTTGCTGGGGCTGGGCCAAATGCGGACGAGGTGGCGAAGCTGCGGACCGAAGTGGCCCGCCTGACGTCCGCCATGGAGACTCTCCAGAAGGAGAATGAGAAGCTCCGCGCAGACCTGGCCAGTCTACATGAGCCTGCCTCTCGCGCGGCGCCCCAGACGCAGCGCCCAAGCCAGCCCGTGCCGGTGGAGAACCAGGTTCTGAACCTGGTCCGGCAGGAGCTGGCTGCCTTCCAGCACCGGTTCTCCGTGCTGGAGGGCATCGTCCTGCGCCCCCCCCCCCTAGGGGCAAACAAGACGGCGGCGAGGCCGGCAACGGCTTCTTACGCGACGGTCACGGCTGCCGCATCCAGGCCGGGGCCGTCCAGCCAGCCCTCGGGTGGGGCTGCAGTTGCCCCTCCCCCCCTGAAAAGCCGGCTCCAGCAAAACCGAAACCGGCTGAACCGGCTCCGGCTAAGTCGGCGACGGGAAAGAGAGGCAAGGCGAAGGCGAAAAAGGGCAAGGCGGCAGCACAGGTGATGGCTGCGCCAGCCCCAGTGCCTGCGGCGAATGGGCCAGCGCCAGCGGCAAGCCAGCTGCCGCCGCCGCCACCGCCCCCCCAGCTCCCTACACCTCCCGCGGCAGAAGCCGGTTGGCAGGTGGTCGGGGACAAACAGAGGGGGAAAAAGGCAGCCAAAAAGGCCAAAGAGCAGGAGCAGCAGCGCCAGTTCAGGGCGCGCAAGATCGCGGCTAGGCTCCGCGCCCCGAAGACCGCAGCTGTAGTGATTACACTACAGCCGGACGCGGAAAAGAAGGGCGTTACCTACCGCGATCTGCTCGCGAAGGCGAAAGAGGCGGTGGATCTCGGGGAGCTCGGGATCACTGGGGGCCTCCGGCTCAAAGTCACCCAGACGGGGGCCCGTATGCTGGAGATCCCCGGGGAATCCAGTGGCGCGACTGCGGACGCTCTGGCTGCGAAGCTCAGAGCGTCCCTGAACGCGGACGAGGCCCGAGTGTCCAGGCCCGTTAGATGCGCAGACCTGCGCATCATGGGTCTGGACGACTCGGTATCGGAGGAGGAGTTGGTGGCCGCCGTCGCCAGGTCCGGGGGGTGCACTACTGACCAGGTCAGGTCAGGCGCCATACGCCCGGATCAACAGGGTATGCATGCCGCCACGGTGTGCTGCCCTGTTACGGCGGCCAAAACCATAGTGGAGGGCCGAAGGCTTCTGGTGGGCTGGGTCTCAGCGCAGGTTAAGCTGCTGGAGCCCAGACCTCTGAGGTGCTACCGCTGTCTCGTGGGGCATCACGTGTCAGTGAAATGCGCCTCGGAGGTTGACCGCAGTGGCCTCTGCTTCCGCTGCTGTCAGCCCGGACACATATCGGCGACCTGCTGCGCTACGCCGCACTGTGATGCATGTGCGGCGACCGGCAAGCCAGCCGATCACTGGGCCGGAAGCAGGGCCTGCGTGTCACCCGCCAAGGCCAAGGCCGCGGGTAGGAGAGGGCCCTCCTCCGCCGCCACCGCCTCTATGGCCACCGCTGCAGCTGCAACTGCCGCCGCCGCCGCTGTCACTGTCGCCGCCGCCGCCGCCGCGACACCGACGCCTGCAGAGGGGCGCCCCGTGGAGGAAACTGAAATGGAAGGCCTATAACGGCCCCATTAAGCTTCCTCCAGGCGAATATCAACCACTGCGCCTGCGCTCAGGATCTGTTGCTCTAGAGCATGGCGCAGTGGTCGATTAACATCGCTGTGGTCGCTGAGCCGTATTTTGTCTGGCCTAGGAAGGACTGGGTGGCGGACCTTAACGGCTCAGTGGCCATCATTTCTTCGGCCGCCGCCGGTACCCCGACTCTTGAAGGTGTCAGGAGGGGTCAGGGGTGCGTAGCAGCACGGTTCGGGGAGTTCGTCGTTGTGGGGGTGTACTTCTCCCCGAACCGATCTCTCGCCGAGCTCCACAACTCTCTTGCAGAGCTGAGAGCAGTCGTCGTCGGAAGCTATCCCCTCCCCGTGCTTGTCCTCGGGGACTTCAATGCCAAGAACTTGGCTTGGGGTTCTCGTCGTACAGATGTGCGGGGTAGGATGGTGGAAGACTGGGCTCTGGAGACAGGCCTGGTCGTCCTAAATCGGGGTTCTGTCCCCACGTGTGTGCGGATGCGGGGCGAGTCGGTGGTGGACATTTCGTTCGCTAGCCCCGCTCTGTCGCCGCGTGCCATTGACTGGCGAGTCATGGAGGGGGTGGAGACCTACTCCGACCACCGGTACATCCGGTTTGACGTCTCCACCCAGCCCTCGAGCGCGCCAGTCCAACAGGCCCCGTGTGGTCCGCGTTGGGCGCTGAAGCAGCTGGACCGGGAGCTCCTCCTGGAAGCCTCGATCGTGCAGGCCTGGGTGTCATCACCGGATAGGCCTGCCGACGTCAATGATGAGGCAGGGTGGTTCCAGGAGGCCATGTCCGAGATATGTGACGTGGCAATGCCCCGCGTCCGGCCAGGAAGCGCCCGGCGTCAGGTGTATTGGTGGTCGCGTGAGCTGTCGTCTCTGCGCGAGGCGTGTGTCGCCGCGCGGCACCTGTACGCCAGGCATCGCAGGCTCCGCATTCGTCCACCGAATGCGGCAGCCATTGAGGCGGAGCTGTACGAGGGATACAGAGCGGCGAAGACCGCCCTCCGGGAGGCTATCATGCGGGCCCGGGATCGGGCCCGTGAGGAGATGCTGGAGACTCTCGACAGAGATCCGTGGGGGCGCCCTTACAAGATGGTGCGGGATAAACTCCGCACCTGGGCCCCCCCGCTGACGCAGAGTCTCCGGCCTCAGCTCGTGGAGGACGTGGTGAGCGCTCTGTTTCCTGCGCGAGGGGAACATCCGCCCCCGCCTATGGCTCCGCCACCTGCGGTGCCGGAAGCGGACCACCAGGACGACGACGACGGCATCCCGGAAGGGACCGGGATAGACCTGAGAGTGGCGGTACGTAGGCTCAAGGCCAGGAATACCGCCCCAGGACCCGATGGCTTGCCTGGCAAAGCCTGGGTCCTGGCCTCGGAGGCTCTCGGGCCCCGACTGGAGGGGCTCCTAAGCGCATGCTTGGAGAGAGGCCAATTCCCGCTTCGTTGGAAGACGGGGAAGCTGGTCCTCATTCGGAAGCCGGGGCGCCCTGCGGATTCTCCGTCCGCATACCGGCCCGTGGTGCTGCTCGACGAGGTGGGCAAGCTCTTTGAAAGAGTCATTGCAAACCGCCTCGCCGAGCACCTTGCGGGGACGGGGCCGGATCTTGCGGAACACCAGTTTGGTTTCCGCAAGAGGCGCTCTACGGTGGACGCCATCATGCGCGTGAGAGCCCTCACGACGGGGGATGCAGTGGCCAGGGGGGGGGTTATTTTGGCGGTGTCTCTCGACATCGCCAACGCCTTCATTTCCATGCCCTGGAGCTGCATTAGGGAGGCACTCCGGTATCACCGGGTGCCGACCTATCTCCGTCGTATAGCCGGGGACTATCTGACGGATAGGGCCGTCATTTACCCCGGTCGCAACGGTGAGTGGAACCGGCGAGAGATGTCGTGCGGTGTCCCACAAGGTTCGGTTCTGGGGCGCCCCTGTGGAACATCGGTTACGACTGGGTGCTGCGCGCCGACCTCCCTACCGGCGTCAGCGTAGTTTGCTACGCTGACGACACGCTGGTACTGGCAAAGGGGGGGTCGTACGAGGCGGCGGCGGAAAATATGACACGCGGGGTTGCGATAGTCGTTGAGAGGATCCGGCAGCTGGGTCTTGAGGTGGCTCTGCACAAGTCCGAGGCCATGCACTTCCATGGTCCTCGGAACAGGCCACCACCGGGATCCTCAGCGATGGTAGGAGGGGTATCCATCGGCGTCGAGTCGACGTTGAAGTACCTAGGACTCGTCCTCGACGGCCGATGGAACTTCGTTGAGCACTTCCGACGTTTGGCTCCCAAACTGGAACGGACCGGGGCTGCATTCAGGCGGCTCCTGCCGAACCTGGGGGGGCCAAACGCCTCCTGCCGGAGGCTCTACGCGGGAATTGTGCGGTCCATGGCCCTTTACGGGGCCCCGGTGTGGGCGCGTGGTTTGGCGCGGCTTGCCGTTCACCACCTGAACGCGCCCCAAAAGGTGGTTGCCGTAAGAATGGCTCGCGGCTACCGCACGATCTCCCGCGAGGCAGCGTGCCTCCTTGCCGGATTGCCGCCATGGGATCTGGAGGCGATAGTCCTCGCGCGCCTACACGAATGGCGCGCGGAGGCACTATGCCGGGGGGAAACCCCGCTGCCGCGGCAAGTTGTCGTGCAGCGGACAGACTTCCGGCATGATCTCATGGCGACATGGAGAGAGCGACTGTCGCAACCCCGTGCTGGGCACACCACTATAGCGGCGGCCCGGGTGCTCCCACTGCGAGGATCGACCGGAGGACACGGTGGAGCACACCGTGGAGGTGTGCCCTGCCTGGGCGGAGCACCGCCGTGTCCTCGTAGCGGCGATAGGCGGCGGCGACCTCTCGCGTCCGGCCCTGGTCGAAGCCATGGTCCGGAGCGAGACGGAATGGGATGCCGTCACCACCTTCTGCGAAGCAGTGATGCTAGCGAAGGAGGTGGCGGAGCGGGAGAAGGAGAGAGCAGCAGCTTTCCTTCCCGGCCGCCGCGGGAGACGCCCCGGGCGTCGGGGGCTACGTCGTGGCCCCCGGCCACCGTAGGCGCGGGCCTGTGGACGGCGAGCAATGGGTAGCTCGCCGTCCGTCCGTCTAACGACGACAGGCCGTGTCGACGGCGCGTTTTGTTCCACGCGCGCCTCAAAGAGCTGTCAGCAGCGTGAAGGGGCCCGCAAGGGCCGACGCCTGCCGGGGCTGCGGGCTGTTCGAAAGAGATACAGCGGCTCCGGAACGTAAGGGCACTGAAGGAACACGGATGGTTTTTAGTCAGTAAAAGTCTGACACTCCCTTCCGCTCCACCCAGAGCGAAAGGCGTCATTTGATGATTTTCCATCCGCAAAAAAAAAAAAAAAAAAAGGGGGTATCACTTAGGCTCCCCAGTTAGGTGTGAGTCCCCCATAGCCACGATAGATAGCCTATCGTGGTATGCGTAATGCATTTTCCGCCTCCCTACGTAAAGGGTAGCCCTTTTCCAATTGCTTCGGGCGCAAAAAAAAAAAGTCGGTGAACTGTTCATTTCGGAAGCGGCACTCGAAGAGAAGAAACAGCAAGAGAAATCAAGAAGACTCCCCTCTGTATAGTGTAGTTAATAGTGCCATATTGTAAATAGTTTAAATACAGTATAGTTCGCCAGTACCATCTTTTCTTTAAGCAGTTGTCCCTAGCGTAGTCAATAATACAGTCCACTGCGATCCATAACAACTGTATTGCATTTTTTATTTGTTAATAATCATATTTTAATAACTTAGTGGTGTGACAGTCCGTGCGCATTTGCACGCTTTTATTTTTTTAACGTCTTAATTTTTTTTAATTTTGAAATGCCTTGTATCACAATTTCATGTCGTCAGAATACACCGACATGATTTTTTTTTTCAAAATTTGTTTTTTTTTTCATTATCAAACTTGAATGATTTCAAAATTAAAGTGATTATTTGTATAAAAACAATACCACGAAATTTATGATTCGTTTATAACATCGGATTAGTATCGCCCTACGTGTGCCTAATTACCTATGTATAGGCAAGTGTAGGTATTATAATTACCTATATCGATGTCATGTGAGCACTGAGCGTTGTTGCCGCTTTTACAGGTCACTTCAGGTCAGTAAACTAATATTATAAAGGATGATTTATTTCTAGTCAATTTTTTACGCTATTTTTTTTTGTTTGAAAAATGCAAATTTCTTTTATTGTTGTTTATTTTATTATTTTAACAGACATATATCAACTTGTATTAACTGCTGTGCTATTTAACATGATAACCTACGCGCCACCCAGTATATTAGATAACTAATAATTGATTTTTTATATTACACGGGCAGAGATTACTACATAAAAATGTATTCCTCTAATTCCTCCGTAGATGATGACGCAAAAGTAAATATTTCCTTAGTATACAATCCATATCTACTAAGTGAACGGCAGGGTCGGGAAGGGACGCCCTAGACGAAGGTTTATCGACCAAATCGGCGATACATTAAAAATGGGCCAGATTAAGAGTACCCTTAACCGACGAGCGTATATGCGTAGATATATGGATGTAAAAGAGGCGAGAGAGGTGTGTCAGGATCGCGCCAAATGGAAGTCCGTAGTCTCTGCCTACCCCTCTGGGTGAAAGGCGTGAGTGTTTATGTTTATGTATGTATCTACCACTGCCTAGTTCTTTTTTTTTTCAAAATTAATTATTATAAAAATCTAAGAGCCTTCAAAAATTATTAAAACTGCTCCAGTGCGTTTTTTGCGGAATTTATATGACTTGAAATATTTTATTCCTCAGACTTGCAGGTTTTCTTTCATCGCTAAGAATATGGTAAGCCAGCATATTAAATTGCAATAAGGGATCTCTGCTGTCGCCAATGGGATCGCCCCCTGGTTTATTTCGTATTGTGAAATTTATAGCGCTTATTAACTGATTTATCACGGCAATTCATAATTTGAATATGTTGGTACTATACAAGCACTGCGGCTGCTTTAAATATGCATTTTAAATAAAAAGGTATGTTTTAAGGCACTTTACCAAGCGACACGCGGAGAAGGAAAGGTGACAAATAAGCACACAGTCCACCTGATGGTAAGTAGATCCTTTGACGTATTACACTAATATTTATCATTGCTTAAGAATCAAAATTGAAATGCGTTGTTACCCTGAGGACTATAATGGAATGCCTCGTTTCCAGTAAAAAAGGTTTCCAGTCCTGCCGGTACTACATTTACCATACGAAACACAGCAGCAATTTGCTGCTATTTTGCGTTGATATACTGTGAGAGCGTGGTCTTTTCCCGGTCGAGCGGACTCGTTCGTGCTGCAACATACAGCTGCAGTGTGGCTCTACTGCCTACAAGTTAATTATCAACTGATAAGACATGATGCAGCCGCTATATACGTTTTAAATTACGAATATTTTCCCAGACGCAGGTTTTTCCTAAAAAGAGATTATTTTTATAATTTGTTATTACGTAAATTTGTTTTGAGTCTGACTCTCTATCTACTCGTAGTTTTAAGTTTTTTTGGCTTTTAAAATAAATAATGTTTACTCGATTTGAAGCTTAATACTCGTACTTAGCTCTGTAATCCTTTTGTGCCTTATGCTTTAAGCATGTTACGTGCGACTTAATACGTCTATTGATTACTGTGAGCACATAGTCACTTCACTCGGAGCTTATAGGATCGACGTGTTCTCAATTAATCGATGATCCTTCTTACAACAACAGTAAACTCGTATTTCGTTGGATTATCACTTTCCAGTATAGTGCATTGTATTAGTTCAAGCAAGCTTTAAGATTGGAAAACGTAATTTTTACTGGTTCATAAAACACATTAATAATTATTTCTTATATTTACGCAAACACTACACATTTAAATAAAACTAATTTTACGGATTTTGTAGCGTACAAACACTACGCATTTAAATAAAACTAATTTTACGGATTTTATAGCGTATTTTATATTCCCGACGTTTCGGGTGCTTTCCGGCACCCGTAGTCACGGGGGACTGAAGTGTTTTACGTCCTGCTGTCATAGTTAGCCCGGCTACTTTCAGTTTTTTAATATTAATTTTTGGTTCGATTTACGCAGAATTAGCTTACAGTATCTTGAAGTCTAGCAGTGGTATACTTGGGTTTGGATTTGATTTTATTAATTATGGGATCCCAAGCAGATGGCAGCACCAATCCATCTTCTCTATTGAAATTAGGTTGTTTTTTTTAATTTCAATAGCCTCGCGAATCATCCTTGGGAGGAATCGGTGTTCTTTTGCGAGGATTTGTGGTCTATCAAATCTAATGTAATGGCGGGGACGATCTTGAACATGTTCACAAACTGCAGACTTCCCGATACGTCGGTGCTTCACGTCAGCTATATGTTGATGATGATATGATGGTATGATGTATAAAAACCCGCGTTAAAGAACATATAGCTGACGTGAAGCACGAACTGTTTTGGCGAAGTTTACAACACCCCTATTGAGAGATAAATTCTTTGCTAATGTAATAAATTACAATAAAACCCATGCGTCTGATAAACTGAACTCTTCACATTTGGGAATAGCAGGTGAAAAAATGCCTGTCTTCGTGTGTGAACATCTTACCCCGGAAGCCAAAGCATTACACGCAGCTACTCGTCGATTTGCCAAAGAGAAATCGTATCAATTCGTCTGGTCGCGGAATGGTAACATCTATTTAAGAAAAGCGCCGTCCAGTAATGTAATACTTGTTAGGAACTTAGAGTTCCTTAACGAAATTTCTTAAAACCATACTATTTTTTTTGTTTAGAAATTTAATACATAAAATATATTTTAACTCAGTTACACTTTTGTTTAGTTGATGAACTGTATTAGTGTCTTTTATCAAAACATTAGAGGTCTTAAAACCAAAACTCATGAGGTATATAGTGCTATTTTAAATTCGGAATTTGATATTATTGTGTTAACTGAAACATGGCTATGTGAAAGTATATTAAAAACTATTGGTAAAACCAATTGAGCATGCCTACGCATTAAAAAAAATTACGTATAGCATGATTATACGGAATTTTTTTAAAGTAGTTTAAATACACACAAATTTTCACTAATAACCTTATTATACTTTTTTTTATTTATTATACTTTTTTATTATTACCAATTTCCCGATAATTTTATGTCAAACTTCAATTTGAAAAAGTTTGGAAAATCCAAAGTGCACGACTCATAATGCTCATATGATCATCATTCATGTCATTCCAAAAAGTCCAAGACGTATTCAAGTATAAATATTACATCCTACTTACTTTTAGTACGTACTACTATCATTTATTCTGTGCTTTTAAAATATTGTAATAAAAAATCTCTCATTATTATTATAATCAAGTATTTAAGAAATTTGGTTATTCGAATATTGTGTATTTATTTGTACAGCGATCTTTTTGAGCCGCTGCAAACAACCAATACAGTATCCACTCACAACAGCGATTGACGCCTAACTAATAGGCGTGTGTATCTCTTTACGGAAACGACTCACTGATCCGAATCACTGAAGTGTCACAAAAGATTGGTTCAGTAAGTGAAACATTACTTTGCTCTTTGCTCATTTCGCGAGACGCGTCGCTTGCGAGGAGACTGAGCCACGAGCGAGAGAGACAGACTGAGACAATGATTAACTTAACTATTGACTCACGAGTGGCGAGTGAGCGGGCGAAATAATTATAATCCACACAAGTCAGATAGAGATAACAAATAAGAAGTGTATCACTCAACTCGTACGGATTTTCGCTGACGTTATTCATGCACGTAAAAATTACCACTAAGGACTAAATACTATACGGTCGTTTTTTGTATGAAATGTTTGCATTAACAAGTTGTCATTTTACGTTTATGCGGCACTTGTCAAATTGTTTATATTCATGAGCGCCTGTTTACGAAAACTTACTAAGTTATGTTTAGGATTTCTTTGCGTAGTGATTATTGTGATTTTACTTTCTTCCTTTTCATCATAAAGTTTAGAGTTATGATACTTTGCGAGAAAATTCTGTGTACATAGAGATTGCTGTTTTGTGTAAATGGACATTTTTGTAAATAATGAATTGATATAGTAACACTTTTGTTAAAGTATGAATGAGAATCGATTTTATATACAATCTTATTACGGTACACAATAAATAATCTAAGCACTTATATTATTCAGCATTGTTGCCACATAACATTTCACGGATCAGTCAGTAATAAACGCCCGCGACGCAACTGAATGTATTCGGAACATTCTGTCTTTTATATCTTTTGATTCGATGATACAAATGAGCCAAATGAAACATATCAGTGTTTCGGAACATTTCAGTGATCAAGATGCAAATGTTCCAATCCCAAAAATGATACACTTTGCCCACCTCCACTAACTAAGCGAGCGAGTGAGCGAGCCACAGGCAGTCTCTGTTTATTTAAATAAATTCTAACACAAGGCTGCGAAATCGCCGAAACTTTCGCCATTTTGGAGCCGAAAAAAATTAATTATAGCTAAACAAAACAAAATTACACTGCCATTTACATTCAGTGGCTTCCCACATGATAGATGAAGAGATTAAAAAATAGATTGAGTTAAACAATTGATATTTTCAAAAGTTGTCGTGTTTACAAGCTTTGAGGACTTAATAAATCCACAAAACGCCACTAAAACCCCTTTTTTATGTAAAAATAGCAATCGATTTAAAAAAAAAATATTAATAAGTTCAACAATCATTTATTTTTCTGATAATGTGCTTTTTGTATCATTTATATGTATAATATGATTGCTGGATACGATTTCATGCGACAAAGTAGCGACGCTAGTAGAACATACCTATGCGCTTTCCACTCGGCATGCAATAACGAAATTATAGATAAACGATACGTGGTTTTTCGATGTGACAGAGAATCTTCTATTTTGCGTACCAAGAATGACGGTGGTGGCGTACTTATTGCAGTTACAAAAAAACTTAAAAGTTATAGAGTTTTGAAATGGGAAAGCGACTACGAGTATATGTAGATTAACATTGATTTTAAAGCAGGTAACCCAAATTTTACTCTATCGATTTGCGGTGTTTACTTGCCGTCACCATTAAATTATAAGTGTCTTAAAAGCTTTTATGATAATGTTTCCCGTGTATCAGTTGAGCAAACTAATACAATATTAATAGGAGATTTTAATATATCCAACATAATGTGGACTGAACAAACTAGTCAAAAACATCCATCACTATCGTTTAAAAATAGTGCTAATTATTTGTATGCTTCATTATTTGAAATTATAGGTTGTGAATTTAGTAGAATATTTACTTCTAAAACTTTCTCTTTTAACAGTCGCAAATCGTTTAATGAATGGGCGACAGTAGAAATTTATAAAAGTAGGCGAAGGTTATACGAGCTTTATGATGAAAGATCATATAATAGTAGTGTTATATTTAGAGATTATGTAAAAACATATTCTAAAATATTTAAAAAAGTGTGCTCCACTGCTAAGGCTTTACATTTAAGCAACAAAATTAAAACTGCATCCGACAAAATTAAAATGACCAGGATAATAATAAATAGTGAAACGGGCAAGGTCAAACCGCGCAACTCGGATTTTCAATTGAATATTAACAATAATTTAACGCGATCTGATCAAAAAGTTGAGGCTTTTGAGAAACATTTTACTGATGTTCCTTTTTTGACAACAAAATCATTGAATTCTTCTCCTACTGTCGCCGAATCATTGCTCAAACAAAATGTAAAGGCTTGTTCAAATACTTTTAAATTCCATAGAGTACTGCCAAAAGATATCGTTAAATATTTTAAAACTATTGATGTTAAGAAAACGGCAGACTTATGGGGGATTTCCGTTAAAGTTATTTTATCTATAATAGATATATTAGCACCTTATCTAGCCACTATATTTAATATAAGCGTCGAATCTGGTGTGTTTCCTGATTTAATGAAACATAGTAAAGTCATACCTATATTTAAATCTGGTATTACATTAGACCCCGCCAATTTTAGACCAATTTCTGTACTACCAACATTAAGTAAAATTTTTGAAATAATTATTTTAGATCAGATGTTAAGTTTCTTTAATATTAATAAATTGCTACATAAAAATCAATTCGGTTTTACAAGGGGTCGCTCCACAACTGACGCTGGAGTTGAGCTTATTAAACATATTTTTTGTGCATGGGAGAATTCAGAGGATGCTTCGGGTATATTTTGTGACCTTTCCAAGGCCTTCGACTGTGTTCACCATGAGACATTATTCAGGAAGCTACAGTACTATGGTGTCAAGAACACAGCGCTTAAACTTATTATTTCATATTTAAGTAATAGAAAACAGAAGGTTATTATCAATGGTAAAAGTTCTTCCGGGTCACCTGTAATAATGGGTGTTCCTCAGGGCTCGATTCTCGGCCCATTCCTGTTTCTGGTGTATATTAATGACTTACCTCACCTTGTAGGGGATAGTCATGATATAGTATTATTTGCTGATGATACTTTCTTGATTTTTAAACTTAAACGTCAATCATTTAAATGTGACGAAATGAATAATGCTATATCAAAATTAGTGCATTGGTTTAACGTTAATAATCTGCATTTGTGTTAAATTTACAACAACGAATGTTAAAAATCTGAATACCAATGTGTTTTTAAATGGGGAGAAATTGAGCCCTGTTGTATCCACTGTTTTTCTTGGCATCACTCTTGACGCAAAGCTCCAGTGGGTAAAAAAGAATAGAGGTCTCACTAGTGTCCAGACAGCTAGATTAGTTTATTTTAGTTATTTCCATAGCATAAGGTCTTATGGGATTTTGCTATGGGGAAATGCGGCTGATTCAGAAACTATTTTTGTTTTACAGAAGAGGGCCATTAGAGCTATTTACAATCTAAAACCGAGAGAGTCTCTTAGAGATAAATTTAAAGAAATTAATATGTTAACTTTGGCCTCTCAGTATATTTACGAAAATTTAATGTATGTTCACAAAAACAAAGATAGTTTTAGTAAAAAAAAGTGATATACATTCTGTAAACACTAGGAACAAACACAAGCTAGTGATGCCAGTTTCTCGACTCCACAGAGTTAGTAATTCATTCTTAGGGCAATGTATACGCTATTACAACAAGGTCCCGGAAAGTGTACAGGTTCTCTGTATTACCAAGTTTAAATGTTTTATCAAGCTGAAACTGTATAAAAAGGGTCATTATTGTATAAATGAATACATGGTTAATAATAACCCCTGGGAATGAGGTGGTCGCTTCCAAGCAGTTTCTAAAATAAATTTTGTAAATAGTTCGTAATCATTTATATTGTAAAATTTATTTTTTAAAAAAAGTCCCGCTGGGTGTCTTGCTGGTTCTTCCTAGGACAGAGGGTTTTTTTCGAACCAGTGGTAAAGTAACAAATGACTTTCAATAAGAATTACACATGTAATGTATATTGAATAAAAAATATTCTATTCTATTCTATTCTATTCTATCTTATTCCTGTTAGTAATAGTGGCAAGGTGAATGAATATTTTATAGATTTCATAGCTGAAAATCGTCTTTACCAGTTTAATCAAGTCCGAAATCCTTTTAACAAAACTCTTGACCTAATATTAAGTAATAAAGAAAGTACATTTATAATCAACAAAGTAAAACAAAGCCCTTATCCCTTAAGCCATATAGACAGACATCTCCCACCCATAGAAATCAGTATAAATTTTACTCAATTTTCACACCTAGGAACAAACATAAACGAAAGAATGAATTTTTATAATGCAGATTACAGTGTTATTATTGAGGAGATAGAAAAAATATCTTGGAATGAAATTTTTGTTACATGCGGTGATGTTGATGAAATGCTAAAAGTCTTTCATTGCAAGCTCCACGAGATTATAGGTCGGCATATTAGGAAATATAAGAGAGGAAATAGTAAATACCCGCGTTGGTTTTCAAAAGACTTAATAAAAAGATTAAAAGAAAAAAATAAATACAGAAACTTATATAATAAGTATAAAAACCCTCTTGATGAAATATCGTTTCAATGACTGCGTAAAAGATGTAAAAGCTTAATACACTCATGCTATAAAAATCACATTAATATGTAGCAGAAAATATAATAAGTAATCAAAAATATGTTTGGTCATATTTAAAAGAGATTAGAAATAACAAAAGTGAATATCCTTCTTATATGACAATAAATGCACAATTTTTTTCCAATGGTACAGACATATGTAATAGCTTTGCCAAACATTTCTCAAGTATATACTCCGATTATCCTATTGGCAAAGAGAATAAGATTCCTAACATTGAATGCGTTGGTATTATTCAAACTTTATCTCATATACATATAAGTGTAGAGGAAGTAGAATCAAAGCTTAAGAAACTTGACAGCAATAAAAGCGCTGGTCTCGACAATATACCGCCTTTCTTTACTAGGAAATGTGCAGCAGCCCTAGCGCCCTTTAATATGCTTTAAGTATGCTTCCTTGAAAGAGGGTTTTTTTTTTCAAGCGCTTGGAAGGAGGCTAGAGTAGTGCCTGTTTTTAAAAGCGGAGATAGGACCGATATAACAAAATACAGGCCCATATCAATACTATCCCAAAGGTGTTTGAGGCTATTATCTGTTCAATTATAAATTGGCACATGAAATTTATACTAACTAATAGGCAGCATGGATTTTTGAGAGGAAGGTCCACAGCATCAAATCTTTGTGAATATATTGATAATTTATGTGTGTCTGTGGACAATAACCTTCAAGTTGATGCAATTTATACAGACTGCTCAAAAGCGTTTGACGTCGTGAATCATTCCATACTAATAAAAAAGCATTAATGTTATGGTTTCCACAGCTCCTTTTTTAAAATGGGTGTTTTCTTACTTACACAACCGAAAGCTAAAGGTTGTAATAAATGGATTTCAATCTGAGGCATTTATAGCATATTCCGGTGTGCCACAGGGCTCACACTTGGGGCCCACTCTATTCAACATTTTTATAAATGATGTAGTAAATTGTTTCCTGAACAGTTATGTGCTTCTCTTTGCAGATGATTTAAAATTGTATAAAGAAATAAAAACCGTTAATGATGGAAACTTACTACAAAATGATATTAATAGGCTAGTCTCCTGGTGCGAGCTTAATAATGTAATCCTCAATGGTTAAAAAATGTTACCAAAAATCTTTTAATAAAAAAATCCATCCGATTTTTAATGAATATAATATTAATGATATTGTCATAAAAAAGACAAATGTTATTCGTGATTTAGGTATTTTAATTGATTGTAAATTAAGTTTCACTACGCATATAGATCAAGTTATAAAAAAATCATTCAAATTTTTAGGATTAATTAAACGGGTAACTAAAAATTTTAAAAATGAAAACTCCAATGTAATTCTTTTTAACTCATTTATTCTTAGTAATCTTGAATATTGTTCTTCTGTCTGGAATCCATATTATCAAACACATATAAATAGGTTAGAACGAGTGCAAAAGGAATTCCTTAAGTACCTTTATTTCAATAATAACAAAATACACAGGCAATTAACTTACATTGAAAGGCTAGATAATTGTAAGATGATTTCATTAAATGATCGAAGAGCGCTTATGGACTTGTGCTTGTTACACAAAATTGTTAACAATAAAATTAGCTCGAATAATCTTTTAGGTAAAAGATCATATGTTATGCCTAGACCTAATTCTAGAATAAGTAATTATAGTATATTCAAAACTAGGTATTGTAGAAAAAATGTCGGATTATCAGCTCCAATTAATAGAACCTTAAAAACTAATAATGTAATTTCTAAATTAGTCGATCTTGACATATTCAACGATTCTTATACAATTTTTAAAAATAAAATTAAAAAACATTTTTATATCAAAATTAAGATCACCTCATGAGTTATTGTAGAAAAAAAAAGTTTTTTGTTTCATGCATTACAATAGGTTATTTTGTTATCCTTTCTTCTTTTTCAACAATAATGTGCGTTACTTATTATTTTACTTTAACATGTTAAGTTAGCCTATAAGTATGATATGTACTAAACTTAAGATTAATTTATAAAATTTGTAAAAATTTTTTCTTTGTTTAATATCATGTTGGCTTCCTAATAAATAAATAAAATAAAGGGGTTCTTTTTAGCGGTAAACGCGCAAACTTGTGTCTTCTGAGGATTAAACTGGACTAGATTTAGTCGCCCCCAATCCGAGACTTTGCTCAGCAAAGACTCGACTTCAGACACAAGTTTGTTCCGGTACTCAGCGACGTTTTCCCGAGAAATATTGGCACGGCCGGTGTATAGAGCATCACCAGTGCTGTCATCCGCATTGCAATGAATGTTACCAGTTAGCAACATATCATTGATATGCAGAAGAAACAGCGTTGGTGATAGCACACAGCCTTGTGGAACACCAGCGTTAATAGGCTTGTAGTCAGAGCATGCACCGTCTACAACGACCTTGATGCTCCGATCTACAAGGAAGCTGGTGATCCAATTGCACAATTTCTCGGGAAGCCCATAGGAAGGGAGCTTCGAAAGAAGCGCTTTGTGCCAAACCCGATCGAAGGCCTTCGCAATGTCCAAACTAACGGCCAACGCTTCCACCTTGGACTCTGTTGCTTCCACCCATCTATGAGTCAGGTAAACCAGAAGAATACCAGCTGATCAACCCCGACTAAAACCGTATTGGCGGTCACTAATCAGCTGGTGATTCTCAAGGTACCGCATGAGCTGGCAGTTAATAATGGATTCCATTATTTTGGAGAACAACGAGGTGATGGCGATAGGCCTGTAGTTGGACGGATCTGAGCGGTCGCCTTTTTAAGGGATCGGGTGGACAAAAGCTGTCATCCACGATTTCGGGACTACGCCTAAGGAGTAGGGTACCGGAAAAGACGCGTTAGAACCGGTGCCACTCGACTCCTGGATGTCCAGGAAGAGGAGTGCTTTGCGAACCGAGCGCTGTGAGAACCGCACATCCGGCATGGAGCACTCACACCGCGGGATGGTCGGCGGTGTGTTCTCCCCGTCATCAAGAGTCGAGTTGGACGCAAAAAAGGAGCCTAAAACATCGGCTTTCTCTTTTGCGGCGTGGGCCAGTGAGTCGTCCTCCCTGTGCAGAGATGGTAGTGGTGGCTTATAATTTCTGTCCCTTGGACAGCCTTGGCGAGAGAACAGATGTCCTCTCTGACGTATACGCAAACTTCAGCCCGAGGCACAAAGGAGTGGTCCAATTTGTACCCCGGGTAGGAAAGATACGAAGTATCAGCCGGAGAATACTCCTGCGTCTCGGTCATAAAGAGCAAAGCCGGCTTCGCTGTCTCGAGATGGTAGTGGACGGCGCTTAGGTTAGAGTGAAGTCCCCTGATGTTGCAGAAATTCACGGATAGCGTGGCAGGGGTCGCCTTGGTATTGTTGCTCAGTTTGGCCCGAGCCGTTTTTGAGCGGAATTTTGCCCCCCCCCCCCCCCCCCCCCCCCCCCCCACAGGATACGCTGGGCAGCCTGAGCAACCACGCTCAGGAGTGGAATAACATGGTCATGGATGCTCAGCGAAGGATTCTCCAAAGGTGCTGGTACCCTCCTGGGGTAGTCTTTGAAGTAATTCCGCAACCATGTTGATTGGGGGGAGGGGGGGGGGATTGGGCCTCCGACCATCTGCACTCACCAGACGAAACGCAGAAGCTGAGCTTCTACTTCACGCCGGTATTCTGTGAGGTCGTGCTACCAACCCGGCTCGAGCCGGCCCATACGTGCAACAGTAAAAACTGCCTCGTGGCTCTACCACAGTTAAAATGTTTATGACGTCACTTGCCGACTCTGCTACTCAATTCTACAAATTAATTTGTTTTGTCACTCTTTCCTCATTCATTATCTATGTTTGTATTCTATGTTTCTATTGTATGTATCTTTATGTTTTCAAACCACCGAAGTATTCCTTTCTTACTCCTGGTCACAATATCTTCTTGCAAACCAAACTCTTCTTCTACCACAATTTGTCAACTTGTCATTCAGAGTTAGCATTCACATAATCCATAATGCCCGCATTTATTTTGTTAAAAAACGACTCAAATTTCACTACCATACATTAACTTAGAGACTAACACAGCATTGTGCATTGCCGTTCGTGCCTTCTTTGACACATTCTGAGAATGAAGAGAGATAAATAGAATGAAGAGCCCCATTTCACGCTACGTCCTATAGGTGGCATTCTTTGCGTTGGCGTTGGAGAGGTAAATGTTTAACGGTGGATTTGTGAAGGGTTCTAATGATGATGACATATTTTCCAGGATTTTTCCTAGTCTAGTAACAGCGATTTCTTTTTACCTTGAATACTACACATTGAAATAAAACTAATGTTAAGAATTTTACGGACCCATGGTAACAGGGGGTCCCGTGCTGTAAAACACTTGAATCGTCGGGAATCAAAATAAGTTAGAACAGTTAAAACAAACCCGATAATCCCCGTGAACTAGTTTTATAACTTCTATCATTTATCGACTTTCGCAAAGAAGTTTCTTTTATATGTACTGCATTATAATGTTTCAAGCAGTTATTATATATAGTATAGAACTCAGTTATCTCAACGCTGCAGTCGACAGAAGTTTGCCGTTCTGGATTAAAAATGCAACCGTTTTAATACTATAACGAGTAGTAGTCGTTTAATGAATTTTAATACTGCAATAAATTTTTAATTTTCATAATGCATTACAAAAGTATTTCATTAGGGATGTTTAGCACACAATCATCACAATCGTATATCTATACATACCTAGTCAGGTCATAAGTATTGTCACACAGTAAAAACTTTTCTTTTAGAATGCTTGCCAGAAAAAAGTTTAATAAATTCGAATTTCGAATTGTTCATGAAAATAGAAATGTATACTTTTTAGAATTTTACTCATTTTTAAATATGGAGTGGGACGCTTAAAGAAGACCGTGTTGCAGTTATTGCGTTGCATCGTTGCGGTTACACGCCAATTCAAATTATTGACATACTGAAAAATTTGAATATAACCAAAAGATTCGTTTATCGTACCATCAAACGATACAATGAAGACTCTAGTGTAGATGACAGGTCAAAAAGTGGTCGCCCTCGGTCTGTTAGGACTCCAGCAGTGATAAAAGCTGTGAAGGCGCGAATTCAAAGAAATCCCAAACGTAAGCAGAAACTGTTGGCCCTTCAGATGGGGTTAAGCAGAACCACGGTGAAAAGGGTGTTAAATGAAGACTTAGGGCTTCGGGCATATCGTAGAAAAACAGGACATCGTTTGAATGCTCGTCTAATGGACCTGAGACTGAAGAGATGCCGCGCTTTCTTGAAGCGATACGCAGGAAAAATATATCGGGAAATTCTTTTTTCGGAAAAAATATTTTTTACCGTAGAAGAGAGCTACAACAAACAAAATGATAAGGTGTACGCACACAGTAGTGAAGAAGCAAGCAACCGTATTCCGCGTGTCCAACGAGGTCATTTTCCATCCTCGCTCATGGTATGGTTGGGAGTTTCTTATTGGGGCTTAACAGAGGTACATTTTTGTGAGAAAGGTGTAAAAACGAATGCAGTTGTGTATCAAAATACAGTCCTGACGAACCTTGTGGAACCTGTTTCCCATACCATGTTCAATAACAGGCACTGGGTATTCCAACAAGATTCGGCGCCAGCTCATAGAGCGAAGAGCACACAAGACTGGCTGGCGGCGCGTGAAATCGACTTCATCCGGCACGAAGACTGGCCCTCCTCCAGTCTAGATTTGAATCCGTTGGATGACAAGATATGGCAACACTTGGAGGAAAAGGCGTGCTCAAAGCCTCATCCCAATTTGGAGTCACTCAAGACATCCTTGATTAAGGCAGCCGCCGATATTGACATGGACCTCGTTCGTGCTGCGATAGACGATTGGCCGCGCAGATTGAAGGCCTGTATTCAAAATCACGGAGGTTGTTTTGAATAAATTTTAGTGTCATAAGAATCTATGTTTTGTTAAGTTCATTTTGGTATATAAATGGTTACATAATGAATAAACTTGTTTCAATTACTTTATATTAAACATGTGACAGAATTTATGACCTGACTAGGTAGTTATCCAATAATTTAATTATAATCTGACTGCATATCTTTCTTTCTCTTTAAAACGTTATTTCCACACTAGAATTTTCTCCTGTAACGTGTGCGCAATTCACATACATACATTTCACAGGGACAAACAACCGAACCCGGAATATTATTTGCATGCCATATAAATACTTGTTTCGTGCGTGATTCGAACCCGCGACTCTTAGCTCTGCAACTCACTGCTAAGCCACTGCGCCACGGAGCCGTCAGAAAAACACAATTTATCTTTTTTATTTATACAACTGTATTTTTAGCAAGGCAGTAAAAATACTCTTCTGTGTAGGAGTTGGTCTGGCTATCGGGTCGATGACTACCAATTATTCATTTCGAAAACACCGTCAACACACTCGAAGAGAGAGAGAGAGAGAGAGAGAGGGAGAGAGAGATACTGCTTTAATGCGTGTTGGCAGACTTCACTTTTCTTCTATATACTTTATTTCTTGAACAGGTTTCCTCATGATGTTTCCCTTTTTCTCACCAACGGGCACGTGGTAGAGCCATGCTGCAACTATATTAGTAATATAGTTGTAGCACGAATGGGTCGGCTCGACCGGGGAAGGACCACGCTCTCACAGAAAACTAGCGTAAAATAGCAGCTTTACGCTGCTGTGTTTCGTATGGTGAGTGCAGAGAACCGGAGACCCATTTTACTGGGAGGCATTCCATCTTAGTCCTCACGGGTGACGACGCATCTGCATTTTGATCCTGTATTGAGGATAAATGTGGATGTTTATGGGCCACAGCAACCACTTACCATCAGGTGGACTATGTGATCGTTTGTCACCCTATCCTATAAAAAACGGGCTAAATCAGCTACAATTGAAATGCACAATTTTAATGGTACCGGCGGAGATAGAACCCCGGTTTCTTGCATAATATGAAATTTACAGCCAACGTCTTAGTGTCTAAGCTACCACAGCTCTCTTATCATATCTCTATAATAGACAATTTATTAAATTTTAGGGTAGGATATAAAAATGAAAATGAAGATTTGTATATTTTATGGTCGATATTTCTTAACGCAACTGAGCTTGAAACTTCTAAACTGAATTTTCAAGCTCAGTTGCGTCTGTCTTTCTATGTCACAGTAAAGAGTTTATAGTTCGATAGTTGCCAGATAAATAGAGTATTGTGGAATTGTTTTTATTTTATAAAACTGAAAATATTTACTGTAACTAAGAAATGAATTTTAGCTATGCCGTTATAACGGTAACCTACTAAAGTTCATTGCTGAACGTAGGCAACCTCTTAGATTGTCTCACAAGAGGGATATTTGCCATAGATGCCACGCTTAGTAGGCGGGTTGGCGACCGCAGTTTTTTTTATTTTCTAGTTGTTATTAGGGAGATGCTACTACCAACCTCCTTATTTCCCTCTGTCTCCTCTTACTAAACCCACCGGATAATACGGAGTAGTGGATATTCTTACACCGTCACTACACAGTAAGATTTATCTATGCGTTATATACTCGTATAGTATTTTAATATCTGTAATAGTGTCAAAGTGCATTTGATCAGGCCTCTGTCACTCTTGCTACCTGCGTGAAATAATTACCTACAATTGCGAGCTGCCCCAGGGGTAGATCGCAGTTGGGGCTAGCTCGATATATATATATATATATACGATTGAAAGTTTTTTTAACGCTGTTTACGTAAATAATTTTTTGTAAATACTTGTTGAAATACTCGTCGAAATAGTTTTTGTTTAGTGTTTAGTATATTTAATTGTAGGATAAAATAGTTGAAAAAGTTTTAATGTAATTTAAGAATAATATATATGTATATTAACTATCTATTTGATAAATTATAATGTCAAAACGTCGTTCCTACTATAATTGTTGCGGGGATGGATGCTTAATGAGCAATTAAAAGGATTCAGATATATCGGTTTTCGAGTTACCGAAGGATAATGAAAGGTAAATTCATTTCATTTTTTTTTGTTAGATAGGTACTTATAGCGAAAAAATAATTAATTAACTAATAATTTAACTACAGAAGTAATACCTAAATACTTTATTACAAAACTTAGTTGAAATTTACTTCACTACCCACGTACCTACTTACATACCTATACTCGTCTTTGTAATTAAAATATTTTCAGTTATAATAGCACAAAATACTGAAACTTAAAACTTTGTTTACAAGATTTTCAACTAAGTAGATTACAATCATATTTCTGTTAGGAATCGTATTTCGGGTTTATTTGTTGTTTACGCTATCTATCTATACGAACCAAGCATCGCGCTTCCCGACGAATGGCCTAGCAAGTTGTATGAGTTGGACATCACAGAAGTTAAATAGTAGATATATGTAATATGGTCGATTATAGTCAGCATAGGTACTTTACCTAAGTAACTTACCATTTCACAATGTATTTTTTTACTCTTTATTAACAGCCCTTAGCAACCACGGAAAGTCCGTTATGACATAGTAAGGAGAAAAGATGCAAAGTAATTCGAACACTCGCACGCAGCGATACAGTTTTATTTAGCTTGCGTGCTCGATTTATCTGATTAATAATAACTATGTAGGTTATTAAATCGTCGGCAAGCAGTCAACATCAAAAGAGTTCAACTTCTGTACGTAGTACTATTATTTATTCTGTGATTTGACAAAGGACAAGTGGAATAACGGTATATCATTTGTTCACGCCCTTAGCTGCCCCGGCAAAGTTCGAATGGGCTAGGGCCCATAGTAGCCCCTCGACGGACAACGGAGGACGGGCCCAAATGGCCTATGGAGACTTATTATTTTACACAATAGATATAAGGCGAGATAAATAAATAGGACGTACCTGGTTCCGAATCGAGGACCGACCCTAAGGCGCGGTCAGGCGTTAAGTATGTGCATGTAAGTAGTGTGTTAGAAGGTGTGTATGTGTGACCTGACTTAACCGAGGTGATCGGGCAGCGGCCTGGTCCGATGCTGCCCCACGATGTGGTATCACTCCAGCGGACGTCACCAATTGACAACTTCTGCCTTCATTTCACTATTTCAGTTTATCAACTTTATTGTACACTATTTCAATCTATCAACTTTATTGTACATTTAATTAACTTCAAACTCAATTAGATCCCCGTTAACCGTAATTAAACACGTGACACACAGCACAACTAATAAACGGTTGACACAAATTATTAAACAAATTATTTCTAGAAACCGAACGCGACCTTCTCTCGGGTCACAAAGTTCCGCGTGCCACACAATCAAATGAAATATTGCAAATGCGCTTCAAAATGCAATCACTATACAAATTGACGTAAATTACTTGCAAACAAAGGTAAGTTAGTTTAATCACTCAACACTTAGACAGGCTTCCCTATCGCGTAAATGCACTAAATGATAACTCAAAATAGAAGCGATCTTAAAGCGACCTCACGAGTCTAGCGTAAAAACGGCGTCCGCACAAACAATCTATTTTTCTAGACTCAAAAAAACTCCTCGTTGTTGCATAAATTTGCTAACAAAAACCGACACTATTTAGAGGTTATACGGTCCGCGACCACGCAGTTCTAGTGACTGCGCTGCATTGACTCGACTTCCAACGCGCCACACCCAAAACCAACTCTGTTCGCACGAACGTCAAACCGGTACGAATGCACCGCGCAGAGCGCCCTCTGGCGTCAATTCTTAAAATTAGCGTTTGGCGCGAACAAACCCCCGTCCCGGACATAAGAACTTATGTCCGCGAGTAAATTGGCAAACGGGATAGAATCGCGACGGCACGTTGCAATACCGAATCTCCAACCAAATCTCGGCCACCCTAGGCACCCCATCAGATCTTACAACCGTAACCACCGCCTCAAAAATACCGCCCCAATGTGGGCAAGCCGGAGGGTCGAACCTCCACTGGATGCCCTTCCTGGATATCGCAGCACCTAAATAAGTCCTGTTGCTGGACAGAAATTCGACGACCTCTTTCAAACCTCTATCTGTGCCCCTATGATTCGTTCCGCAATCCGACCGGATCAAGTCCGCGAACCGCGACGCGATACAAAGCGGCCCAGCATGGCCACAAAGGCTTCAGTGCTGAGGCCACCCACAAGCTCCAAGAAAGTAACTAAGAAATGAATTTTAGCTATGCCGTTATAACGGTAACCTGCTAAAGTTCATTGCTCAACATTCGATTGTCTCACAAGAGGGATATTTGCCATACATGCCACGCTGAGCAGGCGGGTTGGCAGCCGCAGTTTTTTTTTCTGGTTGCTATTAGGAAGATGCTGCTGCCAACCTCCTTATTTCCCTCTGTCTCCTCTTACGAAACCCACCGGATAATACGGAGTAGTGGATATTCTTACACCGTCACTACACAGTAAGGTTTATCTACGCGTTATATACTCGTATAGTATTTTAATATCTGTAATATTCCACCACGACAAGTGGAACAAAGGTATATCATTATTTATATATTTGAACTTAAGTTTCAAATTTTGCTACTCTTTGAAAAACAACCCTGTATATATATATATATATATATATATATATATATATATACAGGGTTGTATATATAAATATATATATATATATATATATATATATATATATATATTGTTCGCGCAAAACTCTGTTGTCGGAATCGACACCAGATGTCACTCGGCTCGGCGCGATTCCGGTCTGAAGTTCTTCCGAGCGTCACAGTGGCGCGCGGGTCGCAAGCGGATCAGTCATCTGCCAGATGTGCTAATGTTTGCACGCTGTTAATTTTGTGCGGGAACCGCGGAATAGTTAGGGCGTCTAGTAAATATCCTGTCTAGGAATTATAACGCGCATTCCCTGTTTGGATAGCCTTTCCCGGGACTTATTGGGTCCGACTCAGAATCTGTATAAGTGCATTCGACAATATAAGCTAGTGCGGCCTCGGTATTTAGAACTGTTGCCACGCGAAACGGTAGTGACCTTTGACCTAGAAACTCCGGGCGTGTTTGTGCGGTAACCTTATACCCCGCGATAGTTAGTGGCTTCTGTAAGCTAGTTAATCGTACGATAGAGTTAAGTGACTGTCATCGTGGTGAACCAAGAAAGTGACTGTGGATAACCTCGAAAGGCCCCCTCAAATTGGAGCGGTGTCGACGCTCGGGCTGCTGCCGACGGCTAAGGTCTAGGTTTAATCACCATCAGTCACACCCAGATACACACCACATCACCATTCTTTCCCTTGCACTACACAACTACATGCGACCTGACCGACTCCGGAGGGACCAGTCGTCTTGGATCGAGGTAAGTGAACTCCGCCAAATTCCTTCCGGTCGACTGGCCGTAGTATAACGCTCCCCCATATATTTTAGTGTAATTAGAGAGATTCCACGTGGCCTTAGGAGGCCCGACCTACGTTTGCTCGGGAAGTCTTCTGCTGATGGGCCCCGGGGGATTGGATCCTTTAAGGGAGCAACCGTAGGCCGTAACATTTGGTAGCAGAGCGTGGTTCCGGGTTCGATTCCCGGTCGATCCCGACTATAGTGTTTGATAAACATTAAACAATTTTGGTGGCAGGGAGCGTTGGTGTGATTGGTTTGGTTTGCATCTGCAATCACGCCCGTCCGTAATACGTAAAAATATTTTTTTTGTACGTAATAATAGAATTATTTTCCTTTGTTGCTTTGTTGCTTGCCTTTTTTTTGGTTAGAGGGTAATTTGAAAAGCCGCGCCCTAGGTTGTGCAAGCGGGAGATTTTCTGGAGATATACGTCATGTAGGTAGATGGTTATTTTTACGTAATCGGTTAATTATCGTTGTCGGAGAGTTGTAGTGGATTACTTATCGAAGGTTCGATTTCCGAGCTAGGCATTTTTTGTTGATCGACCGTGATGTGTATCTTCGTTTATACTGTAAGTTGTATTTGAACTAAATAGTAGTAGTTTGTATTTGCGCAATTTGAATTTAACTTGATTCGATCGCACTAGTATTTGTTATTTGTTAATTTGATTTGTGTCTTTTTTGTGCTAACTTGTATTTGGTTGATACGTAGCAAGTAGTTCGTATTTGTGTGATTTCTATTCAGCGCGATTTGATAGGAACTGCATTTATTAACTGTTAATTTTTTGTTGTATTTTTTATTTGTTATCTTTGTAAACTGTGCTCAAGCCGCGTCGTAATTTGCATTTAATAGTGATGACATCGCCCAAGCTACTGATCCGTTGTTTGCGGACTGAGCTACGCTGGGCCACAAGCGCCCATGCTTTGATAGGTCGACCGGATAGGGTCCATAACTTGATGAAGCAGTTCGAGCAGGTGGATGCTCGAAGGGCCGCAGTGGAGGAGGCTTACGCTGAACTCGAGGATTCGGATGTGGAGAAGGGAGTCCTGGACTCCTGCTTCGCGGACTATGAGCAGTTCTTGTGGCTCACGGACGAGTTGATCGAGGCTGAAGGCAGGTATGCCGAGGAGGCTCGTGAAGCTCGGATGAGTGACTTGTCCGAGTCCTCTCTGAAGCGGCTTCAGCCGGAGCTGTTGGGACGACTCCCAACTCTGGACCTGCCAAAGTTCTCCGGGGTCCTTTCCGAATGGCTGACCTTCGTTGGTCTTTTCGACAGCCTAGTGGACTCCCGGAGTGACTTGACCCCGAGCCAAAAGATGGTGTACCTCCTGGCCTCACTGGAGGGGGAGGCCCTGGGCGTCGTCGGCCACTTGAGATTGTCGGACGACGCCTACCAGACTGCTCGGGACCTCCTAGCCATAAGATACGCCAACGTCCGGCGAATTGCGGACGAACAGGTTAAGCAGCTTCTAAGCCTCCCGCTGCTTAGTGACCGGGCCAGACTGCGTCCGGACCTGTTGGATCCAGTCTTGGTGGCCTGTAATACTTTGAGGCGGCTGGGTTTACCAGTGGGCGAATGGGCTTTTTTGTTGCTCCGCATCGTGCTGTCCCGTCTACCTCTCGACCTGCGAATCCATTTTGAGGAGAGGTACGGCGGGGACGAGGCCTCCTATATGCCGCCCTTCTATGACCTGCTGCGGTTTTTGGAGGAGCAGTGCCGGCAGATCGAGAACGCGGCGGGCACCGTTGACGACTTGCGAGACGTGCCCAGTGAGAGGCTGAACCCGCCAGGCAAGTCGTCGTCAACCCCCCCCTGCTCCTATTGTCGAGCATCTGATCACCGGGTAACGTCGTGCCCGAAATTATTAGGTAAGCCGGTTCCAGCGAGGCGAACTATCGCCAAGGAGCGCCACTGGTGCTGGTCATGTCTGGGAGGGCACCTCCAGCGAGACTGTCCGCATCGACGGCCCTGTCTGCATTGCCAGGGCAATCACCATGCCGTTTTGTGCCTGGGTGCGAACGGCATCTCCTCTCGGGGCTCTGCCAGGCCCTCGACCCCCACGGGCGGGGGCGCTCAGCCACGCCCTCTGCAGGGTGACTCTCGGCGCCCGCCGTCCAGCCACCAGGCCCCTAAGTTTGAAAGGAGTCCCTCCCCCGACCAGTCGGGGGGTAATTCCCCCAGGGGCGGGGGTGTCATCACCCCCCCTCAGCGTGTGGAGAGGAACTTCACGGCCACTCATCGGTCCGCTGGACCCTTCTCACTTCCGTTAGCTGAGTGGCCGCGACTGGTGTACCACTGTTCCCCATTTGATGGAGGCGGCCCTGTCTAGCTGCTGCCTTAGTTCCCACCACGGCCGCCTCCACTGAGCCTTAAGCCGTCAACAGTCCACTTGTCAAAATGTTCTGTTGCCAACGGCCTCAGTGAAGGCGTACAACCCGAGTGGCAACTGTTAAAGGTTGTGCTCTATTTATCTCGGGTTCACGCCATGTGGCCTCCCCTTGGTGGTGGGAAGATTAGGGCCCCCCTGTAGCGTTGAATCACGCTGTCAAGGGGTATTAGATTTGGTTTGGTCGAGCACTTAGTCAAAAAAAAATACTTGAATTAAAATTAAAAATTGCTTTGGGCTTTCCGCGAAATTCTCCTATTTGTAGCGGTTTAAATTAAAAGAATTGAATTTAATCTACTCCTTTAAATGCTACTGCATGTGTTTTGTACATATATTTAATCACTGTATTTGATTGTTGCGTTTGTTTGCTGAAAGGAAAATTTGAATTCATCTGAAATGGAATGGCGCACTATTTGAAAAATTATGTTTATGTTTATGATAGTGTTTAATCATTTTTGTTTTCTAAGAAGTAGGGCTGTCCCTTACGTTATTGTTTTGTTTAATTTGCAAGTTGACCTATGCGCATCGGTGATTAATTTGGTTGAATTAATTCTGTAGTTGAACATTGATGCTTTTGAAAAATTAGTTGAAATATGAGCATAGGACTACTTGTCTAACAGGCTAGCTAGTTTGGAGATTATCAGATTGAAATCAGCTGCCGCACTATTTTAGTAAATGATAATATGGTGGGTGGCCTGGCTAGGCCTACTTGTTGAAAATTCATACTAGGGACTATCTGTGCGTTTCGTTCGGCTCTCCACAGACGACGTTCATGTGGAATTTGTGGGTGCTCTCTGCACTGAAGCTTAGGAGGCCGCTCGAGGCCGCTTCGTGTCGCGTCACTGTTTGCAGAGCTGATCCGGTCGGATTGCGGAACTAATCATAGGGGCACAGATGGTGTTTGAAAGAGGTCGTCGGACTTCTGTCCAGTACAGGACTTATTAAAGTGCTGCGATGCCCAGGAGGGGCATCCAGTGGAGGCTGACCCTCCGGCTTGCCACATTAGGGATATCTCTGAGGCGTTGATTAGGGTTGCAAGACCTAATGGATTGCCTAAGGTGGCCTAGTTTGGTTGTAGATTCGGTCTTGCAACTTGCAGTCTCGACCTTGTCCCGCTGACCGGTTTGCTCGCGGACCTAAATCCTTATGTCCGGGACGGGGGTTTGTTCGCGCAAAACTCTGTTGTCGGAATCGACACCAGATGTCACTCGGCTCGGCGCGATTCCGGTCTGAAGTTCTTCCGAGCGTCACAGTGGCGCGCGGGTCGCAAGCGGATCAGTCATCTGCCAGATGTGCTAATGTTTGCACGCTGTTAATTTTGTGCGGGAACCGCGGAATAGTTAGGGCGTCTAGTAAATATCCTGTCTAGGAATTATAACGCGCATTCCCTGTTTGGATAGCCTTTCCCGGGACTTATTGGGTCCGACTCAGAATCTGTATAAGTGCATTCGACAATATAAGCTAGTGCGGCCTCGGTATTTAGAACTGTTGCCACGCGAAACGGTAGTGACCTTTGACCTAGAAACTCCGGGCGTGTTTGTGCGGTAACCTTATACCCCGCGATAGTTAGTGGCTTCTGTAAGCTAGTTAATCGTACGATAGAGTTAAGTGACTGTCATCGTGGTGAACCAAGAAAGTGACTGTGGATAACCTCGAAAGGCCCCCTCAAATTGGAGCGGTGTCGACGCTCGGGCTGCTGCCGACGGCTAAGGTCTAGGTTTAATCACCATCAGTCACACCCAGATACACACCACATCACCATTCTTTCCCTTGCACTACACAACTACATGCGACCTGACCGACTCCGGAGGGACCAGTCGTCTTGGATCGAGGTAAGTGAACTCCGCCAAATTCCTTCCGGTCGACTGGCCGTAGTATAACGCTCCCCCATATATTTTAGTGTAATTAGAGAGATTCCACGTGGCCTTAGGAGGCCCGACCTACGTTTGCTCGGGAAGTCTTCTGCTGATGGGCCCCGGGGGATTGGATCCTTTAAGGGAGCAACCGTAGGCCGTAACATATATATATATATATATATATATATATATATATATATATATATATATATACAGGGTTGTTTTCCCAGCCACTCATACCACACCCAATATTTTATATATACACCCAGAGGGGTAGGCAGAGACTACAGACTACCATTTGGTGCGATCCTGACACACCTCTCTCGCTTCCTTTACATCTTTACATACTTTAAATGCGGTCCTTAAGAAGTATGCTAGGGCTAAATCTGAGATATAGTGTGATAATAAAAAAGTGTGGTTTGCAAGATGACGTTGTGACAAGGATTAAGAAAGGAATGCTTCGGTGGTTTGGTTATGTAGAAAGAATGAACGAGGAAAGAGTGACAAAACAAATCTATGTTGCAGAAGTGAACGGCAGGGTCGGGAAGGGACGCCCTAGACAAAGGTTTATCGACCAAATCGGCGATAAATTAAAATTGGGCCAGATTAGGAGTACCCTTAACCGACGAACGTGTATGCGTAGATATAAGGATATATGGATATATATATATATAAAATATTGGTATTGGAGGGGCTGAGATAGTACACTCAATATTCATTAGTCATTAATTAGGCCCACTGCTAAACATCGTCTTTTCCCATTTTAGCCAAGTGACAATAACCACCATATTACATTCGCCTGTATCTATTAACTTATAACAAAAATACTAAAATCAAAAACTGAGCAAGTTCTTCATAACATTAATTATTATTGTCGTGCTCTCCTTAAAGCACTTCAGAAATTTTTATTCTTGTTAAGAAAACTTTGTCATTAAAATAATAAGTTGAGAATTTCTAAATTATCTGAAATATTCCTTTGAGTATAGAATGCATTATTTTTAAGCAAATGCGCATAAAACTTTGTCATATAATAAAACATTCAGTTATTTGGTATCTAAATATTTACAATCATAACTGCGACACAGAATGTTTTGTTCTTTATGCAAATTATAGTATAGATAAATAAAAATAAATATTTTGGTAAATCCAATTGAGCATGCCCTAAGCGCATTAAAAAATTACGTATAACATGATTTTACGGAATTTTCAAAAGTAGTTAAAATACACTTCGACAGCACTATCGGCTTCAACACCCGCGAAAACCATGAGAATGACACCCATGATGAAAAAATTGATACCTATTGCAGCCGCCATCTTGGATTTACATTTCGACAACCCTATCGGCTTCAACTCTCTCGAAAAACATGAAAATGACACCCGCCACCTTGCAAGCCGCCACCTTGGATTTACATTTCGACAGCATTATCGGCTTCAGCACCCGCGAAAACCATGAGAATGACACCCATGATGAAAAAATTGATATCTATTGCTGCCACCATCTTGGATTTACATTTCGACAACCCTATCGGTTTCAACACCCTCGAAAACCATGAAAATGTCACCCATGACTATTATTTACACTATTATTTATTTTGTGCTTTTAAAATATTGTAATAAAAAAATCTCTTATTCTTATTATAATCAAGTATTTAAGAAATTTGGTTATTCGAATATTGTGTTTATTTTGTGGTTATTTGTTAATATTGTGGTTATTCGAAAATTTGTACAGCGATCTTTGTGAGCCGCTGCAAACAACGAAACAATATCCACTCACGACGGCGACTGACGCCGACGCCGAACTGAGTGAATGAGTTAACTACTCTGTGGCTTTAGCTCCCCATTTACAGAAATAATTTACATACAAGGCTACCAAATCAACGAAAATTTCACCATTTTGGAGCCGAAAAAAATTAATTATAGCTAAACAAAACAAAATTACTATGCCATTTACATTCAGTGGCTTCCCACATGATAGATGAAGAGATTAAAACATAGATTGAGTTAAACAATTGATATTTTCAATAGTTATCGTGTTTACAAGCCTTGGGGACATGATAAATCCACACCATAAGCCAATAAAACCCCTTTTTTGTTTAAAAATAGCAATTAATCGATTTTAAAAAATATTAATAACTTTAACAATCATTTATCTTACTAACAATGTGCTTTTTATATCATCTATATGTATAATATGATTGCTAAATACGATTTTATTCGATAAAACGTTGGAATCTTAATTTTTAGGCGATAGTAGAACATACCTTGCACTTTCGCGGCATGGAATATTTCTATCAACGTCATAATAACGTAATGTAGGTTTACTAAAACCTGTTCGTAGATATACAAGAGGGCGTTCATAAAACAATTGAAAGAAAGAAAAAACGAACATATTTATTTATATCTGTAACATTGAAGAAATTCGATTTAACAAACAAAAAAATATTTACCTAAATATAAAAAAGCCGTGGTAGCTCAGATGGTTAGCGCTCGCTGTAAGCTTCACAGTACTCGAGCAACCCGGGTTCGATCCTCGCCGGCACCAATGAAATTGTTAATTGCAATTTTAAGTGCTGATTTACCACGTGCTCGGCGGTGAAGGAAAACATCGTGAGGAAACCTGCATGTCTGAGAAATAAGAAAAAAATTTTTCGAAGACATGTGAAGTTCGCCAACACGCATTGCGGCAGAGCGGCGGACATTTCCTTGCCCTAAAACCCTCTCAGAAATGAGAGGATAACTCAAAAACTATTGGTCTGACCTTGATCAAATTTATATGGGACCACACGAGAAGTACCAGTTTTCAAATAAAAAAAGAATTATGAGGTAACACACATAAAAAAACATATAGTCGAATTAAGTACCGTCTCCTTTTTGGAAGTCGGCAGAAAAGGCCACTGACTCAACATAATGCTAACGTAATGAATCACCGCAACATATTAAGTCAATATAAGAAGTTGTATAATTAGCTGGGCATTTTATGATACGACGCAATTTCATGATTTATTCGATAATTTATAATAACTAAGGTTATCATTGTCAAAATACGAAGGCAACTATTTAGTAATATGGGCGGCAATAGGTTATAGGCTAATATATAAATTAGGTAAAATGTCATATGGGAGATAAATTATCGGTCAAATAATGAAAGGTCCGGCAGTTTACGGCTTGTCCAATTCCACGAATAGACTACGACACACTTCAATTTATCTACGGCATTTCACGACACCGTATGTTTAATGAAGAATTATACAATCTGCCGACGAAATAGTCACAAGCCTCATTGTAAGTCTTCAACTGTCTTTTATCACAGAATAAATAATAGTACTAACGTACAGAAGCTGCACTCTGTTGATGTTGATTGCTTGCCGACGTTTTAATAGCCTACATAGTTATTATTAATCAGATAAATCGCGCACGCAAGCTAAATAAAACTTTATCGCTACGCGCGATTGTCCGTATTACTTTGGATCTTTTCTCCTTACTACGTCACAACGGACTTTCCGTGGTTGCTAAGGGCTGTTAATAAAGAGTAAAAAAATACATTGTGAAATGGTGGGTTACTCAGGTAAAGTACCTATACTGACTATAATCGAACATATTATCTACTATGTGAGTTCTGTGATACCCAACGCATGCAACTTGCAAGGCCATTCGTCGGGAATCGCGACATCCTTCGGTAACTCAAAAAATGATATATCTGAATTCTTTTAATTGCTCATTAAGCATCCATCCCTGCAACAATTATAGTAGGAACGAGGTTTTGCTATTATAGTTTATCAAATAGATAGGTAGTATACATATATTATTCTTAAATTAAATTAAAACTTATTCAACTATTTTATCCTACAATTAAATATACTAAACACTAAACAGAAACTATTTCGTCGAGTGTTTCAACAAGTATTTAGAAAAAATTATTTACGTAAACAGCGTTAAAAAAAGTTTAATGTTCAATCGTATAGAGCGCGCTAGCCCCGACTGCGATCTACCCCTGGGCTGGGGCATCTCGCGATTATAGGTAATTATTACACGCAGGTAGCAAGAGTGACAGAGACCTGCTCTTATTCCTGTAAGTGTATTAGAGCATGGAAGAGTATGTAGCGCGGCATCAATATAACGAGAAATATAGTTTTTAATCTAATAAAGATTATAAATGTTATTTATTTAAAATCATTCTTATGTTGTATTATGCCTGCGGTCACTAGAGAGCTTTTTACCTGTACGTTGTCGGTTCTTCGAGGTTTATGGCACATTGACACACCACTTCAGCTTACTGATTCATTGGGCTATAATAGTTTCTTTTCTTCTCATTTTTCAACGTTACCTCCAATTATCCCCCAATGATATAGGTTTCCCCCACACTCGGATTATTTTCTGTATAGTGGAGGCAGTTTGCATACATAGATTGCACAGGGAAAAATATCCAGACCCAAAACAATTATTTGTAGCCCACACAAATACTTATTCCATGCGGAATTCAAACCCGCGACTCTCAGCGCCGCAAGTCAATGCTAAGCCACTGCGCCATGGAGCCGTTGATTCGTTTATATGGTTTGAACAGTTTGTCTGCTTCTTAAGCCAATAATTTAATATTGCCAGTATTATCGCGCAAAGAATTTTGACATTTTTAAGCTTCCTCATACGTCTGCTTAATTATATGGGCGATTAAAAGATAAGGAGGATTAATTATTAAAACGACAAGACAAACTACTACGGAAGACATATTTCATTAGGTAAGCATATATACAATACATAGAGTATAGATACAATGTAACACGGACGATTATATGACCACAGACCATAATGGCTAATCTCTACTTATAACAACGTCCAGCAGTGAACGCAACGTACTTACAACAAATAAGCACCCGTATATAACATAAGATGAATGGTAATATTATTTGTAAATGCATTCAGAATGTACTGAAACTATTCAAAATATCTGCTTAGTTAGTTAAGGCTTAGCCGCTAAATACAACTTTTGTGGATAAACTTAGGCTAAGTTAACAAGGGCCGTATGTTGCAGGAAGTTTATGTTTGTTGTTCTTTGTTTAAAGTTTATAATTTAATTAAATGCTTGTTCCTTGTGCTACCAGAGTCCGTTTAATCTTAAAGTAGGCGTCCCTCCAACATATTTACGCTCATTTCTATAATATGTGTATAGACGTACTTTTTTATACAACTGAAGTGACAAGCGGATTCACGGTAAGGGACTACTGCAGTCCGTGGACACTTGCAACCAACTTCAAACAAAGACGGCTACAGATGCGTAGCCACTTCTGTCGACTAAGACGGAATGCATCACACGTGATGTGAGACCATAGACAATGTGTGGACCATTATTACACTGGATCATTATATCATTCAGAGCGAAACACAGCAGAGCAAGCACTGCTATTTGGCAAAAGAACTTATAGACAGAATAGGAGGTCTACCACCTATTTATAATTAAGTACAGACAAATTGGTCATTCAGGCACTGGCTAGATACGAACGTGGGAGCAAGCAAAAATGTAAGGTATTGCTATATATGTTTCCTTTTACAAATTAAGGCAAATTCTTCCTACAGTGGGATAGACCCGTGTGCAGTTGTGGACATCCACGGACCTATGACGACGATGATGTCTAAATATAGGTACTTAATATATTTTAGTTTTCAGTTTATAATATATACGGATTACAATTCATTTATTTGATAATTATTACGTACATGATTTTCACAGGACAAAAAATTATCAGATAGTTTATTACATTTATAATATTATGTGCTTACAAGGCCCCAGGCGAGAGCAAGGCTCCAGGCGAGGATGGAATTACGGCGGGGCGGATGGAAAACCGGTACTTGAAGTCCTTCAGAAGCTCTTTAATTCCGTCCTGCGTGGTGGCATTGTACCGGAGGCGTGGAGCAAAGGTGCGGTGGTCTTGTTCTTCAAGAAAGGTGACAACTCTCTCTTGAGGAACTACAGACTGATTTCACTTCTTAACCGCGTCTACGTGATGTTTTCGAGAGTCATTACGTATCGTCTCGCATGCAGCCTCAACTACTTCCAGCCTCTCGTACAAGCCGGTTTCCGATAAGTCTTTAGCACCATAGACCACATACATACCCTTCGACATACCATTTGCCATTGCCACTATGTCTGGCGTATGTGGACAATGAGAAAGCCTTTGACTACAGCACCGCCCAAATTTCTGTCGAAATTTGGGCGGTGCTGTAGTCCCTTCAGCGGTGCCAAGTTGGCTGTCAATATATCGAAGTGCTGAAGTAGGTATTTGTAGGTACAGTAGGGCTACGATGCCTATCTGAGTACAGAACCAGAGTATGAAACCTATCCAACTGCAGAGAGGTGTAAGACAGAGCGAAGTTATATCCTCGAAACTCTTCAACGCTGCATTGGAAGACGTTTTCAAGCTACTGGTCTGGAAAGGATACGGTATTAACATCAACGGCGAGTACATCAGCTTCGATTTGCTGACGATGTAGTCGTTATGGCAGAATCGCTGTATGACCTAAGCACTATGCCCAATGACCTCAATAGTGCCTCCCAACGGATAGGCCTTAAGATGAATATGGACTTAACAAAGATTATGTATAACGTCTATGTCGCACCTATGCATGTAGTTTTTGGGAACATTAAGCTCGAAGTTGTTGACGAGTATGTTTATCAATGGGACAAATAGTCCGACTAGGTAAATCCAACTTCGACCGAGAGGTCAATCGACGGATTCAACTCGGCTGGGCAGCGTTCGGGAAATTACGGCACGTTTTCTCGTCAGGTATACCTCAAAACATCAAAACTAGATTGTACAACCAGTGCGTGTTGCCATTGATGACCTGTGGATCTGAGACGTGGCCCTTCACTGCTGGCCGGATGAGGAAGCTCAAGGTCGCTCAGCAAGCTATGGAGAGGGCTATGCTCAGAGTTTTTCTTTTTTTTTATAGGATAAGGGTGACAAACGAGCACACAGTCCACCTGATGGTAAGTGGTCGCTGTGGCCCATAGACATCTACATCTATCCTCTATTACAAATCAAAATGTAGATGCGTTATCACCCGTGAGGACTAAGATGAAAAGCCCCATTTCCAGTAAAAAGGGCCTCCGGCCACATGCACTGACCAAGCGAAACGCAGAGGTAACCTCTACTTCACGCTGGTTTTCTGTGAGGTCGTGGTACCACCCCGGTTCGAGCCGGCCCATCCGTGCGACAGCAAAAGCTGCCGCGTGGCTCTACCACGAGAAAACTTCTGCGTGATAAACTTATAAATATGGATATCCGCAGTAAAACCAGAGTGGCCGACATAGCCCAACGGATTAGTAAGCTGAAGTTGCAATAGCCCGGCCATATAGCTCGAAGAACCTACAACCGATGAGGATAAAAGATTATCGAGTAGCGACCTCGTACCGGCGGACAAAGTGTAGGGCGTCTCCCTACTAAATGGAGTGACGACCTGGTAAGACATGCAGGAAGTTGATGGATGCAGGTGGCTCAAGACTGTGCTTTGTGGCTTTCCTTGGGGGAGACCTATGTTCAGCAGTGGACTTGTGAATGATGATGATGATGATTTTTTAAAAAAATATTTAAATTTAAAATACACTAGTAGCGTAGTTAAGCATTAAATTATTTTATTGTCATCGGTTTTCAATATAGTCTTTAAATGTTCAAATAGTTAAGAAACGTTCGCAATTGAGTGTAAATTGAATTGAAAATTGCATTGCATTCATACATGTAGGAATGAACGATGTAATTTATAAACGCAATCGAATGAGAGATTGGACGTAATATGTAGGGTAGGATGAAAAGCAAGAAGAGACTCAGAGCAACCGCTCAATAGTTAAGACGTTTGTGTTTGTGTACAACCGACTTCAATATAATTAAAATGAGAACATCATCAATGTAGTCAAAGCTAATTAAATACGCATTATTAAGGATAACTCAAAGACTGTATATAATGTATACGGGACCACATGAAAAGCATCAGCTTTCAAATAAAAGGAAATCATCAAAATCGTTTAACCTGTAAAAAAGTTCTAAGGTAACACATTTAAAAAAAACAGTCGAAACAGACCTCCTTATTTGATGTCGGTAAAAAAGGATGACGCACGAGCACATGGCTCTTCCGACGGTAATTATGAGGTGTGACCGTAAAACATCTACATCTACACTCGATTAAGAATCAAAATGCAGACGCGTTGTTAACCCTGGGGTCTAAGTTGGAATGCCTCAGTTCAAGTTAAAATAATCTTCGGTTGACTACTGTACCCATACGAAACCCAGCTGCTGCACTGCATTAAACGGGTGTTTTACGCCGGTATTCTATGAGAGCGTGGTCTTTCCCCAGTCGAGTTGACCTATTTGTGCTACAAACATAACATAGATACAACATGGCACTGCCATGTAGAACGTACAATCATGCATAAGATAATTTTATATTACAATTCAAAATATTATTTTCTAAACTAAATTTGTTCTGTAGTTTTATTAAAATTAAGTTGAAAGTTATGTTAGAAAGAAAAATCCCATTACTGTTCTATTTTTTTTTTGTGTTGGAGTTAAGCCAATGGAAAGTTCGACGAGAAGAAATCTTTTTGAAATGCTCAATGGAATGGGTTAATTTACTCAACGAAAATATTATACATTTATCTTGGTTAAGAAAATTCTGCAGTGTATACCCGGTGACAAACTTACTTTGATGTAAATTTTAACAAACTATTCATGTACCTAAGTACCTAGTAATCCCATATATTTATTAATATGTGAAAAGACACGTTTTCGTGTATATAGCGCGCACGGAGGAGTGTGAGATTTGGAATATTTAAAGTTTATATGGAGAAGGAGTGCAAAAAGCTATACATCATGTGTGTTCCAAATACATAAAATAAAATAAAATCATTTATTGTTTACATTCACACTGCACATGTCAAACCTATAATAGTCTGCGTTAGTACCTATATTCCGTCGCCTGAAGTAAAAATAGTCGTGATATATTTGTGTATTAATTAATGTGCAGTTGAAAGCATAGTTAATACGTGTACTGGAGTTTAAAATAAAATACAGTTTTCTTAATATACAAAATAATATGTAATGAATTACAGTCTAATTGTGACCACTGGGCGACCCCTAGTAATTAATTATTAATATATCTTCTACGTATGTAGAAGTAAAGATCACAATATGCGAGGCAGGCACCAATAATTAATTTAAATTTTAAGTGCTGGTTTACCACGTGCTCGATTTCTGATAGATGGTGAATCCACGATCTCGTTTACACAAGACCTAATATACCCAGACCGTAGATGGGCAACAACACGTTTGGTACTGCGATCGCCAATCCGATTTGCTAAGCGTGCCGAACGGCAAATACTATCTATAACTATTTTATTCGTGGTAGAGCTATGCTGCAGATATATAGTTGTAGCACGAATGGGTCGGCTCGACCGGGGAAGGACCCCCGAATATCAGTATAAAATAGCAGCTTAACGCTGCTGGGTTTCGTACGGCGAGTGTAGAGAACCGGAGACACATTTTACTGGAAAAGATGCATTCTATCTTAGTCCTCACGACTGACACGCATCTACATTTTGAATCGTAGTCGAGGATAGATGTAGATATGTCTATCAGCCACAGCAGCCACTTACCATCAGGTGAGCTGTGTGCTGGTTTGTTACCCTTATTCTATAAAAATAAAATTGTTTTTTTCATTTTACCGTAAATGTTAAGAGTAGTAAAGGTGAGAAGAACTCTTCATCGTCATCATTACAGCCTATCAGAAGTCTACTTGTGAACATATGCATCCCCTTGGATTGTCTTATAGGAAGGATGTTGGCCGTAGTTACTACGCTAGTCAACCACAGTTTTTATTTTTATTTAGCTGTTATCAGAAAGATGCTGCTGTAGTTTGTTACTCTCTGTCACCTCATGCGACATCAATGGGATGAGGATATAATCTCATTGGTCAGTAAAATAGTCCTCGGTGAAACTTCCATTGTATTCATAAAAATAACCTAATGAAATACATACAGTTAATATAAATAAAATGAAAAATAAAGTTAATAAAAAGAACAAAATCAACAATCAACAAAATAAAACATTGTGCGTTTTATAATTAAAATAGTACCTACATCATATTTCTCAAAAATATTTCGCAATATTAATTTGAAATATATAAATGACTTTCATTAAATTTGATTTGCCTCTTCATAGTTTACTCTGTTTGATTAGTGGAAATCCTGCAACTGCTGTAATGAAATTCAATTTTCTCTCCGACCAGACCGAGCCAGTCTTTAATGTAAATTTTTTCAATAATATCGTGTTGTTTAATAAATAGTTATTTTTTAAAAAGCTCTATCTCGGTTCCGGATAATAGTACGAAACGACGATGATATTTTATCACACCAAGCTAATTTCATTGGACAGGCAATTTCCTATTTATTTATATATATTTTTTTTGAAAATAGTGTCAAAAGGAGCTTGCAAACTCTCCTTTTAACTCTAACTATATTCTCTTTCAATACTTAAAAGTTAAATTTATTCTCAGAGAAAACACTAATTTCCTTACAGAAGTTTTCAATAATCAATATGACTCTTGTTTTTACTAAAGATTAAAAAAAAGGAAAAATTCTTCTTCTTACATTTTTTCGTCCCAATAAATTTAATAGAAAATATCCAGAGATAAGTTAATCAATCATACATCTATCTCAAGAGATTAATATATATATGAAAATATTGCTCTTTTGGCGCAATTAAGTGAATGTATGTAGAAAGATTTGTCAAATATAACACAACATAACATAAACACTCACGGCTGTCACCCAGAGGGGTAGGCTGCTGTAGTTTGTTTCTCTCTGTCGCCTCATGCGACATCAATGGGATGAGGATATAATCTCATTAGTCAGTAAAATAGTCCTCGGTGAAACTTCCATTACATTCATAAAAATAACCTAATGAAATACATACAGTAAATAGGCCTCCAGGTCCTTCAAAAGAGTTATTGCCAAGGCAAAGTCAGAGCACATAGGCAGAATTGGCGAGAAACTAGTTCGCCTTCCTTCGGGAACCCGTTCATTCTGGTCTCTCGCCAAGGCTGTCCAAGGGAATTTCTGTAAGCTATCACTACCATCTCTGCACAGGGTGGACGACTCACTGGCCCAAGACGCAAAAGACAAAGCCGACCTTTTAGGCTCCCTTTTTGCGTCCAACTCGACTCTTGATGACGGGGGGAAAACACCGCCGACCATCCCGCGGTGTGAGTGCTCCATGCCGAATGTGCTGTTCTCACAGCGCTCGGTTCGCAAAGCACTTCTCTCCCTGGACATCCAGAAGTCGAGTGGGCCTGACGGAATCCCCCCAATTGTGCTGAGGACGTGTGCTCCGGAGTTGGCACCGGTCCTAACGCGTCTTTTCCGGTACTCCTACACCCAAGGCGTAGTCCCGAATTCATGGAAGACAGCTTTTGTCCACCCGATCCCTAAAAAAGGCGACCGCTCAGACCCGTCCAACTATAGGCCTATCGCGATCACCTCCTTGTTCTCCAAAATAATGGAATCCATTATTAACTGTCAGCTCATCCGGTACCTTGAGGATCACGAGCTGATTAGTGACCGCCAATACGGTTTTCGTCGGGGTCAATCAGCTGGTGATCTTCTGGTCTACCTAACCCATAGATGTGCGAAGGCAGTAGAGTCCAAGGGGGAGGCGTTGGCCGTTAGTCTGGACATTGCGAAGGCCTTCGATCGGGTTTGGCACAAAGCGCTTCTTTCGAAACTCCCTTCCTATGGGCTTCCCGAGAAATTGTGCAATTGTATCACCAGCTTCCTTGCAGATCGGAGCATCAAGGTCGTTGTAGACGGTGCATGTTCTGACTACAAGCCTATGAACGCTGGTGTTCCACAAGGCTGTGTGCTATCACCAACGCTGTTTCTTCTGCATATCAATGATATGTTGCTAACTGGTAACATTCATTTCTATGCGGATGACAGCACTGGTGATGCTCTATACACCGACCGTGCCAATATTTCTCGGGAAAACGTCGCCGAGTACCGGAACAAACTTGTGTCTGAAGTCGAGTCTTTGCTGAACAAAGTCTCGGATTGGGGGCGACTAAATCTAGTCCAGTTTAATCCTCAGAAGACACAAGTTTGCGCGTTTACCGCTAAAAAGAACCCCTTTGTCGTATCTCCTCAGTTTCAAGGCACTACCCTTCTTGCCTCAGCCAGTATCGGTATCCTCGGAGTCGACATATCGAGTGACGTGCTGTTTCGTGTTCACTTGGAAGAGAAGGCCAAATTGGCCTCTAAAAAACTTGGCGTGCTCAGCAGAGCGGGACAGTATTTCATGCCGGCACACCGCCTGCAACTTTACAAGGCGCAGGTTCGGCCTCACATAGAATAGTGTTCCCATCTCTGGGCAGGGGCTCCCCAGTGCCAGCTCCTTCCACTTGACCGCATCCAGCGCTGAGCGGCTCGAATCGTCGACGACCGAGCCCTTTCCGATCTCTCGACTCGATTCATTGGCACTGCGAAGAGATGTTGCATCCCTTTGCATTTTCTTTCGCATCTACTATGGGGAGTGCTCTGAGGAATTGTTCGGATTAATCCAAGCAGCCAAATTTCACGAACGCACATCGCGGCAGAACTCCCAATACCATCCACACCATCTGGATGTTTGGCGGTCCACTACTGTGCGATTTAGAAGATGTTTTCTTCCTCGCACGACTTCCTTGTGGAATCGATTACCATCAGCGATTTTTCCGGACCGATACGACTTAGGGACCTTCAAGAAAAGAGCGTACTCCTTTTTAAAAGGCCGGCAACGCATCTGCTATTCCCTCCCTGGTGTTGCAGTTGTTCATGGGCGGCGGTAGTCACTTACCATCAGGTGAGCCGCATGCCCGTTTGCCCCATCTCCTATAAAAAAAAATAAACAGATTTCCATTTAGCACAATCCTGACATCTCTCGCCTTCTTTATATCCGTATCCCTATGCGTGCATGCTCGTCGGTTAAGGGTACTATTAATTTGGCTCATCTTCAATATATCGCCAATTTGGTTGATAAAATTCCGTCTCGCACGCACCTTACTGACTATGTTCAGCAGTGGACTTATGAAGGACTGGAATCATGTTGATGATGATGAAATTATTTAAAAAACAGTCTATGAAATTCTCCATCTTCTTTTCCATTCTCATTTATTGGCTGCACCCAATGTTTACTTTTCTGTTTTGATGCTGCTAATATTCACAATATCAGTAATTCGCCTTCCGATGAAGAACTATAGTCAAATAGTAACTGTAGTGGCACCGCGTAGACCGTCCAACAGTGGGATTCGTGAGCAACTGAACGCTAGAACGCGGAACGTGAACGCGGAACGCTTGAGCACGTGACCGCTTCCTGTCTGATAGAACCTACTCCTTAATGACCGCATTTTAACAGCATTTATTCTACTCTCGTGCTTCTTCTGTCTCACCATACTTTCACTACCATACATTAAGGTTCGTGTCAGTTATATATATGAATAATAACAACTATTAGTTTGTCTAAAGATTTAAATGAAGACAGCGGTAAACAATTTTCATTCATTCATTGCAGCTCATCACACTGCTGAACATAAACTTCTAAAGATTGTCTCTAAAGGTGATTATTTTCCATGGTTTCACGTTTGGTACGTGGATAGAAACCCCAGTTTTTTATTATTGTTATTATCAGGAAGATGCTGCTTTTTATTTACCTCTATAGGTATATATTCCTTTGTTATTTGCCACTATCGACTCTCACAACAGCACGTTTGTAGCAGTAGTTGTTCTTACGCCGCTACTAAACGGCCGGTGATTATAAAGTATGCATGTCCCTTCTAGTTGCTCTAGATCGTTAAAGCGTATATACACAACAACATGCTGTACAATCCGTGGTCCTGCCTGTGATACATGCAACGCGTAAATATTTCAGGTTTGCACGCGGACAATCACATTTTTGGAACAATGTGCCAGTGAATTGTGTGAATAAAATTTAAAAATGCATGTTGCTTTACAGGTCAGTTTTTCGAACGTGTAACCGCACATTTTTCGTTTTCGTCTTTGGTTTTTAAGTTATTTATATGTTACCGTGTAGTGGCTGTGTAAGAATATTTACTACACCTTATCGTTTCGTGGATATCGTAAGAAGCAACAGAGGGAAATAAACTAGAAGATGGGCAACAGCGTCTTCCTAATAACAACTAAAAATAAAAATAAACGGTGGTTTTCAAGTCGTCACCTAGCGAGGCAACTTTGGAAAAATACCCAATAATAGGTATTCTATAGTGTAGCCCTAAGTTCAGCAGTGAGCTTTTATAGGCTGTAGTAAATGAATGGATGGATATGTAACAAAACGCACATATGAGGGTGAATGCAGACGAAATTTATTATAAAGCAAAAATATTTTTCCAAATGCTAACTTCGTTTGCACGATACTTCCTGCTTTTTGGATAAGGCTAATAAAACTTATTAATAGAGGTGTTGATTTGATTCAATAAAAAAAATAGAGTAAATTCAAAGTGATGGGCTCTTTTACACAGCTACTACACATCCAGGTTCCATTCTTCATTATTAGTTATAGATATTAAAGCTTACATTGACAACAACCTTAAGAATGTTCTATATAATAGAAACTTACACATGATTTCTTCCCTACCTGACATCTGAAATCCAATGATATTTAAGGGAGCTTTAGTGAAATAAGGAAAAAGCGTTTTCGCCTTTGGAAGATTATTCCGAACCACGATCCTCCAATGAAACATTGCCACTCTCAAGGAGATAAATCTTTAAGTCACAAGTTTACTTATATATTTTAAGAGAAACTTACTAACATTATTTCTTTGTGTTATTTAAACTTTTATATATATATATTATTTTTAGCTTTTTTATAGAATGCATAAAAATATATTTTTAAAGTATTTTTGTAAGATCTTTAAACTATAATGTTGCTATTTTTAGTGCAGTCTAGTTGAAAGTTATACGCGTATAAGTTGCAATTGAATTGAAATTCCAAATTCAAATTATCGTTACATTATACTAATCATTGTTTTTGTATGCGTTGTTTGTAGTATGTTGCTTCTTCACTGACACTTATCGATATGCTCCAACAGTTGTACATATTAAATTACTTCTAATACATGCCTTACATCTACAAATTACTATGTACTACCAATTATAGGAGAACACATCTTTCTAAAACAGTGTTTCTAATTTGCCTATTTTAATGAACAAAAGATAGATAATATTTTTTGTAACATTAATAAAAGTTAAGTTTAGCATAAAGTTAGGGACTAATTAATTTTCCAAACTATCATTACACTTTTTCATAAAAAGTGTGAGCCCGTCACAACCAATGTCTAGTCTTGCTATGTTTTTTACACATACATAGTATACACGTGATATACGTGTTATTGGAGAATTCTGTCGAAGTTTTGTTCTAGTGCTATCAGTCTTAAAGAAAGGACATGGGTTGCGAGGAGGTCTCCGAGGTACATTAATATTAAATCTAGTCAACAGCTCACTGTCATCAATTTTACCATGGAAAAGTTTATGAAGAAATTTTAAATCAAGAAGAGATCTACGAACTGCCAGTGGTTTCATCCTAAAGTAATCGAGTTTATCTGTGTAGCACTCACTATGACTTGACGCCTTAAGACGAAATATTAGGTGTTTAATGAGTCTTTTTTGAACACGTTCGATTCTTTCAATGTGGTTTTTATAAGCGGGAGACCATACTTGACAACAATATTCAAGTTTGCTACGGACCAAACTGTTGTACAGTTGAAGTATTGTTGTTACCTTTTTAAAATCTTTAGACTGTCTAAGAACAAAGCCGAGCAACCTGAAAGAAGCAGTCACTATAGAATTTATATGTTTATCGAATCTTAACTTGCTATCAAATATTACGCCCAAGTCTCTAATGGAATTAGTTTCCTTCAGCTTTTTACCCAAAATGTTGTAAGAACTCATTAATGGGTTTTTTTTTTCTTGTGAATTTTATAAAACTACATTTGTCTGGATTGAGCAGCATTCGATTTGTTTCACACCATTTTACAAGTCTGTCAAGATTCGCTTGTAAGTCTATTACATCAGATTCTTGCTTTATAACTTTAGCTATTTTTAAATCGTCTGCGAACAAATAAACCTGACAATTTTTAAATACATTTATTATATTATTAATAAACAAAACAAAGAATAAAGGCCCTAAATTTGATCCCTGCGGAACACCAGAAATAGCATTGAAAGTCCGAACACTCGCCATCAATTACTACTCTGGCATTTCGATTACAGGGATAGGATTTGCACCAGCTTAAAAATGTATTAGAAATGCCAAAACATTCGAGTTTTTTAACAAGTATATTATGGTCCACCCTATCAAATGACTTAGCGAAATCAGTATATATTACATCTACTTGAAGGTTTTTGTCAACTGAATCAATAAGATTGGAAACATAATTTATCAAATTAGTATTAGTAGACTTCTTAGGCATAAAACCATGCTGGTATGGAGATAGGTGGTTTTTAACATGATTGAATATAAATGGATGGACAAGTGATTCAAAAATCTTTGATACGGTAGAGAGGATTGATATAGGCCGATAATTAGATACAAGTTCCTTTTTTCCATCTTTATAAATAGGTACTATTCTTGCTTCCTTCCACTTATCGGGAAATGTCCCTGTCTTAAGTGAAGCGTTATAAATTAGTTGTAAGGGTCAGGATATTGAATTTGCACATTTAATTAAGAATATAGGGGGCACATTGTCAGGCCCGGCACTCTGTTTTATATCAAGTCTTTTTATTTTATTTATTATGCTTTTTTGGGATATGTATATATTGGACACTTCAGGAAGCTGTTGCTGTGAATCGTGCAAATATAGTGAGCTATTTGTTGGGATGTTATAGACACTAGAAAAGTGCACTGCAAATAAGTTACAGGATTCTTTTAGTTCATTTGATTGTTTGTCTCCTAAATACATTGATGGTGGGTATCTAGAAGAGTTTTTACGTTTGTTAGATATGTGTGTCCAAAAATATTTAGAATTTCTACCTATTTCGTGTTCTAGAGTAGATATGTATTTGTCATAACATGTTTCTGTTAGTATTTCATAGTCGTGACGGAGGTATTGAAATTCTAGTAGGTCTAAAGGATTATTATAGATCTTGCATCTTCTATAAAACTTCTTTTTTTGCTTCAATAGATATATCAAATAGGAGTTGTACCATACCGGATGCCCATTGCCACATTTTTTACTTTTAGGCACATAAAGATTTATTATTTTATTAAGTATTAGGTAGAATTTATTTTTATTTTTCATGTCGTTAACATTATCATATTTTAAAAGTTCATCTGCCCATAAGATTTCATCCAGGGCTTTAGTTATCTGATCGTAATCGTCTTTAAAATAGTTATTTTTTTGTAATTTCACATGATTCGGATAATAACTGGATGGTATTGTAATAGATACTTCTAATGGTGGATGGTAAGTGTCAACATTACGTATAGGATTGGAACATTCATTAATCTTTACTATTTCGGAGTTACATAAAATTAAGTCTAGAATGTTTTTATTACTATATTTATTAGAATTGAATTGCTTGAAGTCATTCAATTACAAGAAATCTAAGAGTAAATTATTTATGTTATTGTTGCTATTTAAAATCGGTAAAAGATACGTACCTGAGCTATGTAGTTCCCAGTTTACATTTGAAATATTAAAGTCACCTGCTATTAAAGTGTGTTTTGTGTTATACTCATCCATAATTTGATTTCTCTTGTGAATGAATGTTCTAAATAAGTTTTGATTTAGGGGTGGTGGTAGGTACACGGTACAGATTTTAAGAAATTCGCATTTCTTGCCAATAAAAATCTTAACCTTTACCCAAAGATCTTTACATTCAGTATCGTAATTGGATATTCTATTAGATGTTAAATTGTTAGATACAGCTATAAGAACCCCGCCACCGAGTTTATTATTTGCACGATCCCTTCTGTACACTGTATATCTGTCGTCAAAGATTTCATAATTATAAACTGTGCAGTTCAACCACGTTTCTGTAAGAATTATAATGTCAAAAGTATTGTTTTGAATTTTTAATGAGACATCTCTAACGTTCGATCTTAGGCCTCGGACATTCTGGTAATAACATGATATATTATCGTATGTTGTGGTAGGATAACCCAACACATTTGTATGAATTATTGTGATTAATCTACTTTAATAAATTAGTTTAGTTAGCCTAGACTGTTGAGAGATTCAATATTTTATAATACATTTATGTTCAGATGATTCGGTTTTCCTTACATATATGCGTCCCGATTTAATCCATACATATCTATAGCCCTTTTCTTTAGCTCTAACACGGGTTGCCGCATGAAGAGACTTCATAGCTGGAGATAATTATACAAATTCGTGTTATTTTTATGGCACCAATGCTACAATGACGACACGCAACATTATTTTAAATGCATACATAAAACACAAATTCATTCAAGAATAAATAATGAGAAAAGTTCGTCGTAGTGGTTGATTCCAAAGAAGGTATCCAAACTTTGCTTTAAGCGCAAATTGAGTAAAAACAAGCTGCTTGAAAATTTATGTTTGAAATACAACTCGTTATAACTTTGTGAGGTGGGGTACAACAATTACTATAGAAATGTATGAGCCGGCGGCAGATTGAATGGTTCGACTCTGTACAAACAGCATCATCTGTTCGCAAAGGCGCACTTTTGGAGCCGAATGCAAATTGTAAAGTGCCTCATATGTCATTGTGCAATCGTAGAATTGTGCAGATCTTGATGTGCCTAGAGATTTAATAATACGCCGCTGTTTCATGATTTGTCCAATGATTTATATAACCATGACTTCTATTATAATTTCTGTGTTCTATGTTTCTTTCCCTCCATCGAAATACTAGACGCTAAGCCAGTCTCCTTTTGATGTCGACATACTAATGCAATCGAACCAAACGGTTTGCCTCGTCATTCTTAACGCGTACACCAACGGAGTGATTTAATTTGCCAGTATATATCTATAACAGTGGTTTAACAGTAGTAGAGCCACGCGGCAGCTTTTGCTGTCGCACGGATGGGCCGGCTCGAACCGGGGTAGTACCACGACCTCACAGAAAACCAGCGTGAAGTAGAGATTTACCTCTGCGTTTCGCTTGGTGAGTGCAGGTGGCCGGAGGCCCTTTTTACTGGGAATGAAGCATTCCATCTTAGTCCTCACGGGTGACAACGCATCTACATTTTGATTTGTAACAGAGGATAGATGTAGATGTCTATGGGCCACAGCAACCACTTACCATCAGGTGGACTGTGTGCTCGTTTGTCACCCTTATCCTATAAAAAAAATACATGTTTCTTTCGATCCGCAAATTAAAATGTAGGTATCTTCAAGGCAAGAGTACTAAACACTTTTGATATTATGTTAATGAGCTATAGGCATCACCACTTATTATCAGGTGCAAGTTGTGCTTAAAAGAACAATCTAATTTATTTATCAGTTTATCGTAAGGTTTAATTCAAAAATACTATTAGAAAATGAAAAGCTAATTGAAATCCCTTCTTATCTAAGATATCACTTGTACAAAACAAAACCTCACATAAGACACCAGTGGCTTAAAGTTGTTGGCATTATGCCAGGCCGATGTAAATGATTGTAGACTAAGATTACTCCGAAGTGTTGTTGTGTTTTTGTGTTGTGGTTGTTCTTTATAATTTTTTAAATTACTTTAACCTTTCGTGTTATGGAAAACCACTTACTTACTTACTTACTTATCTTCACGCACAATCCCTGACGGGGTAGCCAGAGAGAACAGATCGCCAAGTGTCACGATCCTTACATATCTCTTTCGCCTCTTTCAGATTCATTATCTTCTTCATACATGCACGTCTAGGTATCCGAGTACTCTTGACCCTACCCTCTTCGAGCAATTTGCTCACATGGTCTTCGAAAGTTAGTCTCGGTCTACCTCGACACCTTTTAATATTAACTTTCGCGCTATATATTTTCTTCACCATTCGGTCTTCACTCATTCGCTCAACGTGCCCAAACCACCGAAGCACGCCCTTATCAATTTTTGTGATAAGGTCATCTTTCAAACCTGCCATATTGCGAATCTCTTCGTTTCGCTTTCGGTCGGCCATAGTAACGCCGCACATTTTACGAAGAGATCGCATCTCCACTGCATTCAACTTACTTTTATGCTTCTTCTGGCATACCCAGGTTTCGCTGCCATATAACAAAGTCGGTACCAACACTGCGTTATGTATTGCAAGGCGTGCACTCTTCGCTACGCCTTGCCTTTTGACTAACGCAGTCAGGGCACCATTGACTTTGTTCCCGGCAGCGACACGCCTGTCCACATCTAAATCACATCTTCCATCCCGGCTAAAAGCACTCCCCAAGTATACAATTTCATTTACCTGTTCTAGACATTCCTGATTTACCCATATTTCACACTTCGTTCTCTCTTCGTCCCTTTCAAATACCAGAACCTTAGTTTTATTAGCATTCAAACGGAGACCTTTAATTTCACATTCCTCTTTCATACACGTGACTAATGCCTGCAGTTCTGCCTCTGATGGTGCAATAAGCACTGCATCATCAGCATACAGCAGACAATTTACTTTTATGTCACCCAATTTCACACCCAAACAGCTATCTTTCAGCTTTTGTAAACAGCTGTCGAGATACAGTATGAACAGCCAGGAAGACATGACACAACCCTGTTTTACGCCCGTTTGGACGCTAAACATGGGTGACAGGTCATGCCCTACCCGCACACAGGCTTTACAGTCACAGTAAAGAGACTGCACAGCCCTTAGCAATCGGCCATCCACACCATACCCCGGCAACAGTTCCCACATTTTCTTCCTTACAACCTTATCAAATGCTTTCTCAAGATCCACAAAAGCACAGAAAATCTTCTGGTTAACAGCCAGAAGCTTTTCCGTGATCATACGGAGAGAAAACATTTGATCCGTGCATCCTCTTCCAGGTCTAAATCCGCATTGTGCCTCCCATAGAAATCTTTCCGATTTCTCTTGCATCCTACGTGTCAAAACCTTCGAGTAAACTTTACTTGCTAAACTGGTCAAGCTGATCGCCCGATAGCACCCGCAGTCAAAATGTGAACCTTTACCTTTATATAAAGGCACAATGACTGCGGATCGCCAATCATCCGGGACATCCCCCTTCCGCCAGCACAAATTGCACAGCAGATGAAAGCTGTCCCAGACGCGAGGCCCACCATACTTGACCATTTCAGCAGTAACTCTGTCTAGTCCCGCAGCCTTACCACATTTCAAACTTCGAATCGCACGTTCAATCTCTTTCATACTGATGACCTCAGTGTCATCGAGGTCCGGGTCTGGCGTGCCAGTCACGGCGTCATCCCCGGATCCCTCACTAAGATCATCACACGCATACATTTCTCTATAAAATTCGCTCCATCGCTGCATGACGTCCGATTTTTCTGAGAGGACGTCATTAGTTCTCGAAAGCACTTTGTTCATTCTTAAGGCCGTCGCACCACTTCGGGTCCTTCCAACCTCTTTCCAGAAGAGTTTGGAGTTCTCCTTAAAGTTGTGCGACAACCTTCCATCCGCTTCCATTCTACACCTTTCACGCACTTCCTCAATCAATGCTTTCGTGTGAACTTTCTGCAGCTTATATCTTTCTTTCATCTTCTCTCTCATATCCTTATCATTACTAGAGGCCAAGTAGTCTAACCATGCTTTCTTCTTCTTCTTTACAGCTTCTTTCACTTCATCATTCCACCATGCATCTCTTCTTTTACTACTGCCTCTTTTTATTGTCCCACACACTTCTTCCGCTGCACTTACCATTCCATCCCTAAGGTTCTGCCATGTTCTTTCTACACATTCGTTTCTGACATCGATGGTGTCAAGCTTTTCGGCTACCCTCGCATGATATTTGTCCCTAGTATCCGTTTCCTGAAGCTTCCAGCTTCGGATGCGACAGACCGACTGTGGTTCTGTCACTGTCGTCCGGTAGCGCCAACCCGCGAACAGACCCCTAAATCTAGTAATCACTAGATAGTGATCCGTTCCCAGGTCAGCACCCCTGAACACTCGCGTATCCATAACCTGTTTTCGTAGTCGGTCATCCACCAGGAACAAATCGATAATACTTCTCTCATTCTTTCTTTCTCTAGTATACATATGGATTTTCTTGTGATTAAACATAGTGTTTGTCACAAGAAGACCCTTTTCCTTGCATACCGCCAGTATAAGCTTGCCAGCATCATTAACCCTTTTATCGCCAAACTTTCCAAGTACCGACTCGTACCCTGGTCGAGCGGTACCAACCCATCCATTCAAATCACCACATACAACAATCCTTTCGTTTCCCCTAGCCAAATCTAGAACTTCTCTTACATTCTCCCAAAATTCCTCCAGCTCAGCCCTGGACGACGAAGCCACCGGCGCATAAACAGCCAAAAGGAATAACTTCGTCAGTCCCAATTTAAAGCGAACCCAGAGAAGTCTTGAGTTCACAAACTTATATTCAGTCATAACATCGACCAACCGAGAAGACAGCAGCACCCCCACTCCCTGGCAGGCGTTCTCGCTCTCCGGGACTCCGGACCATAGAGCTAACGCCCCGCCAGGGAGCTCTTCAGTACCACTGCCCTTCCGTTTGGTCTCCGACATACACACGACATCTAATTCTCTTTCTTTCATTATTTCGATCAACTCATTCGTCTTATCTCTCATGCCTCCTCTAACATTCCACGTGCCAACTCTGCACTCCGTCCTCCACCTTCCGCCATGTCGGGCTGTGCGTGACGGGTGGCGGTCCCCATCGCCGCTTTGCGCGCTGCATTCCACACCAACGGGGACGAGCTGGTGTGCGTCGCCTTGGGGGGACGCCCTAACCCTCGTTGACATGGGTGCGCAGCTGAGTAGAATTGCAGCCCTGAAAAGGGCTGGCAGGGGTCGCGACGAGCACGCTTCTACAATGACCCCCCATGGAAAACCACAAAATATATTTTAACAATTCGAGGTTGCATTTTTATATAAACATGTTTTTATTAGGGTCCTCTGCTGAACATAGGAACATTTTCCGTAGTTGGGACGTTTGACAGAAGAGTTGGCAACTAAATATTTTAATTATTCTCATTGTTGCAAGGGATATGCTACTGTCCGAATAGGGTTTGTATTTTAGGGGTACGTCGTCATTATCATCCATCATCATTGTAGCCTATGAAAAGAGATATAGTTTGCCTCATAGGGACAATTTTTGCGATTTAGCAACCACATTTTTTATTGTGCAGGGGTAAATAAACCATCTCCTGGTTTGTTTACCCATGCAGACTCTTATGACACCCACCCTACGATATAAAGATATTCATTCTGCGTAACTGCACGATACACCACAAACCACATCATGCCGTGCCAAACTACGGGACGCACGGGAGCACCGCCACTGTAAACTAAAATATAAAAGATTTTCAGATACTTATTTCTGGTTATTAACCTTTTGAATCGGACTTCAGTTGAAAACCACTCAGAATGAAATTAGAACGTCAGTAATTTCAAATATTTTAGCTCGCGGCGTCGTTATGAAAAGAAACAACTTGAAAAGCTTCTGTCCACATTGCTTTGAAATATTATTACTTATAAAATAATTTTCCCAGCAGCCACTTTTGAACTATTCAGTTCGAGCCAAATGTTTTTATTTTATATATATTTGTTGAACTAATCACTTATTCGGTATTTTGGTTGTTTTACCAAATAGTTTCAATAGTAAGGCGGCACGAAAAACACTAGGGAAAATTTTTTTCTGTAGTTCTACTTTATTAAACAGATATTTTTATCGAAACCAACTTTAGTAGTTTATTTGTTATGTCCTTTTTGTCAATATAGGTATTTCGATTACACTTCAATTTAATTTTGTTGCAGCAAAAGATTGACTGATAAAGAGAGTATCAGATGAACAGAAGACCATATAAGTAGTATCAGTGTGCAAAATTAACAAACGTTAAAATGTTGATGGTAACTATCATTTCATCTTTCCAATTAACTTTGTATATATAAGCGAACAATGTAGATTACGTCAGTCCAAAATCAGTCTTTTCCCAGTTTCCAGATCATTGTAATTAGTATTTGCCACAAAGATGAACTTGACATTATTGATTATGATTTGTACTGAATGTAAAATAGTAAAATGTAAATGTATATAAAAATAAATATTCTGTTAGATGAAGTTTAAAAAAATAGTTATACCTTATAAAAAAACTAATAACCACACGAAAACCAAAAAATTCTACATTGTGTAACCACTAAGAAAAAAGCACCAGTTACTTAACACAGAGTCAGATGTATTTCTTCGTTAAAAAACAGTGTTAGAAAATATGTAGGGACTGCCGTATTCTGTTCTGCTATGTTCTTTAATGTTCTGGTCCATTTTGTTCCTTTATGGTCCCTATCCGTTCCTATTATGTCTTGTCTTATCTTGATGATGTTGAGTTTGTGACAAAACTATTTACCAGTAATTAGAGATATTAGTCAATAAACTGCTACAAGGGATGTTGTAATATTTGGTTGAAGTCATAAAAATACTAACCTATCCTAACTTTAAAATACTTTATCTAAGTTCACCACATAGCCCTTACTTAGCTTAGCCTAGTGCTTAGCCAATTTGCCATCTGTTTCGCTTGCACACTGTGATCCCTATTCGAAATGACCTATTAAAAACCGTACAATGTTATCTAAAACTTAATGTCATTAGCTCGTTAACGATCCATTGTTAAATATAGACTCCTATAAGGTAATAAATAGTTAGGAGAATTTGGCCAGACCACTTCGTAAGCAAACATTTCGGCAACTGCATTACTGATCAGTTTAACTGATTCGTTAAAACGGATGTAAGCCAAAACCTCTACTTACTGGCTTCAAATTTTAACCGAAGATTTCACACTCACGGTCAGTTTTTAGATGTGTGCGTCAGTTCAATTGATTAGTTTAACTGACCATGTATGTCGTGTTCAACACATAAATTAGTGTTGCCCAAAATCGGTCTTGGTCTTGTTCTTGCATTTTTGCAAGATCAAGACCAAGAACAAGACCGCCTCTTTTTAGCAAGACCAAGACCAAGACTGACCGTGCAAGATTTGCGCAAGAACAAGACTAAGCTTGCGAGACTCTTGCATCTTGCAGTTAGGACTAAATGTCGTTTCAGGGAGTATAGGAGTTCGGGTATACGCTTAGGGACTCTATGAGACGCAAAAAAAATAATGAAAACAAAAATTGGAAAATTGGACTTATGCGCATTACGAACAATACCATAAACATACATAGCGAATGAAAATATCCATTAAAAGAAAAAATAGTGCATCCTTAGTTTTGACTATCGGCACTTTGATAGTGCGCGGCGTCTTGTTGTCGGCGTCATCAAAGGTCGGATACTGACCTGTCAAATTGTGCAGCTATTCGAAAGTACAAGGTCAAGATACACGTGCCGGCGGCTACTATTGATATCGCATAAACGTCGCCGCCGCGCCACATGCACTACATTTCACACTGTTTGATTGCCGCCACAGAGTACATGTTTCGAAGAATAAAATAAGTTTCCGGGTGCTCAGAATGGACACGAATACATTATCCTGATCTCGCAAGAAATATTGTAATTAGATAATAGGTAGGTATCATAATAATTTATTCTAGTAAGTAATTATTATAAAATTAACTATATGGATTTATAATAATTACTTACTATTATTAAGTGGCGAAGCTTGCGAAGTCACTTATTGATTTCACGATGTCTGTCCGTCTGTCCGTCTGTCTGTCTGTCCCACGATTACCTCGAGAACGGTTTTGAATTTTCAAATTCTGTTTTCAGCAATCGATTACTGATCACCCAGGCATCTGAACCTCCTATTTTGAAACTGATTGCTCAACGGCAACTGTTAGAAACCGCCACAATTTTAAATTCTCAATAGACTGACACAGGGCATGTAGCATATCAATCGACAGGTCTTTAGAAAGATAAATGATTGCTGAACTTATTGATACTTTTTTTAAATCGATTAATTGCTATTTTTAAATAAAAAAAGGGTTTTAGTGTGAAATGGTGTGGATTTATCATGTCCCTGTGGCTTGTAAACACGATAACTTTTGAAAATATCAATTGTTTAACTCAATCTATTTTTTAATCTCTTCATCTATCATGTGGGAAGCCACTGAATGTAAATGGCAGTGTAATTTTGTTTTGTTTAGCTATAATTAATTTTTTCGGCTCCAAAATGGCGAAATTTTCGTTGATTTGGTAGCCTCGTATATAAATAATTTCTGTAAAGAGAGCTACAGCACTTTTACACAGACTTCGAACGCAACAGTCATCCGATCCGTTTGTCTCAGTGTGATTACGTAAACTTTAAACTTCAAATCTGAAATTTGAAATTTTAAACTTTAATCTTTAAACTTAAAATTATAAATTCATTTTTTTTTAAAAGTAAAGGTTACGTTCTGACGTCCGTTTCGTATTAGTAAAAATCATTTATTTAACCCGGTATTCGAAACTGTTAATTCAGTGGAGAATTTCGTTAATTCATCGCGTCGCGTTAATCAAAAAATAGACTCGGGTTTTTAATAATTTAAATTCCTCTTTGCGTGCTAGGCGATTATAGACCGAATCTTGCTCCACCTAGAGTAGGTTTAGGCCGGCTGCCGTCGAAGCAGGCGACCGTCAGGCTAGCCCTTCGGGGCCTCGCGCTTACATTCCTTCACAAGGTCGTGCGCCTTTTAAAACAGTTTTAATTTCATTTAATTCTTTAAGCGATTTTAAGCTGGAATTGATTAAAGGTGAAAATAATCATTTCTACGCGGTTTTCTCGGGTAAGTTTATAGACAATCACCTTAGGGAGAATGCAAACGGCGAGCACTTAGTAAAACTAAGTGACCGCCTAAATTTCGATATAATAGTCCCTCAGGAGGACTAGCTATTCAACAAACCAATATCGTAGTTTGTCTAAAATCGACTTAGCACTCTTCAGGAACGTAACCTTAACGTTAAGCTCCATAGAAGTGGTGCATGAGTTGACATCGGATCACCGCCCGGTCATAATGTCGTTAGGACAGTCCAGCAGCGAGGTTCCTCTAACCAAAACTGTTACGGACTGGCATAGGTTCGAGGCTAACCTCGAAACTATGAACTCAGAATACTTAGACCAAGTGCCAGATGTAATTAACACCAAAGAGGTGGCCTTAGAAACCATCTCTCACATCACCTCTCATATGAACGATTTAAAAAATTCAAGAAAATCAAAAACATGCGACTAAGCTGATTGCTTCGCCACTTTGCTATGCTGTTAGCTTGCTAGGTCTATTGTTATTATTATTAACTAAAAGATAAACATGTTCAGTAAGTTCACTGCAAATCTTGACTTTTGCAAGTGTGTGTTTTTAAAACACAAAGTGCTCGAATATGTCGTCACACATTTGATAAATATGGTTGACACCATAGCACTTTTAAAACACTTGAAATGTGTAAAAATGGATCTGGATCTTGTCTTCAAGGCTTAGTTATTAAGGAGTTGGAGGGGTACCTAGGTAAACCCAGAGCCGTCATCTCGGAAGACATTTTAGACTGTTGGAGGACGAATGAGACAAAATATCCGATTTTATCGAAGATGGCCCGTGATTTTCTTTTAATACCTGCAACTTCAGTACCTGCTGAGAGATTATTTTCTATAGCATCATTAGTAATTAGAAAACATAGAAATAGGTTAAGTGATGAGTCAGCCAAATGGTTACTTTGTATTAATGCTTTGTCAAAAGAATAAATATAAAGTAACAGTAATGTCAAAGCTGTTATACTGTGAAGTAATTTAATTTGCATCGTATTTTATTTTTTATTTAAATAAATTGTATATTGTATAACTCTTTTATTCCATTTCATATATGGTGAGGGTCCATCAATCTCTTTCTAGAGAGATAATGTTATTTAAAACACAGTGTAGTTATTGCCATTAATTTGCTTTTATATGTATGTTTAACCATGTTTTAGCACATGTAAGCTTATTAAATGTAAATGTTTATTAAGAAACTGACGCCCGTGGCCGTGGGACACGGTAGATAGCTCAGTTGGTTAGAGCATCGGCACGGATCGCTTAGGTCGTAGATTCAAACCCCACCCGGTGTCAGTTGATTTTTCGAATTTCTCATTAAATGTTTAGACATTTATTAATATGGTTGGTCTTTACTATGGCTCAAACTCAATATGTACCTACTCTGTTAAGTTGTTCTAAGATCTAAAGTAACGTTTAATAAATAGTAATAGGCTAATAGATCATTGCGAGACTTGCGAGACTCTTGCTGCAAGACTAAGACCAAGACCAAGACTGGGAGCGCAATACCAAGACCAAAACCAGGTGTATTGGCGCAAGACCAAGACCAAGACTTTGCTAAGTCTTGTCTTGTTCTTGCATTTGGGCAACACTAACATAAATTAAAGCCAAAGGTCTAGTAAATTTTCTATAGGATTAATTCCATCATACATTGAAGGTCACTTAATTTCTTTAAAAATACCCACCTTGTTTTTTACGGCATCTTATTTCGTGATAAGATTGATAAATTCTGTTATATCTCGTTTATGCTTTGGTATACCTACTTAATGCAAATTATTCCTGATCTAGCCAAAATTCTAATTTAATAAAAGAAACATATTTGTTTAAATTTAGCCTTCAATCATAGGATATCAAAGTAAATAAATTTTAAGCGTTTTGCAAAATATGCAACCTTACTAATCCGTTGGGCTACTTCGCTCACTATGGTTCTACTGCGAATATCCTCATTTCTAAGTTTATCACGCAGAGAAACTCCGAGCATAGCCCTCTCCATAGCTCACTGAGCGACCTTGAGTTTCCTCATACAGCCAGCAGTGAAGGACCACGTCTCAGTTTCATAAGTCATCACTGGCAATATGCACTGATCGTACAGACTCGTTTTCAAGTTTTGAGGTATACCTGACGAGAAAATGTGTCGTAATTTCCCGAACGCTGCCCAGCCGAGTTGAATCCGTCGATTAACCTCTCGGTAGAAGTTGCACTTACCTAGTCGGACTATTTGTCCCAGGTAAACATACTCCTCAACAATTCCGAGCTTCTTGCCCCCAACAAGTACCGGGATAAGGGATAGGTGTGATATGGACATTAAACACGATCTTTGCTTTGTCCATGCTCATCTTAAGACCTATCCGTTGGGATGCACTATTGCATGCCGTAAGCGCAATGCGCGTAAATCGGTCTGTAGTTCTTCAAAGGAGCATTGTCGCCTTTCTTGAAAAACAAGACCACTGCACTTCTGCTCGACGCTTCCAGAGTAGTGCCGCCAAGGAGGACGGAATTAAAGAGCTTCTGAAGGATTTCAAGTACTGGTTTTCCACCCGCTTTCTGAAACTCCGCTGCAACTCCATCCTTGCCCGTGGACTTGCTATTTTTAAGGTGCTGGAGAGCCATTATAATCCCCTTCAGTCTGACGTCCGGGATATCATCGGAATACTGTCTGATAAGACTTGCTCTTGGATCGATACTCACACTTGCGTATGGCTCCAACGATGAAGTAACGGTGGTATAGCCACGCAGCAGCTTTTGTTGTTGCACGTATGGGCCGGCTCGAGCCGGGTTAGTACCACGACCTCACAGAATACCGGCGTGTAGTGGAAGCTCTGCTTCCGCGTTTCGTCTGGTGAGTGCAGGTGACCGGAGGCCCAATCTCCCCCCCCCCCCATCAATATAGTAGCGGAATTACATCATAGACTACCCCAGGAGGGTACCAGCACCCCTGAAGAATCCCTCGCTGAGCATCCACGACCATGCTATTCCACTCCTGAGCATGGGTGCTCTGGCTGCCCCGCGTATTCTGGGGGGCGGTTCCGCTCAACACAATAACTGCTCGGGGCAAACTGAGCAACAAATACTTCGTATCTATTGGAGCACTCCTTTGTGCCTCGAGCTGGAGTTTGCGTATACGTCAGAGAGGACATCTATTCTCGACGCCTCGGCAGTCTTGAAGGTTTGGATCTGTCCATCCTTTGGCTACGCGTAGACAGCGATGACCATCCGCCCGTCTACGGGTGCCTCTATAGGTCCCATAGCGGTAATGCCGAAACAGACCGACTCATCGACCACGTCCATATGGCTACAGGCTAACAGGTCCTATCCGCAGAGATCGTGACCCTTGGCCATTTTAACGTCCACCACGCCGAATGGCTCGGTTCACGTTTAACCGATCATGCGGGGAGATCTGTTTATGACTTTGCCTTTGCATATGATCTGACACAACTGGTTACATTGCCTACGCGGATTCCAGATGTTGAGGATCATACACCTTCCCTGTTGAACCTTCTGCTGACCCCTCATCCGGACGGATATAAGATTTACGTCGATGCCCCTCTTGGCTCTTCGGACCATTGTCTGATCCGGAGTGTGGTGCCACTCACGCTCCCCTCCCGGTTGCGTCCTGCAGGTTGCTGCCGTGTGTGGCGTTACAGGTCGGCGGATTGGGACGGAATGCAGTCTTTCTTTGCTTCCTACCCATGAGGGCGGGTTTGCTTCTCGCCGGATGATCCCAGCGCTGTTGCTGACTCTGTCACTGATGTTGTGCTACAGGGAATGGAAATATTTATTTCATCATCTGTGGTACCCATCGGAGGCAGATCTCAGCCTTGGTTTGGTCGCTTCTGTAAGACTGCATTACGCAGTAAGCAGGAGTGTTATCAAGCCTGGGCTGCGGCTTCGGCGACTCGGGATGTAAACACCAGCCTACTTAAAAAGAAGTATAACTTCGCCTCCAGGTCCTTCAAAAGAGTTATTGCCAAGGCAAAGTCAGAGCACATAAGCAGAATTGGTGAGAAACTAGTTTGACTTCCTTCGGGAACCCGTGCATTCTGGTCTCTCGTCAAGGCTGTCCAAGGGAATTTCTATGCCATCACTACCATCTCTGCACAGGGAGGACGACTCCTCTCCTTGGACATCCACAAGTCGAGTGGGCCTGACAGAATCCCCCCAATTATGTTGAGCACGTGTGCTCCGAAGTTAGCACCAGTTCTAACGCGTCTTTTCCGGTAATCTTAGTCCCTAGGCGTAGTCCCGAAATCATAGAAGATAGCTTTTGTCCACCTGATCCCTAAAAAAAGCGACCGCTCAGACCCATCCAACTACAGGCCTATCGCCATCACCCACTTTTTCTCAAAAATAATGGAATCTGTTATAAACTGCCACCTCATGCGGTACTTTCAGGATCACCAGCTTATTAGTGACCGCCAATAAGGTATTAGTCGGGGTCGATCAGCTGGTGATCTCCTGGTCTACTTAACTCATAGATGGGCGGAGGCAGTCCAAGGGATCCAAGGGGGAGGCATTGGCCGTTAGTTTGGACATTATGATGGCCTTCGATCGGGTTTGGCACAAAGCGCTTCTTTCGAAGCTCCCTTCCTATGGGCTTCCCGAGAAATTATGCAATTGTATCACCAGCTTTCTTGCAGATCGGAGCATCAAGGTCGTTGTAGACGGTACATGCTTCGACTACAAGCCTATTAACGCTGGTGTTCCACAAGGCTGCGTGCTATCACCAACGCTGTTTCTTCTGCATATCAATGATATGTTGCTCACTGGTAACATTCATTGCTATGCGGATGACTGATAACATTCATGCACTGGTGATGCTCTATACACCGGCCGTGCCAATATTTCTCGGGAAAACGTCGCCGAGTACCGGAACAAACTTGTGTCTGAAGTCGAGTCTTTGCTGGACAAAGTCTCGGATTGGGGGCGACTAAATCTAGTCCAGTTTAATCCTCAGAAGACACAAGTTTGCGCGTTTACCGCTAAAATGAACCCCTTTTTCGTATCTCCTCAGTTTCAAGGTACTCCCCTTGTTGCCTCAGCTAGTATCGGAATCCTCGGCGTCGATATATCGAGTGACGTGCAGTTTCGTGGTCACTTTGAAGATAAGGTCAAATTGGTCTCTAATAAGCTTGGCGTGCTCAGCAGAGCGGGACACTATTTCATGCCGGCACAACGCCTGCAACTTTACAAGGCGCAGGTTCGGCCTTACATGGAATACTGTTCCCATCTCTGGGCTGGGGCTCCCCAGTGCCAGCTCCTTCCACTTGACCGCATCCAGCGCAGAGCGGCTCGAATCGTCGACGACCGAGTCCTTTCCGATCGGCTCGACTCATTGGCGCTGCGAAGAGATGTTACATCTCTTTGCATTTTCTTTTGCATTTACCGCGGGGATTGCTCTGAGGAATTGTTCGGATTAATCCCAGCCACCAAATTTCACGAACGCACATCGCGGCAGGACTCCCGATACCATCCACACGATCTGGATGATTGGCGGTCCACCACTTTGCGATTTAGAAAATGTTTTCTTCCTCGCACAACTTCCTTGTGGAATAGTTTACCACCAGCAATTTTTCCGGACCGATACGACTTAGGGACCTTCAAGAAAAGAGCCTACTCCTTTTTAAAAGGCCGACAACGGATCTGCAATTCCCCTGGTGTTGCAGTTGTTCATGGGCGGCGGTAGTCACTTACCATCACGTGAGCCGCATGCTCGTTTGCCCCCTCTCCTATAAAACAAAAGAAGTGTACAGCTGGCCATAGAACCTCTCAATCTCACTCAAAATTTCAGGTGTCCCATAAACGATGCTGCCAGATTCGGTCTTCACCTTTTTCAGCGCAGTCTTGTACTGCGGCGGGACTTGCAAAACTTTGCTCCGACCGTATGGGCAGTTTCAACGAGCTTGTCCTTCATATCTTCCACTGAATTGCAATCTTTCTCTGCCGCCGCGACTCCCCTTCAGCTGTAGCGGTAGCGAGAGAGGATACCCCTCTTGCACCAACACACATCCGAAGTGGGCTCGCCAAGACCACTCAGAGTGAACCACCTTGGGCTCTCCCTATACCGCAGGCTAGCCAAGTGCCTCTTTGTTCACCGCACGTGACCAAGTCACGGCTACTAAGTCCCCCCGCCATGACTGCTATAGTAGAATTGACAGAACCACAATGGACAGAAATATATATATAAAAAAAAATTATTATTCTGCGAGCATTAGCACTTGTAGAATGACTTGGCGGAATCTGTCGCGCACGGCACCTACAGTGAACTTTTTATACTGCACAAACGAGTTGGGGTTTCCCGATCTACCCTCAATCTACCCCGCCACGCTCCGCTAGAGTGACGCAACCTCTTGCTCAATCTCGATCCAACCGGTATTTCATAGACGCGCCGTCATACTTTTTTTATAGATAATTTAAAATAAAAATTTTGTGCAACCAACTTCAATATTAATTGTTCAGAATAACTCAAAAACCTTGTCACACCGGTCAGACCTTGATCACACCACGAGACCACATGAGAAGCACCAACTTTTAAAAAAAGAATCGTCGGAATCGGTTCAACTAGAGAAACAGTTATGAGGTAGCACACATAAAAAACATACAGTCGAATTGAGTACGGTCTCCTTTTTGAAGTCGGTAGAAAAAGGGTGACAAACGAGCATATAGTCCACCAGAAGGTAAGTGAATGCTGTGGTCTGTAAGCTTTCTAGCGGACATTTGATAGGCTCTAATGAATAAAATTACAATTCAAGAGGCTTCGTTAAGAAAACTAAACAGTCAACATAAACAAGCAAATATATAAAGGCCCTACTGTGCGCTGTCTCAAGTGGACGGCGCAACGATTTTGTACTCACGGCTGCTGGTAGGTTAACGAACCTTCGTTGGATAAATAGTTTCAAAGATTGTTCTTCGTTCATTATGTTGCTACGTTTTCTTTAATTGTTTATACGTATAATGATGTATATTGTTATTTCTTTATGTAGTTTTTCTTTAATTTTCTATATCACGACCTATTACAGTTAGAAAAAAAAGTTAAAAGTAACTTTTTATTACATGAATATTTTGTATTTGATTTATTCATGTACACATAAAGATACAGAAAAATTTGTTCGAAATGTGTTCGTACAAAGTTAAATGTATTCCTGAAATATATTCTAGAAAACGCCGTGTCGTGGCGTGTTAAGAAAATTTACAACCTAATCATCCCATGAGTGACGTAAAAGATAACAGAGGGTAGATGAAAAAGAAACAGGTTGCAGCATCTGCCTATCAACGACCAAAAAAATTGCGGTTGCTAACCCATCTACCAAGCGTGGGAACTATGATAATTATCCGTTTTATGAGCCAATATATGGAAGCCTACGTTTAGCAGTGGACTTGTAATATAATATATAGCTTCTTGTTTGTAAGGTTTATAATCATAATTTACTACGTGGTAGAACCATGCTGCAGCTATATTATAGTTATAGCAGGAATGGCTCGGCTCGAGCGGGGAAGAACCACGCTCTGTATGAGAGCGTATGTAGAAAGATGTGCTTGGTAAAAACATTCAGCAGACGTGTCAATTATAACATAACAAAATAAACACTCATGGCTGTCACCCAGATGGGTAAGTAGAGACTACAGACTTCTATTTGGCACAATCCTGACATCTCTCGCCTTCTTTACATCCATATACCTATGCGTGCATACTCGTTGGTTAAAGGTACTCTTAATACAGCCCATCTTCAATATATCGCCAATTTGGTCGATAAAATTCCATCTCGGACGCTCTTTGCAGACTCTGCCGTTCACTTCTCTGCAACATAAATTTGCTTTGTTACTCTTTCCTCATTTACTCTTTCTACATGATCAAATTACCAAAGCATTCCTTTCTTAATCCTGATCAGAATATCATCTTGCAAGCCACACTTTACTCTTATAACACAATTTCTCACCCTGTCATTCACATTCAACCCTTAGGAATCTATCGGACAGAAGGCGGCGTTCACGCGTTCAAGCGCTACGCGTTCACGTTCTGCGTTCGTTGTGTTATGTTACGTTACATAGACATACCCAGACAGTAGGCATTCTGACCGCATCGGTCAACCAGAACGCACGCATTCGCGCGTTCACTGCTGTTTCAGTGTCCACATCGGAAAGAAGATGGAGACCGAGATGTTGATTATGTTAGTACGAGAAAGGGATTTTTTATATGATGTGAAGAATGATGATTATAAAAACCGAGGAGAAGTAACAGAAGCATGTTTAGACATTGCCTGAGAAATGGGGACCGAAAATGAATTATAAAAGATTTCTTCATCAGTAAGCTATTTACAAAACAGTCTATGAAATTATCCATCTTGTTCTCCATGCTCATTTACTGGGCGCACTCAATGTTTCCTTTTCCGTTTTGATGCTGATAATGTCCACAATATTAATAATTCATCTTCCGATGAAGAACTATAGTCAATAGGTTACTGTAGTGGCACAGCGTAAGCTCCAACAGTGGGATTCGTGAGTAACTGAACGCTCGAAGGCAGAACGTGAACGCGGAACGCTTGAACGCGTAACCGCTTCCTGTCTGATAGAACCTAATCCTTAATGCCCGCATTTTTACAGCATTGATTCTACTCTCGTGCTTCTTCTGCCTCACGCAACGTTCACTAATGTCAATGTCCGTGTCAATTATATATATGAATAATAACTACTATTAGTTTGTCTTAAGATTTAAATTAATTAAAACTGCAGTAAAAAAAATTAATTCATTCATTGCACCTCATCAAACTGCTGAACATTTACTTCTACAGATTTTCTCTTAAAGGGGACATTTTCGATATATGCTACGCGTAAATAATTCAGGTTTGCACGCGGACAATCACATTTTTGGAACAACGTGCCTGTGAATTGTGTGAATAAAATTTAAAAATGCATGTTGCTGACTGACTGTCAGGTCAGTTTTTCGAACGTGTATCTGTACAGTTTTCGTTTTCGTCTTTGATTTTTAAATTATTTTATATGTTACCGTGTAGTGGCGGTTTAAGAATATTTACTACCCCATATCGTAAAGTTGGCAAAATATTACTTCGCGTACATCCGCTCGATAAAATAAAATGATGTGTCTTACCTAGTATGAAGAGCACCTCCCGCCCTCCCTCAATTGCGTGCACTATCACCGTTACCACTAATCCCAGCACCACTACGCCCAACACTGCTGGGATTAGTTTCCATCCTTCGGTCAGGTTCCATCCCTCATTATTAGTTACTGATATTAAAATTTAGATTGATACCTTTAAGATTGTCTATATAATAGGAACTTACGCATGACTTCTTCCCCGCTTGATATATAAAATCCAATGATATTTAAGGGAGCTTTAGCGAAATAAGGAAAAAGCGTTTTCCCCTTTTAAGGTAGATTATTCCGGACCACGATCCTGCAATGAAACATTACCGCTCTCAAGGAGATAAATTTTTAAATCACAAGTTCATATATTTTATGAAAAACTTACTAACGTTATTTCTCTTTTTTATTTAAAATTTTTAATATAATAATACAAGGATTTAATAAGTTTTTTTTTTTAATTATATTATTACATTGCGTGACGTAAATATGTGACTTCCGACATAGTATACGTTTACGTACTTGCCCTCTAGAGCCCTGTTAATTTCACAGTACGGTAGCGATTGGGATCGACTTTAGTTCGGTTCGATCCCTGCCGGCACCGATCAATTTATTAATTGCAATTTAAAGTGCTGATTTACCTCGTGCTCGGCGGTGAAGAAAAATATCGTGAGAAAATCTGCATCTCTCATAACTAAATAAAAACCAGCCAAGTGCGTGTCGGGCCAGGAATAATGTAGGGTTCCGTAGTCGTCATAACACGTAAACTTAGTAGGGCCCTTCTTGATACTATGAGCACATTAAGTGAGTTCGTAGTTTAACCGCTATAATAACTAAGAATGGGCCCAAATAGGACGATGGCAACTGAAAGACTTATTTTTCAATCAGACTTATAGGGAGTGGTATTCAAAAAAGATTTAAAAATCTTTTCGGTTTCGAAAATAATACAATCAACATCAAAAAATCATTCACCTGCCAAGTTCGTAAAAAAATGGTAATAGTTCCGCATCCATCTATTAGCTACATCATATATCACTGCTGGATTTGGGCCTCTCCCGTTTGTAAATAAGAGATGATTTATAAAAGGGAGCATTAAACTTAATTTTCACTCTTAGCAGGTTTATTCACGGTGGCACTACCAGGCTTGACGGCTCCGTGGCGCAGTGGCTTAGCAATGAGTTGCTGCGCTGGGGGCGACGAGTCCCGCACGGAACAAGTATTTGTATGGCCTGCAAATAATTGTTCCGGGTCTGAATGTATGTCCTTGTGCAATTTATTTTTTTGCCACCACGATACATGAGAAAATCCTAGTGTGGTGGTTACGTTTTTTTTTTAAAAGGCGTCTCGAATCTTTGTCGCTGATGCCGTCGCTGGTTTGAATATTTTACGTCCACGTTAACGACATAGTTATTCCTTTATCTAAGGAAAGCGAAAAAACTTGTTGGTATTTCCTATAGATACCTCTTACGACATTCAAAGAACGAAATGGAGTGATGGACTCTCAACGCTGCATTCGTGGACACCCTGTCAAGGTCCAATGCTTTCCTGTAGGTTACCTCATAAGGGAGATGTAAGCAGTTGCCATGCTTGGAACCTGGGTAGGCGACTGCGTTTGTTATTAGAAAGATGCTGCTGACAGAGGGGAACAAACCAGGCGATGGGCTCCTGGTTTGTTTCCCTCTGACTCCTCTTACGGCACCCATGAGACGATATGGGGTAAGTAGTGGATATTATGACACAGCCACTACATGGTATGACAATAGTAATTACCAGTTTGTAATTAATTGTAGTGAAGATGTTATTTAAATTTTTATATTAATATTTATTGAAATACTACTGTTGGTTTTAGCACTTCACAATTTACAAACAGTTTCTGATGAATATTTATAAGACCGGTAGCTCACTTTGTTTCAGAATTTATTCATCCCATGTCCGGCCCTGGCTACAGTAATAATATTCACTTTGCTTAACAAATAAGATTACCTTATTAAATTGGGTTGCGATGTGCATAATATTTTATTTTACATAAAATTATATTTTGTTTTAGTAATGCGTACCGCAAAGGAGTGGAATAATTTGTCGGCGTCTGCCTTTCCGTCCAATTATAATCTGAGTGAATTTAAGACAAGACTGAATTGGATTTATTACACTAAATTTACTATGTAGGACTTCATTATCACTTATCATCAGGTGGGATTGTACTCATACACTGGCTTAAAATAAGTAAAAAAAAAATAATACAAACAATAATTCAGTACGAGTGAAACTTCTATCCACTCTTAGTAATAATTTTTACATTATATATTACCATAGACTGACCTAATTTTTGATTTAATCACTATATATATATATATTATATAAGCCGGTTCTCTACACCCTTTCGACTATAACACAGCAAGCACTGCTATTTTATGGAAGAAGTAGGTAAGAGATTGTTAACTATACAGAAAAATAGTTTTATCACCAAGTAAAATAATAAATAAATAAATTAAAAAAACAATTGCGTTATTCTATGGCACCAATACTACAATGACGACACGCAATATTATTTAAATACATGCATTAATTTAAGAATAAATAATGAGAGACATCGCCATAATGATTGATTCCCAAATGAGTTATCCAAATTTTGCTCTAAGCGCAAATTGAGTAAATACAAGCTGCTTGTTACTTTATGTTTGGAATATATTATAAATTTTTGAAATCGGGTACAATAATTACTGTAGAAATATATTATGTGCCGTCGGCAGATTGAACGATACGTCGCTGTACAAAGAGCATCGTCTGTTCGAAAATGTACGCTGGCTTTTGAAGCCGAAGACATATTGTAATGTGCCTCGTATGTCATCGTGTAATCAAAGAATTGCGCCGATCGTGATGTGCCTGGGCATTTCATAATACACCGCTTCGTTTCGTTTAATGATTTGGCCGATGATTTTTAACTATGATTTGTGTTGATTTCATCATGATGATTTCCATCGTCGAAATACAAGGTGCTCGGCCAGTCTCCTATTGTTGACAATATACCATACAATCGATCCATCTTCGGATACGTCTTCATTATCAATTATCATCATAAGAGCCTATCAAACGTCCACTGATGAATATAGGCCTCCCTATAGATAGCCTAATAGGCAAGATTTTTGCCATAGATGCCCGTGCTTTGCAGGCGGGTTAGCAACCGCATTTTTATTGTTATAAGGAAGTTTTGGTTGTTATAAGGAAGATGCTGCTCACCATCTCGTGGTTTGTTTGCCTCTGCAGATTCTTTTCACACCTATGGGACGATATAGAGATATTTCTAATGCGCAACTACACGATAAATTACAAAACATGCCATGCCACGCCAAACTACGGTATGGGATTATAATATATTCTAACATTACTACTCCATAGTAACATCGCCACTATTAACTAAAAAAACTATTGATAAATCCAATTGTGCATGCCTTACGTGCATTAAATTAAATAACATGATTATACGTAATTTTTTTAAAGTAATTTAAATACACACACGTTTTCACTAATAGCCTTATGATTATAGTTCCAATTATTCGATAATTATATTATGTCAAACTTCAAACTCCCCGATATGTCATTCTGTGAATGACATATCGGGGAGTTGTTATAAGCTGTATACGAGCTGTAGTTAGCTGTAAGTTCGTTTTCATACTAGAGACTGTATTTCCAGGCAGTATAAAGGTTGTATAAGCGCTTATACAGTTCTTTTAAGTAAAAAATGACAAAATATACAGCTTTATACGTTAGTAGCACTGTACAGTAGCTGTACAAGCATAAAAAAGGTCGTTTAACAGCTGCATTACAACTGTTATTTGGTGTACAAGGAAACTATTACACTACAGATGTTGTCTTATACGTAACTTTTAAAGATAAGCGTTCTAAATTGGGTTTTAAATGGAATTACAAATTAATACAAAACAAAAAGTACTTTATTTTCGATGACTAGATAATATTTACTTTATTGAATGATGGAGACATTTAGTGTCAGAGTAAAAAACATATTTAACATATTAATATTATACTCGGATCGGAGTTGAGTTTGGACGGTGATAATCGGTGAATTAAAAGTGCAAAATTAGATTCACGGTAAAATTGTCTATGTTTTCTATCAAAAAAATTGCCGCAACAGCAATGTAACTTTAAAATAATTATAAGGACAAAATACTAAATATGGTAGTTAAATATCGGTTGTATAGGTTAGAATAAAAAAAATTACAAATATGAAGGGGCACAGTTATCATTATTCAAACTAAAAATAATGGTATAGGTTAGAACTTATGTCTAATATTCCTAAAATTATATTTCAAAATTTGTTTTAAGGGTCCTAAAATGGCGACAATTTGCTAAGCTGCCTAAATGGTATTTCGAGGATCTTATAGTCTTAGTAGCTATACTATGTATATTATGAATTCTATCATGCAGCCATTGGCTTTTAATCAGTTGTAAAACATAATATTTTTATTACTTACACTGTATATTCGTTTTTTTCAGTACAACATACAAGGATGAAACTGCTCGCGTCCGTAGAAATTACTTGAATCCTGATTCCCTACACGTATCCCGTGGGTAGTGCTAAACGAGCAGTACTGCATACTGGTGGTAGGTTGGTCCTCTAATAGTGAGAGGCCCGGCTGAGGGTTAGTTAACACCCACCTGGCAAAGACATACCGCCAAATGATGCAAATCGTGTTCCGGTATGATGTTAGGTGAAACCCATTTCTTAAGGAGAATGGGTCTGGACAGTTGCGTTACGCATACGGACCGGTTGCGACGCGGCCGTTTCTTATTGTCAGGTGCCTGGTTATGGAGGTTAGCGGGATCCGAAGCATGGTTGCAGCGCTGGCCGACCGTAGATAGTTGGGGGCCCAATTAATGAGCCAGCCACTCATGAAAGGCTGCCCCGCCATCTTACGAAAAATCCTGGGATGGCTCCACCATGCCGGTTGGCGACCGGAGGAGAGGGCCTGGTGGCGATTTCCAGGCGGGTTCGGACGTCCCCGCTATCTCCATGCTAGGTAACATCGATGCTGTGACTCTGTTTGCATCCCTAGGTTATATGTGTGACGCCTCGTCCAACTGCCATTCTCTCAACCTATTCACTCCCACCATTAATGAAAAAAAGGAAAAAGAAGAGTAAATTTGTACAGCGGTTGCACTCCCTCTCCATTAAAGTGCACCTCACAAATATCCGAGGCCTGCACTGTAATCTCAATGCAGTTCATTACCACCTTGAGACTGACAAGCCGCACTTACTCTTCTTGACTGAGACGCAGATCAGATGTCCTCTAGATGCGGCGTACCTTGACTACCCTGGGTAAACATTGGAGCATAATTTCCATCAGCGCGCCGGAGTCTGTGTTTACGTCCGCAACGACATCTGCTGTAAGCATCTCCGTCACCTTGAAGACCCCACTTTCTCTACGATCTGGGTATTGATAGACACAGGAATGGATAAAATTATTTATTCTTGTGTCTACCGATCGCACAGCGGCGATCAGGAGACAACTAGGCTGTTTGAACACCTCAGTGAAGCCACTGATGTGGCTCTAAATTGGTACCCTAATACACAGTTGGTTTTTCTGGGGCACTTTAATGCCTGTCATCAGGACTGGCTGTTCCCATATCAGAAGACTGACCACGCTGGGAGAAAGGCGTGGAATTTTGCCTTGTCGCTGGGGTTCTCCCAGCTGGTACAACAAGCGACTAGGGTACCTGATGTGGATGGGCACACAGCCAACTGCCTCGACCTTCTGCTGACGGCTGATCCAGACAGGTACGATGTTCAGGTTACCTCACCCTTGGGAACTTCTGACCACTGTCTGGTGAAATCTGTGTCGTTATATTCCCCACCTAACTACGATTTCCACGGAGTGCGACGAATGTGGCGATACAAGTCAGCAGATTGGGATGAGATGCGGCATTTCTATGCATCTTATTCTTGGCGGCAGGTCTGCTTCTCTTCTGGAGACTCATCGTGCTGCGCGGATGCCATAATCAATGTGATACGTCAAGCGATGGAGTATTTCATTCCCTTTACTGATGTGCCCATTGGTGGTATCACCAACAAGGAGGTTCTTAAAACCTTGCGAAGTCTAGACCTGAACAAAGCTAGTGGACCTGATGGTATACCAGCTATAGTTCTAAAGGTCTGTGCACCTGAGTTGTCTCCTGTGTTGACACGCTTGTTCCCCCTCTCATTCAGGACTAGAATAGTGCCTAAATCTTGGAAGCTGGCCAATGTGCAGTCTGTGCCTAAAAAAGGTAGCCGTACCGACGCTGCCAACTATCGGCCAATTTCAATTACCTCCATACTCTGCAAGATTATGGAGCGTATATTGAACGCCCACCTCATGGCATACCTAGAGTAAATTGATATCCTCAGTGATCGCCAGTATAGGTTTCGCAGAAATCGATCAACTGGGGACCTTCTAGCGTATGCCACTCACATATGGGGCGAAGCCCTCGAGAACAGTGGTGAAGCACTTGCTGTTTCCGTCGATGTTTCGAAGGCTTTTGACAGGGTTTGGCACGCTAGTCTATTGGGCAAGCTTTCAGCGTACGGCTTATCCCCTGTCCTAATTGTCTGAGTGAAGGACTTTCTGAGTGAACGGTCTCTCCGGGTCGTCGTTGATGGCTGCTCATCCAATACTGTAGCGACTAACGCCGGTGTTCCTCAGGGGTCCGTTCTCTCCGCAACTCTCTTCCTGCTGCATATAAATGATCTGCTCATTCCCGGTGTCTATGGGTATGCAGACGACAGCACAGTTGTGGAGAGATAACAACCAAGCGCCCGGGCCAGTCGAGATCAAATTCAGTCAGAAAGAGAGGCTATGGTTGAGCGTGTGAGTCTCACACTACAGGCCGTCTCCGAATGGGGCGATACCAATCTCGTGAGATTTAACGCCTCCAAACCACAAGCGTGTCTTTTGACCGCTAAAAGGAGCCCGCTCACCTTGGCTCCTACTTTCCGGAATGTATCCTTGGAGTACACTGACCGCCTTCAGTTACTAGGGATTGAATTTTCTCCGAACCTGAACTATGGGCGATTCATTGAGTCCAGAGCCAAAGCAGCCGCAAGGAAACTTGGTGTCCTTGCAAGGGTGTGGCGGTACTTCACGCCGGGGCAGCTTCTTACCTTATGTAAAGCGCAAGTCCGTTCGTGCATGGAGTACTGCAGTCACATATGGGCTGATGCTGCAAAATGCCACCTGTCAGCATTGGACTCAGTGGAGAGACGTGCTAAGAGGCTCATTGGCGACCTTGGTTTGGTTGAAACCAATCTTGTCAGCCTCGAGCACAGGCGCAGAGTAGCCAGTCTCTCTGTATTCTATAGGATGCATTTCGGTGAGTGTGCGCAGGAATTACACGCCTTAATTCCTCCCTCTCCTTTCCACCATCCGACAACCAGACGGTCGGCGGGTCTTCATCCCTTTGTTGTCGATATTCCTCGCATTAGAACCAAACGGTTTGCTTCGTCTTTTGTAATGTGTACAGCAAAGGAGTGGAATAATTTTCCGGCGTCTATCTTTCCGTCCGAATACAATCTAGGCGTCTTCAAGGCAAGAGTGAATAGGATTTTGTTACGATAAGACAGTGCAATTTACTATCTAAGGCTGCATCACCACTTACCACCAGGTGGGATTGTGGTCAAGCACTGGCTTATAAGAAGTAAAAAAAAAAGAGTTATTTTGCAATAACCGGCCAAATTTGCAGAGGAGGTTCAGAATAGATAACATAAGCAAGAAAAAAACTAAAAGTTTACGATGTACATCATTTAGTATAAATTGTACTGTTATGTAAAAGATTATCTCTTACTTATAATACATTAAAAATGTAGTCTGTAAATAAATTAAATTTCAATAATTTACTACGAGTAATATGTGTCTGTGAAGCAAGAAAAATAGGTTTATTTATTTTATTTATTCTTTATTGCATTCCTTAATCTAAAAGAATACAAAGGGCGGACTTAATGCCGTGTGGCATTCTCTACCAGTCAACCCATGGAGTGGTGAGAATTTGAAGTAGGTGTAGCAATATAGAATAAAAACAAAATAGAAATTTATAATTAATTACGTTATATATACATTTTACTAATATATACGTACATACATAAGCATACATATATTCATACCAACATACATATACAGATAATACATATAAATAACTATAAATATATACGTCTAAAATATAAATGACATGGATGATTCATCTAAGAAGCGTTGTATTTAACAGATGATTACGCACCAACTTTTTAAAAGTAAATTTTAAAGCAAAGTTTTTGTTAATCTAATTAGTTTCGTCTTACTACATTCGGATTCATCACCTCTTACAGGTGAGATATTAATTAGGCACTGACTTGAAACAGTAAAAAAAAATCATTTTATTAAATAAGACAATGAAACAATATTCAATTCTATATAAAGTTTAATTTACGAACGCAAATACAGAGCTAAATTTAAGCTTTAATGCTAGCTGTCTTTGAAATTGGTTCTTATCGAATATCAAGACTATATTATACTTATAAAATGTAAAGAGAGCTTTGAGATTTGAATAGCATCCAAAGTATAATAACTAATAGGAATGTAATATCTTAAGAAGCACGTCTGGAGGTTAGAAAGGTTTAGGTTGAATCTGACGTCTTTAAGATTCGCCGCAAGGGATTAATTTTCCATCAGACCTAGTAATCTTGCATTTCAATAAATGCTCTCTTTTATTTCACTTGTGAATTTTATACATGAGATATGCAAAATATTTTTAAATACATGTTATATCATAAAATATAATCGGATGGCGACCAGAAAAACGTACAAAGTACAAATCCCTTTTTACGTCCAGCGCATACTGGGCATACAGTGAAAATTTATTTATGCTTGGCTAATAATAATCCATGACCGCTATTAATTGTAGTTATTCATTATATTTTTGTCTTTTATTTGAGTAATGTTACAAGTAATTAAAATTATTAAATCGAGCGTGATTTTTATTTAATATATATTTTTCCTGAAAGTGCCATGTGTATTATCAATGTTGGTGTTTTTTTTTATAGAATAAGAGTGATAGACGAGCACATACCAGATGGTAAGTGAATGTGGTGGCCCGTAGACATCTGTCCTCGATTAAGAACCAAAATGCAGAATGCGTTGTCATCCCAAAAGACTAAGATGGAATGCTCGTTTCCAGTAAAAATGGTCACCTTAGAAAACACAGCGGCATTAAGTTGCTATTTTACGTTGGTATTCTGTGAGAGCGTGGTCATCCTCTGGTCGAGTCAATCCATTCGTACAAGAACGATAATATTATAGCTGTAGCGTGGCTCTATCACGTAAAATTAAATCAATTACGTATTATTTACCTAGCGTAGGAGTAGTGAAGATAATATTTTTATAATAATAATAATTCTTTATTTCAGATATCAAAGATCCATAAGTCGATAGTATGACTTAGATTAGGTTAGTAATTGAAAACATTAAATGAAATTAAATTAAATCAAAACTAAAATCAAATCTATACCCAAAATTAAATCACAATTAAATCAAAAATAAAAATAATAATGAAATAATAGTAATGTCACAATTAAATTAAATTAAATACAATCAAACATAAAATCAAATAAAAATCAATCGAAATCAAATAATGTTTTAATTAAATTAGATTTAATACAATAAAATAAATTATCAAAATAAAATCAAATGAAGTCAATTTGGATTTAATTTAAATAACGACAAGTAAAAGTGTTTCTAATCAATAAATGTTATTATACGTTATATTAATACCTAAATAACAAATGTAATACTATAATATGAATAATGATAGTATAATAATGATAAATGATATTCATCCGAGGTCGTCAGTAATGAGGCTGTACTGGCCGCGGAAGCATGGTCGGCGCGGCTTTTTAAGCGCGCTTAACATGTATAATCGCGAAGTGTGCAGCCTCCGTAATTACTTTCTGACGAGAGCGGATGATCCATTCTATAAGGGCGTTATTTATTTCTTGTCATGAAGGACTTACCCCTCTATCCTTAACCAACGAGCAATGGCCAGCCCCTGCAGTACAGAGCATTTCCGACCGGGAGACCGTATGGAAGGAAAAGGAGCTCCACGGGAGGTTCTACAAGGCTCTACATGAGCCTTTCGTAGACACAGTCGCCTCCCTCCACTGGCTACGTTTCGGGGATCTCTTTGGGGAAACCGAGGGATTTGTCTGTGCGATTCAGGATCAGGTTATTAAGACCAACAATTATCGGAGATAAATCCTAAAGGATGGCGCCGTTGACATCTGTCTAGCTTGTCGCCATCCCGGTAAGTCATTTAGGCACGTCATCTCCGGTTGTTCGGCGCTTTCTAACTCTGAGTATTTGCACAGACACAACCTTGTGGCCAGGATTCTACACCAGGAGCTCGCTCTGAAATACGGTCTCGTGGATCGGAAACTGCCATATTATAAGTACTTGCCGGAAGCCGTGCTCGAAAATGACCGCGCCAGGCTCTACTGGGACCGGGCCTTCATCACAGACAGGACTATTCTTGCGAATAAGCCTGATATTATGCTGATGGACCGGGCACAGTCAAGGATATTTTTGGTCGACATTACCATTCCTTATGACGAGAAACTCGTGAAAGCCGAAACAGATAAGCTGAAAAAATATCTGGACCTGGCTCACGAGGTGACCGACATGTGGGGTGGTCTGCCGACCGAAATTCTTCCTGTGGTCGTTTCTGCGAACGGGTTAATCCCAGTCAGCCTCTCAGCCCCCATCTGAGGCGGCTGGGACTCCGTGATGGACCGTTCCAAGCTCAAATGCAGAAGGTGGTGCTCCTCGATACCGCCCGCATCGTCCGCCGGTTTCTTTCCGTTTCCCCCTAACCCTCGGCCGTTTGGTCTCCCCTACTGAGGGCTTCCATCTGGTTGGGTTTTTATATATTTACGTAATTTTTATGTATTTATTTTACTTTGTTGATATTTATGTATGTATACCATGTTATTTTAGAATTATATATTTATATTAGGGGGTCATTGTAGAAGCGTGCTCGTCGCGACCCCTGCCAGCCCTTTTCAGGGCTGCAATTCTACTCAGCTGCGCACCCATGTCAACGAGGGTTAGGGCGTCCCCCCAAGGCGACGCACACCAGCTCGTCCCCGTTGGTGTGGAATGCAGCGCGCAAAGCGGCGATGGGGACCGCCACCCGTCACGCACAGCCCGACACGGCGGAAGGTGGAGGACAGAGTGCAGAGTTGGCACGTGGAATGTTAGAGGAGGCATGAGAGATAAGACGAATGAGTTGATCGAAATAATGAAAGAAAGAGAATTAGATGTCGTGTGTATGTCGGAGACCAAACGGAAGGGCAGTGGTACTGAAGAGCTCCCTGGCGGGGCGTTAGCTCTATGGTCCAGAGTCCCGGAGAGCGAGAACGCCTGCCAGGGAGTGGGGGTGCTGCTGTCTTCTCGGTTGGTCGATGTTATGACTGAATATAAGTTTGTGAACTCAAGACTTCTCTGGGTTCGCTTTAAATTGGGACTGACGAAGTTATTCCTTTTGGCTGTTTATGCGCCGGTGGCTTCGTCGTCCAGGGCTGAGCTGGAGGAGTTTTGGGAGAATGTAAGAGAAGTTCTAGATTTGGCTAGGGGAAACGAAAGGATTGTTGTATGTGGTGATTTGAATGGATGGTTTGGTACCGCTCGACCAGGGTACGAGTCGGTACTTGGAAAGTTTGGCGATAAAAGGGTTAATGATGCTGGCAAGCTTATACTGGCGGTATGCAAGGAAAAGGGTCTTCTTGTGACAAACACTATGTTTAATCACAAGAAAATCCATATGTATACTAGAGAAAGAAAGAATGAGAGAAGTATGATCGATTTGTTCCTGGTGGATGACCGACTGCGAAAACAGGTTATGGATACGCGAGTGTTCAGGGGTGCTGACCTGGGAACGGATCACTATCTAGTGATTACCGGACGACAGTGACAGAACCACAGTCGGTCTGTCGCATCCGAAGCTGGAAGCTTCAGGAAGCGGATACTAGTGACAAATATCATGCGAGGGTAGCCGAAAAGCTTGACACCATCGATGGCAGAAACGAATGTGTAGAAAGAACATGGCAGAACCTTAGGGATGGAATGGTAAGTGCAGCGGAAGAAGTGTGTGGAACAATAAAAAGAGGCAGTAGTAAAAGAAGAGATGCATGGTGGAATGATGAAGTGAAAGAAGCTGTAAAGAAGAAGAAGAAAGCATGGTTAGACTACTTGGCCTCTAGTAATGATAAGGATATGAGAGAGAAGATGAAAGAAAGATATAAGCTGCAGAAAGTTCACACGAAAGCATTGATTGAGGAAGTGCGTGAAAGGTGTAGAATGGAAGCGGATGAAAGGTTGTCGCACAACTTTAAGGAGAACTCCAAACTCTTCTGGAAAGAGGTTGGAAGGACCCGAAGTGGTGCGACGGCCTTAAGAATGAACAAAGTGCTTTCGAGAACTAATGACGTCCTCTCAGAAAAATCGGACGTCATGCAGCGATGGAGCGAATTTTATAGAGAAATGTATGCGTGTGATGATCTTAGTGAGGGATCCGGGGATGACGCCGTGACTGGCACGCCAGACCCGGACCTCGATGACACTGAGGTCATCAGTATGAAAGAGATTGAACGTGCGATTCGAAGTTTGAAATGTGGTAAGGCTGCGGGACTAGACAGAGTTACTGCTGAAATGGTCAAGTATGGTGGGCCTCGCGTCTGGGACAGCTTTCATCTGCTGTGCAATTTGTGCTGGCGGACGGGGGATGTCCCGGATGATTGGCGATCCGCAGTCATTGTGCCTTTATATAAAGGTAAAGGTTCACATTTTGACTGCGGGTGCTATCGGGCGATCAGCTTGACCAGTTTAGCAAGTAAAGATTACTCGAAGGTTTTGACACGTAGGATGCAAGAGAAATCGGAAAGATTTCTATGGGAGGCACAATGCGGATTTAGACCTGGAAGAGGATGCACGGATCAAATGTTTTCTCTCCGTATGATCACGGAAAAGCTTCTGGCTGTTAACCAGAAGATTTTCTGTGCTTTTGTGGATCTTGAGAAAGCATTTGATAAGGTTGTAAGGAAGAAAATGTGGGAACTGTTGCCGTGGTATGGTGTGGATGGTCGATTGCTAAGGGCTGTGCAGTCTCTTTACTGTGACTGTAAAGCCTGTGTGCGGGTAGGGCATGACCTGTCACCCATGTTTAGCGTCCAAAAGGGCGTAAAACAGGGTTGTGTCATGTCTTCCTGGCTGTTCATACTGTATCTCGACAGCTGTTTACAAAAGCTGAAAGATAGCTGTGTGGGTGTGAAATTGGGTGACATAAAAGTAAATTGTCTGCTGTATGCTGATGATGCAGTGCTTATTGCACCATCAGAGGCAGAACTGCAGGCATTAGTCACGTGTATGAAAGAGGAATGTGAAATTAAAGGTCTCCGTTTGAATGCTAATAAAACTAAGGTTCTGGTATTTGAAAGGGACGAAGAGAGAACGAAGTGTGAAATATGGGTAAATCAGGAATTCCTAGAACAGGTAAATGAAATTGTATACTTGGAGAGTGCTTTTAGCCGGGATGGAAGATGTGATTTAGATGTGGACAGGCGTGTCGCTGCCGGGAACAAAGTCAATGGTGCCCTGACTGCGTTAGTCAAAAGGCAAGGCGTAGCGAAGAGTGCACGCCTTGCAATACATAACGCAGTGTTGGTACCGACTTTGTTATATGGCAGCGAAACCTGGGTATGCCAGAAGAAGCATAAAAGTAAGTTGAATGCAGTGGAGATGCGATCTCTTCGTAAAATGTGCGGCGTTACTATGGCCGACCGAAAGCGAAACGAAGAGATTCGCAATATGGCAGGTTTGAAAGATGACCTTATCACAAAAATTGATAAGGGCGTGCTTCGGTGGTTTGGGCACGTTGAGCGAATGAGTGAAGACCGAATGGTGAAGAATATATATAGCGCGAAAGTTAATATTAAAAGGTGTCGAGGTAGACCGAGACTAACTTTCGAAGACCATGTGAGCAAATTGCTCGAAGAGGGTAGGGTCAAGAGTACTCGGATACCTAGACGTGCATGTATGAAGAAGATAATGAATCTGAAAGAAGCGAAAGAGATATGTAAGGATCGTGACACTTGGCGATCTGTTCTCTCTGGCTACCCCGTCAGGGATTGTGCGTGAAGATAAGTATATATTTATACTGCCCAACCAGATGAGAAAACTTTATAGATACCCCAAAATAATGAATAATAAAACATTTTCCTCTGTCCTTGTCCATATTGTGATAATTTAATTTATTATTTTTGTACATTATGGAATGCAAATAAACATTGAGTATTGAGTATTGAGCCGTGCTGCAGCTATATTATGAATGTAGTGCGAATGGGTCGGCGCTACGTGGTCCGGGAAAGGACCACGTTCTCACAGAATATGATGACATGAGGCATTCCATCTTGGTTTTCCTGAGAACTTCTTGTCACCACTGGGTGACAAGGCATCATCAACAGCATTTCGATTCTTAATCGAGGATAGATGTAGATGTCTATGGCCCACAGCATCCACTAACCATCAGGTGGACTGTGTACTCGTATGTCACTCATATTCTATAAAACAACCAGCCTGCAAACGGTATAATTATATAAAATTAAAATGTTTTTTCGTCTTATAAGCAATTCCTTTATTATTAATCCTATACTTTGGTAAATTGTTGCGTCCGCGCTCTCGAGGTAAAAGATGTATATCAACTTATACGAGACACAGCTACTTTTGTACATATATAATTTGATAAATTGGTGTCTTACAATAATTTGAAATAACATTTACGATACAATAGAAATTACTTTATATAGAAATTATTCTATACTTACAACTTTCAACAAGGAAAACATAAAATTATAAAGGAAGTTCTCTGGAATTAAACTAAAAAGGGAGTGAAGTAAAGAGTTTAATATTAATTTTCTTGGAAGCAACTTTGAACGAGAACGAAACCAATCTAAAGTAGACGTTTGATTTTAAAACTTTTAGTCAGTTCCTAACTTAAAAAGCGACGCAATTATATTGCATATAACTTTATTTTTAAACTTGCGTTCCTACTTCTTCTCGTTCGGGATATCTATAAACATATTTTTTTTTATTGTTTATACTTATAATATACAGAGAAACATTAAAATACGAATAATGTTTGTACACATGCATTGTGCATCATGCCTGTTTAAAGTTATTTAAAGTTACTAAATAGTAAAGGGTATGTACTGCGCAACTAGATCGTGAGTTCGAATCCGCCATTCGACTATAACAACTGTTTTAAGCAAAGTTTTTTTTTTAAGTTTAATCCTAGCCACCTATCAATTCTTTCACTATTTTCTATCAGTACTAATTTTTTATTTTTCAAAATACCACTTAAGTACGTTTTGAGTAAATTCAATATATTGTTTGATTTGTGACCATGTAACTGATTTCAATGTCCTTACTACGTGGTAGAGCCATGCTGCAGCTATATTATGGTTGTAGCACGAATGGGTCGGCTCGACCGGGGAAGGACCACGCTCTCACAGAAGACCAGCGTAAAATAGCAGCTTAACGCTGCTGTGTTTCGTATGGTGAGTGTAGAGAACCGGAGACCCTTTTTACTGGCAAAGAGGCATTCCATCTTAGTCCTCACGGGTGACAACGCATCTGCATCTTGAGTCTTTATTGAGGATAGATGTAGATGTCTATGGGTCACAGTAACCACTTACCATCAGGTGGACTGTGTGCTCGTTTGTCACCCAATCCTATAAAAAAAATCTCGCATGGTCGTACCAAAAACTTCTCCCTGGCAAGACTACTGAAATATCTAAACTATAAGAGTATACTTTTGAATTCAATAATACATTAAATTAATATTTTTTTTAGAATATGTACTGCAAAGAAATTAAGTAAATTCTCGGTAGTCCTGCCAGAAAGCACGAGACTTTCGACTTTGAATTTGTCTAAATTAAAAATTAAGGCATCTGCTGAGATAGCGGAATCAAAAAGATTTTTTCTACTATAATTTCATAATTTTTTAAACTGTAAAATACGGTAAAATATGTTTTTATTTATATTTTCAATAACGAAAAGTTAGATGCTACAAGAAATATTCAACATTTCTATTAGTATACGAATTTATATTTTTCTTTAGATAAAATTTTATTTTAAAATTTATCGCATCCGAAGCTGGAAGCTTCAGGAAGCGGATACTAGGGACAAATATCATGCGAGGGTAGCCGAAAAGCTTGACACCATCGATGGCAGAAAAGAATGTGTAGAAAGAACTTGGCAGAACCTTAGAGATGGAATGGTAAGTGCAGCGGAAGAAGTGTGTGGAATGACCCGAAGTGGTGCGACGGCCTTAAGAATGAACAAAGTGCTTTCGAGAGCTAATGACGTCCTCTCAGAAAAATCCGACGTCATGAAGCGATGGAGCGAATTTTATAGAGAAATGTATGCGTGTGATGATCTTAGTGAGGGATCCGGGGATGACGCCGTGACTGGTACGCCGGACCCGGACCTCGATGACACTGAGATCATCAGTATGAAAGAGATTGAACGTGCGATTCGAAGTTTGAAATGTGGTAAGGCTGCGGGACTAGACAGAGTTACTGCTGAAATGGTCAAGTATGGTGGGCCTCGCGTCTGGGACAGCTTTCATCTGCTGTGCAATTTGTGCTGGCGGACGGGGGATGTCCCGGATGATTGGCGATCCGCAGTCATTGTGCCTTTATATAAAGGTAAAGGTTCACATTTTGACTGCGGGTGCTATCGGGCGATCAGCTTGACCAGTTTAGCAAGTAAAGTTTACTCGAAGGTTTTAACACGTAGGATGCAAGAGAAATCGGAAAGATTTCTATGGGAGGCACAATGCGGATTTAGACCTGGAAGAGGATGCACGGATCAAATGTTTTCTCTCCGCATGATCACGGAAAAGCTTCTGGCTGCTAACCAGAAGATTTTCTGTGCTTTTGTGGATCTTGAGAAAGCATTTGATAAGGTTGTAAGGAAGAAAATGTGGGAACTGTTGCCGTGGTATGGTGTGGATGGTCGATTGCTAAGGGCTGTGCAGTCTCTTTACTGTGACTGTAAAGCCTGTGTGCGGGTAGGACATGACCTGTCACCCATGTTTAACGTCCAAACGGGCGTAAAGCAGGGTTGTGTCATGTCTTCCTGGCTGTTCATACTGTATCTCGACAGCTGTTTACAGAAGCTGAAATATAGCTGTTTGGGTGTGAAATTGGGTGACATAAAAGTAAATTGTCTGCTGTATGCTGATGATGCAGTGCTTATTGCACCATCAGAGGCAGAACTGCAGGCATTAGTCACGTGTATGAAAGAGGAATGTGAAATTAAAGGTCTCCGTTTGAATGCTAATAAAACTAAGGTTCTGGTATTTGAAAGGGACGAAGAGAGAACGAAGTGTGAAATATGGGTAAATCAGGAATGTTTAGAACAGGTAAATGAAATTGTATACTTGGGGAGTGCTTTTAGCCGGGATGGAAGATGTGATTTAGATGTGGACAGGCGTGTGGCTGCCGGGAACAAAGTCAATGGTGCCCTGACTGCGTTAGTCAAAAGGCAAGGCGTAGCGAAGAGTGCACGCCTTGCAATACATAACGCAGTGTTGGTACCGACTTTGTTATATGGCAGCGAAACCTGGGTATGCCAGAAGAAGCATAAAAGTAAGTTGAATGCAGTGGAGATGCGATCTCTTCGTAAAATGTGCGGCGTTACCTTGGCCAACCGAAAGCGAAACGAAGAGATTCGCAATATGGCAGGTTTGAAAGATGACCTTATCACAAAAATTGATAAGGGCGTGCTTCGGTGGTTTGGGCACGTTGAGCGAATGAGTGAAGACCGAATGGTGAACAAAATATATAGCGCGAAAGTTAATATTAAAAGGTGTCGAGGTAGACCGAGACTAACTTTCGAAGACCATGTGAGCAAATTGCTCGAAGAGGGTAGGGTCAAGAGTACTCGGATACCTAGACGTGCATGCATGAAGAAGACAATGAATCTGAAAGAAGCGAAAGAGGTTTGTAAGGATCGTGACACTTGGCGATCTGTTCTCTCTGGCTACCCCGTCAGGGATTGTGCGTGAAGATAAAATTTATAGCTTAACAAATGTGTAGACATATCAGAGTTTTCCTATTACTTTTTCCAGAGACTGCCGTAAGAATAGAGTGCCTTAGCCAGTGAGAATCTCATATATCTTTTTTTGCTTTGTTGCTGATGCGATTATGACGCCCTGGTAGTTGTGCTGTTCACACGTGTACGAGTATGTACATTTGAAGGAGCACCAATAAAACAACTAATATATAAAAATCGAGACGGCTGGTATACAACGTCCGCTCGCACTGGCGTCCCGCGTAGAAGTGAATGCAAGAGGGCGCTGTCACTGCCGCGTAAATTCCTTTATTTAGATAATTAATAGAATCGGGCGTTACTTTGCGGAAATCCATTATAATGGGGTTGTTATAAACTTATTTGCTTAATTCCGCGTAAAGAAAGAAAATGATGTGTCCTGCCCAGTTTTAAGGGGACCTCCCACCCTCCCTCAATCGCGCGCACTAAACCCGTCGCCGTTAATCCCAGCACTATCACTACCCCCCCCCCCCCCCCCACCACCCTCCAGGGGTTACTAACAAATAAGTTTTTTTAATTACTTAATCTTTTATTAACTAACATTTAAAGTTTTTGACATCATCTGATAACGGGTCTGATAAAATACTATTAAGGACTAATGTAAATTACAATTTGCCCTTTCTCTTGAGTTCTAGGCACATTCTATCAAAATCTGATAAACATCATCGATAATATTACAAGATGAACAATTTGGTGCGGTAGTTTTTCGCATCAAGTATAAAAAATTATCGGATGGAATGTGTCCAGATCTGAGTCTTAATGCTGTTACAGTGTCGCGTCTACACAATAGTCTATTATCTATCCAGGTTGATCGCAGTGGGTGCGGCTGGATCGTATAGTACCATATACCATTCTCTTTTGATCTTTTGTCAAAATATTCTTTCCAGAGATCATATTTTTATAGAAGACAGGCAAACGAGCATGCGGCTCACCTGATGGTAAGTGACTACCGCCGCCCACGAACAACCGCAACACCAGGGGAATTGCAGATGGGTTGCCGGCCTTTTAGAAAGGTGTAAGCTCTCTTCTTGAAGGTCCCTAAGTCGTATCGGTCCGGAAAAATCGCCGGTGGTAAACAATTCTACAGTGAAGTTGTACCAGGAAGAAAACTTCTAGTAAAACGCACAGTCGTGGACCGCTAAGCATCCAGATGATGAGCATGGTATCGTGAATATTGCCGCGATGTGCGTTCGTGAAATTTGCCGGCTGGAATGAATCCGAAGAATTCCTCAGAGCACTCCCCGTGGTAAATTCGATAGAAAATGCAAAGAGATGCAACATCCTTACGCAGTACCAGTGTATCGAGCCGATCAGAAAGAAATCGGTCGTCGACGATTCGAACCGCTCTGCGCTGGATGCGGTCAAGTGTAAGGAGCTGGCACTGGGGTGCCCCGGCCCAGAGATAAGAACAGTATTGGTAGACCAGAAGATCACCAGCTGATGGACCGCGACGTAAACCGTACTGGCAGTAACTAATCAGCTGGTGATCCTCAAGGTACCTCATGAGCTGGCAGTTTATAATGGATTCCATTATTATGGAGAAGAAGGAGGTGATGTCGGTAGGCCTGTATTTGGACGGGTCTGAGCGGTCGCCTTTTTTAGGGATCGGGTGGACCAAAGCTGTCTTCCATGAATTCGGGACTACGCCTTAGGAGTAGGAGTACTAGAAGGAAGGCGAACTAGCTTCTCGCCAATTATACCGAAAACACAAAAATTGTTCAAATTCCGTTAACTTTGACTTAGTACTTTCAGCGTTCCATTGCAAAATGTCAATACTAACTTTATCTATTATTACCAAATAAATTTTGTAAAAAAATGCAGGTTTAAAAAGACAGGTCGTAGAAAAGACAGGAAAATCCATGTGATTGTAAATTCAAAACATAGGTGCACTACATTCTAGATTCAACTTTTCAAAAGCTCATTACTTTCATTAAAGATAAGACTTTTAATTTGGCTTATTAAATTAAAAAAAGGAATAACAGATTGTACATTACGACCTTTTTTTTGTTTTGTTCAGACACTGGTTGGACATACATTACTTTCAATATCTGTCGACATATTTCCATCATGTAAATGCTCTTCTAAATTAGATTTTTGATTTTTTTTCTTTGTAATTTTTGTCTTATTTTGAATAGATTTTTCTCCCCGACTGTCCCGTTTGTTCTTGTCAACAGGGGTTGATGACACAGCCTGTACGTAAGTAACCGGTTTAGAACTCTCCTGAACCGGAAAAATGGAGCTGAAAAACTTCTTCGAAGTTGCTGGGGTAGGTTCCGGCAATTGAGGCATTGTATTTAAGCTACCTAAATCTGACATTGGCAACTGAATTGGCTCATAAGTAGGTGTTTCGGGTAGCACATACATTCCTGTATGAAACATTAAATTCAGCTATTATATCGCGTAACTTCTTCTCCTTTGTATATTTTGGACACCGCCGATTCAATGCCATGTGATCTTTTGTACAGTTAACACACTTAAACATGGTAGTGTCGCAATTCTCATGCCCGCCTCCACATTTTGAGCAATATATGCATTTAGAAGGACACATTCTAAGAGCATGCCTGAAGCGCCAGCATCTCTAACACTGATTAACCGGAAATAGATATGGCTCCACATTTATTTTCATGTCATATATGCACAGATACAATGATAACGAGGGCGCTTTGAACCCATCTCGTACCGATTCACTTTCAGTCCAGCCAGATTCTCCATCACCCTGCTTTCTGTGCTTGAGTCGTTTCACTTTGGCCACCTCAACTGAGCAAGATATAGATTCTAACAGTTTTTTTTTATGATACACCTAATTCGATGTTCTAGATCACGCCATATGATAGTCCTACTTCAAATGGTCACTGAAACCTCCAACCCCATCCCACAAGATAATCACACTGTATCAACAAATCAACATTTCTTCTCCATATAGTTTAACAATTATTTTGTATGAATTAATATATTTAACTCGAACGATATTTTAGATTATGATTTTTAAAGAATTTGGCAAGGGCAAACTTTTTTAGGAACATCTCATTACACGTTATACATATTTCATTACTACCTCTTATGTCTTTAGATCTCTCTTATCTACTTTGTACTTTTTCCCAGTCCCCTTGCCCACTTCCTTTAGCTTTTTTTGTATGGTTTGAAGGTTTGAAGGCGAAACTTTCCTTCCTCTTTTGCATAATATTTGGCTAGGATCATAGTCTGTTCGTTCGCCCAAAAGATCAGACATTTCCTCTAGTATTGGTTCTTCTAAGAGATGATCTCTTATTACCTCCGCAGTCCAAATAAGATCTGCTTCCATTGTTGTTTAACCAAACGGCCGGCCTCGCTTGGCCGGCCGTAAGCGAGGGTAAAAGAAATTCCCAAGCAGGTTATAACCGCGCGCGCAACGATACACGTCCGAACGCGTTGAGCGCCACATCGTAAGTGAGCACGTGTTTCTTTTAGGATGGCTTCTGAACAGCTCCACAAACTTTGTGCTTGGCAGTCACTATATGTCTGGAAATTGTTGTTGTTGTTTGGAAAAAATTGACAAACAGTATGTCATGTAATGTTTACATATATTTATTAGGAGTTGAAAACATTGCTAAACTAAAAGTAATGAATCGGACAATATTTTCTGGCGTGTTCCTAGTGAAAGAAAACTTTATGACTACGAACTTATTTTTGAGGCCTATGTTTACTGTTTACCAGTGCAGATTTTTAGGGGCTGTGATGGTAATGGTAATTAATTTATTTTATATTCCTGATGTTTAGAGTACATCGCAGCACCCATGACCATGTCCTCTTGTCACCACGATAAAATCTGTAAAAACTAGTTTTATTCAATGTGACATTGTAAAAGATGCAGAAAGTCGATGGATACAGGTGGCTCAGGATAATGCTTTGTGGCGTTTCTTGGGGGAAGCCTATGTTCAGCAGTGCACTTGTGAAAGGCTATGTGATTTAATAAGCGCTGGAATTTAAAGTACACGAATATATGGTCAATTCGCTTCGATATCACTGTAATCGTTAATTGTATTTCTTTTTCTGATATACTGCTTGTTCAGCGAGTTCTACTTCTTTTTCTTCACTAACCTGTAAAAGTTCACTCCTGTAAATTGCCTGGGCATGGACGTCCCCTGTTACGACGAATTAGCCTTGTTCCGGACCGATTCAACTTAGGGGTATTTATTTATTTACTAGCTGTGCCCGCGGCGTAGTTCGCGTATATAGGTTTTACTTGGAGAATTTGACATTCAGGTAAGAAAATATTAAACGATTTATATCATTACTGTATCAATATCACTTATTAGACGTCAGTGTAACAGACGTCTCTGGTTAGTGCGTATATACACTAAGCGCTCCGTCTCTATTTTCGCATACATGTCCACTATAAATTGGTAAAACAACCCCCGAAATCTTTGCAGATACGCAAGAAGATATATGCCTTACATGTAACAGGTGCGAATAAAATTGCAGAGCAAATATTTTTTTATTAAAATTGGTCTCTCTGGTATTAGGATTAACTTGATAAATTCCGAAATTGTACCCATTTTCACCGTACCAATATATTAATGGATATTGTAGAGCATCATAATATCGATGCGTTTCATAAATCCCTGGGAGTCGGTCATCATGTGTGTGCAACACGATGTCACGTTTATCGCACTCCTGGTCAACTAATACCACTGCCACTTCATCAGTGACAGGAACGTTGCTACCGCGGTGTTCAGTAACTTTTTTTTAGTAACAGGACGTCTGTCAGCGTTAATAACTATTTTATAATTGTTTATTAAATCTTGACGGATCGATTGCAATGCAACTCTAAAACTATGAACTTATGGATTTATTTCATGTAGCATGCTTTGAAGTTGGGATATGAGTTCGCTATTGAGTTGTGGGAAGTTGTGATTTCGGATATTAGTATGTTCATTATAATCTGATACAAAATAAATTGACTATTTTATATATATATATATTATATATATATATATATATATATATATATATATATATATATATATATATATATATATATATATATATATATATATATATACATATATATTTATAACTCATAATAAACTCATAATATATATCATTTAATTTAATTTATTAAGTTGAAATTGAAATTGAAAATATATAATATCTACATTGATTCTGGGTAATGTATGGTTATTTGTGAGACTGTGACTGCACGTCAGTGAGTCTCAATACGATTCGGAGTATCTTAACGCCGCAATTCAGAAAAGAATGTAATTTGTACAATGCCATCTATTACGTTCGTTGTGAGAAAACTTTTTTAATTTAAGGAAAACATCTTTTTTATTGTTTACTTTGTTTTAAGTATAAATATATTATTATAGAACGTTGTTTTACACACAAATCTTTTTATTACTTTTTTTGAGATTTTATGGCGCCATTGAACAAATTAGACCCTACATTTTAAACTAATAATCATAACTTTCGATAGAATTAACCAAATTTAATAAAACAAAAATTAAATGTAACTTGAAGATACGCTTTATGATTTTCTTAACGATTTCTTTTTAAAAAAAATGTTTACTTTAGATGTGATGCGTTTATAAACAAACAGACAGACAGACAGACAATTCTAAAAATTATAAAAATGTGTTTACTTAATTATTTTCATTTCCCTATAATGATTTTAGTGACAAATATTCTATACAATGTACAAAAACAGACACAACATGTTATCACCATTTTTATTATAAGTATATATATATATATTTAAAGAGAGATGGCGCTGCTAACAGCAATCAATTCAAAAATAAAAGAGATTAATTGACGCGATTGGTACATTATTATATATATAAAACATAAAAGAACTTATAAGCCAGTGTCTGCATAGTAAGCAAAACGCCTTTTTATATTACATTTGGACCATACCGCCATCTATCGATGAAATTGGTTAACTATTTCACTTTAGATTTAGTTAATAAGGTTATAATATATTTTTGTATATTATTTTATTTAATACGTTCTTTAATACTTTTGTTTACTGCGTTTTAGATACAATTATATCATTATAGAACATTATTTTACCTAATTTAATTATGATTTATGATATAGTATTAGTTTAAAATGCACTTGATGACTCAACCAACGCCACCGTTGAACAAATTCGTACCTATACTTCGTATTCATACTTCAGAATATTTATCATAACTTTTGATTGAATGAACTGATTTTAATAAAATAAAGACTAAATGTAACACGAAGATACACTTTATATTTTTATTTATTATTTTTATGATATAAATTAGTACTTTATACGTGATACGTTAACAAACAAACAGACAGACAGACATACAGACAGACAGACAGAAAATTCTAAAAATGGTAGAAATGTATTTAGTTACTTATTTTTAGTACCTTTCAATCACTTTTATTACAAAAATATAAAATGTACAGACGTCTGCTTTTTACATTTTTATTATATGTATAGATTTAAACTTCGTTGCACAAATATGTACAAAGGCAGACTTAATGCCTTAAGGCATTCTCTACCGGTTAAACTATAGGTAAGCAGAGAATACGACTTTGGAGGTGCAATATGATTTGTAGGAGAAAAAATTAAGGATCAACAAAATAACTACAGGGTTATTTTGCAATAACCGGCCGAATTTGCAGAGAATGAAAGAAAATTTAGTTAAAAAAATCTCAAACGCTCTGTCCTTTAAATTCAAAATGCGTAGTAACTGATTGGCATTCATTAATATCCAACATCTACTATTTTACTACACACGGACACATTCGTAAGGGTCGATCAGTCGGCAAAAACTCGCTCACAGATGAGTGTACGTACGCGTAGTTGTTGCTTATAAATAATTTTTATTTATTTTTTTATTTAATATTCTTTATTGCACACCATACATAAATTACAGAAATTCTATATATAAAAGAAGTATGCAATGGGCGGTCTTATTGCTGATAGCAATTTCTTCCAGACAACCAATGAATGGACATGATTGCACGAATATGACAAGGGCAGGGCAAATTGGTGTGTTAGAGAAAAAAGAGATAAAAAAGAATAAACACATATACATACTATACATACACATACTATAAACATATATACATACAAAAAAAATATATATATATATTGAATTATTTAATTAATTAAATGAAATTGATATGATACATATGATATATTATTTAATGGCTAATGTGGAAGTGAAGTTATGATTTAAAGTGCGAAGTAGTGATTCTTAACTAGTTTTTTAAATACCGGTAGGGATGGTGCGCGTTTTACTGACAATGGGAGTTCATTCCATAAATGAACGGCCTGTACAGTAAAAGACTTGTTCATAAATTTTCTAGTGTATAGTGGCAAATTCAACTTCAAACTCTCTGCTGATCTCAAGTTACGCGAATGGGAATCGTGAAGAAACTCAAAACGATTTTTGAGGTAAGAGGGGTAAGAAGGATTAAAGAGAACACTATAGAGAAGATGAAGTATGTGAGCATTCCGATGAAGTCGTATTGGCAACCACTTGAGCTTAGTACGAAAAAAAAATACATGGTCATATTTGCGCAATCCAAATATAAACCTTATGCAAAAATTCTGAATTCGCTCAAGTTTATCGAGGTGAGCTTCGGTGAGATCTAGATAGCTGACGTCTGCGTAATCAAAAATAGGGAAGAGAAGGGACTTGGCAAGCATAGTTTTGGTGGAAATGGGAAGAAAGTTACGTAATCTACGCAAGGAGGCTGCCGAAGCATAAACTTTGCGATTAATTTCTTTGATGTGCTGTCCCCACGACAGATTCTTATCTATGTGGATACCTAAGTTCTTTACTGAATCTGCGTAAGGAATAATAGTTTTACCAAATACTATAGGCAGGTAATCTAGGCTCGACTTAGCCAACATTTGCGCGCTGCCCATGATAATGGCTTGCGATTATGCTGGGTTAACGTGAAGGCCGTATGCATTACTCCACTCAAGAATTCGATCGAGATCTGCATTAACGACATTGATAGCATTGATGAGATCGTTGAGACAAGCTTTTTTATATATTTGTAGATCATCTGCATAAAGGTGGTAGGAAGAAGTTAAATTATTGGATATTGAGTTTATAAAAACTGCAAAAAGTAATGGAGATAAAACGCCCCCCTGTGGTACACCAACACGTACGTTACACCAAGATGATAATGTATCGTCGATACGTATTCGTTGCTGGCGACCAGACAGGTAACTCTGAAACCAACCAATCGCTGTTGGAGATACGTTAAGAGAGCGCATTATGCCGAGTAGGACATCATGGTCAACGGTATTAAAAGCATTACTGAAATCTAATAAACAAGGAACAGTCACTTCACCGTTTTCCATTCCTAATCGGATATCATCGGTGATGTTCACCAATGCTGTGGTAGTACTGTGTCCAGGTCGAAATCCTGACTGTAAAGGATTAAGAAGAGCATTCGCACAAAGAAAACTGTTTAACTGGGTGTAAACAAGGCGTTCAAGGACTTTAGATAAGAAGGGCAGTAAAGAGATAGGACGATATTCAGAAAAGGATGTAGGATTACTTTTTTTTGGAATAGGAACAATTTCAGCATTTTTCCAAGATGATGGAAAACTACTTGTGGAAATGGAGAAGTTAAGGATATGACAAATAATAGGAAGAATAATATCGAGAATGGGAAGAATCATGTTACGACTGACACAGTCACTTCCCACTGCATTGGAAGTAATAGATAGAACGCTCTTCTTAACGTCACAAGCAGAGAATGGTTTGAAAACAAAAGAAGAATGATTGGGAGTGGGAATAGTTGAAAGATATGTTAGTGTATTAGCCTTAGTAGTGTTATCTAAACAGGACGAAGAAGAGAAATGTTTATTTAAACCATTAACGTTTAAATCTTTTGACGTTGGACTATACTTATATATAATAATATTCGATTTGGGGTAATTTCAAATAAAAGTACATGCTTTATTTACTCATATTCTCAAAAACTGTAGTAACGGTATATCATTATTTACTCGTATATATTTGAACTTAAACGAGATGGGTTATACTGCCATCCTTCATAAGCCATATTATTTTTCTAGCATTTTCATGTGCTAATTTTAATTACATTTTATTGCAGTTATTGTATTGTAGCTATGTGCGTAAGTCAATACAATTTGTTATCACGATTTGGTATAATAAAAGTACCTAAACAGAGAAGGGTAAACCTTCTCTGTTCAGGTAGGACTTTTATTTAAGTTGTAATTTAAAGTTATTGCATTTTTATTTTACTTTTCTTTACTTCCTGTGGCCATGGCAAAACTGCTAGAGTATCATACAGAGTCGGATGCCTTTTCGTTGCTGCAACAGTTGCAGTTGCTGGGTGACGAATTAATCTTCCATCCATTCATAAATTTTCCATCATCGCGAAATGAAGTGACGGATTCTCTTATGCTGCCACGACAAGACAATTACGTTTCAATTTACTTCTATTTGTATATAATTTTGTACATTTGCGTAACTGTTTTCACATTCAACCAACCTTAGTGCATAGGTCAAGTGTTGGTTACTGAATCACACACAATTCATTGCGCGAATGACAAAAATACCCTTTACAGATTCTGGAATCTTGGCATAAAATAAATTATGGCGGCGGTACAAAGTTTTTTTTTTTTTTTTATAGGATAGGGTGACAAACGAGCACACAGTCCACCTGATGGTAAGTGGTTACTGTGACCCATAGACATCTACATCTATCATCAATAAAGACTCAAGATGCAAATGCGTTGTCACCCGTGAGGACTAAGATGGAATGCCTCTTTGCCAGTAAAAAAGGGTCTCCGGTTCTCTACACTCACCATACGAAACACAGCAGCGTTAAGCTGCTATTTTACGCTGGTTTTCTGTGAGAGCGTGGTCCTTCCCCGGTCGAGCCGACCCATTCGTGCTACAACTATACTACTAATATAGCTGCGGCATGGCTCTACCACGTTTCGAAATTTTGTTTCGGAGAAAGACTGTAAATAACTTCGAGGCTAGCAAAAAGGATTTTTTTTTTCTCGAAGTAGTCAAATTGGAGGAAAATGTGTGTTAAGATTTATATTTTTATTCTGACAAGTGACACAAGGCCTGGAAGCGGCACAAATGAGTTATGAGATTTATTGTCACTGCCATGATTGAAAAAGTACAACACTTTACCGTTTTTATACCGAAAAAATAGTAGACAGTAATCCTAACGATTTCTATACAAGGAAGATTTATGCATGAAAATGTTCATCATATTGTCTCTGGTATATATTATCAAGACAGATCAAGGTAAGGTCAGTAACAATCTATATGTATATGTCAGAGGGTTTTTGGAGTAGAGATGCGTCAGAGAACACGTAATGTGGACTACGCGCAGTGCATAAGTATAAATGAAATATGAATTTAAAGAATTCAGTTAATACTTAGTAAATTTATTCACAAAAAATTATGTGGTAGAGCCATGCTGCAGTTATATTATAGTTGCAACACAAATGGGTCGGTTCGACCGGGGTAAGGCCATGATTTCACAGAACCAGCGTAAAGTAGCAGCTTAATGCCTCTGTTTTTCATAAGGTGAGTTCTCCGATGAGTGAGGTTCCGTTGCTCAACAGAACCGAAGCCCCTTTTTATTGAAAACGTAGCATTCATTAATTACTCTGGGGTGACAACGTATCTGGAGTTTGGTTCTTAAGTTAGGAATAATGTAGATGTTTAAATGGGCCACAGCAGCCATTTACCATTAGGTGGAGTGTGTGTTCGTTTGTCACCCTTATTATATAAAAAACGTTACTATCTACAGAGCAATAGATATTATCACTAGATCACAGGGAAGAATCCGTAGGAGTCTGTGCCGGCTCGTCCGTGTAACGGACTTATTGTCCGCCGAAAATCAGGAGCAAGCGTGCTGATAGCCAGGAAAACGTTTAAACAAGCAACTGCCTCTGCTCTCACAGCTCGATGGAGTAACTTCACATCACGTATCTTCCAACTCCACCTCTTCTTAAAGTAATCGCAAAATCTAAACGGAACAATTAGTAGCAATAAAGACTTGTTACTTTTAAAGAAGTTTCATCAAGATATTATAACCGAATTGATTAGCAATAGAATTGATATAAAATGTAAAAAATAGTAACGACAAAAATTTAGTAATTATAAAATATAGTGATCAAATGATTTGTGAATATTTTCTGTTAATTAATTACGACGGAACGGAGAGGTTGTTTGTGTGTGTAAACGAATGTTCCCATTTATCTCGGTTTATGAATCAGCGGCGATGGTTCTAGGATAGTTATGATGATAACTCACTACCACTTATGGGCACTGCAATAAAAATTTTTTGCTCGACGGTTATAAATATATCGATGTTACCCAGAGATGCTTTCTGCTGTACAGAATAGAATAGAATAGCAGAATAGAAGAGAAAATTGTAATAATTACTGCCTAAAACCATAGCATTGCATTAATTTAAAACTGTGAAGATAATATAACTTATTTTTATTTTTATTTAAGCTTTCATGCACAAAGTTGTACATATGGCGGACTTAATGCCATAGGGCATTCTCTCCCAGTCAACCATTAGGCTAAACAGAGATATACAAACAAGAGGCGGTGCAGTAGTAATCAAAATAGAAAGCATTAAAACAAAAAAAATTGTATATACATATATACATATAAATATACATATACACACACATACATAGACATATGTATATATACACGTATACACTACATATATACACAATACATATTAATATTATCTATGTCAGAACAAATATGAAATATACATATTTGTATGAAAGTAAAAGCTATGTTAGTTCAAACTTGCAACAAATTTTTCACATGCTTACGGACTTGATTTTTAAAAAGAAACTTGTTGGAAGCTTTTTTAATGTCAAGAGGGATGTCGTTCCAGAGTCTCATGGCCGTGGGGGCGAAAGATTGAGATAAATAACCAGTACGGTGTAAAGGAGTGAGCAACTTAAGATTAGCCGATGAACGGAGAGAGCGATTATGAGAATCTCCCAGGTAATGAAATTTGGATTTCAGATACTCGGGAGCACATGGATCGTTCAGAATCATGAAAATGGTGCAGAGCATTCTGACATATCAGCGCTGACGGATAGGCAGCCAATTTAGCTAAGAACGAAAAGAAGATACATGGTCGTATTTACGGAGACCATAAATGTATCTGATACAGTTGTTAAGTAGACGATCCAATGTATTAAGATGATGTTGCGACAGGTCTGAGCAACACACATCGACATAATCAATAATCGGTAAGATAAGTGACTGGACAAGTAAAATTTTGGTATTGGTGGGAAGAAAAAATTTTAATCGATATAGAGATCGCAAAGTTCCAGTAGTTTTGCGACTCACCTCCTGTATATGTTTGTACCATGTTAAGCAACCGTCAACGTACAGACCAAGGTTCTTTACATGAGGAGAGAATGGTATGACATTATTTTTAAACATAATTGATGGTAGGGTGGGAATATCTAGTTTCGATAATAATCGTGGGCTACCTAAGATTATTGTTTGGCACTTAGATGGGTTAACGTTTATGCCATACACAGTGGACCATTCGGAGATGTATTTCAAGTCATTATTCAATAATGAGATAGCATTAAAGATGTTTGAGGGTTCCACTTGCACATATAACTGCAGATCGTCAACATACAGATGGTAAGAGCACTTGAGATTTAATGTGATGAGATTGATAAAAATTGAAAACAGAAGTGGAGAGACTATACCGCCTTGGAGGGAGTATGTCCAGTGCGCACGGCCTGTTGGCGCCCTCGAAGATATGATGAGAACCATTCCTGAGCTGAAGACGAGATATTCAAATGACAAAGAAGGGCCAACAAGATATCATGATCAACAGAATTAAATGCGTTAGAAAAATCAATTAAGATGAGGACGGTCAGTTTTGATTTTTCCATCCCCTCTCGGACATCTTCCGTCACCTTAAGAAGAGCAGTAGTAGTAGAATAACCAGAGCGGAAACCCGACTGAAAAGGGGAAAGAATATTATTTGAGAGAACAAAAGAAGAAATCTGTTTATGAGCAACAGCTTCCAGAATCTTAGAGAGAAAAGGCGGAATAGAAATTGGTCTGAAATTGGATATAGCATTGCAATCGCTGGATTTAGGAATGGGAATAATAAAGGCTTTACGCCAGAGAGTTGGGAAAACACCATTCATCAGCGAAAAATTAATGATATGAGTTATCACGGGTAAAACAGCATCCAACACGTGCATAACCATTATCCTACTCACATCATCACAACCAATGGCTTTCGATTTAATAGAAGAAAGTGCTTTGCGTATCTCGCCTTCGTCTACAGGGGAAAAATTGAATGTTTCGTGAGAATAAGGAGGCATGGAAGATATAAATGAGATTAGCTCTAGAAATATCAGAAACTGTTTGAGAAGACAGAAAATGACGATTGAAATCGTCAGGAGAAAAGGTGATGCTATTATAGTCAAATTGCGATTTTCCATATCCAAGCGTTTTGAGAAACTTCAATATATCAGCCGAAGATGAATTAAGTACTTGTTCGTGGATATATCGGCGTTTAGCAGCTCTCACCATCTGATTACATCGATTTCTCGCAGCTTTATATGCATGCCACTTTAGATCAGTGCTATTCTTCTTAAAAGCGCGAAACATTCTGTCGCGTTTTGCCATAGCCATTCTTACCCCAGTCGTGATCCATGGAACAGGAGGACGCTTAAGTCGAACGACACGCTTAGGGGCATGTTGATTATACAGTCCTAATATGTTACTGTTAAAGAAGTCGATTTTTCATCAACTGTAGAAGCAGTATAGACAGATGACCAGTTAATAGCATCTGCATCACGCTTGAGGTTGTCTATATATAGTCTAGCAAGACTTCGAATAGCGATAGACACAGGTAAAGGCTTGGGAGACTTTAATTTATATAACAGGAAAAGCAAGTCATGCCGTGAAAATCCAGAAGCAGGGAATTGTCTATAATTGACAACGTGTTCAGCGGAGGAGACGGCTATAAGGTTGATCCACGTGTCAGCGATTGGAAATTGTGATGTGTTGCATTCAGAGGCAAAATAATGAAATTATGCGACATCATGGTAGACTTCAGTTTGCAAGATTTGAGAGAAACCCCTAATAGGTCAGTGTTAAAGTCTCCCATAATAATGTGATGTGTGTAGGCAGAACTGAAAGGCAACAAATTTTCTTCCAAATCGGAGAAGTAGTCCACTTGAGGTAGACAGTAGACAACTTCAAGAAACACTTTAACACTCTTGACATTAACTTCCATAGAACCGGAATATAGAGAAGAAGACGTGTTTAATATTTTATAAGGTATATCACTACGCAGATATATAGCGACACCTCCGCCCCTTTTACCAGTGCGGTCGTTACGGAGTAAAATATAACCTGGAAGACTATAAGATGTGGACGAGAGTTCTGGCTTAAGCCAGCTTTCCGATATGAGTATAGCATGTACTGCACTAGAAGAGAAAGTATCCAGGAGCTCCGTATAATGTTGACGAATACTTTGTGCATGTGAAAACAGTTTAACGATTTTTGAGATTCTTCATATATTAATGTACGTAGCGTAGCAGACTCATCTGAAGCATCAGCAAGTGAAAGAGAAGAGGAACTGTTGCAAAGGGAATAAAAAGATTCATCATCTGACATTAGAAAATAAAAAAATATTTAAAATAATAATAATACTATTTATTAAATATATATATATATATATATATATATATATATATATATATATATATATATATATATATATATATGCACACCGGCACAATTAGCGGAACAGAAAAAAAAGTGAGACTATGAGATAATAACGCATATATTTGACGAAAATGTAATTAGACACAAAATAACAAATTGATTAACATCTTTTAACAACGACTTTGAAAAGTCTTCGTTATTTTTTATTGAAAAATAAAGAAATTTGAAATAAGTGAAATTTTTAGATGATTATGAACCATCACAAAAAATAAAAAAAAAAGCATTAAATGATTTAACAATAAAATTAAAGCAAAATTAATAACGAGTGTTTCCCCCTCTTGCTCTGATTACGGTTTCCATTCGTCTGGGCATGCTACAGATTATGTTATCGATGATTTCTTGAGGCAACCGCTCCCACTCCTCAAGTAGACATAAAGACATAAAGACATTTATTCCGACACTTCATATTACAATGACAAATTAATAAACAAAATTAATACAAATAATAAAATAATAATAAAAAAATTAAAACACAAGAAAATGAATAAACAAAAAAATAGAGGATATAACAACAATTCATGACTTAATAATCGAAACAGATGAAGTGGCGGAAGGGACCGCCTCAGCATAAGCCGCGGGATAGCGACGCTGATTTTCAGTCGGCCCCATACGGTCCTACGGAGACCGTGCCGTAAGTGTCGACATTAAGCGAGTAGTAGATACATATGACAATAACAACTGATGAATGACAATAACAAAATGCGTATTGTATAGTTGTGCTGAATGTAAGTTACTGAACGCTACGTTAGATGTGACGGGAACATTAGTAAGTGTCATAATATAATTTAACAGTGTATATTATAAAATCACTAGCTGGCCAGGCAGACGTTGTTCTGCCCTTAGCGGGGAACCTTTGTACTATAAAAATCCTTAAATTTGCAATAAAAAAATTGAGGGTCACTTATCGGGATAAAAACTATCCTATGTCTCAAGCTGGACCAAACTGCACAGAGTGTACAAATTTGGGGTGAGTGGTTTCGGAGTTCATCGCGGACAAACAACGTGATACGAAATTTTTATATATAAAGATAATGTAATGTATGATTTGTTATATATACACACACATACATACACACATACAAACATACACATACATACACACATATATACATATATATATATATATACATATATTTATACACATACACATATACATATACATACACACACATATATATACACACATTAACACGTATACATATATATACATAGATACATACGTTTAATAGGCTTTTTGTAATAAATAATAATATGTAATAGCATAATAAATATTATGTAAACGAAAAATCAGCTAACGTCTAACCTCTTAACAATACTCCTATTTATTAACTATGCCCTTCTGTTGGTTTATTAGGAGATATTTTAAGTGTTTTCTAAACGTGCCTACTGTGTTTAGGTCACGCAGTGGAGGAGGTAAATTATTCCAGCAATGGGAGGCTGCATACTTATAACAACCTCGAAAGGCTGAAGAAGAATGTCGCGGAATACTGAGCCTATTATAAGATGAAGCGCGGCTGAGATACTTGCTATGCTCGCGAGACCAGTCTAACTTACTAAAAAGATACTTTGGATTTTAGTAATGCGATTCCAAGTTCATTCAGATTGTTGGTGGGTGGCATTCTGGATTTAACCCTTCTTTTTAGCAAGTCCCAGACATGCTCTATCGGATTTATGCATCACCGGTATACCTACGTGGCTCAGATATGCCTGTACCGATTGTGCACTATGAGCACGAGCATTATCTTGCATTAGAATAAAGTCGTCACCAATAAATGGGGCAAATGGTACAACATGTTCTTCTAAAATGTCTCTGATGTATCGATCTGCTGTCATGGTCCCTCCTGTGACTATCACTAACTCCGTGCGAGCTCCCAAACATATCCCTCCCCAAACCATAATCGAGCCGCCACCATAAGCCACTGTGTGTTCAAAATTAGACTGTATGTGGCGTTCTCCTTTGCGTCTCCATATTCGCTGTCTCCCATCAATCTGTTTTAAAAGAACTCTGCACTCATCAGTAAAGAGAAGCTGCTGCCATTCGTTCAAATCCCAATGACGATGTTCTCGCGCATAGCTTAATCGGTTTACGCGGTGACGTCTCTCAAGTTTTGGGCCTTTGGCAGGTATATACGACCCTAAACCAACTTCTTCAAATCTCCTGCGAACTGTACGCTCACTTACTCGTACTCCTCGAACGTCTTCCAGTTCATTTCGAGCTTGTACAGCCGTTAATCGTGTATTCCTACGAACTCCAAGTTGTAAAAAACTGTCATCTCGCCTCGATGTACATCTTTTTCTACCTTGACCACTCCTCCTCACAAGAGAAGTAGACGATCTGTACCGCTGGATGCTGCGATGAATCGTTGATACTGGTCGACGAAGCCTTGAGGCAATCGATCTGTAGGTATGGCCATTTCTTCTCATATCATCAGCCCTAATGATTTCCAGTGATGTTAAGTCAGGCGTAATAAAGAGCTTTTAATAAACAAAATTGCCTATAGAATAACAAATTTATAAAAAACCATTAAGTGCAATTTTTAAAAAAAATTACAATTACGTAGTTAAGTCGAGTCTTTGCTGAACAAAGTCTCGGATTGGGGGCGACTAAATCTAGTCCAATTTAATCCTCAGAAGACACAAGTTTGCGCGTTTACCGCTAAAAAGAACCCCTTTGTCGTATCTCCTCAGTTTCAAGGCACTCCCCTTCTTGCCTCAGCCAGTATCGGTATCCTCGGAGTCGACATATCGAGTGACGTGCAGTTTCGTGGTCACTTGGAAGGGAATGCCAAATTGGCCTCTAAAAAGCTTGGCGTGCTCAGCAGAGCGGGACAGTATTTCATGCCGGCACACCGCCTGCTACTTTACAAGGCGCAAGTTCGGCCTCACATGGAATACTGTTCCCATCTCTGGGCAGGGGCTCCCCAGTGCCAGCTCCTTCCACTTGACCGCATCCAACGCAGAGCGGCTAGAATTGTCGATGACCGAGCCCTTTCTGATCGGCTCGATTCATTGGCACTGCGAAGAGGTGTTGCATCCCTTTGCATTTTCTTTCGCATCTACCATGGGGAGTGCTCTGAGGAATTGTTCGGATTAATCCCAGCCGCCAAATTTCACGAACGCACATCGCGGCAGAACTCCCGATACCATCCACACCATCTGGATGATTGGCGGTCCACCACTGTGCGATTTAGAAGATGTTTTCTTCCTCGCACGACTTCCTTGTGGAATCGATTACCATCAGCGATTTTTCCGGACCGATACGACTTAGGGACCTTCAAGAAAAGAGCGTACTCCTTTTTAAAAGGCCGGCAACGCATCTGCGATTCCCCTGGTGTTACAGTTGTTCATGGGCGGCGGTAGTCACTTACCATCAGGTGAGCCGCATGCTCGTTTGCCCCTCTCCTATAAAAAAAAACTCGAACAAGTTGACAAAACGTATTGTTCGGGAAAATAAAACAAATGAATGAAAAAAGTGTATGTCATCTAATTTTCTATTTTCAAATTTGACAATAAATTAAAAAAATATCATAACTGGCCAGTTCCTCAAGTAAAAGATTTTAAAATCCTGCTTTTTTTGTGTTCCGCTAATTGTGCCGGTGTGTGTATATATATATATATATATATATATATATATATATATATATATATATATATATATATATCTAACTAAATATTTAAAAAAATATATGTTTATCTCTATACATCACCCTCCGGCTAACTGTTCACAATCTTAGCAGTAACACCAGAAAAGGAAACAAATACAAAGTTACAACCAAATAGAAGAACAAAAAACACTAAACTTGCAGAGCATTTGAAGGGCACAGGAAAAGAAGGAGCTCATTAACATTCTCATTGTTTTGAGTAATCTATACATATAATAAAACTGTAAATAGCAGATGTCTGTACATTTTATATTTTTGTAATAAAAGTGATTGAGGGGTACTAAAAATAAGTAATTAAATACATTTCTACCATTTTTAGAATTTTCTGTCTGTCTGTCTGTTTGTTTGTTAACGTATCACGTATAAAGTACTAATTTATATCATAAGAATTGTTAAGGAAATTATAAAGTGTATCTTCGGGTTACATTTAGTCTTTATTTCATTAAAATCAGTTCATTCCATCAAAAGTTATGATAAATATTCTGAAGTATGGGTAGGGAAGTATAGGTACGAATTTGCTCAACGGTGGCTTTGTTTGAGTCATCAAGTGCATTTTAAACTAATATCATATAATAAATCATAGTTAAATTATGTAAAATAATGATATAATTATGTATATCTAAAACGCAGTAAACAAAAGTAATAAAGAACGTATTAAATATATTATACAAAAATATATTAACGTTATTAACTAAATCTGAAGCACAATAGTTAACCCATTTCTTCGATAGATGGTGGTGTTGTGAAAATGTAATGCAATTGCAAATGTCGTTTTTACCTGTAGATGAGTTTTCATATTTACTGCTAATCTTTATTATATTACTCGCTGCCCTACTGCGTGTTGACAAACTCAATTTGTTCTTTACCGCCGAGTACTCTATGTGGTAAATCAAATTTTAAAAGAGCTATTAACCATTGCATTGGTTTTGGCGAGAGTCAAACTTTATTTTTTGCTTACTGTGCAGGCACTGATTTATAAGTTCTCTTACGTTTTATATAATGTATCAATCGCGTTAATTAATCTCTTTTATTTTTAGAATTGATGATGTTAGCAGCGCCATCTCTCTTTAAATATATACATATAATAAAAATGATGATAACATGTGTCTCTTTCTGTACATTGTATATATATATTGGTGGCTAAAATCATTATGATGAACTGAAAATAATTAAATAAGAACATTTTATAATTTTAGAATTGTCTGTCTGTCTATTTGTCTGTTATTATATGAACGCATCACGTCTAAAGTAAACATTTTTATTTTCAAAGAAATCGTTAAGAATATCATAAAGCGTATCTTCGAGTTACATTTAATCTTTGTTTTATTAAAATTGGTTAATTATATCGAAAGTAATGATTATTATTTTGAAATGTAGGTTCGAATTTGTTCAATGGCGCCATAAAATCTCAGAAATAGTAATAAAAAGATTTCTGTGTAAAAAAAACGTTCCATAATAATTAATATATTTATACTTAAAACACAAAAAGAGATAGGATGTTTTCTCACACAAAGGACGTAATAGATGGAGTTGTACAAATTACAAACTTTTCTGAATTGCAGTGTTGAGATTTTTCGCCGATGAATTGTATTGAGACTTACTGAAGAAATTTGTATCCAACGAAGCCATACAACGGAACCAGACCAAAAATAAAAATTTCGCAACTAAATGTCGCGATATTGTATTTATAATATAATATACGCAAAATCAGAACTGCCATTTTAGCGCTTTGGGAACTAGATTTAGCACTTTTTTGGAATGTATAGCGCGCATTTCGAAATTTTAGCACCTAGCGCTTAATCCAGCGCTTTTTGGTGTATTTAGCACACATTTCAATATTTTAGCGACTAGCGGGTTATTAACTCTTTTATAGCAGCACTGTTAGTCCACATTACCGATAATAATAATAATGACCTTTATTATTTTTTCCCACAAATAGTACATTGCAGTTTATCTTTTTCAAACATATTTTTTCCACAAAACAAAGAGCATGGGAGACGAGTCCAAACTAGGATACCCTGTGCTATGGATCTCCTGGCTTCCCCTTTAGAATGATCAACTTGATTTTTTTACCGACGACTATAAGCGGGGAAATCCCCTTTATTAAAATTTTCGTTCATGGTTTTGGCAACGCATTTATTATGCTTTATTCAGTTTCAGTCAGTTGCTTAGAGCACAGCTAAGTTAAAAGTTACTTAGAAGTTATAACACAAAGAAACTGTGTAGCAACCGCAATCAGATGCTGACATCTGAAACTAAGTTGCGAAATACATTGCACTTTAAAACAATTAATGACATTTTTATTGTTCGTACAGTACTAACTACTGTTGACAGCAATTGCTATAATTATAAGTCGATGTCCTGCGAAGTATTGATACGTCAAAAAAATATTGCCAGAAAAAAAACTTAATGTTGTTTTCTTTATTATGATTATATAAAAAAACACAAACTTTGTTTGTAGTTAATTTAGCGCGAAATCTAGGGCTTTTTTAAAGCGCTGTTTTCATGAAATCTAGCGCTTTTTGTGTTGTCCTAGAGCTGAATGAGTTTTTTTTATCTGGCAGCACTGCCCAAAAACCCTCTATTAAGATGTAACTTTCCTTTCAGTTTTAAGCGCGTTCAGTTCCCAGTTACAGTGAGCGTGTGTTATGCGATGACCGTAAATAAAGCGCAAGGTCAAACCACAGTAAATATATAGTAGAAACAGTACGGAAACTTCCTACAAACGCTCGAAACGGCACACTCACACAAACATGCGCAACGACGAGACTTCTAAGCGCTCGTCGCGGTGCTCTCAGTAGCGAGTGTCGCCTCAAGACTTTAAAAATGCCACGAACGTATTGCGTAGTATACGGCTGTTTGAACTCGGCTTCATCAAAACCGGAGCTATCTTATTTTAAGCTTCCTGCTGATTTTGAAAGGTAAGAATGATTTTTATTGTCATTGTTATAATCGTTATCGAATTATAAGTCCGTGTGATCGATCATAATGAACTTATTTGTACATCCAGAATGCGGAGGTTTTGAGGCTATTTAAAGCTGATAGTGTAATAGTGGCAACAAAAAGTAAATCCAAGATGGCGGATGCAATAGGTATCATTTTTTTCGTCATGGGTGCCATTTTCATGGATTTCGAGGATGTTGAGGCCGACAGTGCTGTCGAAATATAAATCCAAGATGGCGGCTGCAATAGGTATCATTTTTTTCGTCATGGGTGTCATTTTCATAGTTTTTGAGTATGTTGAAGCCGATAGTGCTGGTTGAAATGTAAATCCAAGATGGCGGCTGCAATAGGAATCAATTTTTTCGTCATGGGTGCATCGATCACTTATAAAAAATATGGGTGTCATTTTCATGGTTTTCGAGGGTGTTGAAACCGATAGTGCTGTCGAAATATAAATTCAAGATGGCGGCTGCAATAGGTATCAAGTTTTTCGTCATGGGTGCATCGATCACTAATAAAAAACATAGGTGTCATTTTCATGGTTTTCGAGGGTGTTGAAGCCGATAGTGCTGTCGAAATATAAATCCAAGATGGCGGCTGCAATAGGTATCAATTTTTTCGTCATGGGTGTCATTTTATTAGTTTTTGAGTATGTTGAAGTCGATAGTGGTGTTGAAATGTAAATCCAAGATGGCGGCTCCAATAGGTATCAATTTTTTCGTCATGGGTGTCATTTTCATGGTTTTTGAGGGTGTTGAAACCGATTTTTCGTTGTTGCTTTAAAAAAGAACACATAAACTGCAAAGTAGCTGATCTAATTTACAAAAAAATAAACAAATTCGGTTTCATAGTACCCGTTCCTTGTTTCCTAACAGTTTATTTAAAAAAACCTGTTCATTAGAATGATATTTTTTTACTCAGTTAAATTCAATAATAAAGAATTCCGAACTTGTCGTAGCAGTCGAAAATATTTTTCTGTAAATAATTTGTAATAATCTATACAAATAAATAAAATGGAAGTGTCTGTTTGTAATGTCAAAATAACAGCTTTTTACTAAATGCATATGAAAGTAAATACGGTACTTATAACTAAATAACAATTTATAAAATTTTTGTCTGTCTGTCCGTCTGTTTGTTCCGGTTAATCTCTGAAATGGCTGGACCGATTTTGACGATACTTTCACTGGCAGATAGCTGATGTCATAAGGAGTAACATAGACTACCTATCACTTCTGGTAAGCTTAAAATGCTTGTGTTAGAAGTGATCCACGACAGTAGTCGCATGGCACAACTAGTGAAGAATAAAGGTACGTTTTCGTCCAACTGCGGCTCGCGTACGTTCCCACCGAAACTTGTAAAAGGTTACGTCGTAATGACAAAGTTAAAGTTCTAGAAGTTGTTGTGTGTTAATATTAAATTGTTTTTCGTGTTTAAACTATCGTTTTTTGCTGAGGTTACCTATTTAAATTGTATTTGTAAGCTAGTTATTTAAATTCGATTGATTGATCACTACAGAACAAAAATATAAAAAAGCAATATCAAAATATAAAAAGTTACAACCCTATTGCTTCAATGGAGTGTAGGTAATTATATCCTCAACTAGGCTTAGTTTCCATACTGTTCATATTTATACTGTGGTCAAACTTTACGCGTTGTAGGAGTGTACCTCAGTACTGACTGTTTTGCACATGGCCAACTCTATGTTGCTTTTTCCCGCGTTAGTAGCCCCCGTAACCTTTTTGTGTATACCCCGGCTAAGCCTACTTCTAACGTCGTTTACACAGAAGCTCTATCATAAACGACTTAGAACTTTGATGATAATGATTTATTTTGTTACCACTTATTGATACAGTAATGAAATAAATCGTTTAATATTCTCTTACCTAAACGACAAATTCTTTATGTAAAACCTGTATACGCGAGCTACGCCGCGGGCACAGCTAGTTAAAGAAATAAACCTAAAATTTCAATTTCTACACTTACAACTCTACTAGAATATGATTTGTACCCATATAAAAAAGGAACAGTGTATATTTAACATAATATATTGTTATTTTAAAAGATTGGGTTGGTAAATAAACAATAATTTGTAATTTAATTACCTAACTCCCAAATGTAAAAGGCAAGAAGGTGCTCACTGTCACAATGATCTCCTTTTTACATTTTACAAATTAATTGGTGATCATATACAATGTCTAATTACATAAACACACTAATGAAATAAAATACATGTCAATAAGCATGAAATTTATTTGTAGGGTAAGTTAATATATTCGGGTAAAATTAATTTTAAAGATGAAAAAATAACCGGGGCCCTACAAACAGCAGTAACGGCAGAAAATGTATGAACTACTGAAATGTTGGTGCGAATCACATATACGGACATCGAAAAGATTGTAAGCATTAGTTCGGGCAGCATTCATACCATCCTACATCAACATCTTCAAGTGAGGAAGCTTTGTTGTCGATGGATCCCTCGTTTGCTTTCCGAAAGTGAAAAACAGACTCCTGTCGATTGGTGCCATGAAATGCGTCTACGTTTTGAAAACGGGGCATCTAGGCGTGTTTCAGAAATCGTTACTGGTGACGAGGCATGGATCTATCAATATGATCCGGAAAATAAAAGGCAGTCATCGGTATAGATCTACTCAGAAGGACAGTTACTGACAATAGTGTAAAGACCTCGCAACGTCGAAAAAAAAATGGTGGCTAGTTTTTTTTCGCGGAGCGGACATTTGTCGACGTCAATGCTGGAAAATTGTAGGTCATTCAACTCTGAATGGTATACTCCAGTTGCATTACCCAAAGCTTTTCAAGCTGTGCGGGAGAGAAGACCAAAGACCGGGGTTCGGGGAATCATGCTGCATCACGATAACGCCTCTTCACATACCTCCCTTAGAACAAAAGCATTTATTGAGAAATCTGGTGTTGAAGCCGTGGCTGCCTACGAAGAAGCGACCTGTCAGATCCAGACTGACAAAAGTGTTTTCAGAGTTGACTTAGGCGAATGGAACTTTGTATAGAGCATGATGTAGAATATTTTGAAAAGATGTAAAATAAATATTAATAATATTGTGACGCCTCATAATTATTATTAATAAATAAAAATAATAATTAAATTCATTATACAGACATTTAAAAATGTCATAGAAATTATAATTTAAACAATTAAATGCAAATAATAAGCATAAAGTTCAAAAATATCCATTTGGAATAATGAATATTATAATATTAGTAAACGCATAAAATGTCTCTAAAAATCTCTAAATTTATTAAAAACCTGCTTAAAATGTTCAAAATGTATCAAATCATATAAATACAAGGCGATTATATTGCAATAACAAAGATAAATAACATTTGTAATTTAATAGAAAAAATGGATTAAAATTTTCTAAGTTGATGAAGGTGTTCGTGTAATAATTGGAAAATTTCTAAGTTGAACGTGTTCTTGTAATGTTCCCTTATATTGGGGCGTTGTCGGAGACACATACCCAAGGTTGTACATATATATGGGGTGGTCGGCTGACCGACTGCTAGTACTAAGGTTGCACAATGACTAGTCCTATATTAGGGACTTAACATAGTAAGGTCTGACGAACCAAAGCATTAATATAGAAGGTCTTTATGATGCATAAGCATTATGATAGCAGAGTTATGACTTGAAGTCCCATATGAATAAGACATAGAGTAGTATGGTCTATGAAATAAAGCAAATATGTAGAAGGTCTCAAATATGTAAAAGCATTATATTGAAAGAAATGGGACTTGGAAAGGATTATTATAGTGGCGTGTAGGTTGCTTCGCAGCCTCTGAGACCGAGGTAAACTTGGACTCACTAACCGATGTGTCCTAGACATATCATCTTAGTGCCGGTGGTAAGCGGGTTTGTTGTAGCAATACGACTTGCCCGTGGACATCGCACACCCCTACCGGTTGTGGGCGGCGTCTTAGCGCATAGCGTTATGATACGTCGGCTATCTTTCGGATTAGGGTGAGTGTGTTTGGTAGTACTTTTAAGTGCAGCAAGCATACTCAACTTCATGTCTTAGTGCAATAGCGCTATGATACGTGGAGTATTGGCTACTGACGTCTTAGTACCGTGCTACTATGATACGTTGGTGGTATTTTTAGTTAACAACATTATCAAATTTTGTTACCAAAGTCGATAGGGATCATGTGGGTGTGTTGTGAGGGGGCGCCATCCATATGATAGTTGCATTGATGCTTACTGCTACTTGCAGTATTGTGTCTTGTGATGGATCTGCGGGTGTGCTGCACCTGATTCGATGCATCTTGTGGTTCTGGTCGATGGAGGTATGCGGGTGGTGATGTCTGCTGGGACTGTATGGGGGACCTTGGGATGGTGTAAGCCCGACGATAGTCGTATTGATGCTTGTTGCATTCTGTAGCATTGTGTCTCTACGATGGTTGTTTGGCGGGTCGCTATTCTCAATGGCGCTCTCTGCGTCTTGGTTTGACTCACAACCTAAGTAGCTTTGCCCAAGTCGGGTCCCTTCATTGCGGGGCTGCAGACTGTCTGCCCTCCATGATGTTTTATATAACAACTTAATAATATATCTCTATAAAGTTCCCACCTTTGAGAGATTGAAGGCAACTTGTTGGTGGGTGAGACAAACATGATCGAAAAATGCATATCGACGGTGGAAAGGAAAAACCCTTAAAGCGACAATTTTGGAATTGTACAGTAGAGCCGATCAAAGTTTTAATTTTCCGAAAAAAAATTATAAAAAATTAAAATTTGAAGTTAGAGCGACAAGATAAAAAACAGTTTCTTTATTTTTTATTTACTGTCCACTATTAAACTTAGAAAAATATGCTAGCATGATGAAAGGATTTATGTGTCGCTTAATTATTTTTTGGCAAATATAGCGGAAGGAAAAATACATTAAATGCCAATTCAGTACTTTGACAAACGCTAGGAAAATCACATGAAGTGACAAGCTATGCATGATATAACTAGGAGGAAAAACAACTTAAGCGTATCGAGCATAAGATACATGGTTGTGGAAAAACGAATTAACTAAAAAAACCTTAATATGCTAAGTAGAGGAAAAACACGATATGCACTAGCTATGTCATAATTCAATGTTGTATTTTTAACTCAAGCCCCTACTTTGTTTCCCAAGGATACCAAAAAAAAAGGAATATAGAGATAAAACAGTGCCTTTTTTTGTTTTAAACGCTTACTGGTACAACATTTTACACTGAAAAACCCCATTCCAATGGGAAAACAAACATGAAGTGAAGTGTAAGTACATTACTATCTTCATGAGTGATCAAACAATATTATAAACAAGGAACACAGCGTACCGCTTCTGTATTGCAAACATACATTGATCTTATAAACCTAACTTTCACTATTAGAGACTTTAACAACCATAAATTCTGTATCAAAATATTTCTAATCACTATTAGGCACCTATTTCAGTCTAATGACTTAATTAACATTGTTAGCACTATAAGTAAAATCTAAAAAAACAAGCATAATTAAATGATTAATAGGAACATTAAAATCACATACTCATACTATCAAATTTAAGGTTCGATGGTGCTTCTTGTACTATAAATCAATAGCATCCTCAATATCTGTTTCTGCTAACGTATCAATACCAACGACGTGAGGTATAATAACACATTCGTTGTGAAACAGTCTTGGTATGGCAAAACTCTCACAAAGTTTTATTAAATATTCATATTAACAGTAACTGGGTAAAGACTGCTCGTAAAACTGTTTCACAATTTGTGAATTTGGAGCTTTGTTTATAGATATAATTTCTTCTTCAGCATCAGGTAACATAAAGTATTTAACTGCAGTCACGTTGAGATTTGAATTTTATGAACGGCGGCCAGTACAATTCTGTTTTTGTTTTGACCAGGGCAGGAATCCGAATACAGTATTAGATGTTTTACTGTGCCACGTTCTTCCATCAATTGTATGTATTTTTATATAATAGAACTTATTTCATTGCCTCCTCTCTTACCTTCAGATTCTTCCCATATGTAACAGAAACTGTCTCTTGTACCATTTTCATAAAAGCAAACACTGTACATGGCATATTTTCGTGAATAGTACAAGAGCATACTCTCACCATGTGGAGTATTTAAAACCTTTTGCAGGTTGAATGACACACATACTACATCATTGCGCTTTTGGGCGAGTTCTCGATGTTGACTGTACCTCTCTTTACTGGTTTCTTTTTCTTTCAGATGTTCCTCTTTCTGCGTTTTACTCTCTTCAGTATTTAAAGCATCAAATTTCATACATTTTATGCATTTATCCTTTTTGGGAACGCGAAATCCGATATTAAATTCACTCTTGAAAATATTTAAAAAGACTTTCTCACTGACCACGTCGACACATTCTAAAGTTTTCTGATCCTTGTAAATGCGATATAAATTTTTTTGGTTTTAAATTGAACGGGTAAGTAAAGTTTCTTGAAGGTCCCTAAGTCGTATCGGTCCGGAAAAATCGCTGATGGTAATCGATTCCACAAGGAAGACGTCCGAGGAAGAAAACATCTTCTAAATCGCACAGTGGTGAACCGCCAATCATCCAGATGGTGTGGATGGTATCGGGAGTTCTGCCGCGATGTGCGTTTGTGAAATTTGGCGGCTGGGATTAATCCGAACAATTCCTCAGAGCACTCCCCGTGGTAGATGCGAAAGAAAATGCAAAGGGATGCAGCATCTCTTCGCAGTGCCAATGAATCGAGCCAATCGGAAAGGACTCGGTCGTCGACGATTCGAGCCGCTCTGCGCTGGATGTGGTCAAGTGAAAGGAGCTGGCACTGGAAAGCCCCTGCCCAGAGATGGTAACAGTATTTTCTACGTGGTAGAGCCATGCTGCAGCTATATTATGGTTGTAGCACGAATGGGTCGGCTCGACCGGGGAAGGACCACGCTCTCACAGAAAACCAGCGTAAAATAGCAGCTTAACGCTGCTGTGTTTCGTATGGTGAGTGTAGAGAACCGGGCACCCTTTTCACTGGCAAAGAGGCATTCCATCTTAGTCCTCACGGGTGACAACGCATCTGCATCTTGAGTCTTTATTGAGGATAGATGTAGATGTCTATGGGTCACAGTAACCACTTACCATCAGGTGGACTGTGTGCTCGTTTGTCACCCGATCCTATAAAAAAAAAGTATTCCATGTGAGGCCGAAACTGCGCCTTGTAAAGTTGCAGGCGGTGTGCCGGCATGTAATACTGTCCCGCTCTGCTGAGCACACCAAGCTTTTTAGAGGCCGATTTTGGCCTTCTTCTCTTCCAAGTGACCACGAAACTGCACGTCACTCCATATGTCGACTCCGAGGATTCCGATACTGGCTGAGGTAAGAAGGGGAGTACCTTGAAACTGATAACACGAAAATTTACGTATTTACAGGTACTTACCTTTACTAAAACACGCATTCTCTGTAACTGCTGTTCGCGATGCGACGAAACGTGCTGTGCCTCGACGGCAGTTCACCGATGAATGAAGCGCCATGTCACAATCATTTCCTAATATAGGTGACGTCACTTACACAAAAGAGACCGAAATTCATTGCTTGTAGCGACAAGACTTGTTTTGAATAGTTAACTTAAATACACAATATCGTAAACAATGCTTACTTTAACCGACTATCGTCTTCATTTATGAATTTAGCGAAATTAAATGAACCGACGTTTCGAGAATAAAAGAATATGTCGGTTAATTTAAATATTTATGTGGATTTTATGTGTGTGTTTACTTTTACCGACAACACTGCTTTTCAAAGCGATTGCCAAAACAACTGAAATCCATAATATACTATAATAATAATGTAGGAAAAACACATTAACTCCATCATACAGATATAAGGTAAGCAAGGAAAAACGAATGTAGCGACTGAGCACCAACGGAATAGGAGTAAGCAAAAACACATGTAGTGTTTAAAATAACATTTCCTATGACGGAGAAAAACGATTTAAGTAACCTATAATATCCGAAACAAAAAAGGAAAAACACACTAAATAATAATCTAACTATGGAGTCGGTACTTCAAGCGGTAAATGGACCAAAATTGCTTTAATTCTTTGTCACTTCATTTAGCGTCTAAAAAAATTGAGCCTAAATGTGTCATTACTTTAAGCGACACCAAAGTGGTCGGATCACCACGAAACTAAGACCAATCGACGCAGAAAAAGTCGCTGATTTCAGATATGTATATAACTTATTTTCAACCAAAGTGTCGCTTCAAGTGTTTTTCCTTTCCACCGTCGATATACTCAACGTCAGTGACACAAACCCTTTCTGATGGCGAATTATTACTATTATCTTATAACTGCCTATTGGCTATATCTGCCATTGAATTGGTTGGTGGAGCATATGTGTTGACCTCATGCGGGTGGTAGCTGGAGGGAGAATCTGAGGAGGCTCTCAAGGCTGCGGCCGAAAGCCGCGCAACGTGGGACCCCATTCCCTTGAGGTGAGCGGTAGACTCATGACACGCTCTGCGGCCAATTGGCCGTGCTGACCATGCAATTGGTGGTGATGCCTTACACTTACATCACGTCTGCAGGAACGGCGGTCTGGCAGGTGGTGGCGCTCACGGAAGGCTTTTTATGGCCAGTGTGCCGATTGTTGCCTAACCCGTGTGACGTACATTTCACTGTGGCTGGATTTGATCGTATTCTGTATGGCGTTTACACGCATTGACATGCGCGACTTCGGTCGATGTTTGTGCTTACGCACTGTCAAGGGGCCAAGTCCTCTTTTACTGGTTCGCCAGTTATTTTGCTGTGGACTACGGTCCAGTTCCCAACTTTGCGTACCCTTCGGGGGGAGCGCATTAAAATGGTTGGCGCTCACCGTGCGCGGCGTGTGTGGGGCCGTGTACCTCCTCCACATTTTTTTAAAATGTGGGGGAGCGAAGCCCTTGTAACTGGTATTTGATATAAATATTGTGAGCCTTTTCCAAGCGGGAAGGGATTAATTAATAAGGAATTGACTGTTGTGAACCAGATACAAGTGGAATAGGGACAATTTATTGTTCTTAACCTTTTTGAGCTCTGTCTTCGTGAACGGGGTTCTTTAGCTTATAAAACTCTACCAACAGCTTTCGATTGCTCTCGTGAATATTCATTCTTCCAAGATACACCTAAAAGAACTAAGTTACTATACAAACACAACGTAAAAAAGGGTCCTAACTAAGACGATCACTCCATAAATTTATTAAACGGCCTATATTTAAACCTTTAGAAAGATCAAGTTATACTGGTCACGTAAATTAGATATATTTATATATCTTACAGATATAGATTTTAAAGAAATACAAGTATAAGTGGATATATAGTAGAAAAGAAAAAAGATGGGGGGGGGGTTCGTTACAATATCTAGAATACTTTTCGTATATCTACTTATTGAGTGTCCTACGTATTATTGTCTATTTTTAGATAAATAAGCAAAAACTTTTAAAAGCCTAACATACACTAAAGGAATCGTAAAATTTATGCAAGGACGCTTATCTGGCAGTTGTCATTTGTATGACAAAATAATATAGATGGCCGACCGAAGTACATATATTTCCATGTGGCCGACTATGAGCGCATTTTCTGTTACAATCGCTGCGATCAGCCCGTTCTAGCGTGGTTTCATAGACAATGAGCACCTTTTTACGCGGTAAAGAATGCAATGAGCGCGTTTTATCCTAAAGTACAATTTTTTTCAATTCACTTTACACAAAATCAGCGCCTTTTATCGTGTTTAAAATAACGTGCTCTGATTGGCCATAGAAAACGAAGTAAAATAGTATAGTTTATTCCAAAAACGTAAAATTGTCAATGAGCTCTTTTTTTCCCTGTGCCCTTCATTTAAAATTAACCCAAAAAAAAACTAAAGTACTAAGTAATTGTTAAACTAGAATATTACTTGTAGCTTAAATAAAGTTATATCAAATATATTGTGAAGTATGGCAAAAGGCCATGTAACCAAAGCCAAAAACATAACAAGCTGTCAATGTCATCTAACATCTGGGGGTTTTGGCGGGAACTCGACCAGCGGCGGCTTGCTGCTCCTGTATTATTGTTTAAATAATGGTTTGAAGTGGACTTTGATATGTAAAAGTGGTGCGATTTTGTGTATTAAGTGTCTGCGCATGTGAACTATTAGTGGAAACTGTGAAACAAGTGCTCTGATGGTGATGGATTCTCAAGATAAGCTGTTTATTTACATAGGCGCCTTTAGATACCATCGCGAACTGTCAGCTGCCTGCTGGCTCAAGTTGCCGTGAAAATCTCCCAAGGCTGCACAATGTGACGCATCAACATATTGTGAAGCAGTAAAATATGAAGGATAATTATACATGAAGACAAGGCTGTATGGCATAGTTCTTTTGCCTGCTCTCTCGAGCGAATAATAAAAACAACAACATATAACATCTGGAGTTTTGGCGGGAATTTGACCGGCGGCGATTCACTGCTCCTGTATTAAAGTTTAAATAATAGTTTGAAGTGGATTTTGATATGTAAAAGTGGTGCGAATTTACGTATTAACTGTCTATTAGTGGAAACGGTGAAACAAGTGCTCTGATGGTGATGGATTCTCAAGATAAGCTGTTTATCTACATAGGCGCCTTAAGATACCATCGCCAACTGTCAACTGTCTGCTGGCTCAAGTTACCGTCAAAATCTCCCAAGGGCTGCACAATGTGATGCATCAACATATTGTGAAGCAGCGAATTATGAAGATATTCAATATAAAAAAGACAAGGCTGTATGGCTTAGTTCCTTTGCCTGCTCTCTCGAGCGAATAATAAAAACAACAACAACATCTAACATCTGTGTCTGTGGATATCATGTCTTATCTTAGAGTATGTAGGTACATAAATAAATCCAATAAGTTACCATTCTAGTATCGTTGCAATTATACCTACTTGTTATCAATTATAATAGTACAGATAACAAAAACAAATAACAGCTTACAAATTAAATCAAGCATGAGAATAAAGTAAAGTCAATGCAGGCTACTTGTTGCGAATTATGCGCTTGGGCCTCGTCGTCGACTTTGGTGCGCTATCACTATTAACATTCGATGGAACTTTCTTGCTCATAGAATCTGATGGTCGACCCGATGCAGCAGACTGTTCATATTGCGCAATGAGCTCATCGAGGTCCTTGGTGTCTGTCAGCCGATGGCGCTTTCCACTAGACAACTTGACGTAGATATTACTATCAAGAGACCAAACTTGTCTGATACCAAAGTGCTTACGTGTAGCAATGAATAAAATTTGACGCTGACGAGTAAGAAACTCGTAAAGCACATATGGAGTCCCTTTCAACTGTGTTTTCTTGGCCCAAATGGTTGACTTAATGGACTGATCACTAAACCGTATCAGGACTGGTCTTGCACGAGCGTCCGATACTGCACCCAGACGATGCTAGTATAATTATAGTTAAATAATAAAACCTAAATAAATAATAAAGCTTGTATAATTATACCTAGTCAGGTCATAAATTCTGTCACATGTTTAATATAAAATAATTGAAACAAGTTTATTCATTATGTAACCATTTATATACCAAAATGAACTTAACAAAACATAGATTCTTACGACACTAAAGTTTATTCAAAATGACCTTCGTGATTTTGAATACAGGCCTTCAATCTGCGCGGCCAGTCGTCTATCGCAGCACAAACGAGGTCCATGTCAATATCGGCGGCTGCCTTAATCAAGGATGTCTTGAGTGACTCCAAATTGGGATGAGACTTTGAGCACGGCATTTCCTCCAAGTGTTGCTATATCTTGCTTGTAATCTAACGGATTCAAATCTGGACTGGAGGAGGGCCAGTCTTCGTGCCAGATGAAGTCGATTTCACGCGCCGCCAGCCAGTCTTGTGTGCTCTTCGCTCTATGAGCTAGCGCCGAATCTTGTTGGAATACCCAGTGCCTGTTATTGACCATGGTATGAGAAACAGGTACCACAAGGTTCGTCAGGACTGTATTTTGATACACAACTGCATTCGTTTTTACACCTTTCTCACAAAAATGTACCTCTGTTAAGCCCCAATAAGAAACTCCCAACCATACCATGAGCGAGGATGGAAAATGACCTCGTTGGACACGCGGAATACGGTTGCTCGCTTCTTCACTACTGTGTGCGTACACCTTATCATTTTGTTTGTTGTAGCTCTCTTCTACGGTAAAAATTTTTTCATCCGACAGAAAAATTTCCCGATATTTTTTCCCGCGTACCGCTTCAACAAAGCGCGGCATCTCTTCAGTCTCAGGTCCATTAGACGAGCATTCAAACGATGTCCTGTTTTTCTTCGATATGTCCGAAGCCCTAAGTCTTCATTTAACACCCTTTTAACCGTGGTTCTGCTTAACCCCATCTGAAGGGCCAACAGTTTCTGCTTACCTTTGGGATTTCTTTGAATTCGCGCCTTCACAGTTTTATCACTGCTGGAGTCCTAACAGACCGAGGGCGACCACTTCTTGACCTGTCACCTACACTAGAATCTTCATTGTATCGTTTGATGGTACGATAAACGAAGCTTTTGGTTATATTCAAATTTTTTAAATGTATTAAAACCTGCATAAAAAAACATATAGCTGACTTGAAGCACCGACGTTCCGGGATGTCTGCAGTGTGTAAACATTTTCTAGATCGTCCCCGCCATTACATTACATTTGATAAAGCACAAAGCCTCGCAAAAGAATACCGATTCCTACAAAGTGAGGCTATTGAAATTAAAACACATCCTAGTTTCAATAGAGAAGATAGATGGATGCTGCCATCTGCTTGGGATCCTATAATTAATAAAATTAAATCCAATACCACTGCAAGACTTCAAGATACTGTAAGCTCATTCTGCGTAAATCGGACCAAAAATTAATATTCAAAAACTGAAGGTAGCCGGGCTAATTATGACATCGGGACGTCAAACACCTCATTTCCCCCCCCCCCCCCCCCCCGTGACTACGGGTGCTCTAAAGCACCCGAAACGTCTGGTATCAAAAAGTTAAATTAGACGCGACAAAATCCGTAAAAATTAGTTTCATTTAACATATATTTTTATTCCATATTTGGCAGATTTTGATGGAATATATTGGCGAACACCACATCTACCCCGAAAAGCTAGTACTAGTGTTAGGTACTTAAAAGGTGTATACGTATTTCGACAACTTTGGACAAAGGTCTCGAAAATGTCTCGGATTGGTGCCAAACGATCAGTCTTTATTCCTTCTTCCCTTGTCGCAATGTCAATCGAATCTCAAATTATTGAGTAAAAACGAGAATCGATTTTTCGACATTGTGCAACGGAATATTTCAATTCCTGTACCATCATGAGCTCATAAATCATTGAGGTATTGTCTACTAGATCGATACAATCCAGCTAAAAATAAAAAGCCTTAAAACAGCTTTTATTTCAGATTTAGTTGTTTTAGCATACAGTGCATTTATGTTTCTGCCATCTGATGACTGTGGTTTAGATAAGTATATTCTTACATTGGTATATTTTACAACTATCTCTAGTATTTCATCGGAAATATATGCTTCAAAACATTCCAAATGGGTTTTATTGTCTTTATTTTGACTCTTTACTCCCGGTAAAAGTGTCATTATATTTTCATTTCTCGTACGAAAATTAGTCCTTAGCGGTTCCTTTAGCCATTTAGTTTTGCAGTTTTTACCTATATAAAGCTGATGATAACTAGAAAACTCACCAGTCGAAGTAATTCCTTCTTCTTCTTCTTCACTTTCACATTCAGACTGCACACTAAAATGATCCGATTCATATTCGCTTCCAGGTAAAAAAGCTCACCAAATCGTCGTCACTTTCTTCCACAAGATCAGATGCTATTGCATTGTCACTCATTCGATGAGCCTTTTCAAATTCAAGGCACATGTTGATAACACATTAACATAAAAAAGCTGTCGAAAAAAGTAGAAAATAATATAGTTTTAAAGCATTTTAGAAAAATATACTACTTACCAAATGTCCCAAACCATGTGGGGTTTGTGAGACCCTGAAGCGCTTTGGATGCGTCTGTAGCGGGTGGAAGGAAAAGGGGAGATCTCCCGCCGGGCAAGGTGTTCTGCCCGGGGAGCGGCCAACGCTCCGATTGGTAGTTCGGAGATATTCTATATATGCTGCTTTAATTTCGGAACTTTGATAGCGCGATTTAGGCTTCGATGTATTTCGCTTGTGGCGCGACGACAGCGCCGCCACATCACCCCCCTGCTCAGACCGGAGGTCGATAGTGCAGTCCGATTGCCAGTGCGTCCTTATTGCCGGTGGGGAATGCATGCTGTGTGCGTAAGGGCAAGTGACGCCGGTGCGAATGATATGCCGGTGTGTAATGCATGCCGTACTACGCACTTGCAAGTGATGTCGGTGAGAACGATGAGCCGGAGCAAGTGCCGGGATTGCCTTGTAGTCTGCGGTGAGTCGAGAAGAAGGCAAGTAATCTGCGAGAGTGCCGTGAAGCAGAGGCGAGCAGTAAGGCTCAGAGCCGTGCCGAACACTGTAGCGCAGATAGTAGCTTGAAGGAACAGGAAGCATTATTATTCCAGTGCTGCGATGAACCTTTGTAAAGCTAGATGGCTTGCAGAATGGGAAGACTGCAGACAATATCTGCTCGGGAGCGAATGAATGGGGTACTTGAGGACGATGACAAAGGTTTTTGAAGTTGTATTTTCCGAAGGTTATTGGTTGCGTGTTCAGATCACGTCGGGTAGTCACCACTGTAGCGGGCGGAAGTAAAAGGGGAGATCTCCCGCCGGGCAAGGTGTTCTGCCCGGGGAGCGGCCAACGCTCCGATTGGTAGTTCGGAGCTATTCTATATATGCTGCTTTAATTTCGGAACTTTGATAGCGCGATTTAGGCTTCGATGTATTTCGCTTGTGGCGCGACGACAGCGCCGCCACACGTCTGTCCTCTGAGCCCGCGAGACGTACACTTAAGCCGAACGCACATTTGTCCGCGCCGTACGTGCCGTACGCACCTCACGCACCGAATTTTAGAATTCATTGTATGAAATCATTTGAAACCTCGCACATTACAGCCGCACCTCACGCGGCGAATTTTATAAAATGCGGTAGGTATACGATATCGAAGAACGAATGCTGATGACGTCATATAACGCGGTGCGTTTGGCGTGTGTTGATACTCAGTGTTGTCTAATGTTGCCAACTTAGTGGATTTTCCACTAAAACTGGTGGTTTCGACTTTTGTTTCGAATTATATTTTTTAAGTGTTAAATGTACACTGCGGTTAGAGGTTGGCAGAAAAATGCTGCAACGAAATTGAAATTCCGATAAACGTTGTGAAATGAATACTTAGTGATAAATTATGTAAATAAATTAAAAAAAATTGATAATGAATTTTAATTCAAAAACCCAATTATACCTGATTACTTAATGATCAATAAAAATACTTACCTCAAGTATACAAGAAGTCTTTCCTCTGGTTCAGTTGGCCTTCTAAATCTTGAGTTTTCTATAGAAAGATATGGTTTTAATATATGTAACAATTCTTGAAATTTCTTGTATGTTAAATACAAATATCTAAAAAATCGTTCGTCATCATATAACAAGTCTTTAAATAAAGTATAATACACTCCATACAATTGCCTTTTTAAATTAATACTATGAATCCAGAATCTTCTTTTTCTTCGAATTTTGTTTTCTTCTTCCTCTGCCAATAACCAGGCTATTACAATATTTTTTTCATAGTGATTCCGAGCGATAATGTCTTCAATCTAATCTATCTAATGTACCGTTTCACACCAGTGGTTGGAAAAAACTGCAAGAGTTGTTGGCAATTAAAAAGAATTGCAGACGGCGCGGACGGTGCGTACGTGCAAGTGTGCGAAGCCATCAGTAATATTCGGCGCGTACGGCTTGTACGGCGCGTACGGCGCGTACGGCGCGGACAAATGTGCGTTCAGGTTAAATCGCTGTCACTAGATGGTTTGGCAACATCGCAACTGCAGCTAATTAAAGCATCAGAGCAACGCGAATATTTAAAGAGTTACAGAAATTTTTGTTTCGCAGGGGTTTATTAGACCCCACATGGTGCATGGAAGGTTAAGTTGTGGAAAATTTAGAAAAATTAATTCTTTATTAAAATAATGCCTTGTAAATAAGGCAATGTAATAAGTATATCTAATACAAATTTTCGAAATTGTTTACTTTATTATTAAATATGTCGATATTTTTACTATTATTAATCAATAAGTCATTGTAGAGGCGATACATACTTACTAGAGGAGTATAATAGGACGTATTATTTTTTTATAGGATAAGTGTGACAAACGAGCACACAGTCCACCTGATGATAAGTAGTTGCTGTGGCCAATAGACATCTATATCTATCTTCGATTAAGAATCAAAATGCAGATGCGTTGTCACCCGTGAGGACTAAGATGGAATGCCTCGCTACCAGCAAAAAGGGTCTACGGTTCTCCACACTCACCATAAGAAACACAGCAGCGTTAAGCTGCTATTTTACGCTGGTATTCTGTGAGAGCGTAGTCCCACCCCGGTCGAGCCGACCCATTCGTGCTACAACCACAACACAGTCGCAGCATGGCTCTACCACGTAAATATTTCTATTTTATAAACTCGCAAAATTCTATTTCTATAAACTCGCAAACTAAAAGTATTTAGGAAAGTATAGCGATGATGGGACTTAGTACTAATCTTGACAAATGAAAGGAGGGTGGGGAAATCAGTAAGGGAATGAATAATTTTGAAAAGGTAAGTCATATCCTGATATTTACACCGGGTTTGTAGTGACATAATGTTAAACTTTTTAAGTGTCTCTTCATACGAGGGCAGACTTCCATTTAACCCTTTCAGTCCCTTGCCCGCCTTTTTTATTCACATGCCGAGCCCGCCCATGGGCGGGCGGATTTCAAACCTTAATAAGTATGCCAAATAACATGAAAAAATTGAACACGTTTAATACGATCTATGTGGACAGCGTAGTATGGTTGCTATTGGTGTATTTTTTATTATATAAGTGCAATATAAAGCTGGTGGAAGTTATTTAAGCTGAGTGGAACGCAATTTTTTGATTTGGTGACAATAGAGCACTACATCTTCGCTTCGCGTTCTATGTGTGCAATTATAACAACAAATCAAAAATTCTATATTTGTCAGTGTCTACAATAAATGTAATTAACTAACCATAAAAATTACCTTATTCCTAACATGTAGTGGATTCATAAGAAAAGTAAGTGGCGATTATATGGCTTCCGATTGAATACGATATACATTTTTTTATAGGATAAGGGTGACAAACGAGCACACAGTCCACCTGATGGTAAGTGGTTGCTGCGGCCCATAGACATCTACATCTATCCTCTGTTACAAATTAAAATGTAGATGCGTTGTCACCCGTGAGGACTAAGATGGAATGCCTCATTTCCAGTAAAAAGGGCCTCCGGCCACCTGCACTCACCAAGCGAAACACAGAGGTAAACCTCTACTTCACGCTAGTTTTCTGTGAGGTCGTGGTACTACCCCGGTTCGAGCCGGCCCATCCGTGCGACAGCAAAAGCTGCCGCGTGGCTCTACCACTTAAATATCATAACCATCTCGTATAACTTAACTTATAATAACATAACCATCTCGTTGAGGTAATGTGTAATATATTCAGATAGAGATAGACGATGGGATACTGCATTAAAGGTGTGAGAAGTCTGGCACTATGAACGTCAATCCTCGTGCCAGGCCTATAGCGGTAGGGCTAATAAAAATGAGAAGAACTTATTCCAGGTAAATATTAGACTAGATTCTGTTACATGTAAGGCAATCCATTGACTATAAATACTGACTTGGTTCCTACATTACTTCATAAAAGCCGCGCACACGCGCCAAAATTTTCTTGCATATTGGAACAGAAATTCCATTACCACGTTGCAGCTACTACGATGTCTTTAAATATTAGAACAGCTATTAAAGTGTGTCAGCGTGTTTTAGAATTTATACGTTATCTAAACTAGTCGAACATCAATGAATTTATAATTTGGGAGTCCTTTCTTAATTACGGTAATTTAATAAATTTTATGTTTTTGTCATTAGATATTTACAAGTTATTGTGGCTGAAGACAGGCGTAAATAAATCTAAATGAAGCTGGGAAGCAGGGTCAAATTACGAAATATCTCGAACTTTCAATTTTTTTGGAATAGTCATCATCATCGTTATCATCATCATGTTTGGAACAGTAATATGCATCAATTTGGACTAGTTAATTTTATATATATAAATAATCGTTCTACTATTCCTTGCATACATATAACCATCGAAGTTTACAACTTCTCTGGAAGAAGTGTTTTATATATTTATCGTCCACAAGTCTCTCGTTAACAACGTTGTAAAGATCGGGAGTGTGTCGACGAGGGTTGCGTACCTTATACTCAGAATCACCAAACGGTATTCGCTGAAGGTCATACAGGTTTACGCACCAACCTCGGCACACCCCGATGAGGAGGTGGAGGAAATGTATGAGGACATCTCTAGAGCCATGCATTCCTCCAAAACCCAATATACGGTGTTAATGGGAGACTTCAATGCAAAACTAGGCACAAGAGAGAACGGTGAGCTGAAAGTAGGGAAATTTGGAATAGGGCAACGGAACCCAAGGGGCCAGCAGCTGGCCGACTTCATGGAGAAAGAGGGACTCTTTATGATGAACTCTTTCTTCCAGAAGCGGCCCCACAGGAAGTGGACCTGGTCGAGCCCCGACGGTTCCACAAAAAATGAGATTGACTTCATTATGACGACCAGACGACAACTGTTCAGTGATGTCTCCGTGATCGCAAAGGGTGAAAACTGGTAGCGATCACCGAATGGTTAGAGGCACACTGAACCTAAACGTTAAGTTGGAGAGGTCTCGTCTAATGAAGTCAACGCTCCGTCCCCCTCGTGCTCTGTTCCAAAGTCCCGAAACCTTTCAGCTCGAGTTACAAAACCGTTTTCAGTGCCTGGAAGACTGCAATAAAGTGGACGGTATGAATGACAAGCTCGTGGAAACTGTCCATGCGGTCGGAGCTAAGTTCTGCAAGACCCGCCGCAGGAGAACACAAAAACTCTCCGATCACACTCTTAATCTCATGGCTGTTAGACGGGAGATGAAGCTACATTCTTCAACAGACTTGACAGCATACAGGCATCTGAACAGACAGATCTCCAAATGCATGCGGCGGGACTTACGCAACTTCAATACAGCTCGTATTGAAGAAGCGATCGAGCGGAACCAAGGCTCCAAAGTCTTTGCCAGAGATCTGTCTGCCAGAAAGAGCCAACTGTCAAAGCTGAAGACAGAATGTGGCAGCATCGTTTCCGGGACACCTGAGATTTTGAGTGAGATTGAGAGGTTCTATGGGCAGCTGTACACATCATCGTTGGAGCCACACGCAAGTGTGAGTAACGATCCAAGAGCGAGTCTCATCCGACACTATTCCGAAGATATCCCGGATGTCAGTCTGAGCGAGATTAGAATGGCTCTCCAGCACCTTAAAAACGGCAAGGCCCCAGGTGAGGATGGAATTACAGCGGAGCTTCTGAAAGCAGGTGGAAGACCAGTACTTGAAGTCTTTCAGAAGCTCTTTAATTCCGTCCTCCATGGTGGCATTACACCGGAGGCGTGGAGCAGAAGTGCGGTGGTCTTGTTCTTCAAGAAAGGTGACCATGCTCTCTTGAAGAACTACAGACCGATTTCCCTTCTGAGCCGCGTCTACGTGCTGTTTTCGAGAGTCATTACGAATCGTCTCGCACGCAGACTTGACGACTTCCAGCCTCCCGAACAAGCCGGTTTCCGAAAGGGCTTTAGCACCATAGACCACATACATACCCTTCGGCAAATTGTACAGAAGTCCGAAGAGTACAATTTGCCACTATGTCTGGCGTATGAAAGCCTTTGATTCCGTCGAAATTTGGGCGGTGCTGCAGTCCCTTCAGCGGTGCCAAGTTGACTGTCGGTATATCGAAGTGTTGAAGTGCTTGTACAGTAGGGCTACGATGGTTATCCGAGTACAGAACCAGAGTACGAAACCTATCCAATTGCAGAGAGGTGTAAGACAGGGTGACGTCATATCCCCGAAACTCTTCACCGCTGCATTGGAAGACGTTTTCAAGCTTCTGGACTGGAAAGGATACGGTATCAACATCAATGGCGAGTACATCACTCACCTTCGATTTGCCGACGATATAGTCCTTATGGCAGAATCGCTGGAGGACCTAAGCACTATGCTCAATGACCTCAATAGTGTTTCCCAACGGATAGGTCTTAAGATGAACATGGACAAAACAAAGATCATGTTTAATGTCCATGTCACACCTATGCCGGTAGTTGTTGGGAGCACTAAGCTCGAAGTTGTTGACGAGTATGTTTACCTGGGACAAATAGTCCGACTAGGTAAGTCCAACTTCGACCGAGAGGTCAATCGACGGATTCAACTCGGCTGGGCAGCGCTCGGGAAGCTACGACACATCTTCTCGTCAGACATACCTCAAAACCTTAAAACGAAATTGTACAACCAGTGCGTGTTGCCAGTGATGACTTACGGAACTGAGACGTGGTCCTTCACTGCTGGCCGCATGAGGAAGCTCAAGGTCGCTCAGCGAGCTATGGAGAGGGCTATGCTCGGAGTTTCTCTGCGTGATAAACTTAGGAATGAGGATATCCGCAGTAGAACCAGAGTAACCGACATAGCCCAACGGATTAGTAAGCTGAAGTGGCAGTGGGCCGGCCATATAGCTCGAAGAACCGACAACCGATGGGGAAGAAAGGTTCTCGAGTGGCAGCCTCGTACCGGTAGGCGAAGTGTAGGGCGTCCCCCCACGAGATGGAGTGACGACCTGGTAAGACATGCAGGAAGTCGATGGATGCAGGTGGCTTAGGACCGTGCTTTGTGGCATTCTTTGGGGGAGGCCTATGTTCAGCAGTGGACTTGTGAAGGGCTGTAATGATGAATGATAATGATGATGATATATGTATATTACCTATCTATTTGATAAACTATATAGGTAATGGCAATTATAATTAATTATATATAAATCCTATGTACTTTTAGTGAAACAAAATATTGTAATAAAAATCTGGGATTAAAAAATAATAACAACATCTTAACCTTGGTCAAGTATGTATAAATTTGGATTATGGAATATTTTGTATTTCTACAGCGATCGATATTTTTCAGCACGAGCCGCTGTAAACAAATTATACAGGAGTGCACTCACGATGGCAGCCAAGCCCGGAGTGAGAATGTGGCAAAGTCTATTTAGTGAAATAAATTATTACAAGGCTGCTCAAAACATCGAAAATTTCGAGATTGTATACCGAAAAAGATAAATTATAACTAAATAAAACAAAATTAAACTGCCATTTACATTCCATGGCTTTCCACATGATAGAATAGAATAGAATAGAATAATTTTTTATTCAATATTGATTATTACATTATACTTATTGAAAGTCATTTTTTATTTACCATTTACCACTGGTTCGGAAATTGCCTCAGTCCTGGGAAGAATCAGCGAGAAACCCAGCGGGACTTTTTTTAAACATAATTTCACTTAATAATTTTGTTTATACAATTTTTAAATGATTTTTCATAGAACCAACATGGTGGCGATCACCCTATTCCCAGGTGTTATTTTCATTCATGTATTCCTTGATATTATAATAACCCTTTTTGTACAGTTTTTCTTTAATAAAACTTTTAAACTTGTTTATTGACAAACTTTGAATATGTTCCGGGATTTTGTTGTAAAAGTATATACATTGCCCCATAAATGAATTACTGATTCTGTGGAGTCTAGTAACTGGCACTACAAGCTTATGTTTGTTCCTAGTATTCAAAGTATGCACATCCTTATTCTTATTAAAGCTATTTGTGTTTTTATGCACATACATTACATTCTCATAAATATATTGCGATGCCAAAGTTAATATGTTTATTTCTTTAAATTTTTCTCTAAGGGACTCTTTAAAATTTAGGTTATAAATCGCCTGTACGGTTCTCTTTTGCAAAATAAATATAGCTTCAATATCAGCCGCATTACCCCATAGCAAAATTTCATAAGACATTACGCTATGAAAGTAACTAAAATACACTAATCTAGCTGTCTCAACATCTGTAAGACTTCTAAACTTTCTTACAGTATATGCTGCAGAACTAAGTCTGCTTGCTAATTTAGATATACGGGGGCCCCATTGAAGTTTCGCGTCAATAGTAATACCAAGAAAAACAGTTGTATCTACAAGACTCAACTCCTCCCCATTTAACAGCAAATTGGTATTCGAATGTTTTACATTAGGTATTGTAAATTTAATACACTTTGTCTTATTGCCGTTTAGAAGCATATTGTTGGCATTAAGCCAATGTACCAATTTCGATAGAGCATTATTTACATCGTCATAATTAATTAACTGCCGTTTGAGTTTGAAAATTAAAGAGGTATCGTCAGCAAATAATACTATATCGTGATTGTCCCCTACAAGATAAGGTAAGTCATTAATATAGATTAAAAACAGGAACGGGCCAAGAATCGAGCCCTGAAGAACACCCATTGATACTACTGATCCGGAGGAACCTTTACCATTGATCACGACTTTTTGAGTTCTGTTACTTAAATATGAAGTAATAAGTCTAAGCGCTAAATTTTTTACACCGTAATGTTGTAGTTTCCTGATTAATGTCTCATGATGAACACAATCGAAAGCCTTGGATAGATCACAGAATATACCTAAGGCATCTTGTGAATTCTCCCAGGCATTAAAAATATATTTCATAAACTCAACACCGTCGTCAGATGTCGAGCGACCCCTTGTAAAACCAAATTGGTTCTTATGAAGTAATTTATTAGTATTAAAAAAAATTAACAATTGATCCAAAATTATTTTTTCAAAAATTTTACCGCGAGTTGGTAGTACAGAAATAGATCTAAAATTAGCGGGGTCCAATGTACTACCAGATTTAAATAAAGGTATTACTTTACTATACTTCACTAAATCAGGAAACATACCAGAATCGATACAAGTATTAAAGATGATAACAAGATGAGGTGCAATTAAATCTATAACGGACGCAATAACTGTAACGGAAATCCCCCACAAATCTGCGTCTTCTTAACATCAATAGTTTTGAAGTATTTTACAACATCTTGCGATAGTATTTTTTCAAATCTAAATTCTTTTAAACAGGTATTAACATTCTGTTTGAGTAATGACTCGGCGACAGTTGGAGAAGTATTCAATGACTCGGTTGTCAAGATAGGAATATCAGTGAAATATTTCTCAAACACCGCTGCGACTTCTTGATTTGATTTAGTCAATTCATTGTTAATTTTTAATTGATAGTTTGAGTTACGAATATAGTTTGAGTTACGAATATAGTTTGAGTTACGATAGATGAAGAGATTAATAAATTAATTTAGTTGAACAATTGGTATTTTCAAATAATTATCGTGTTTAACACTCCATGCGGACTTGATAAATCTACACCGTAAGCCACCAAAACCACTTTATTATTTAAAAATAGCAATTGATCGATTTAAAAAATATAAATAAGTTCATCAATCATTTATCTTTCTGACAATCTGCTTTTTATATTATTTATATGTTCAATATGATTGTTAGATACGATTTTAAGCGAAATAACGTTGGAATCTTGAGTTTTATGCGCTAGGTATGTTTACCTACGCGCTTTGCGCTTAAGGGATGCAATACGAAATACTTGAATAATGCAGTGCACGTGTTCATGCTGCTTATCCCAGAGGATAATATTCAGGCACATGTATCGAAATACGCTGGTATGACCAAACTATTATACAATTTTAGTAGACTTGTTAAAAAGTATTGCTTCGACACGTTGTTTGCAAAACTTCTGCACACTTAAAGCAAATAACAAAATTAATTTTGAGTACTGTTTATATTATAAACTAGCTGTTCCCCGCGACTTCGTTCGCGTATTAGGGTTTTTATGTTTTTGCGCGGAACCCTAATTCTTTTTCTAAAATAAAAGTAGCCTAAGTTACTCCTTATGAAATCAGCTATCTGCCAGTGAAAGTCCCGTCAAAATCGATCCAGCCGTTTCGGAGATTACCCGGAACAAACAGACAGACAGACAGACAGACAAAAATTTTAAAAATTGTATTTTAGTTATAGGTACCGTATTTACTTTCATATGCATTTAGTAAAAAACTGTAATTTTGACATTACAAACAGACACTTCAATTTTATTTATTTGTATAGATATAGTAGTTATGTTGCTATTTACTGGATGTATAGCAACAAACAATATAATAACCGCATAGTGGCGGTGTAATTAATATCTACTATCAAATATTATAGTTCCGTGGGTGTCGTAAGAGGCAACAGAGGGAAACTGGAGCAGGATATGGTCTTTCTAATAACCTTTCTAATCCCCGTTGAGGCAATCTGTAGTGGAGGCCTGTGTTTAGAAGTGGACTTTAATAATTTAATGGATGGATTGATTTACTAAGTTAAACAGTCATGTTAGCTCAGGGGTTAGGTGCTGTCAGGAAATTTTACAGTATGCAAGCAACCCGGCTCCGATCGCTGCCGCTGCCAATATGGTTTCCATTTTAAAATCCTTTTATTTATCATTATAAATCAGAGCTTTTATATCATCAAAAAGCCTAGCCTCTATGCCGTGATTTCAGATTGATAACAATTTAGTAAAAGTCGTTTCGGTACTAGAATTATTAAAACCATTAAAGGCAAAAAAAGCACAGAACTCCTCTTTTTGCTGCTTCAGATTATTTAAAAAAAAACGAAAGGCACAAATGGATTTACAGTTCATCTAATGCTAAGTGGCTACTGCAGTTCATGGACACAAACCAAATTTAAACAAAAGAGGTAACAGGTGCGTGGACACTTCTGTCGCGACTAAAATGGAATGCCTTACTTGTAATATTGGCTTTCTATGCCCATCTAGATCGGAACACAGCACTGCAAGTACTGCTATTTGGCGACTGAAATAGATAAAAGGGTGGTACCTAACCAGATGGATTAGTAGGCAAAAAAGAAGTTCAACCAACAATATTAAACATAGATTACTAGCTGGCCAGACAAACGTTGTTCTGCTATATCGGACGACCCTTTGCCCTATATAAAAATCTTAAATTCGCAATAAAAAATATTGAAGGTCACTTATAGGGATTAAAACCATCCTATCTCTCAAGTGGGACCAAACTACACACAGTGTGCAAAATTTCAATGAAATGAGTTTAGTAGTTTAGGGAGTTCATCGCGGACAGACAATGTGACACGTAATTTTTATAACTAAATATATTCCAGATTAAAAATAAGCTACTCGAGATTTAGTCAATTTCAAAAAATACCCTTTCATAATTGATCAAAATAAATATTATTATTACAAATATAAAAGGGACCCGAATTGACACTTTTGAATTGCAAATTGTTCTAAAGGCATTAACTTACCCTGAGTCACTGATTTCTTATCAACTTCTGGACCGAGTAAGTTAGTGAACAATTTACATTTTGAAACACAAGTAAAAATAAATGTGAAGAAAAGGAACGATATTTGAATTGATTTAGAAGCTCGACTTAATTTCGGTCGTAGGGATTGCCTTGAGCAACATCAATATATATCTATTTTATTTAGTTACTGACTCGTTGGTCTAGTGGTTGGAAGCGCGACTGCTGACCACAAGGTCTCGGGTCCGAATCTCAGATAGAGTCAATCCCAGGTAGGGTATTTCGTAGGCCTGAATTCCTCCTACGCTGACGTCGGTTGCGTATGGTCGGTCGCGTACGCGTACATAGCAAACTACGCGCCGCTGTCGTCAGTGTCGTAGTGTGGGGCTATATAGAATAGCTATGAGCATTATAACGTAGTTATGGAAACGTCTATTTACTTTACAACGTATAGATAGTTATACATAACGCTCAGAACTGTCTATTTCTTATAACGATCAGCAACGCACAGAGTACCTTAAACCTTTGAACCGCAACGCTGCAACGTTGCGTTAGGATGCGTTAGGATTAAACTGCATTAATAGTCTTGACTTTCTTATAACGAAATATTATTATTGACCTTGTGTCTTGTGTCTTTCAACTTTTGAACATGAGTTTTCATATTAATTGTGTCTCTCTGAGGAACAAGTGTAGTATTATTATTTCAAAACTGCTTGATTTATTAATTCCAAATTTATTTCAAAGCATAAAGCAAGCCTTGTGATAGTAGTGTTAGTAAAAGAAGTACTTATTAAAAACGAATAAAAAGCTTTGTAAATATATATTAATAAATTTATATATAATACTTTTGATTTAGTGATTGTAAATATAGATATAGCTTCGGTTTAGGTTTTAATATAATAAGGAAACAATGTCGTGACAAAACTCAAGTGTCCTGTGGAAGTTTTTCGAAAAAACTGACAATGTAAATAAAAAAGCGCTTTGTAACATATATAAAAATGAATTTAGTTTTAAAACGACTTCAGGTAATCTCAAGTCACATTTACAGCAGCGTCATATAGAAGCGTACAAACAAGTGTCGTTGGAACAGCAAACGATTGCTAGATTTTCGAGACCTGTCACCTGTTTGGGTGTCCCAGTACCCAATCAAGTACTAACTTAAATAATATTTTTTAAGCCAGCCTTCGACGTCAAATTCATCCTCCGTGATGCCATTAGCTGTACCGCAGTCTCAACCCAGATGGAACCTAGAAAATGGATGCCTTTATTCCTAGAAAGTTGTTAAAAGATCAAAAGTCCAAAATTGACTCAAATCTGCTAGACTTATTTATAGACGGCTTTCAGCCATTTAGTTTGGTAGAAGAATGATCTTTTATAAAATAATACTTACTTACTTACTTATCTTCACGCACAATCCCTGACGGGGTAGCCAGAAACAACAGATCGCCAAGTGTCACGATCCTTACATACCTCTTTCGCTTCTTTCAGATTCATTATCTTCTTCATACATGCACGTCTAGGTATCCGAGTACTCTTGACCCTACCCTCTTCGAGCAATTTGCTCACATGGTCTTCGAAAGTTAGTCTCGGTCTACCTCGACGTAAATAACGACGTTTATAAAATAATCCCGATGGATTCCAGAGTACACGCTACCATCGCGAAAAAAAGTATATTCATTATTGATACCTGCTCTTTATGAACGGACAAGAGAAGAAGTCCATCGTTCTCTTGCAGATGAAGTGACACAAATATAAATATCCACAGACATGTGGACATCACGCGCCAATGAAAGCTATATGGCAATCACTGGGCATTATTTAACTCGCGATTTTCGTATGAAGACTGTGCTGGTATCATGTGACTATTTTTCTGATCGCCATACCAATGAAAACCTTCAGAACTTTTTGAAGGAGTCTCTGAAGGAGTGGGGACTTGAGAAAAAAGTAAACTTCGCAATAAGCGATAACGCAGCGAATGTGCAAAATGCCCTCACAAATTTGGGTATTAAGCACTATGGACGCTACGGACATACCTTGAACCTAGTAGTTCAAGATGCTATGAGTGGTGTCATGTCCACGTTAGACAAGGTGAAGGTTATAGTGCGGCACTTTAAAAAAGCATATAGCCACAGAAAAATTAATAAAATATCAAAAAAGTGACAACGAAAACGAAATTCCAAAAAAGCTCATAAAAGAAGTACCTACACAATGCAACTCCATGTTCCACATGATTCGGAGATTTGTTGAGCTTGAGGCAGCCATATAAGCTACCGTAGCAGTAATTACTAAAGATTCACCTATTGTTAGCAATGAAGAGTGTAAGCTATTGAGTGAACTAACGAAAATGAAAGCCTTTCGATAAGATAACTGAGTCCATGAGCAGTGAACAATATATCACAGCCAGCTCAGTAATTGTCATCACCAAGTGCCTAATCAGGACTTGTGACAAGCTTCTACGTGAAGGATTTTGCTGGCCTGCGTATGAAGTTATAACTGTATTAAAACGGGGTCTAATGGAAAGGTTCGAAAATGTGTAAAAAAAGTCGCACATTTGGTATATGTACTTTCTTAGACCCTCGATATAAAATTTCTGTATTTGAGGGAGAATCCGAAGAAAGGTTTGTGAGGAAACTAGTTGAAGACACAATCACTACAATTATAGACAATGAGATCAGAATCAATACTCCAGTTCCTGGAGTGAGTGCAGGCACAACTGCACAACTAGGCTGCGACGGGGGCTGAGGGGAGGGTTGCTGGACGTACCAATTGCTCGTACAAATATCTTAAAGTACGCACCGGTTGTTCGTGCAGCTAGAATGCTTAACATCGTAGCACAACGATTAGACATATTTAATTGTACATTGGCGGAATTCGAGAGGGTGACATTAAACTATTTGTCTTTTTTACATTAGTGGCCACATTGTTGCATTAGGCTCCACTCCTGTAATAACAATTGTGAGTTATTAAATAAATAAATAAATAATTGAGCACGATAAATTTTCAGGGTGGAGCGCCTTAGATGAGTTAATAGGTGGAACGACAGGGGCCTATACGGCGTGTAAGTCCGCTGTCTACGGCGATTCAAAAAATTGAACGCTACTTAGAAGATGAAATGTTACCTATCCACGATGCGGACAGAAAGTGGTATTGTCCGATGGAGTGGTGGCGTAACAATAACCGAAATACCCACACCTGGCTAAATTATTTTTCAAATATGGCAACATTGTAGCCACTTCAGTGCCTTGTGAAAGGATGTTCAGTAAGGCAGGCCTCATGATTTCGGATCGCCGCACCCGCTTAGATCATAAAAAAGTGGGCATGATAATGTTTTTAAATGTAAATATGAACGAAGAAAGATTTTGTTTTAAGTAAACTTAGTTTATTTAAAACTAAATGTAAAATTCTAAAATATTGTAAATAATTAGCTATTAATGTAAGTACATAGAAAGAGAAATTATGTACATAAAATGAACTTTTAAGTAAGTCTGATTTGCTCAGCCAGTCCTAAGCCTAGAAAAAGTACGAAGGAAAGTTCATTTCAGAAACTAAATTAGTATTTATATCTTAACAGTTTATATCACGAAACGAAAATAATTTTGATGATAACTGTTCTATAGCTAGGTATATTGTTAAGTTGCCGTTACACGGAAAATAGACAGTTATGAATATATATAGTTATGATAACGTTATCCGTTGTACCATAAAGATAACGTTACTTTATTTACAAAACACATAACGACCTACCGCTAATATAGAACACAATGTACATTAGTACGCGCAACCGACGTACAGCGTAGGAGGAATTCAGGCCGTAAAGTTACTCCTTAGGATACTCACGAACGAAATGAGGAGGTGACTTATCCATTTCACCACAGCTTAAATAAATAAGGCTACATTATTAACATAAAATATGTCATATATTTCTCTTTAAAGTTAATTTGTCAGCTCGAAGCAAAAAATAAAATTGGACGCCACAAATTTCATTCAGCTCAAAGTAAACATTCCGAACTTCATTCAATTACGTTGGACAGAAATTCAACTGTTTTATTTATTTCACATGGTATTCGTAGCGATTTTTATTGCATATTCATTTAGTATTATAATTATATGCATAAAGAAATTTCTTATATTAACACGAACGCTACACATATCATAAAAATAATTTTATGGACTTTGTCACGTTGAAGCTTAGCTTATAAATTTGTATGTGAGGCTCTTAAAACTTAAAATTTTAAAAAAAATATCCTTAATTCCTTCGAGAACTGGGTGCAGTGCAAGATTTTATTGGAATGCTATAATTAAATCAAACACAAGTATACCACTGCAAGACTGTCTTTATGGAAATAAAAGTAAACTAGCATACACTTCACCTGATCCTGAAGTTCATGGTACGTGATCACCATTGACCGTGAACATCTGAAACACCAGGGGAATTTCAGGTACTTTATCGACCTCTGAGAAAGGAGAAGACTTTTTTCTTGAGGGCCTCTAAATCTTATGGGTTCAGAAAAACCACTAGCGAAAGAAAATTCACACAATATGGTCGTGCGCGTCAGAAAATTCCGTATCTCGCACGTTAGAGGACCGCCAACCATCAGATGAATTTCGAGTTCTGTTGCAGTGTATTATGGTGGAATTCAGCAGCTAGAATTAATCCGAACAATTATGAGACCCGGGGTATAGAATATGCAAAGAGATTCAACTCTTCGCAAGGCCAATGGATCAAGCCGATCGGGAAGAACTTGGAAGTCGACGATTCGGGCCGCTCTCCGTTGAATATCGTACTTAAAGATACTGTTAACACATGCATGATCCCATGCTAGGTCATGCAAGTACACGCGTGATGTTTCTCAAAGCAAAAAAGTAGAAAACTTTGTGACTACTTTCCAGAAGAATATAAACAGTTTTACTAAGACCTTATAGTTCAACTAACATGCGCTACTGAAACATCTGGTGCTGAGGTTATTCGTGAACTTTGATTTTAATAATATTTTTATTTTGCTCTTTCATTAATTTCAGTCTCATGTTTCTTTTGCCACCCCAAATTTCACCACCACACATCAATCTATGGACTAACACAATATTGTGAATTGTCATACGCGCCTTTTTTGGTGCTTTTTGATCACCCACAATAGTGCTCGAACTCGAGCACGAGAGAGAGTGAAGAGCTCCATTTTAGTAGAAAGTCAGTACTTATTACAAGCTCTACAACCACAATTAGCTAGTAATGGTTAAATCGTGTTTGTTGTTCTGGAAAGCTACTTAATAGGCTTATAATAAGTCCAATTTAGACGTTCAGCGGTGAATATTTCGTAATACATTGTTTAACCCTTAATAACCTAGACTTTCAATTTTGATACCAATCTTTTAAACCGAATGTTCACATTACTATTCGTTTTTTTTTTTATAGGATGGCTGTTCGTATTTTACTGTTGTATAATATTCTTTCCAACGAAATTAAAAAAAAACAAATGTCATTATTGTTTTATTTTATCTATGACATTACTTGCGCGGCAAAGTGAAGAAGTAAACACATTTTACTAAAAGTTTTGTTGAATACAAATTTGATATATTTTCTTTTTCTGAAGAATATAAATACTTTTGAGGTAAGTGAATATATTATTTTCGCTATGATATAATTACTTTTTGCGAGTGCATGTTTTACTTGAAGAAACTAGTGCTATTTTTGTGAGTATCAATTTTGATACTTCGGGCATTCCGATCTACATAAAACCTAACTACTAATTCTTTAGCTATAAAAACTTTTTGAACTTCCGTTTCATTATTTTTCTGCTTAACTTGGTGTTGGGATTACTTTTATTTTTAATTTATTATAGAAATTTATCAAAAATGCGACCAGAAGAGATTGAGATCATATTGATGCGGTTAAAAAATGGTGAAATTTCGGAAGATGATTCCACCGACAATGAAGATGACATAGACTATTATTAGAGCCAAAGAGATCGCCTGATGGAGCTAGAAGATGAAGAGGATGTAGGTAATTTTCCCACTGAACCAAACTTGGATGCAGATCCGCCCGTAGCAATCGTAGATACCGACATGCAACATAATTTAGAGACTGTTGAACGAAGCCCAACTCCTACAACCAGCAGCCAGAACAACCTGCAAACTGCACCTTTCAACTCTAGAAGCTTAGTGTGGAGAGTAAAGAATATGGACATAGTCCAAAATGCTTTCCAGTTTGCTGGAAACACTGAGTATTCACAAGAAATTATGAACTTAGACACTCCTTTTCAGTTTTTTTCTTATTTTTTCGGTGAAGAAATTTTAAGATTTCTAGTGGACGAGTCAAATAAATATGCCTTCCAAAAAAATCCCAACTTTACAGAACCTGTAACTGTCTTAGAATTACTCAAATTTATTGGAATTCTTATTTTTACTAGTGTATATCATTATCCCAGTGTCAGGTCATACTGGTCAAACATTACAAAGTTTGAACCCATGGCACAAACAATGAATCGCAACAGATTTGATAAAATTCGACAAATTTTTCACATGAATGATGACTCTAAATTCATTTCATCATTCAGATCATTTGCCCATTGATCATCCCCAGGACGACTGACTGCATAAAGTAAGACCAGTGATAGACTATTTGAACATGAAATTTATTACTGTACCATTTGAGCATCGTCTATCACTAGACGAGCAAATGTGTTCCACTAAAATTAAACATTTTATGAAATAATACTTACCCAACAAGCCCCATAAGTGAGGATTCAAATTATACGTTTTATGCTCTCTGTCTGGGTATGCCTACAGTTTTGAGATTTACTCAGGAGCTAAGGACAAAGACCGTTTACCTGGCGAGCCAGACCTCGGAGCTGTATCGAATACAGTTATTCGATTGTTACGACCAGTACCAAGGCACGTCAATCATATAACTTATTTTGAAAATTTTTATACTAATATTCCTCTGCTACATTACTTGACCAACGAAGGTATTTATTGTCTTGGAACAGTACAGAGAAACAGGCTTGGAAAGTCGTGCAAGTTGCCGGAGAAACCGGAAATTATGAAGTCTAACGTACCCAGAGGAACATATCACGAAAATGTGGCCTCTCACGAAGGCCAAGAATTTTCGGCCACAAGTTGGAAAGACAACAAACAAGTACTATTACTTTCCACGTATGTTAGCGCTGAACCAGAGGATACTATAACCCGCTACGAAAAAAACTAAAGGCCAATGTTCAAGTATCATGTCCTCGGGTCATAAAAGAATATAATGCACACATGGGCGGCGTTGATTTGATGGATAGCTTCATTGATCGATATCGCATCCGCATAAAGTCGAGAAAGTGGACAACGAGGCTCTTCTACCACTTGTTAGACATGACTGTCATCAATGCTTGTGTACTATACAAAAAGGTAAACACAGTGAAAGGAAAACTTCAGAAGAACATTATGAAGTTAGCAGATTTTAGAACTGAGCTTGCCGATACTTTATGTAGATATCAAAGTCACTCGAAAAATAAAAGAGGAAGACCCAGTACCAACAGTCGACAAGACACTACAGTACCTTCTAAAAGACCCCGGACAGGTGTACAAGTATTACTCTCTACTGACGTGCGTTGCGATTGTATTGGTCATGAAAAAATATTTATGGATTCTAGAAATAAGTGTAAATTTAATAATTGTAGGAAACTTACCTCCTGGTTCTGTAAAAAGTGTAAAGTGCCGTTATGCGATAATAAAAACAATCAATGTTTCGCATTATTTCATATATAGGTATATCTGATTTCTTTATGGCCTTAATAACTGAAGTATCAAAATTGATACCTGTTTTTTTTTAAAAATAAATATGTAAAATTAATATTGTGATTTTTTAGCTATTTCTCCCTTCATCTAGACCCTCAAGCAAACACATTAATATTAAAAAAAATCACTTTCGTAAATCAGGCTACTAAGGGTTAAGTATTTTAAGCATTGTTTGAGTCTATTGTATTGTTCGGGTCTGTAATAAAATTGAGAGTCTAGTAGATTTTTGATGGAATGTGTACTATCTGTACATTATACGTGGTAGAGCCATGCTGCAGCTATTGTTTAGGCCAAAAATGATCATTTGAAACGCCACCCAATCACGTTTGGCTGGGCGCATCGCCCGATGGTGTGAGGTAACGTGCGGGAGCAGCGGTATGCCAATCCCCGGCGTTCGGCCTCGAGAGTGCGTGACAGTAGCTCGCTGGCAGCGGTGCAGTTAATTAGCGTATCTCGGTAGCCGCTGCCGAAGTTTCACGCGACCGGTATGGTCTAGATTTTTAGAATTAGTGCGTGTTACTTCGCTACGTAATTGTGGTTTTGTGAAAACCGCCTCGGTTTAGGTTGTCTAGGCTTTAAGTTCGTGACAAGAGGCTTGTATTGTATTTGACTGATTAAAGGCGTCTCCCGGTTGATTGTTTGGAAATCATCGTCCAATTATACCGTCGCGTTAAGAGCCTTTTGTGTTTTGACTCGGTAACTAGTTTACGTGTCAGCTAGGTTGATTTTGAATTCTTATTGCGGCGTGGTGTTTAGTATCGAACGAATGAACTTAGTTGTGTTTAACGCTGAACCGTGTGACTCATGAAGAGATCGCGTTAGTTCCCTATTTGTAATTTGGTTATAAATGAATCCGGGACATTGAATGTTGAACCTTGACCTACTGTCCGTTGCTTGTGTCGGGTATCACATGTTCGATTCTACGATGAATGTGGAATTACGCGAGTTGAAGTTAAGTAAATGTACAATAAAGTTAATAGACTGAAATAGTGACAATGAAGAAAGAAATTGTATATGGTGGACGCCTGCTGGAGTGATGCAGCATTGTGGGGTAGCATGGAAACCGTCGCGCTACCAGGTCACCTCAGCTGGGCCAGGTCACCCACATGTACACACCACTAAACACTACTTTACATTCATCTACTCTACCTACGGCCTGACTGAGCCTTGGGGCGGTCTTAGATTCGGATCCAGGTACGTACCATTTATTTTCCTAGCCTTCTCCTTATTTTGTAGTATGATAGGTCATTTTCCATAAGGCCATTTGGGCCCGAACCCTCGGCTGCCTGTCGAGGAGGCTACTATGGGCCCTAGCCAAGGTGACCTTTGCAAGGGCAGCTGTGGGCCGTAACAGCTATATTAGTAGTATAGTTATATCAGAATGGGTCGGCTCGACCGGGGAAGGACCACGCTCTCACAAAATACCAACGTTAAATAGCAGCTTAACACTGCTGTGTTTCGTATGGTGAGTGTAGAGAACCGGAGTCCCTTTTGACTGGAAAAGAGGCATTCCATCTTAGTCCTCACGGGTGAATACGCATCTACATTATGATTCGCAAACGAGGATAAATGTAGATGTCTTGTCACAGCAACCACTTACCATCATGTGGACTGTGTGCTCGTTTGTCACCTTATTCTATAAAAAAATTAATAAAAATGAAGTGTTGCCTTGTTCTCGCCTTTTTTTTGTTGTTAGTAGGTAGTTGCTAACGCCACGCCCGTAGGTTAACAAGCGGGAATTTTGTTGAGGCGAAGTACTTTGATTAGGTAGATAAGGTTGTCACGTAATCGGATAATTTGTTGATCGTACTAGGGTTGTTACTTGCTAATTTGATTTGTGTTTTTTCGTGTTAACTTAAATAAATTTAGACCTGTGGGGGGGGCTATTTGTATGATATGGAGACATAAATAATCATTTTAAAAAATTTCGTTTGTGTGTCTGTCTGTCTGTGCGGGGTAATTATCGGAATGGCTGAACAGAATGTGATAAAACTTTGCGAATAGATAGAGATCAATGTCAGGAGGATCTAGGCTTTACTTTATCCGAAAAGCTTAAGACATTAAAAAAAGTTGACAAAATAAATGTTTTTTGATTGCGTTATTTAAATTGTCCGTAATTTAAATAACGCCACATTAATAGATCCTGACTAAACGAAGCCAGGGCGGATCCTTAGTAATAAATAATTTTTAGAGCAATTAATACTACACGTCTCTTAAAATTAATCTTAAAACAGTTTGTGAGTAGTATCGAGAACTGGACCGAAAATCATTGCAGTCACTGAGATAAGATCTCAGTTTTATGCCGTAGCAATTTTGTTTATGCGAGTTATGATGAACTTTTTTTACAAGGATAGGGTGACAAACGAGCACACAGGCCACCTGATGGTAAGTGGTTGCTGTGACCCATAAAAATCTACATCTTTCCTCAAATCCGAACATACATTTATACGAAAGCGAGTTAATAAAAACGTGGTAACGTGGTAAAAAGAGCATTTTACAACATAAGCCTAACCGCGGATTTAAACAATAGATTATCAGTTACTCAGATTCAAAATGTTACGGTTTCAAAAAGTTAACATTTAGAAAATAACAAAAATTTGTAGGCCAGTATAATTACAGGATGTAAGGTATTCCATCTTAGTCCTCAGAATTGACAACGCATCTGTAGCAGTTGTTTGAAGTCGGCTGTAGGTGTCCATGGACTCCCCCCCCCCCCTAAACGGATTCCCGTCTTGTCGTAGCGGGGGGCGCTAAATAGCCGTGGCTTGGTCACCCGCGGTGAACAAAGAGGAAACCACTTGGTTGTCCGTGGTGCAGGACCGACCCGAGGTGGCCACTCCGAGTGGGGTTGGCGAACCTACTTCGGATGTGTGTTAATGGGCTGCGGCGAGAGGGTTGTCCTTTCCCCTACCGCTGTAACCGAGGTGGAGTCGTAGAGGAAGAGGAGTATTGATATGGCGATGCACCACTCGCCCAATCCTCCGCGACTCTGATGGGGCCGCACCGTTAATGCGGTGGTGGTGGGGCTGCGGAGGGAGAGTAGTGTCCCTTTACCATCAGATGAACTGTAAGATCGATTGTCACGTCAGTTTTAAGAAAAAAAATAACGATTTCTTTTTCGTTTTCTTGTATGACAGCGGAACCTTTAAAAATCACCTAAACATGCCATTGAGAATAACCATTGTTAAATTAACGTCTGTTGTCTTCAACTAATGCAAACAAAACTTTATCAGATAGCAGAAAATTACAATAAAATTCAACATTTATTCATTTGCCGCCTTTCAGCGCGTGTGATTTAATAATTTGCATTTGGAATCGTAATGAGGGCACGTGTATGCATTAATCAACATACCACCGTTTTTGATTCTTAATCGAGGATGGATGTAAATGTCGATAAACCACAGCATCCACTTACCATCAGGTGGACTGTGTGCTCGTCTATAGAAAAAAAGCATCACATCTACGTCATGTGAAATACTAGACAACTGACGAGCAGCAGCGTCAAAGGTGCGACATGTCTGGTAGTGCGATCGTCAATCTGCCAGCCAAGCCTGACGACTTAAGCAAATCCTCCCTACAACTGACTGATGATGATAACGAAGAAGAGGACCACAAAGCTGATCGGTTTTCTGGCATTGATTATATTGCAGTGATGTATGTAGGCATAGAAGAAAAGGAATCATTAGTGTTAGTACAAATACTGTCGCGGTTACTGAGGTGGTGATTTATCTTCGGGAAACTAATTACATTTTGCTAATAACTAATTACAATTGATTTTCTGATCTGGTTATTGTAACTGAAATTCTATATTTTGAATCAAGGATGTAAAGGATTAATACAGTGTAGTTTTTCTATATTAAGGATTACAAACACCCCCCCCCCCCCCTTTATAATGTTAGAATGGGTCTGGACAGTTGCGTTGCGCATACGAACCGGTTGCGACGCGGCCGTTTCTTAATGTTTGATTTTTTTTCTTAATGTTTGATTGATAATCACTCAGTGATTGTCAAGGCTTCGTATGAATATGTGGTCAATACAGCTTTTGGTAATCAAGTTCCCTCTAGATTCAATCCGTGTATACTCTCGAATTCCACAATCAAGGCCTACCTCGCTCATGGTGTTGAGATATAAGTTAACATTTGACTCATTTAGTTTAATGTTTATGTTTATGTCCCCGAGAATTACAAGATTACTTTTTGAAGGAAACTGCATTATTACCTGTTTGATTTCCCTGATAAAAAATACTTGATTAGAGCTTGGAGGTCGGTATAATGCACAAATACACAAGTTATAGTTGTAGCATGTTGACACTTCACCAATAATGGATTCGGAAAAGCATGTATTCACTGGAAGTCTATTAAATGAAACACTTTTATGCACATATAAGATGACTCCTCCACCTCTTTTGTTTTTGCGAAGTTGTGTATACATCTCATAATCTTCCAGTTGAAAAAGAGATGAGCACTCCGCTCTTATGTTAGCTTCTGTAACTACAATGATGTGTATTATTCTTAAGCTGTTGTTTATTATGTATTCAAGTTGATCAAAGTTTTTTAGCATGGATCTTATATTTAAATGAAGGGTACATAGATAATTACATTCTATGGGAGTCTTTTCTATAAATGCATTCCAGCTGTTATATGTATATTCATTTATATGTGGAGTGAAATCTTCCATGAAACACTACAATAATAACTTGACATTTGACAGTTACATATAATTTCATTTTGTGTTAAATGATTTCACCATTCTTTCTACATCATTGCTAGATCGAATGTGGTATATTTTATCTGTTTCATGTTTTCTTGCCAATATCACACCATTCTTACACCACACGAACTTGCAGAGATTATTTCTTTTTAGTTCTGTTTTTGATTTCCACAGCAAATAAGCAGTTGCAGGTGTCAAAGATTCCCTGAAGTAAATCTTGCTTCCTTGCGAAAGTCCTATGTCTCGGCAGCTGATATCTATATTTTTTGAAGATTCCAACCACATCTCTTTGCAACCATCTCTCAATGATAAAATCACTACAGACTGCGAGTTATTGCTGTTGTTCGAGCGTGCTGTTTTTTTTTCTGAATGCTTTAATTATATCTTGTGGGTTTTGGTTTATTTTTATCGCAATTCTTTTTGTTAAATCTAATAGATTCTCCGCTGCCTCTTCAGCAATACTGTGGTATTGCTGAAGAGGCAGCGGAGAATCTATACAACAAAACCTCATTATTAATAACATCGAGATATGTGAATCTCGATGTTATTAATAATGAGGTTTTGTTGTAACGAGTTAATTTTTTGTTCAATGGCGTCATTTTTTAGTGACACGTTTTTTTAGTTGTTTTTATGTCTTTTATTTGGTTGTCAGTTAATTTCAAGTTTATTTCGTATTCTTTAATTTTCTCTTGATATTCATCCATTTTTTCGGAGAAAAATTGTAAGGTAGTTTGAAGTTCTTGTTGCATAATTTCTCGTAATTCTCTCCTTATGTCGCTGATTATTTTTCTCATTAGGGTGTTGTATTGCAGTTCTGAGCTGGAACCTGTGTCTTCTTCTGCGTCAGGAATAATACATGAAATTCTTTTCGGTTTCGCTGTACCCGTGCACGTACGGCATTTCCAATCAACAGAGTCGGTACTATTTAATACGTTAAGTTGCTCTTCCGAGATTGCAGTACATTCCCCATGTGTCCACTTGCTGAATTTACCACACTGGATCCCTGGGGACTTCTTGGGAACAATTTTGTTGCATTGAGAACACTTAACCATTGTATTTGTAAATCGATTGATCGACGTTACGTAATACCCGTGACGCGGCGCGCGTACGACTTATGTGTGACGCCTCGTCCAACTGCCATTCTCTCAACCTATTCACTCCCACCATTAATGAAAAAAGGAAAAAGAAGAGTAAGTCTGTACAGCGGTTGCACTCCCTCTCCATCAAAGTGCACCTCATAAACATCTGAGGTCTGCACTCTAATCTCAATGCAGTTCATTACCACCTTGAGACTGAAGAGCCGCACTTACTCTTCTTGACTGAGACGCAGATCAGATGCGGCGTACTTTGGCTACCCTGGGTTCACATTGGAGCATAATTTCCATCACCGCGCCGGAGTCTGTGTTTACGTCCGCAACGACATCTGCTGTAAGCGTCTCCGTTACCTTGAAAACCCCACTTTCTCTACGATCTGGGTATTGATAGACACAGGAATTGATAAAATTAGTTATTCATGTGTCTACCGATCGCACAGCGGTGACCAGGAGATAAGTTGGCTGTTTGAACACCTCAGTGAAGCCTCTGATGTGGCTCTAAATCGGTACCCTAATGCACAGTTGGTTCTTCTAGGGGACTTTAATGCCAGTCATCAGGACTGGCTGTTTCTATACCAGAAGATCGACCACGCTGGGAGAGAGGCGTGGAATTTTGCCTTGTTGCTGGGGCTCTCCCAGCTGCTACAAGAAGTGACTAGGGTACCTGATGTGGATGGACACACAGCCAACTGCCTCGACCTTCTGCTGACGACCGATCCAGATAGGTACGATGGTCAGGTTACCTCACCTTTGGGAACTTCTGACCACTGTCTGGTGAAATCTATGTCTTTATATTCCCCACCTAACTAAGCTTTTCACGTAGTGCGTCGAATGTAGCGACACAAGTCAGCAGATTGGGATGAGATGTGGCATTTCTTTGCATCTCATCCTTGGCGGCAGGTCTGCTTCTCTTCTTAAGACCCGTCGAGCTGCGCGGTTGCCATTACCAATGTGATACGTCAAGCGATGGAGTATTTCATCCCCTTTGCTGACGTGCCCATTGATGGTAAAGCTCGCCATGGTTTAATGCCGAGTGCGCTCTTGCTAAAAAGCACAAGCATATGGCGTACTTATCCTGGGTCGATGCTCAAGATCGTAAAGCTCTGGATGTTAGCCTTAAGAAAAGAGCCTTTAAACAAGCCGAGAAGTCCTGCAAAAATCATCATTTTTCATCGTCTTTTATTTTTTATTTTTTTTAAAAAACGTTACCCCCACACTAGGATTTTCTCCTGTGTCGTGGAGGCAGTTTACAAGCATAAATTGCACGAGGACAAACATCTAGAACCGGAACAATTATTTGTAGGCCATACAAATACTTGTTCCGTGCGGGAATCGAACCCGCGGCCCCCAGCGCAACAACTGATTACTAATCCACTGAGCCACGGAGCCGTCTTAAGCCAAGCCAGTTTCGATCGCATTAAACACATCTGCACAAAACTCTCTGTCAAACCATCTCTCAGTAGAGCTTTTTGGTCTCTCGCCAAAGAGGTCGAGACAAACTTCTGTCGGTCTACACTGTCTCCGCTGGTAAAACCAGATGGCTCACTGGCGCATGCGCCTAAGGAAAAAGCGGACTTATTTGTTTCTCTTTTTGCTTGCAATTCGCGTCTGGATAGTAGCAACAGCGTATCATCTCAATTACCTCACTGCGGTACCTCTATGTCAGAGGTCCGTATCATCAACAAGGAGGTTCTTAAAATCTTGCGAAGTCTAGACGTGAACAAAGCTAGTGGACCTGATGATATTTTTCTAAAGGTCTGTGCACCTGAGCTGTCTCCTGTGTTGACACGCTTGTTCCGCCTCTCATTCCGGACTGGAATAGTGCCTAAATCTTGGAAGCGGGCCATTGTGCAGCCTGTGCCTAAAAGGTAGCCGTACCGACCCTGTCAACTACCGGCCAATTTCAATTACCTCCATACTCTGCAAGATTATGGAGCGTAAATTGAACATCCACCTAATGTCATACCTAGAGCAAAATGATCTCCTCAGTGATCGCCAGTACGGGTTTCGCTGAAATCGATCAACTGGGGACCTTTTAGCATATGCCACTCACATAAGGGGCGAGGCCCTCGAGAACAGTGGTGAAGCACTTGCTGTTTCCCTCGATGTTTCGAAGGCCTTTAACAGGATTTGGCACGCTAGTTTATTGGGCAAGCTTTCAGCGTACAGCCTGATTACCTGGGTGAAATACTTTCTGAGTGAATGGTCTCTCCAGGTCGTCGTTGATGGCTGCTCATCCGGTACTGTGGCGACTAACGCCGGTGTTCCTTAGAGGTCCGTTCTCTCTGCAACTCTATTCCTGCTGCATATAAATGATCTGCTCTTCCCCGGTATCTATTGGTATGCAGACGACAGTACAGTGGTGGAGAGATACCAACCAAGCGCCCGGGCCAGTTGGGATCAAATTCAGTCAGAAAGAGAGGTTATGGCTGAGCTTGTGAATCTCACACTACAGGCAGTTTCCGAATGGGGCAATGCCAATCTCGTGAGATTTAACGTCTCCAAAACACAAGCGTGTCTTTTTACCGCTAAAAGGAGCCCGCTCATCTTGGCTCCTACTTTCCGAAATGTATCCTTGGAGTACATTGACCGCCTACAGTTGCTAGGGATTGAATTTTCCCCGAACCTAAACTATGGACGGTTCATTGAGTCCAGAGCCAAAGCAGCCGCAAGTGAAACTTGTTGTCCTTGCAAGAGTGTGGCGATACTTTACGCAGGGGCAGCTTCTTACCTTATATAAAGCCCAAGTCCGGTCGTGCATGGAGTACTGCTGTCAGTATGCCACCTGGCAGCATTGGACTCAGTGGAGAGACGTGCTAAGAGGCTCATTGATGGCCTTGATTTGGTTGAAACCAATCTTGTCAGCCTCGAGCACAGGCGCAGAGTAGCCAGTCTCTCGGTATTCTATAGGATGCATTTCGGTGAGTGTCCGCAGTAATTACACGCCTTAATTCCTCCCTCTCCTTTCCACCATCGGACAACCAGACGGTCGGCGGGTCTTCATCCCTTTTTTGTCGATATTCCACGCATTAGAACCAAACGGTTTGCTTCGTCTTTTGTAATGCGTACAGCAAAGGAGTGGAATAATTTGCCGGCGTCTATCTTTCCATCCGAATACAATCTGGGCGTCTTCAAGGCAAGAGTGAATAGGCTTTTATTACGATAAGACAGTGCGATTTAACATCTAGAGCTGCATCACCACTTACCACCAGGTGGGATTTTGGTCAAGCACTGGCTTATAATAAGTAAAAAAAAACTACGTAATAAAATCCCTAAGCAAATAAAAAACTAGTCAAATTCATATAAAAATGTTGTGTCTTAACCCTGACATAAAATCTTGATTTCATTTATTATTCTTACCGTGGTAGCTCAAGGGCTAAGTGCTTGCTGCAAATTTCATAGTACTCGAGTAACCTGGGTATAATCTCCGCCGGAACCAAAGAAAACATTAGTTCCGGCGGAGAACATACAGATTACTTTAAGGTCTGATTAACCACGGCTCAGTGATGAAGGTAAACACGAAAATACCTGCATTATTGAGGAATAAAAATATTTCGAAGACTTGTGAAGTCTGTCAAAACGCTTTGAAACATCGCGGTGGACTAATTGACCCTCAAAAATGCGAGGAAGTCTTTGCCCAGCCGTGGGACGTACGTAGTATAATTTAACTTTTTTATATGCTCACAGAAAACATATTTTAGTAAGAATTGCTCTTTGTACGCATTAATTACGAGATAGTTACGCGGTATAGTTAGGGGAGGCGCGTAATTTCGGAAGGAGCTGCGCGAGACAGCCTCCCGTTATTAATGACGCGCCTACCCTCGCTCTGTTTACAAGTCATTAACCGAAACTAAGAATCATATTTCACATGATTGTAATAAACGTGAGCTGCAGTTGAACAATCTTAAGCACCTTTATTAATAAATTAAATTTACCTTTACTAGTAAAATAACACTCAAATTACTAAAACAGGAGATGTGCAGCAGTTTATTCCTAATAAAACTAAAAAATAAGAAATAAGAGCCATCTTCAAGGAACTAAAAACAATATAATAACTTCACATTCTGAAGTCGGTGCTAAAACATAGTATATAGAAAAATTAAAACACCGACTTCAGAATGTGAAATTATTTTATTTTTCGAAGTTAGCTTTTATTTTTTACTAAAAGTTAATTCGCAATATCACAATATCAATGACGTCTAAATTTGTTACATTAAAACATTTAATTTTAACGCCCTTATGAGTGGAATTTTTCTAAATATATAACTTTTTTATGAAAATAGGAATTATCAAAGTCGATTCTGAATGTTGAAGGTACCGCGTAGTAGAGTGCCCAATAATTCTAATGCTTCGACGTAATAACGGGAATGCTTGCTAACTTAGTTAGTGATCTACATATATCACACACACGGTAACCGGTATTATTCAGGAAGGGATACAAAAATAATTTTAACTTGAACCCTCTCAAAAGTAAGAGGGGGCCTGTGCCTAGCAGTGGGACGAATAAAGTACTTCTAAAATGTTTTTACATGTAGTAAAGCTACACTGCAGCTATATTATGGTTGTAACACCATGAATGGAGAAGGATCTTACAGAATACCAGCGTGAAATAGCAGCTATATAAATGCTCCTGTGTTTCGTACGATGAGTGTCGTGAACCGGAGACCCATTTAACTGGAAACGAGTAATTACATCTATACAGGTTACAATGCATCTGCATTCTGATTATTAATCGAAGACCGTTGTCTATGAACCACAGAATCTAAATCATCAGATGGACTATGTGTTCGTTTGTCAATTTTATTGTTTAAAAATAATAACTTTTTGTAATATATGGGGTTAATTAAATAAAAGTTTGAAGTCTAATTTTACATAGTTCATGAAAATATTTCTGTTATTCTCTTCTATCTGTGACTGTCTGTCTGTTTGTCTGTACGAACAGATAGAGTAATGCCAGGAAGAATCTAGGATATCCAAAGAGCTTTACTTACTTTTTCAAAAAAAAATTGAAGGTCTGATAAAATAAATGGTGTTTTACTATCTTTTAATTTTAAATCAAAATAGCAATAGTAGACCATATATAGCCGAAGCCCCAAGTTGAGGGTTGCTTGTATAATATACTATAATACATAGGTTAAATTTACTATAAGGTCAGCCTTTTACAAACATTAAAACTCGTCCATTTAATATATACAGAAAAAAATAAAAATACACAGAATTAATATGGAGAGGACACTCTTTAAAATAATATAGCGCGAGCAACGCCGGATTTAATTTTTTATGCCCTAGGTTTTTATAGCAAATGGTGCCATAGTTTTTTTATTTTTATTTTATGCTGGTATTTTATTTAAAGTAAAATAATAACAATTTTTTAAGGTTTAATTTAGTGACTGAAACACTGTTTCCTTGACTTTTTAGTAGCGAAATCCCTATTACATCCCTGTATTTTAATTTTTTATAATATGAGAAATAGGAACATGGCTTTTGGCGAGGCACTTAAGAAATCATTTTAATAATTTTCCATTTCATAAAAATACGTATATTTACAAGTACAATTCTTTACGATTAAAAATAAATATATTCCAAATTATAAAACAATCTATGTTAAAAGTAAATAGATTCAATGTAATGATAAGAACATTCGATTGTCGAGCGAAAGTTCGAGGTTCGATTCCCCGGTCGAGAGTTAATTCCACAAGAGTTTGTTTATAGATTAACTTAGTCATGTGTTACATAGTAATCGGCTATGTAATACGAATAAAAGTCTTGTATTAAATTAGATACTTATTTCAGTTAAAAATATATTTTGTTCTTGTGATAAAAGATAAGTTACATAATGGCTAGATAAGAATAGCATATGTAAATAAATTATGTTTTATAATGAACAGTGATAGCTGTAATTTAGACAGAGAAAGCACTAGCCTCTTACTGTGGTTATAAGGGTTGTGCAGAAATTGGTTGTTCATTTTGTATGGGACTCGAGCAGTGTGTAAATAATGTACTAAAAAATAAAAAATAAAATTGTTTAGTATGTTTAACCAGTTTGTGAAAATTTTAGTAATGTATGTAAAAATAGGCAATAAGTGTTTCAGGATTATTGTGTGGAATAATAAGACAAGTGATGTGTTAAAAGTGTTTAATTTTGTGCTTAGAATAGCGAAATAGTAATAAATTTATATAAGAAAATTAAAGTCGAATTAAAGTGTATTAATGCTGTTTAAAGCTTTTAATTTGTGAATTAAACTATTGTATTAGTTAAGATATTCATGTTTATTAATAAAGATTGTTGTTTTGAACATACATGTGTGACAGATATTTATAACTTTAAAAATGTCCTGCAAAATTGGTGTATTTTGTTGACTATCTTAATATGTCTTTATGTAATAGCGATCTAATGTATATCATAATAATAAGCCCTTTGTATGTGTTTTACAAGTGAAATTGTGTAATGATATGTTTATAAGAAATAAAGATATGGGGTTAAATGCGAGAGTGAGATGATTAAAATTAGTGTCAGATTATATCAAAATGGCGCGCGGCGCGCGGTTCTCTTCCTCGAATAGCTATCGTACTAGGATAGGAGGCTGGTATTTTGGAAATTCGTTCGGGACAGTTGCCAGTTTTCCATTTTAAATCAATATAGAAAATAATAAGGAAAGGTGATAGAAAAAGTAGTGATAGTTTTCAATGTTGCACTCTTAAGGGGAAAGTACGAAGATAATTCGATGTTTTATTTCCAACTCCACTTCAATCGAAATACAGTCCATTGATGATGGGCGTCAAGACCAGGACCATTCCATGGGGATCCGTAATCTTAGTCGTCTAAGTTCTTTAGAGAGGACAGACGGGATTTGAATGGCACACCTTCTCAGGGGTCACGTCAACCTTGTTGTTCCCGAAACTAACGTGGTGTGGTATTAGTTTCTGAGGATAGAAGATCTCTAATCGGTTGATCTGTGCTGTAGAGCGGGTCACTGAAGCCTCTGAACCCCTTTCAATGGCAAATATTGATATTACATACAAATTTACGGAAAGCTATATTTTCAAAAGAAAAAAGTAGCTTTTCTTCCATTTTGAATTATGTTCCGCAATAAATCAAATCTAAATTCATTTAGTGCCTTTATAACAGAGAGAGATAGATTCATTTCTAATTAAATGGCTCAGTAGCATTTTTTCCATAATAAAATATATAATTTTTTATCAAAAGTTACTCTTCAGTGATGCCCTAGGCCAGTACCAGTATGTTTTATTATAAATCCATCACTGAACGTGAGATATACCTACCTATAATATAAAATATTAATAAAAGTATTTCCAATTACACCAAGATTTTTACAGCTTTAAAAATGTAAGATTAAGAAGGCGATGTATGAATGAAAATAACATAAAATAAGCAATAAAATGCCAACAAAAGGAGATATAATATCATGAAAGATCGTTTTATTACCTTCGTGTGAAAATTCAAAAGTGCTATTTCATATCCATCTCGTGCCTCTGTTTAAGTACTTCGCTTGAAGTTAATTCACTTTTTCGGGCTGTATAATTTTAAATTTAATCATAGGTATCATAAAATTCTTTTTTATAGAATAAGGGTGACATTAACTATGTTTTCAATATTGAATTCACCTTTGATTGGTTGTAGTGGAGGCTATAAAAGATATTAACGATATATTCTACATCTATAATTAGCTAACCTCTAAAAACATTGACGTTTGTAAACAAAACTTTTCTTGTATCTATATTTTCAAAAGTATTTCTTAAATCTTTAGGTGCAATGAAACATATTTTAACAGATTTTATCGCGTTCAACATACTACTACTTCTGAACAGTGAAGTTCGGTGTTAGAGAAAATATATAATGCTCTCAGGGATGCACTATCTTATCATATCTAGAAAAACTTGGAAAGTAAAACATCTAAATATAAATTTCATCCAAATCCTTAGAGCTAAACAAGCTTGAAAACGCAAAGAAGCAATTTCATAATACGAGGTTGACACTGAAATTTCTTAAAAAATCAAAATCTGAACACACTAGTAAGTTATTAGTTTTATTATATCTATTCCAAATAGTGTTCATTTACGTCAATACGTCTCTTCGACGGCATTTTGAAACGCAGCCACTGCGTCCTCGGCGTCTATAAAACGCATTTCTTGAAGTTTTTCTTTTATTTTTGGAAATAAATTAAAATCGCAAGGTGTCGTTTCTCCCGAACTTTTTACAAGACAATTGGCAAACAGTTGTTAGTATACCATACTGCAATAACTGTTTTTTGATCCTCTAATACAATTGTTACGTAATGACCTGTCCTTCCGAAGAAAGAGGCAATAATCTTTTTCCCACGCTTCGACCTCTCTTCACTTTAGTTGGCAACTCCTCGGAAGGAAACACCCAAACAGCACAGACTGTCTCTTAGTTTCAGGATCATAACAATAAATCCAGCTTTCTTCACCCGTAAGTATGTCGAACACAGCATTTGAGTTACCTCCGTTAAATCTATGAACCATTTCACGACACCATTTCATACATTCGAAATCCTAATAACACCATAGATCACACTGTGTATAGAAAAAAGACCCATACAAACCGATATTTAAACGGTGAATCCTACCATCACCCTTGACAGTTAACTACCATGGGCAAATCTTTGTTACAGAGAGCACGAGGGATCTGTGACAGCAAACACCTGGCCGCCGAGCTTCAGCACATCAAGCAGGTTCTGCACGACAACAAGCTTCGGGTTCCGCGCCTACGTCACAGTGACCGAGTGAAGCCGGCCACAGTTGAGTGTGTGCCTGCTGTACTACCATATGTCAGAGGTGTCACAGACAAGATTGGCTACATCTTCAAGCGAGCTTCTTTTAGAACATTCTTCAAGCCGCCGAAGAAAATTAGTCAGTTCTGACCATCCGTCAAGTCCAATATTCCTCTACAAGATGCAGGAGTGTACAAGCTTGATTGTGAATGTGGTCTCTCATATATAGGGCAAACAAAACGATCAATAAAAACCCGCGTAAAAGAACACATAGCTGACGTGAAGCACCAACGTTCCAGGAAGTCTGCAGTTTGTGATCATATCCTAGACGGTCCCCGCCATTACATTAGATTTGATAAACCACAAATTCTCGCGAAAGAACATCGTTTCCTGCCAAGGATGATACGTGAGGCTATTGAAATTAAAAAACATCCTAATTTCAATAGAGAGGGAGGCCAGCCTCCTACCACCTGCTTGGGATCCTGTAATTCATAAAATTAAAACTAAACCCAAGCATACCACTGCAAGACTTCAAGACACAGTTAGTTCATTCTGCGTAGATCGGACCAAAATTATTAATTAAAAAGCTGAAGGTACTCCGGGTTAACTCTGACATCGGGACGTCAATCACCTCAGTCCCCCGTGACCACGGTTGCTGAAACGCAACCGAAACGCCGGGAATATAAAATAAGTTAATTAAACGCGATAAAATCCGTAAAAGTAGTTTCATTCAATGTGTGGTGTTCGCGTAAATATAAGAAATCATTATATTACCTGCTGCTATTTACACCTAGAAAATAGAACATTTACAATAAACTCTGTATTAACAATTAATTTTGTTTCAATATTGTAATTTTATTTACTTTGTGCAGAAATTTTGCAAACAACGTGTCGAAACAATACTTTTTATCACTTGTACTAAACTTGTAAAATAGTATGCTCATACCAGTGCACTTCGACACATGTACCTGAATATTTTCCTCTGAGATCAGCAGCATGAACACGTGCACTGCATTATTCAAGTATCTTGTATTTAACATTATGCTTGCACAGATTTAAAAATAGAAATACTTTTTAATGTTGGATATCAATTTTAACCGACTTCAAAAAGGAAAGTAGAAATAAGAGAACCTTTGTTCTCAATTCTACTGTACTTTTATATAAATGTTACATGATATTTTTGCTGATATATTTACATGATGCCTCGAGAGTGGTTCCACTTAAATTTGCATAATTTATTCGGGTGGGAAAAGCAGAAAATGCTTTTATGTAACTATATAGACGACGTTCAACTTGAGCATTTAGACGGCTCCGTGGCGCAGTGGCTTAGCAATGAGTTGTTGCGCTGGGGGCCGCGGGTTTGTATCCCGCACGGAACAAGTATTTGTATGGCCTACAAATAATTGTTCCGAGTCTAGATATTTGTCCTTGTGCAATTTATGTTTGCAAACTACCTCCACGATACAGGAGAAAATCCTAGTGTGGGAGTAACGTTTTTTAAAGAAAAAAAGATAATATGTTATGGTTTAGAACACTAAGAAAGATAAAAACATTAACATTTAAAAAAGTATAAACTGATTTCATAAACAAAAAAGTATATCTTTGATACTCATTGTAACAACACCGACTTCAGAAGATATGAAATAATGTGAAAATCGTTTCATTTTTAGTTTGTTCAAATTAGACTTTTTTTTTAGATTATTGATAGGTCTTCGTTTGAGCGCGCAAAGACTTATCAATAATCTAAAACTTTTTTTAAGTTAAATTATTACTTTGTCAATATGTGTTAGTCTGAGTAGAAACTGTTTCTGCTTCTACGAATACGTGTTCCGCTGTTGTGTACCGCTTAAAACGATATAGAGAGGCAATTTTATTTGAGGGTGTAAGACATTCCCACTTAATTGTTAGATTCAAAATTCAAGTGGCAATCCACCACCTTCTTTGTTGAAGTAGTGTTGTCACCTCGATTTTGACATTGATCATCATGATAATTGCAGCCTATTAAAAGTCAGTTGCAGTACATAGGCCTCTCCCATAGATTGCATAATGGGGAATATTTGTCATATTTTCCACGCTTGGTAGGCCGGATGGCCAGCACATTTTTTTTATTATTATTTTGAGTTGTTATAAGAAAGATGCTGGTGTACATCTCCAGTTTGTTTCCTTATGTCGCCTCTTACGACACCGATATATTGTCAGAAAGATAAATGATTGTTGAACTTATTGTTGCACGCCACACATGTAGGTACACATGTTTTCTTTTGTAATAAATGTAGTACCATTAGCAAGGCGTTACAGTTAACAGTGTCTTATTTTGCATCCTACAATCTCGATATTTGAGTGGTACTCCTCAACAGCATTTAATCTTGCATTGCACTGCATAACATATTTGGATAGTTAAGCATACCAATCATCATTGAAGCCTATCAAAAGACTTTTGATCTCCCATAGATTGCCTCGGGGAGATATTTGTCATAGTTGACACGCGTGATAGGCGGGTTGACAAACGCGATTTTTGTGGTATATGTATTCTGAGTAGTTATCAGGAAGATACCGCTGCCTATCTCCTGTTACGTCACCTCCTGTCGCCTCTTACGACACGTACAGGATGATAAATGGGGTAGTGGACCGCCACTACATGGGAAATTGAACATTATTTTCTTTAAAACTATACCGTTACCGTTACAACCTTTTAAAAAGTCCACCTTTTATTATTTTTAGTTGACGTCAGAAAGATGCTGCTTTCATCATCTGTTTCATTCCCCTTTGCCGCATTTTACGACACCCACAGGATGGTATGGATTAGTGTAGTCGCTTGCACCACCACTACAAAGCTAACTTTTTTTTGTTATAAACAGTAATTGCAAGAAGCAATGTAAGCCACATATGTATTTCTGCGAGTTGGAACATATTAAACCACACACGAGTAATTATTTTTTAATCTCTACTCACCGAAGCGCCGGATTATGTAAACTGTAAGCCTCGCGTAGAAATATGGGGCCAATTTACTAGTGCTAATATAGATTACAACTGCAATAGGATTATATCTTTCTTTTTTCTTGTTTATCAACGCGCGAAATTCTACTGCTGAACATGTCTCCTTAAAAGAGATGCGTGACGAGCAGATTCACGACCGCTGTACCAGATATCTCGCAATTTTGACACTACCCCCATTCACGGGTCTGGGTATTTTACCCATTGTATATATTAGTGATTAAAGCGCCATCTATTGGAAGTCATTAGCTGTTTCTGGCATTTTCTATCGTGGTCTCTTACGATACCCACGAGGCGAAATGCGGTAATGGATTTTCCTACACCACCACCACACGGTTAATATACACTTAATGATATTTCTATAGATGCTCCGCGGCGCTGTTTACGCCGTCGTAGAGCCGTAATAAAGCTATATTTTGATTGGAGCACGAATGGGTCGGTTCGACCAAAGAATTACCACGCTCTCGCAGATTACCAGCGTAAATAAATAAATAAATAAAATCTCTTTATTTCGGACAAACATCCATAATTGTTAGTAGGTACAAGGAAGTTATAGCTATGTTAGTGATAATTAGGTGCAGTCATGAATAATTAGATTGAGTACAAACCAGGCCTGCCTGAGGCACTAGATTTATGCACATGCATATTCACCCAATATCTCATAATAGGAAAATCTGTTTCTTAGTATGGTGTTGGATCTACCACGTATTCTGCGCATGAGCGAGGCGACCCGTTTGCGCAAAATAGCAGTGTGTTCCGTTCGTATGGTGAGTGTAGAGAACCGGAAACCATTTTAACTAGAAGTGAGGCATTCTATCTTAGTCCTCAGGGGTGACAACGGATCTGTATTTTGATTACCAACCGAGGATAGATTTCGATGTCTATTTTTTTTTTTAATTTATTTAGAGAGGACCACAAACAAGTTTACAATATATCTTACGCTAAGGCTTTCTATTACAATTTATTACTTATCATAAACTCAACAACGATGGTCACATATAGAGTATAAGACATATAATAATTATGTGAGGGACCTAATTTTTGTAAAAATAAAGTTCCTTAATTTCTAAAATATTGTTTAACATGTATTAGAGGTTAAAGTTTTGTGTGTTTGTGAGTTAGGATGTGTGTGCGCGTATATTTGTGTGTCTGTGCATGTACATATATAGTCATTGGTTAGATAATTTATAGTTAGTGTTAGTAGTTAATGTGTTCAAGACTTTAAAAGAGACATTAAGTGTTTAACAGCAAGTTAACTATCTGTCTATTGTATGATCTGGTACTGCAAGAAAATAAATCTACTGAATTAAAATTTTTGTTGTATGTGTCAACCATACGATGAAGGGGCGATCGGATACCGGCGTTTGTCCGAGATCTTGACACAGCAAAGAGTGAGTGAGGACGCAAAGAACGCATACGTGCGCGAGGTGGTACGGAGTAACTAATACGATTAATTATATCTGTGCAATCATACTTGTTATTGCACAGATCATAAAGTAATCTTGCCTCAAGTTGAGTGCGTCTAGACCTTAAGTCTAAGAGTTTATATTTTGTTAAAAGGAGCACATACGATAAACGCTTACGGTGATATTTGTAATTCACGCGACGCAAGAACTTTTTTTGTACCATTTCAATGCTATGATTATATTTTTTATAAAGTGGGTTCCATACAGGTACTCCGTACTCCAATTGAGGCCTGACCAAAGATTTAAAAAGATAAATTAAAGTGGTGGGGTTTCTAAATTGAGTAGAAGAACGCATAACAAGTCCGTACATTTTAAAAGCTTTACCAATTATGTTTTGTATATGAATATCAAAATGTAGTTTGCTATCAAAAGTCACACCCAAATCCCTTATATTATTCACCCTTACAATATCTGTACCTTTAAGAGAATAGTTAAAGTAGCTTATATTCCGTTTTTTTGTGAAAGTGATTACTTTACATTTATTTAAATTGAGTCGTAAATTATTAAGAGCACAGTAATTGTTAAATCTGTCAAGGTCTTCTTGAAGCAAATAGTGATCCTCTATCCTGTCAATGCATTGATATATTTTAAGATCATCAGCATATAAAAGGAACCGACTATTTTTAAAACAGTCTTTAACATCATTTATGAAGATCACAAACAAGAGAGGACCCAGAATGGATCCCTGTGGGACGCCAGAAGTGACATTAGCAACATCGGACTCTGAACCTTTAATAACAACCCTCTGCGTTCTATTAGAGACATACGATTTAAACCACCGCCAGAGATTACCACGTATACCATTGAAAGCAATCTTCTCCAATAGTATTTTATGATCAACAGTGTCAAATGCTTTCCGGAAATCAGTATAAACACTGTCAGTTTGTGTATTGGTGTCAAGCGCGTTAAATAAATCTGATGTGTAAGTGATAAGATTAGTTATTGTAGATCGCCGTTTGACAAAACCGTGTTGTTCATCTAAGATAACATTGTGCAAGAGGGGGTAAATAGCATCATGCACCAAACGCTCAAAGACTTTAGAAAGAATGGGCAGTATTGATATTGGTCGATAATTCATAACATCACTTTTTGATCCATCCTTGAAAACTGGGACTATTCTTGCACTTTTCCAAATGTCAGGAAATATTCCATCGGATAAGCATTTATTGTAAAGGTAGCATAAAGGAAGATCGACTACAGATGCAGTTTTCTTGAAGAAAACACCTGGTATGTTATCTATCCCAGCGCCCTTCGATATATCTAACATTTGCAGGGCTTTACGTACCTGAAATCTAGTCACTTCGATGTTATGAATAGTAAAGTCAGATGTATTTTCAAGTGGTATGCAAATATCATCAATATCGAAATCATCTGATACAGATGATCGTTGAAATACAGACTGAAAGAACTTGCTAAATAGATCACAAGACTCTTTTGAACTATGAGCAATTGAACCTTTATATTGTATACTACTTGGGATCTCTGAAATGTTACGGCGTTGAGATATGAACTTCCAAAAGTATTTAATGTTATATTTTATGCTATTTTCAACCTTCGCCATGTATTTTTTATAGCATTTATTTGATAATGTTTTAAACTTTTTTCTATATATTGAAAATATATTATAATTAGAATTATTGTTATATTTTTTCATTTTAACCCAAGCTCGATTTTTTTTATTAAATAGATTTATTAATTCAGGAGTAAACCAGGCAGGATACGAAGAAGACCTAATATATCTTTTGGGTACATGTAAATCAATAATACTGTAAGTCTTTTCATAAAATAATAAAACCGCTTCCTCAGCACTTTTATTTAAAAAGAAAGCATCCCAATCAATATTCGCTAATTTTTGCATAATTTCATTATAGTCCGCGTTCCTGTAACAGTAGTTAATATATGGTTTAAGCGGGATGTATCCATGATTTTCATCATACGCAGCCGACACACAAAAAGGTGGGTGATGTTTATCCGCAGGAACTAACGCATTTGATATTGGTGACAACTCACAGTCTGTTTTATTAGTGAAAAAAAGATCCAAAATACGGTCTTTGTCATTTCTTAAGGAGTTTAATTGATAGCAATTTAATACCGCCATAAAATTATTTATTTGTATGTGAGATTGATTAAGATCGCTGATACAAGGATATTGCCCATAGAATTCATTATTCATCCAAATTAAGTCAGGTAAATTAAAGTCACCAACAATAAAATAATCTTTTACACTAGTATTCTCGTCAAGCAACTTATTTTGTAACATATTTAAGTAACTAAGATAAACCTCATGGCATTGTTTTGGCGGAATGTAAACTGCACCTATAAAGAAACACCTTTTCGCAACTTTAAATTCGATGAGTATTTGGTCGATAACGGGTGGGAGCGGGGAGGAGGTCATAGTGACGGGTGCGCAGCCGACAGAGCACAGTGTGCGCTGGATCGCAATCAACACGCCACCTCCATCACGGCGGCCGCTTCCCGCTCGATCTCGATCCGCACGGAATACCCTATACCTATTGTCTATGTATTCGTTATCGGTTATGTCCGCATGCAGCCACGTTTCAGTTAATATTATTATATCGTATGATTGAGTAAGTATTATCTATTGGTCACAGTATCCGCTTACCATCCAGTGGACTGTAAACTCGTTTGTCAACTTTTTTCTATAAAAAAGACTGTAAATTCCAAGCGTAAATCAACGTGTCATATTATCTATCGTTATAAATTCACATACTGACGCAATACGTAGATGCCATTATTGATTGTATAAAAATAATTTAACCTAAAAAGAGACTATTTATCTACGTATAGATAAAAAAGTTTTCAACACATGTGCCGTACGTTATTTGATATGGGTATAACAGCTTGGTACTTAATCAAGATTATGCTAAAAACATTGTGTTTGTGATACACAAAACATAATCCGTACATAGTACATACAAACATACATACACTCCCCATGGTAGATGCGAAAGAAAATGCAAAGGGATGCAACATCTCTTCGCGGTGCCAATGAATCGAGCCGATCTGAAAGGGCTCGGTCGTCGACGATTCAAGCCGCTCTGCGTTGGATGCGGTCAAGTGGAAGGAGCTGGCACTGGGGAGCCCCTGCCCAGAGATGGGAACAGTATTCCACGTGAGGCCGAACCTGTGCCTTGTAAAGTTGCAGGCGGTGTGCCGGCATGAAATACTGTCCCGCTCTGCAGAGCACGCCAAGCTTTTTAGAGGCCAATTTGGCCTTCTCTTCCAAGTGACCACGAAACTGCACGTCACTCGATATGTCGACTCCGAGGATATCGATACTGGCTGAGGCAAGAAGGGGAGTGCCTTGAAACTGAGGAGATACGACAAAGGGGTTCTTTTTAGCGGTAAACGCGCAAACTTGTGTCTTCCGAGGATTAAACTGGACTAGATTTAGTCGCCCCAATCCGATACTTTGTTCAGCAAAGACTCGACTTTAGACACAAGTTTGTTCCAGTACTGGGTGACGTTTTCCCAAGAAATATTGGCACGGCCGGTGTATAGAGCATCACCAGTGCTGTCATCCGCATAGCAATGAATGCTACCGGTTTGCAACATATCATTGATATGCAGAAGAAACAGCGTTGGCGATAGCACGCAGCCTTGTGGAACACCAGCGTTAATAGGCTTATAGTCGGAGCATGCACCGTCTACAACGACCTTGATGCTCCAATCTGCAAGAAAGCTGGTGATCCAATTGCATAATTTCTCGGGAAGCCCATAGGAAGGGAGCTTCGAAAGAAGCGCCAATGTGCCAAACCCGATCGAAGGCCTTCGTAATGTCCAAACTAACGGCTAATGCCTCCCCCTTGGACTCTACTGCCTCCGCCCAGCTATGAGTTAAGTAGACCAGGAGATCACCAGCTGATCGACCCCGACTAATACCGTATTGGCGGTCACTAATCAGCTGGTGATCCTCAAGGTACATAAGGTAAGGCTGGCAGTTTATAACAGATTCCATTATTTTTGAGAAAAAGGGGGTGATGGCGATAGGCCTGTAGTTGGATGGGTCTGAGTGGTCGCCGTTTTTAGGGTTCCGGTGGACAAAAGCTGTCTTCCATGAATTCGGGACTACGCCTTGGGAGTAGGAGTCCCGGAAAAGACGCGTTAGGACCGGTGTCAACTCCGGAGCACACGTCCTCAGCACAATTGGGGGATTTCGTCAGGCTCACTTGACTTCTGGATGTCCAGGGAGAGAAGTGCTTTGCAAACCGAGCGCTGTGAGAACAGCACATCCGGCACGGAGCACTCACACCGCGGGATGGTCGGCGGTGTTTTCCCCCCGTCATCAAGAGTCAGTTGGACACAAAAAGGGAACCTAAAAGGTCAGCTTTGTCTTTTGCGTCTTGGGCCAGTGAGTCGTCTTCCCTGTGCAGAGATGGTAGTGATGGCTTACAGAAATTCCTTTGGACAGCCTTGGCGAGAGACCAGAATGCACGGGTTCCCCAAGGAAGGCGAACTAGTTTCTCGCCAATTCTGCCTATGTGCTCTGACTTTGCCTTGGCAATAACTCTTTTGAAGGACCTGGAGGCGAAGTTATACTTCTTTTTAAGTGTGCTGGTGTTTACATCCCGAGTTGCCGAAGCCATAGCCCAGGCTTGATAACACTCCTGCTTACTGCGTAATGCAGTCTTACAGGAGCAACCAAACCAAGGCTGAGATCTGCCTCCGATGGGTACCACAGATGATGGAATAAATAGTTCCATTCCCTGTAGCACCACATCAGTGACAGAGTCAGCAACAGCGCTGGGATCATCCGGCGAGAAGCAAACCCCCAGCGAAGCCCCCATGGGTTGGATGCATAGAAAGACCGCATTCCGTCCCAATCCGCTGACCTGTAATGCCAAACACGGCGGCAACCTGCAGAACGTAACCGCGAAGAGAGCGTGAGTGGCACCATATTCCGGATCAGACAATGGTCCGAAGAGCCGAGAGGGGCATCGAAGGAAACCTGATATCCGTCCGGATGAGAGGTCAGCAGAAGTTCTAACAGGGAAGGTGTATGATGCTCCACATCTGGAATCCGCGTAGGCGAAGTAACCAGTTGTGTCAGACCATATGCCAAGGCAAAGTCATAAACAGATCTCCCCGCATGATCTGTTAAACGTGAACCGAGCCATTTGGTATGGTGCGCGTTAAAATAGCCAAGGATCACGATCTCCGCGGATGGGACCTGTTGTAGCAAGGAATCTGTATCCATTTGGACGTGGTCGATGAGTAGGTCTGTTTCGTCATTACCGCTATGGGACCTATAGAGGCACCCGTAGATGCGTGGATGGTCGTCGCTGTCTATGCGTAGCCAAATGATGGACAGGTCCGAACCTTCAAGACTGCCGAGGCGTCGAGAACAGATGCCCTCTCTGACATACACGCAAACTCCAGCCCGAGGCACAAAGGAGTGCTCCAATTTGTACCCCGGGTAGGAGAGATACGAAATATCAGCCGGAGAGGAAACCTGTGTCTCGGTCAGAAAGAGCAAGGCTGGCTTCGCCGTCTCGAGATGGTAGTGGACGGCGTTTAGGTTAGAGTAAAGTCCCCTGATGTTGCAGAAATTCACGGATAGCGTGGCAGGGGTCGCCTTGGTATTGTTGCTCAGTTTCCCCCTAGCAGTTATGTTTTTGAGCGGAATTTTGCCCCCCCCCCCCCCTCCAGAATACGCGGGGCAGCCTGAGCACCCACGCTCAAGGTTGGAATAACATGGTCGTGGATGCTCAGCGAGGGATTCTCCAGGGGTACTGGTACCATCCTGGGGTAGTCTATCGTGTAATTCCGCTACCATGTTGATGGGGGGGGGGGGGGGAATTGGGCCTCCGGCCACTTGCACTCACCAGACGAAACGCAGAAGCAGAGCTTCTACTTCACGTCGGTATTCTGTTAGGTCGTGGTACCAACCCGGCTCGAGCCGGCCCATACGTGCAACAGCAAAAACTGCTGCGTGGCTCTACCACCGTTTTAAAATACCGTTGATAAAATAAATGGTCTAATAATTGTCTGATAATTAACTCAAATCTAAATAAGGCCTCATTAATCCATCCTACCCTAAAAAAGCCGGAGTGGGTCCCTAATTTAGAATAGGAACGATAAATATTTGGAAGATAGGACACCAAGTGAAGTACTTTAAACAAAAAGACGAGGTGGATACGAAATAACTCAGTTGAAATTTCTCTCGCTGACACTAAAGCGAGCTTTTATGACGTAATATTTTCGTGTGTATATTTCATTAGTCATTTTGTTCCGTTTATGGACAGTTCACCGTTGTAATCCTTTAATGTATTTACTAATGCCTACTTAACTCCGTATCCACCTAATGTTTAATGTTTAACAAGTGTAGGAAAATTCAAAAAAATATGCGTGAGTGTCGTGGGACACTCGGTTGGAGCGAAGTTCCTTTCGTAGTATATTATTTTTGAATTAACGTATTATATTATTATTAGTATAGTCTATTAAAATGAAGCGTCATTTAAAATTATATTTCTTTCATGGCAAGATAAGAAAAAGGAGATAGATATTATTCCATCTCGTTCGTACTTATAGAAAGGGGGTCGTGACGGGAAAATCTTACACTTTTTCTCGCCTAGCCCCCATCCGTCAAATTCGTACTGTGCGATAAGGAACTTCGTTCCAACAAGATTATTATTTTTTTCATCTTTTATTTATAAAAACATTACATCCAAACTAGAAATTTCTACTGTATCGTGGAAACGTTTCTAGTTTATAAATTGCATCAAACCAATATTTATTCCGCGTAAAAATCGAATCCTCGACAGCAGTCAAAAGTGTAGTGGATACTACCGAGCCATAAAAATATATTAGCAACATGATTTTAAAGGTGTGGTGACAAACTTTTTTTTTCTATAGGTTAGGGTGACAAACGAGCACACAGTCCACCTGATGGTAAGTGGTTACTGTGACCCATAGACATCTACATTTATCCTCAATAAAGAATCAAAATGCAGATGCGTTGTCAGTTGTCACCCATGAGGACTAAGATGACGAAAATATACAGGCCGACGATGGGCAGAAGCATCAACGGTGCTTGAATTCCAAGATATTGTTTTTTTTTTTAATTATATTTTAAAACCTACCGCTAAAATAGAAATTTTATGGTTTTAGAAAAAACCTACAACTACAACAACCTATACTATTCTACCCATAACATATGCAGACCGTTTAGTGGCGGTGTAAGAATAAGAAACTGTGGTTGCCAACCCGCTTACCAAGCGCTTACCAAGGGTAACAATCGAGCTCACAGAACCATGCCCATAGACATCTACATATATCCTCGTATACGAATCAAAACGCAGATACCCGTTGTCACCCGTGTGGACTAAGATGGAATGTCTCTTTTCCACTAAAGAGGGTATCCGGTTCCCTACACTCACCATACGAAGCACAGCAGCATAAAGCTACTATTTTACGCTGGTATTCTGTGAGAGCGTGGTCCCGACCCATTCGTGTTACAACTATACAATTAGTATAGCTGCAGCTAAAAAAATATCCACCTTTATTCATCAGTGGACTTTAAGCTGTAACAGTAACATAACATTTATGTTACTAATAACAACGCAATATTATACTAAATCACTAGTACTGCGTAGGGTGTCTGTTTTGATAATATTGCATGAGAGTTACGGGATACAGTGTATTTAAAATGAGGGTTCGAGAAAACACTTTATTTAGTTGACATTTCTTAAAAATATAATATACTCTAATCATTTTATCTTCAAGTAAACTAATTTGCTGTATAAATTCTGAAATATTGTAATATCAAATAGAAAATTTCTAAAGCAAAACTTGAAGCCTTGACTTTGATTTTTTTTATACGAGACCCTTCTTCTATAAAACAAAATACAAACAAGCATGCGGCTCGTCGGATGATTTCGCCCACCGCCCATGAACAACTGCAGCACAGTCATTAAAGTCCAGGTGCGTTATATGCCTTTTAAAAAGTACCCTAAAGGTCCCTAACTCGTATCGGTGGTAGACGATTCCACAAAGAAGTCGTGCGAGGAAGAAAACTCCTAGTAAATCGCAGAGTGGTGGACCGCCAAGCATTCAAATAATGTGCATGGTGTCAAGAATTTTGTCGCGATTAAGTATTCGAGTTCTATGAATATAATAAATTTTATTTAACATCTTATTTGCGAGAAACAAGCCAAGTCAGTCAATAAAAGGCAACTTGAGAGTTTTCTTAAACTGATAGAAATATATAGTGATCCGGATATAAGTGTTAAAGTTTGTAGGAAGAAATAGCTTAAATTCTAAAGTTCAGAATAAAATTGACTGCAACGGCAAATTGAAAAGACGACCGTGGATAATGTATTTGACTACGACGTGGGTCCTTGGCTCGAAAGGCAAGCGATTTTTTTTTACTGGTTTTCGGATGTCTACTACGCCTTGGGTCTTTGGTTCGAATGCCTACCGAAGATTTGATTGGTTTGGTACGTGTCTATTGAACCTATTATTAGTATACAGACTCCTATCCTGCATAGTCCATCTACCTCCTTTCTTACCGATTTCTGCTATTAAGTAACAGTGCACCTACTTGAATGAAACTAATTTTCAACTAATTTAAAACATTTGGCAAAAAAGGCCAACTAGCATTAAATCCGCGCTTTTTACCTTGATGCTTAAGGTAAGGATATAGATTAAATAAATCAATAAAAATGTACCCATGTACCAATGTTGCAAGCCATTGATTACCCGCGAAAAAACAAACAATGGCCGCCTGTCTAACATATGGCTGCATGCGGCAATTTTTTTTACTGCAGTGGAAAGCAAAACAGAACGCCACACGCAAAAAGAATTATTGCGAATAACCAGGCAAATTTTACTTAGAATTGAATGTAAAAAGTTTATTTAAAAATTGATGTATATATTTAAGAAAAAACTAAACGTTATAAAGTATATGCGCATAAATGGATCACTGTATGCGGCAACTCAGCACCCACCTTAACTTTTACGCGAGCAACCCTCCATGTGGTGGCGAGAGGAACTGGAAATATTTATAGGAATAAATAATAAATAATATATAATAAATATTTTAGGTATAAACTGTTCATACCTAAAATACCAAAACCAGTGACTACAACGTAGTGATTATACATGACCTTACTCATAAAAATTAGCGTAAGTAAGTATAGGAATAAATAAATGAACGAAGAAAAAACAGTGTGCAAAACGCGATAGAAGTGAAACCTTCCAATGAAATGAAATAATAGAGCGGGGAAAAAGTTTCTTCCTATTTTATTTCCTTTCCTTTTTTTCAAAGCTTACTTACATTTAATTATAATATATATGTGCCAGTTTGTTCGATAACTTGTTGCCTTTTGTTATTCGGTATTAGTCATTATTTGCATACTTAATTTACTTACTATAAATTGAACCTTGTTATGACCAATGTTACCCAATTCTTTATTGATACTCGTAAGTACCAAAAATATGATATGGAAGAGTGGCTCCTTCTGACGCAGGTGCATATGCACTAAAAACAATGAGTCTACCTATCTTCTAGATTTAAGAGGAACCTTGTAAAAGAAATAAACTTTTAATTTATTTATTTATTTTGTAGGTAGTGACACAATCCCGCTGCTGTCTGAAATCTTGAGATCTTTGATCAAAAAATGCGACAAATAGTTTTGACAGTCCTCTCTTGATGTTAACCTAACACTACCGCAATAATTCTGAAAAGACCGAAACAGGTGAAATTCTGAAGATGCAAGGTCGGGACTATACGGTGGACGCATTTAGTCTATTAACACTTCCCTACCAAGCTCTCTCAATTTTTGCTGAGTGGCCAAAGATGTGTGTTATCATGATGAAAGACCACTCCTCTTCTGTTGATCATTCCGGCCGTTTCTTCTCAATTTCTTGCTTGAGTCTCATTAGTTTTTGGCAGTAAAGATTCAAATCGATGGTTTCGCCTAGCGGTAAAACCTCAAAACTGTTTTGTGGTCAATCCTCAATTCCTAGGCTATGTCGTAACTACAAATATGCCGATCTTGCTCCACTTTTTCAAAAATGGCATCGAATTTATCCGTATGAAGGCGACCAAAGCGAGCTGCATCTTTTACAGCAAAACTCCTGGACTGAAAGCACTTGAACCAACTTTGTGCTACTCTTACTGACACTGCTTTAGGTCCATTAACGTCACAAATTTTTTCGCGGCTTTAGTCGCATTTCCTCTTTTTGTAGTAAATCTTCAGAATGTATCAAATTTCTTCGTTAGATTCACATATTTTGGCGGACAAAAAACTATTGAAAAACGGTGGGAAAGTATTTTTTAACTTTCTTTTTCTTAATGTCCTATATGTATTGATACTAAAACCAGCCAGATACATACAGTACAACCAAAGCGATTTTTCTTCGATTTTATACAAACAAAATACGAATAACTTTTTTCCCGACAATAAAAATATTTCACGGCAAATTGTATTTAATATGATATTTTGCAACCACAAAAGCGGCATAAAATATAAGATAAAAGTTTCATTTTATAGTAAATAAATGATAAAATCCTTATTTTTAGACTTAATTTAGTGTAATAAATCAAAAGAATGTTTTTTTCGGTAAAATTGCTTTGTAATAGCGCCATCTACTTCATTCAAAGTTACTTTATCGTACAAAAATTTATTGACTCTCAAAGTGGTACATGAGATTGGCGCTAGATGGCATAAACACGAATAATTTAATATTAATCGGTAAGCTGAGGAATCGTTGATTGTAATGAATGGATTGGCTATGATAATTTTATTTAATATGGTTAATTTTATTTATTTATTAAATGAAATAAATTACGGATTTTATCGCATTTACTTTAACTTTTTAATTCCCGACGTTTCGGGTGCTTTACAGTGCATGAGTTTTTCTGATAACAGCCATACAATGGAATTATAAGAACTTAGAAGATTGTATTGATTATTATAATGTTTATAATTCTGTAAATACGTACTGTTTACGGTCGCGAATTATATTTAGTAAATCTGTCAAATCTTTGAAGTATGGAGTGTAGAGTAGAAGGAGGACCATCTCTGTATATGAAAAGTGTCCCTAAAAACGCCTCCAATAAGGGTGGCGCTGCAGTAGCATAGGATAAATTAAAAAAAAGCGCCAAAATTCATTAGAATAAGATGGAGAAATAAACAAGGACTGACCAATCCGCTTGGTTTTGTACTAAGTAAATAGTTGAGGTTTTGTATACTGGTATTTTACTAACTACTCTAGTCATGAAATTTTTTAAATATTTTAATTCAGTTGACTTCACTCCGTCTACAACAGCTATATTCATATCATAGTTTTTCAGACGCCAGCGCTATTTTGGTAGGTTTTGGAACCTCTATTTTCAGTATATATTGGGACACTTTTTCAACTTTCGCACCTTATAAGATGGTTCTCCTTCTACTCTACACTCCATACCAGGCTGGTGCAACTTCCATAGTAAAAATTATATGTACTACAGGGGTCAAATTTTAATGACGGTTACTCTTCTTTATGCTTTTCGTGATATGTCTATTAACGACATTGTCAAATGAAATAGGTTCAAATGTCAAATCAAACAATTATATTTGTATATATTTTATTAATTAAGATTGCTTTTAATTTTGCTATAGGAGCCGTTGTTCATTTACAGAATTGTTAAGAAATTAAATATGCAGTATAAAACTTTCCAATTAAATGGTGCAAGAAGCGGAAAAAATGATAACAAGAAAAGGCTATTCGTAACAATATATGATATTCAACGCGAGTACATTTTTGGACTAGCCATCTATGTAGGGCATGTTTTTATAGTGTACGATTGTGTGCACAAATACAAACACACTATTTCCTAAATTTGATAGTTCGATGGTTTGGCAATCCGAAACGAACTATACTTAGAAACTACAAGTCAATTCTGACTGCTAACATTCTATTTGTTCAATAATAATGTGATTTTATTTATATTATTTTTTCAGATGCAAGCCATGGGTGAAATAGGTGGCACATGCACCAATTGAAAAGATTCACATGTTAAGACATATTTGTGACAAACATTGCATATGAACCCAACTAAAACGAACTGTTATTTCTTTAGTGGACTTACTTTAAACTTCCACAATTTATGTGTATATTAATTAGGTTTCATTTACATGTAGCAAAAGATAATATCCCTCTAAAGTCACATTTTGGCAAGAATTAGATTATATAACTAAATCATTATTTTATTCATCAATAAACTAGCTATAATGAGCACTAATTTTGAAAGCGACAATTAGTAAACGATCTCTGCGAATAGTATGTACATAGGTGCCTCTGTGAAGAAGCCTAGCGATTTGTACTTAGTATTTGTTACACATAAAAGCAATTTAATCCAATCAGTATTAAAAACCCAATATTTATACCCTTAAAAAAACTAAAGTTGAAAACAAGCATCCAGACGCACACTATTTATTTTACAGCATAGCAACAATTGTTCAGTGCGGGAAGGAAGTCTCGGTCCTGCAATGCCGCAGCCAAACGCTAAGCCACTGCGCTACGGAGTCGTCATTTATGTTTTACTTAATTAATTACTAGCATAAAAGTGCGTTTTTTATTTTATATTTTCTTTATACATACTTTTGTATGTATAAAGAAAATATAATACTTTTGTATGTATATACATAGTTGTAGAGATATAAATACAAATTGGTGTGTGTAAAATACATTGATTTCTTATCCTCATCGGCATTTTTACTCAATCCATACGTTAAAAATTTTATTTCTCATTAATAATTCAGTATAGAGATCTAACTTTTCTTATGTAAAAATATCGATAAACAATATATTGATAAAGGTTATATCGATAAAATTATTCGAGGATAGACATTTACAGCACTATTGGAATTCGTCAATGTTGTCAGCACTGTTTCTCAAAACTAAATGTCATATCTTGATGTTGGTAGAGTAACTTGGCGTAATTTCATGCTATTATTTTTACTATGGAAGTCCCGCCTCTTAAACGTAGTGATTATATTCTCTTTGCTCCATACTTTGAAGTACAGATGGGGCAGTCAAATGCAGGCCCGTGACAGCTTAGTTCCAATTTATGCAACTTGGCGCTACCGTCGCAAATTTGTTCTCTGCCTACGGACGCCATTTTGAGCATGTTGACACGCCATATTGTGTTAATGTCAAATCATATTGTCAAAAGTCAAAGTTATCGATATTGATTGATTGCCGCCATAACCGAATTTTCCTAAGTTATTACAATATTCTGTTTTTGTGCTGCTCGTGTGAATATTGCATATACCAACATAATGGTATACAAAAAGTGTTGTGTTGGTGGTTGCAATACAACACATGAAACGCACCGGCTTTTCAGTTTCCCTAGGAACGATAATTTAAGAAATTTATGGATGTCTTTCATAGTGCCGACAAATCCCCAGCTCATTGCACTTTCCAAAGAACAGTTACTTAACAAACACGTCTGTGAAAAACATTTTGATATATTTCAGTTCGACAATGAAGGCAGAAGACTTCGATACTCCTACCCGTCCTTGCTTACTGACAATGAAATAGCTCATGGTGTGCCTCTAATTGCAACAGGTGAGTTATTTTATTACTTTCAATCATGGTACTTAAGACGTCTCTATACATTCTTGGGCCCAAGTGTTAACAAGATGAAAGTACGTATAATAAAGCGTATATATAAACAATTCATAGCTGAAAATCTGGCAAGATTTGTCAATCTAGGAACTTATTGTAAGGAAGTTATTGTAGAATAAGTAAAAGTGAGATTATCTATTGGCTACACTGTAACAGGTGATTTTTCACTATTATTACACAGTAACAGGCTATTTTTCGCTATAATTACTTCAATATTTAAAAGCAAGATCATTAAAAAATCACCAAAAAAGCTGTGGTTAATAATGAAACGAAATGGTCAAACGATTAATGAAAGTTAAAACAACAACAACTAAGTGAAGTGAATATTAGGGATTCTGATCTTATAGATGTGCCAACTTAGAAAATTTTGACTTGATTTAACTCGAGTTGAAATTCACACAACTTGAGTTAGCAGTACGAATCAGAGTAAATGATTTGTTACAAATTACTTTTTTATAAATTTGTTTTTCTATCTAGCTCTTTGATGGGTTGAGATAATTATAATTTCCTTTTTTATATCTATTAAAACTTATTATGTAGGATTGATATGAAAAGGTATATTTAGTATGTATCATATACTTATGTATTAGTCTAGCTTTAAGATGTAGGTACATAAGCTATTACTAGTTTAATTACAAAAGGTTGAAGTTTAAAGTCAAAATATTCTTAAATAAATTCAATATATTTATTGTGAGTTAAGTGTTACATTTGGCGTTAATTTAAAGTATGATGATACTATATTGATCATAATTAATCAAAATTATATAGGGAATTAAATTACACAACTAGCTATAATAAAATTCTAAATAACAAATTGTTTTGGTTGTAGCTAAATACTCTTTGAAACGCAAAGCGCGCACACAACAAACAAATTGCACTTTTACTCTTTTGCTAGCTCACTTGATCCGTTCATGTACAGCAACCCAAACTCAAGTTAGGAAGATTCAACTCGAGTTAACGCATCACTAATCTATCTGAGATCGATTACTTGAATTATTGTTGTAGCTGTTACTTGTTGGAATGTTGATATTTTGTATTTTTTATTATTGTTTCGTAGATAGAGGATTGACTAGATAAAGCATTCGCGTATGCTTTTGAGATAGAAATAGGCGGGAGGTACTTTCACTGGGTTACCAGATATTGTTCCATTTCCCCCGTTATGCGTTTATTTATATTCACAGCACTTACATTCATACAAAAAACTTAATTGTTACCATAAAAAAAGTTCTTATATAATTCAGATGATTAATTAATTTCTCTTGAAAATACATTCTGTGACAAAAACTACTGGCGGAAACGGCGTAAAAACAGAATCATCATTCTGTATTCAACGGCGCATCGACGATTTTACTGGACATTCAATAAACTCTTTGGATTTCGACGATCAGCGACGAGCATTGTCCTGATAACAGCTAAATAATGGTTGACAACCCGCTTTCCAAGCGTTGAAACTATGCCAAATAATTATAATCATGTTTATGTTCAACAGTGGACTTTTGATAGACTGTAAAGATCTATATTCTATTTAAATGAAAATATATTGAAATTTAAAAAGGAAAAAGAACTAAATTTTGCGTACTTACACAACTTTTAGAAATATTAACAATGTTACATAAAGTAAAACAAATGAAAACACAATTATATATTAAATATAATTCAATCAAATTAAAATAAACAAACGATTATTTATTAATTTTTCAACACATTAATAAACAATAAATTTAACAAAATTTTTGTCTTCTTTCTAGAGCATTAGTTGTAATGCTTGGTTTGAGTAGCCTTAGAATTTCTCAAAAATATGCATTTGTAAACTTGATTTATACCTTTGCATGGCAGAAATTCTTGGGTGCTGGTCGTTAGAATCAGATTAGGAGTGTATATATATACATTATTTGCCTTGTATACAATATATTTTAATGGTATAAATAATAAGGTACAACTCCTAAACTATACTTAGATAGGTAATACTTATCTCTTATTTCTTAATTTATTTACACATTAATGTTTATAACACCTTTATAAAAGGGATTAAGGGTGGACTAAATGTCCCATTGGTAGGCATTCCCAGTCAGTTTTACAATTATTATTGCATAATAAATTATTAATTTGTATATTTAGGTCAGGATTTTAAATTACTTATTTATTTATTTTATTTAAATCTTTATTTGCATAAAACATGGTAGTACAGATAAAGTTCCAACATTTGTAAATGAGGATTCATGTTTAATCAATACATCTACAAATAAATATTTTGTCTTTGTCATGCCCCCAATTATTACAAGTCATAATAATACAGAATGTCAGCATTTGAAAATAAAATAAGCAATGCTAGTCAATTTTTAATACATACAGAACAATGTCAAAAATCATAACTACCAACAAGATCAAACTTATATCACTTATGGAGAAACAACAAGATACAACAAGAAATTATAACATTTAAAAAATTATCTTAATTATATTATAAATTACATAAGTTAAGCATATTTAGTCCATCTAAAACAATGAGGCTTAAAATGTTTTGAGCATACACTGCTAAGTTTTGTTGGTTACCTATAAGCACTACCAGTAGCGATTATCCAACTGTTACTGATAGCTGATTCCTTAGGAAAGTTGTGAAATAATATATTTAAAAGAAATTAATATATTAAATATATAGTACACTTTTATATCAAGGTATTTAACAAAAGAAAAATCAAGTATGTGTATCTGTGCATAAACACAATACCTATAACAATTAAAACAATATCAACTGATTTATTTAAATAGCAAGTATATGTAAATGTAATGATAATATTATTCATACCAAACATTTAAAAAAATTATGTACATATTAAGATTTAGATATTGTTAATTAATACATTTACAGCCTAACAAATGTCCTCCACTGCTGAACATAGACCTCCCACACAGTTTGTCTCCAAATAACTGCAGTTGCCAATTCTCCTGCCAAGCTAGGCAACTATCACAAAACCCATAACTTTTGATACTGACTAATGGTAATGGTAAGTATATTATCATCAAATTTTTTCTACATCATTAATTGAGAATATTATCTTATGTTGTTGTGTTATTGTGTACCTTAAGATTAAGACTTATTTATTATTTTATCTATATTTATATCTATTTTTATATTAGCATGACATTTTTTGAATAAATATTGTAATGTAATTGTTGCTAATCTATAATAGAATGAATGGAATGCAATAAAGTTTTGTGCATCTGATTTCAAGCAATACATATTTTGTGAAATTAAATATACTTTGCCCAATATTTATGTACTTGAATCCAAACATGTTTTCAGCTTGATACTTACATATTATTTGTGAAGTCTATGTAATATAGAAAATGATTGAAGAGTTGTAGGGCAATAAGGACTTTCCTTTAAAGCTGAACATAAAAGTGTATACATATAACATTATGTGAATCATATTTATGGATATAACTACTAATCACAATAAATATTATTATTGAACAATGCGAAAACTTTATTGTACTCGCTGATATCCCTAAAGTTTCTATAATCCTACCAAATCAAAAAGTACACGTTTGTTATGACTTTAAGCTTTCGAATGACCGTTCAAATTAAGGAGCATTATCGTGAAAAATTTACAATTTGGGAATCTAAATATTTGACAAAATACATCACAAAGTTCATTAAAAACATGAAATGTTACACTTTATATTCAAAACAATAGATATTAATCAGTACAAATAGCAAATGTAAGCACAAAACAAACTTACCGATGAAAGGTGATATTATCAATTTTTCGTTGACTGATGCTGTTGCATCCTAAAATGCTACAACTTACCATCTTTTTCACCTTACCTAATAAATAAGATCCACAAAAAACACTAAATTCAATTACCTGTTTGCTTATAATATCAATATTATTCAAAAGAGCTTGACATCGTTAATGTCAAATAAAGGAGGGAAAACAATCAAAAACGCATACCTAGAAAAAGACATGAAATATAGATTTGCTTCTCCCTTACTCTTATGTCTAACTATATACGTGCATTTCTTTCACACGCTGATGACGTCACTGAATGTTTAGTCTATAAGATACTATGTCTATGTATTGTTTTGTAGACAAGTATGCAATTATTTTTTATCTCCCTAGTTAACACAGAAAAATAATCAAAAATAGATATTAAAATGCTCAATTTAATCGAGAATCGATTATTATATTATAGATATTATGTAATAAACAATGTTGAATAAAAATCATTCTATTCTATAAAAATATCACAATATCGAAAAAGCAGCAATTTATTACAAATTTCCAAACATTGCATGTGGGTAATTTTTTTCCAGAATAAGCATTTTGTAGGTTGGCTAACTAAGGACTCTCTTTTTACTCTTTGACTTTATGATTAGTTAGGTACAAATGTTATTGACTCTGCATCGTTATTTGCTATGATTATGTAATGTTTTCAGGATGGGATGTCACAACTGAACATAATTATTGTAAAGTGCAAGATGACGATGATTTCACAGAAGCTGTGGTAGTGATTAGAAAGCCTGGTATGTACAAATATCTTAATTGATGTTAATTGTAAATTATAGTAAACATATTATGATGAACACTGTGATTTGATGTATTTAAATTTCAGTCAGTGGCAAATTTTTCAACATTTTGAATAATGTTTTCAGGAAGTGATGTTACGATTGAACACAATTACTGCAAAGAGCAAAATGATTGTTCCAAATCATCGGTAGAGATTGGATCATCAGGTGTGTACTAATATTCATGTAGTACTAGTTACTAAGTAGCAAAAAAAGCTTTCTAACTATTTCATAAATTTACTAACCGTTCATTTTCTAATAATGTGTTTGCCTTATCATACTGACATCTATAAAAATGCAAAATTGTAACAAATTTCAGATGTTGGAAATTCTCATGAACAGCCTTCATGTTCAAATTTTTCAAGTGTTGCAACAGTTGTAGAAAATAAAGGTATGTGAAATTGTATTGGACATAATTTTTTATACATTTATGTAGGGATCAAATCAAAAGAAGTACTTATATGTCGGGTAATAGAAAAAATACTTTAAATGCTTATAAACAGGCTGTGGACTGAAGGTGTCACTGCATACCTAGAACTGCATCAGTTCTAGAGGATAGTTATGTGTATTTGATACTAGACACTAGGATAATATTGCATGCCTTAAGTGCAAAGCACGTAGGTATGTTCTACTAGCGCCTAAAAATCAAGATTTCAACGTTTTGTCGCATGAAATCGTATCTAACAATTATATTTGTTTATTTTTCAGATACATTCCTGGAGCAACCTCCAAGTGCAAGTACCAAAGGCATGGAGATAGATGTTCTCGAAGAACTCGTAGGTTTGTCTGCTTATACTAAACTAACTTTTATTAACAGTAGCTAGATTTAATGTAGACATACAATACAGAGAAGCATACATTGTAAATTTGTTATTTAATATTGAGTTTATGTTTAAGACCATAACATTCATAACTATTGCTTCTTTTCAGGAATTGATTCTAATGTTAATGTGGTGAATCAAATGTTGCCAAAAGGTAGCACATGTACAAAAAAGCAAAAAGGTATTATAAATTCAGTTTATTCTTAGACATAATTAGAAAAAGTTTCAATATCTACCTCAAATCACAATAAGAGTTCTTTGTTCTTCATCTAATCCCAAAATTACAGTTCCACTACACTTCAATGGTTTTATCAACAACTCCTTTACTGTTAAGGTTACATTTCTCTGGAAGTCTTCCCCTGATGACATCCACACTATTTGTTATCTTTTCAAAGTGAATACATTAAAAGTTTAAAATAACAATATATAAATAATAAATTAATATTTTTAAGTGTATCATTCAGTCATAAAATATGAATATAAAACTTAATTATTTTATTTATTTCACTTCAGGTTCGGTGAAGAAAATAGTATCAAGGAAAAGAAAATTGGTTAAAATTTTGACTAATATTGCAACTGAAACTTTAAGTGACTCAGTATGACAAAGACTTGATCAAGCCCAATCCCTATCAAGAAATAAAGACCTTTTGAAAAACTTTTATTTGTTAAACAAACAAGCGCAGACTTTCTTGTTTATGCAATTAAAACAAATTCATAAAAGCAAAATGGCCAGAAGGTTTACCTTAGATGAAAAATTAATGGCGTTGCTCATAATGAAACAAAGCCCCAAAAGTTATAAACTATTAGAAAAAATGTTTGCCTTGCCTAGTAAACGGACATTAAATAGACTTTCTGAGAAGGTTTCAATACAACCAGGACTCAATCCATTAATATTTGAACATATATCAAATACAACCAAAAAATGGGACACTAAACAAAAGCTATGTACAATCGTTTTTGACGAAGTCTCTCTAACACCACATTTAACTTTTAATGAAAAAGATGATATAATTAATGGGTTTGTAGATATAGCTGGAGAGAGAAAACTGAAATATTGTGATCATGCTTTAGTTTTTATGCTAAGAGGAATATGCTCTCCATGGAGACAGAGTGTAGCATTTTATTTCTGTGAAGGCACAGTATCAGCAGCAGAGCTGCAATGCATTTTAAAACAGATTGTGCCCCAAGTGATACGAACTGGGTTAATACCTTTAGGTCTTGTTTGTGACCAAGGGTCCACATTTCGAACAGCAATAAGAAGACTTAGGGAAGATACAATTCGTAGGCGGAATATTCAAGGTGTTCATGATGGTGTGTACCATTATTAATTACTTAAAAACTAGTTCTACTTCATGACAAATATTATATATTTTAATTATTTTACAGATGGATCGGTTAATATTGCTGATCACGATTTAAGCATATTTTTTGACCCACCTCATCTCTTAAAGGGTTTAAGGAATAATTTTTTAAATAAAGATATAATTTGGGAAGAAAAAACTGCCTCTTGGAAAGATATTGAGTTCATTTTTGATTTGGATAGCAAATTGGGGCACACAAGGGCACTACCAAAGTTAACGGCTCATCATGTTGATCGCCAAAAGATCAAAAAAATGAAGGTCAGCGTAGCTGCTCAAGTATTTAGTGCTCGAACTGCTGCTATGCTCAAATATACAAATGCACTCAGTAAGTAACGATTGCTATATTGATTTGTAGGCTTATTCAATTTATGTATATACTATTGTAAAATTTGACCAGAAGTCTCAATTTGTAAAAAAATCAATTTGTAAAAAAATGGTTAAAAAAGTCTGTTGTTGTAACCAAATAAGAAGTGTCTTTTTGGCGAAAGATTTGCAGGTACAACTGTAAAAGAAATTAAATTAAAAAGTACTTTTTTCTTTTCAGATTATTTTCATACTGCAAACTCTGACGCAACAATGGCCACAACAGCAGAAGTTGTTGAATTCTTCGACACACTGTTTGACAGCGTCAATGGCTACCCGGGTGGTGTGCAAAGAGGAAAGTTAAGACGAGCGGTTAAACAAAATTCACAACATCACACTTTTTGGATTGAGGCCATTAATAAAATTAAAAAAATGGTTTTTGTAGACACCAGTAGCAAACATGCTACAAAAGCAGGAAAACCTCGACTTGTGCGAGTGCCATCCCAACAAGGATGGATTACAACTCTTGAAAGTTTTATAAGGGTCTCCAAATTGTTATTTGAACAGTATAATGTAGAATATTATTATCCGAGGAATATTAATCAAGACCCATTAGAAAATTTTTTTGGCCGTATAAGAGCTATAAATTATAGAAATGTTAACCCAGATGAAAACACATTTATATATGCCTTTAAATCTTTGATGTTATCTAACATGCTTAGTCCACATTCCAAATTCCCTAACTGTGAAGAGGATAATGGAGAAACATTATTAAATGTTAGTCTTCTTTTTAAAAACCTTCATAATAATAAAGAAAATGACTCGGAAAACACTGTCAGTATTTCGCGAGATCTCCCATCTTCTTCACAAGCAAGTTCAAGAGAAAAGTTGCTGGTGAATGATGTAGTCATGGAAAAAATCAAATTCCACTGCTCAGCTTACACTGCTGGATACATTTGTCGGAAAATAACGAGAGCGATTCGTTGTAAGGATTGCATCAAAACATATATTAGCAGTACGGAGACAAACATTCACTCTTACATTAAATTTAGAGAGTATAAATTGTTAAAAAATAATAATTTGGCATACCCTAACGAAAAATTCCTTATCTTGTACAGGGATGGTACTCACTTTATTCATAACTATTTGAATTATAGCTGTATTGGAAGTAATATAAAAAGTAATTTGAAAAGAAAAATATTGAGCACTTTGAGTTTTTCCTGCCTAGGGTGTGATAAGCATGCCTTAATTGTAAAAAACTTTTTCACCAATATTTTAATTAGATTCATCATCATCATCATTACAGCCCTTCACAAGTCCACTGCTGAACATAGGCCTCCCCCAAAGAATGCCACAAAGCACGGTCCTGAGCCACCTGCATCCAACGACTTCCTTTTTACATGGACACAATTGGTGCAACATAAACAATAAAATATTGAAGGGTGATATTGATGAAAAATATGTATCTAAAATGGGTGAACCCCAAAAATTGGCCTTAAAGAAGTATAAAAGTCTTAGGTTAAGAAAAAAATGTTTAAGTAAATAAAATGTTGATGAAGTGACGACCTGGATATGCAGGTGGCTTAGGACCGTGCTTTGTGACATTTCTTGGGGGAGGCCTACGTTTAGCAGTGGACTTGTGAAGCGCTGTAATGATGACGGTGGTTAAATAGAATGTTCGGATTCCTGAAACGTAAACTCTGTTTCAGGTCCCCGCAAACCAAGTATATAACGAGGCGATATTGCGAATAGCTATGTTGTGTGTGCCGGACAGGTACGTGTGGTGCCGGAAGCGGCCCCCACCATTCGAGACACCGCGCGCACGTACCTTCCAAACGAGGCCCACTGACCCGAGTGCTGCACACTAAATAAAGTAGCTCAGGATGTAGATTTATTCTGCTGTTCCTTGGGTGAATTTACCTAAGTGACATTATATTATGTATTATGTTATAATAGTAGATAAGTTGTGTTCTGTCCTTATTAAATTAGATAGTTTTATATGCCTACACTGTCGTATTAGGTACGCCTGTAAAGACAGAGGTAGAAATAAATAAATAAAGTTACTCCCTAAAAATCTCTGGTCTGTAGCAACCTAGAATATGCTTCTATAGCGCGGAGTCGATTTTATGCTACATTACGCTATTAGCATCTTGAGCATACTTGTTATTTTTAATGTTGATGTCGATATTTGTTTATTTTTCAGATGCTTATCACGGAACAACCTCCAAGTGAAAGTACCAACACCAAGGAGATAAATGTTCTTTTTAAAAGTAATTTATGTTACCATATAACTTAGTTATATGATAATATAGATTACTTTTTAATTACGATTATACTAAACTGTCGTTAACAGTAGCCATACAGAGTTAATACATACAATATAGATGTATACATTATATATTTATTCTTTAATTTTGGGTTTATGTATAAGAGCATAAAATTCACAAATATTGTTTGTTTTCAGGAATAGAAATCTGATGTGAAAAGCTGATGTGGTGAGACAAATGTTGCCAGAAGATACAAAATGTACACATTGGTAAAATGGTATGATAAATTCAGTTTATTCTTATACATAATTAGGCAAAATTTCAACATATCTATTATATCTATATTCAGCATATCTATCCTCAAATCACAATAAGAATTCTTTATTCTTCATCTAATCTAAAGATTACAGTTCCACTACACTTCAATGGTTTTATCAACAACTCCTTTAGTATTAAGTTTACACTAATTTGGAACTCTGTGCCTGAAGACATTGAGAAAGCTCCTGATAATGGATGTATACAATGTAAATATTTATATATTTTTTATTTCTTATTTACTGCATCTATCACTTTATTTTCACCTCACCATGGCTGACCGAAAGAAAATGCCAACTGCCATGAAGCCCTATTTTACCTTAATATGAATAATATATGATTTATGATTATCATTCAGTCATAAAATATGAATATTGGACTTTATTTTTATTTATTTCTTTTCAGGTTACGTGGTGAAGAAAATGAAATAAAAGAAGAGATGTTAAAATTTTAAAAAAAGGTTGTAACTTGTGTGCAAAAAAAAGGGTGAACAATCCTCACAAAGACTTGCTTAATGTCCAATCTATTTTAAAACTGTAGAGAACTATTTGAAAACCTTTATTTTATGTTAAACAAATAACTTTCTTATTAATACAATTAAAATAATTTTGTAAAAAAAATGGCCAGGCCAAAAAAGTAACTTGAAAAGTAAAATATTAAGCACTTAAATATGATTCATGTGGTTTAATTTGCTTTATTTAATGAACTATAAATATTGCTCTGTTTCTCGTCAAATTGTACTTATTTATGCACAATGTTATGTACGATTTTCTAATTTGTTTATATAACTTAATGTGCCTTTAATTTAATCCTAAAATTACGTATGTATATGATGTAGGTGTGCTTGAATAAAAAATAAATGTTAATGTATTATAAGTGTTTCATTAAGTAATATTATTATTCCTGTATAATGCACTTCTGTCGATATCGATAAAATAAGAACACCACTAAACATCGATATCGATGATTTGAAGGATGTGTGCTTGCAATCTCTAAGCTATATTTTTTTTTATTACTCATCTGTCAAAATGGGCGACTGCAGCGCCAAAACGCATAGTTGGGAAACTTGACTAAAAGTAACCAAAAGTAACTGTCGTATCTGTAGCTTGCTACATATATATTTATCTATGGTCAAATGTCACCTTTGTAAAACGCTTCAAAGAGTATGGTAATATTTAGAAAGGACCCCTCAGAACCAAAGAGTACATGATCACTACGTTTAATCAGAACCATAGCTAAGAGTGCTCAGAACAATTATTTCTTAAATGTTATTTATATGAATAATAAAACTAATATTTTATTAGAATTAGTTTCGTTACTAAATTACGCTTCTCTAAATTAACAGAATTTATTGATTTCTTATATTTACGCGAACACTACACATTTAAATAAAACTAATTTTACGGATTTTATCGCGTATTTTAACTTATTTTATATTCCTGACGTTCCGAGCACTTTACAGCACCCATGGTCACGAGGGGGGGAGGGGACTGAGGTGTATGACGTCCCAATGTCATAGCTAACCACGGCTACCTCCAGATTAAAAATTATTAATTTTTGTTCCGATCTATGCAGTATGAACTTACAGTATCATGAAATCTTGCAGTTGTATGCTTGGGTTGGGATTTAATTTTATTAATTATGGGATCCCAAGCAGATGGTAGCACCCAGCCATCTTCTCTATTGAAATTAGGATGTTTTTGATTTCAATAGCCTCTTGAATTATCCTTGGAAGGAATCGGTGTTCTTTAGCGAGGATTTGTGGTCTATCAAATCTAATGTAGTGACAGGGGCGATCCTGTACGTGTTCACATACTGCAGACTTCCCGAAGCGTCAATTCTTCACATCAGCTATGTGTTCTTTAACGCGGGTTTTCATGGATCTTTTAGTTTGTCCTATATAAGAGAGACTACATTCACAATCAAGCTTGTATACTCCTGCATCTTGCAGAGGAATATTACACTTGACTGATGGTAAAAACCTTGTTCTTTCTTCACAGTATTTATTTCATTTTAACATATGGCGATTCGTTAGATTTACCTTAGTTGTAGAAGTGACATAATATTTTAATTTTTTTCTTTTCCGTAGAATTGTTTGGTTTTGTTATTTATTACTGTTCTAACCATTGAACTTGCTTACACAACTTTTGTATAACAAATTGTTTGATGATGATTGATAACTTTTATTACACAAAAATATTTCTTCAAATAATAAAATTAATCCCTGCCTCTCCTTACAGTTTCCTTCCACTGCTGGTCATGGGCCATGGAAATGGCAGTGGAAGCACAGAATTGAGCACAGAAAGGGGAGCACAGAATTTTACTGCCACAAATATATGCCCGCCTTTGCAACGGTGCCCTAAACACCGAGATTTAATTTAGAAAAAAATTCCGCGTTTTTTCCTCCCACATTTTTTTCTTATCACTATTACAACAAACACCGTTACATCCTAAAAAACCCCACTGAACATAGGCCTCCACTATATTCCTCATAGAGGGTATACTTGTCATAGTTGCCACGTTCTGTTCCACGGTACACGTACCATGTTACTGTGTAACAAGGTACGTGTACCGTGGATCTGAACAGTGGATCAGTTTTACGAAACTCACGGAATGATATAAATATTCATACACCGCCACTACACAGTAATTGGTAATTTCTCGAAACATTCCATTTATCGACAAATCGTCTTGCAATCGTCGTTACTCTAGCGCTCACTTGACCTTCATACAAATAATTCCATATTTTAATTCTTGATATTTTTTTTATTTTCGTATAAGAACGTAGTAATGACTCTAAGTAATATTTATAATCTTTAAAAAAAATTGTCTTTGGCCTGACCTACTATACTCTTTGGCTTGACTATATATACTTGTATATTAGACTGCAGCTTGAGGCTTGAGCCAAAGAGAATATAATCACTACATTTAGCTTGAGCCAGTTACGATTGAACACAATTACTGCAAAGAGCAAAATGATTGTTCCAAATCATCGGTAGAGATTGGATCATCAGGTGTGTACTAATATTCATGTAGTACTAGTTACTAAGTAGCAAAAAAAGCTTTCTAACTATTTCATAAATTTACTAACCGTTCATTTTCTAATAATGTGTTTGCCTAATCATACTGACATCTATAAAAATGCAAAATTGTAACAAATTTCAGATGTTGGAAATTCTCATGAACAGCCTTCATGTTCAAATTTTTCAACTGTTGCAACAGTTGTAGAAAATAAAGGTATGTGAAATTGTATTGGACATAATTTTTTATACATTTATGTAGGGATCAAATCAAAAGAAGTACTTATATGTCGGGTAATAGAAAAAATACTTTAAATGCTTATAAACAGGCTGTGGACTGAAGGTGTCACTGCATACCTAGAACTGCATCAGTTCTAGAGGATAGTTATGTGTATTTGATACTAGACACTAGGATAATATTGCATGCCTTAAGTGCAAAGCACGTAGGTATGTTCTACTAGCGCCTAAAAATCAAGATTTCAACGTTTTGTCGCATGAAATCGTATCTAACAATTATATTTGTTTATTTTTCAGATACATTCCTGGAGCAACCTCCAAGTGCAAGTACCAAAGGCATGGAGATAAATGTTCTCGAAGAACTCGTAGGTTTGTCTGCTTATACTAAACTAACTTTTATTAACAGTAGCTAGATTTAATGTAGACATACAATACAGAGAAGCATACATTGTAAATTTATTATTTAATATTGAGTTTATGTTTAAGACCATAACATTCATAACTATTGCTTCTTTTCAGGAATTGATTCTAATGTTAATGTGGTGAATCAAATGTTGCCAAAAGGTAGCACATGTACAAAAAAGCAAAAAGGTATTATAAATTCAGTTTATTCTTAGACATAATTAGAAAAAGTTTCAATATCTACCTCAAATCACAATAAGAGTTCTTTGTTCTTCATCTAATCCCAAGATTACAGTTCCACTACACTTCAATGGTTTTATCAAAAACTCCTTTACTGTTAAGGTTACATTTCTCTGGAAGTCTTCCCCTGATGACATCCACACTATTTGTTATCTTTTCAAAGTGAATACATTAAAAGTTTAAAATAACAATATATAAATAATAAATTAATATTTTTAAGTGTATCATTCAGTCATAAAATATGAATATAAAACTTAATTATTTTATTTATTTCACTTCAGGTTCGGTGAAGAAAATAGTATCAAGGAAAAGAAAATTGGTTAAAATTTTGACTAATATTGCAACTGAAACTTTAAGTGACTCAGTATCACAAAGACTTGATCAAGCCCAATCCCTATCAAGAAATAAAGACCTTTTGGAAAACTTTTATTTGTTAAACAAACAAGCGCAGACTTTCTTGTTTATGCAATTAAAACAAATTCATAAAGGCAAAATGGCCAGAAGGTTTACCTTAGATGAAAAATTAATGGCGTTGCTCATAATGAAACAAAGCCCCAAAAGTTATAAACTATTAGAAAAAATGTTTGCCTTGCCTAGTAAACGGACATTAAATAGACTTTCTGAGAAGGTTTCAATACAACCAGGACTCAATCCATTAATATTTGAACATATATCAAATACAACCAAAAAATGGGACACTAAACAAAAGCTATGTACAATCGTTTTTGACGAAGTCTCTCTAACACCACATTTAACTTTTAATGAAAAAGATGATATAATTAATGGGTTTGTAGATATAGCTGGAGAGAGAAAACTGAAATATTGTGATCATGCTTTAGTTTTTATGCTAAGAGGAATATGCTCTCCATGGAGACAGAGTGTAGCATTTTATTTCTGTGAAGGCACAGTATCAGCAGCAGAGCTGCAATGCATTTTAAAACAGATTGTGCCCCAAGTAATACGAACTGGGTTAATACCTTTAGGTCTTGTTTGTGACCAAGGGTCCACATTTCGAACAGCAATAAGAAGACTTAGGGAAGATACAATTCGTAGGCGGAATATTCAAGGTGTTCATGATGGTGTGTACCATTATTAATTACTTAAAAACTAGTTCTACTTCATGACAAATATTATATATTTTAATTATTTTACAGATGGATCGGTTAATATTGCTGATCACGATTTAAGCATATTTTTTGACCCACCTCATCTCTTAAAGGGTTTAAGGAATAATTTTTTAAATAAAGATATAATTTGGGAAGAAAAAACTGCCTCTTGGAAAGATATTGAGTTCATTTTTGATTTGGATAGCAAATTGGGGCACACAAGGGCACTACCAAAGTTAACGGCTCATCATGTTGATCGCCAAAAGATCAAAAAAATGAAGGTCAGCGTAGCTGCTCAAGTATTTAGTGCTCGAACTGCTGCTATGCTCAAATATACAAATGCACTCAGTAAGTAACGATTGCTATATTGATTTGTAGGCTTATTCAATTTATGAATATACTATTGTAAAATTTGACCAGAAGTCTCAATTTGTAAAAAAATCAATTTGTAAAAAAATGGTTAAAAAAGTCTGTTGTTGTAACCAAATAAGAAGTGTCTTTTTGGCGAAAGATTTGCAGGTACAACAGTAAAAGAAATTAAATTAAAAAGTACTTTTTCTTTTCAGATTATTTTCATACTGCAAACTCTGACGCAACAATGGCCACAACAGCGGAAGTTGTTGAATTCTTCGACACACTGTTTGACAGCGTCAATGGCTACCCGGGTGGTGTGCAAAGAGGAAAGTTAAGACGAGCGGTTAAACAAAATTCACAACATCACACTTTTTGGATTGAGGCCTTAAATAAAATTAAAAAAATGGTTTTTGTAGACACCAGTAGCAAACATGCTACAAAAGCAGGAAAACCTCGACTTGTACGAGTGCCATCCCAACAAGGATGGATTACAACTCTTGAAAGTTTTATAAGGGTCTCCAAATTGTTATTTGAACAGTATAATGTAGAATATTATTATCCGAGGAATATTAATCAAGACCCATTAGAAAATTTTTTTGGCCGTATAAGAGCTATAAATTATAGAAATGTTAACCCAGATGCAAACACATTTATATATGCCTTTAAATCTTTGATGTTTTCTAACATGCTTAGTCCACATTCCAAATTCTCTAACTGTGAGGAGGATAATGGAGAAACATTATTAAATGTTAGTCTTCTTTTTAAAAACCTTCATAATAATAAAGAAAATGACTCGGAAAACACTGTCAGTGTTTCTCGAGATCTCCCATCTTCTTCACAAGCAAGTTCAAGAGAAAAGTTGCTGGTGAATGATGTAGTCATGGAAAAAATCAAAGTCCACTGCTCAGCTTACACTGCTGGATACATTTGTCGGAAAATAACGAGAGCGATTCGTTGTAAGGATTGCATCAAAACATATATTAGCAGTACGGAGACAAACATTCACTCTTACATTAAATTTAGAGAGTATAAATTGTTAAAAAATAATAATTTGGCATACCCTAACGAAAAATTCCTTATCTTGTACAGGGATGGTACTCACTTTATTCATAACTATTTGAATTATAGCTGTATTGGAAGTAATATAAAAAGTAATTTGAAAAGAAAAATATTGAGCACTTTGAGTTTTTCCTGCCTAGGGTGTGATAAGCATGCCTTAATTGTAAAAAACTTTTTCACCAATATTTTAATTAGATTACATGGACACAATTGGTGCAACATAAACAATAAAATATTGAAGGGTGATATTGATGAAAAATATGTATCTAAAATGGGTGAACCCCAAAAATTGGCCTTAAAGAAGTATAAAAGTCTTAGGTTAAGAAAAAAATGTTTAAGTAAATAAAATGTTGATGAAGTGACGACCTGGATATGCAGGTGGCTTAGGACCGTACTTTGTGGCATTTCTTGGGGGAGGCCTACGGTTAGCAGTGGACTTGTGAAGCGCTGTAATGATGACGGTGTTTAAATAGAATGTTCGGATTCCTGAAACGTAAACGCTGTTTCAGTTCCCCGCAAACCAAGTATATAACGAGGCCATATTGCGAATAGCTATGTTGTGTGTGCTGGACAGGTACGTGTGGTGCCGGAAGCGGTCCCCACCATTCGAGACACCGCGCGCACGTACCTTCCAAACGAGGCCCACTGACCCGAGTGCTGCACACTAAATAAAGTAGCTCAGGATGTAGATTTATTCTGCTGTTCCTTGGGTGAATTTACCTAAGTGACATTATATTATGTATTATGTTATAATAGTAGATAAGCTGTGTTCTGTCCTTATTAAATTAGATAGTTTTATATGCCTACACTGTCGTATTAGGTACGCCTGTAAAGACAGAGGTAGAAATAAATAAATAAATAAATAAAGTTACTCCCTAAAAATCTCTGGTCTGTAGCAACCTAGAATATGCTTCTATAGCGCGGAGTCGATTTTATGCTATATTACGCTATTAGCATCTTGAGCATACTTGTTATTTTTAATGTTGATGTCGATATTTGTTTATTTTTCAGATGCTTATCATGGAACAACCTCCAAGTGAAAGTACCAACTCCAAGGAGATAAATGTTCTTTTTAAAAGTAATTTATGTTACCATATAACTTAGTTATATGATAATATAGATTACTTTTTAATTACGATTATACTAAACTGTCGTTAACAGTAGCCATACAGAGTTAATACATACAATATAGATGTATACATTATATATTTATTCTTTAATTTTGGGTTTATGTATAAGAGCATAAAATTCACAAATATTGTTTGTTTTCAGGAATAGAAATCTGATGTGAAAAGCTGATGTGGTGAGACAAATGTTGCCAGAAGATACAAAATGTACACATTGGCAAAATGGTATGATAAATTCAGTTTATTCTTATACATAATTAGGCAAAATTTCAACATATCTATTATATCTATATTCAGCATATCTCTCCTCAAATCACAATAAGAATTCTTCATTCTTCATCTAATCTAAAGATTACAGTTCCACTACACTTTAATTGTTTTTATCAACAACTCCTTTAGTATTAAGGTTACACTAATTTGGAACTCTGTGCCTGAAGACATTGAGAAAGCTCCTGATAATGGATGTATACAATGTTAATATTTATATATTTTTTATTTCTTATTTACTACATCTACCACTTTATTTTCACCACACCATGGCTGACCGAAAGAAAATGCCAACTGCCATGAAGCCGCCCTATTTTACCTTAATATGAATAATATATGATTTATGATTATAATTCAGTCATAAAATATGAATATTGGACTTTATTTTTATTTATTTCTTTTCAGGTTACGTGGTGAAGAAAATGAAATAAAAGAAGAGATGTTAAAATTTTAAAAAAAGGTTGTAACTTGTAGGTGAACAATCCTCACAAAGACTTGCTTAATGTCCAATCTATTTTAAAACTGTAGAGAACTATTTGAAAACCTTTATTTTATGTTAAACAACTAACTTTCTTATTAATACAATTAAAATAATTTTGTAAAAAAAATGACCAGGCCAAAAAAGTAACTTGAAAAGTAAAATATTAAGCACTTAAATATGATTCATGTGGTTTAATTTGCTTTATTTAATGAACTATAAATATTGCTGTTTCTCGTCAAATTGTACTTATTTATGCACAATGTTATGTACGATTTTCTAATTTGTTTATATAACTTAATGTGCCTTTAATTTAATCCTAAAATTACGTATGTATATGATGTAGGTGTGCTTGAATAAAAAATAAATGTTAATGTATTATAAGTGTTTCATTAAGTAATATTATTATTCCTGTATAATGCACTTCTGTCGATATCGATAAAATAAGAACACCACTAGACATCGATATCGATGATTTGAAGGATGTGTGCTTGCAATCTCTAAGCTATATTTTTTTTTATTACTCATCTGTCAAAATGGGCGACTGCAGCGCCAAAAGGCATAGTTGGGAAACTTGACTAAAAGTAACCAAAAGAAACTGTCGTATCTGTAGCTTGCTACATATATATTTATCTATGGAGCCAGCAGACACTTGGTGACGATAGTATCTTAAGGCGCTTAAACACACATTATTTTAAGGTTTACATCACTATCGGAGCACTTGTTTTTTAGTTTCAGTAATAGTTCACATGCGCAGATATTTCATACACAATATTGCACCATTTTCACGTATCAAAAACTACTTTAACTACTTAAACCATTATTTAATACGCCGGCAGTAATACATCAACTTCCTGTCTACAGACTGTTACTGAAAATTTCTTAACGGATAAACACAATATCAGATTTTGACCTGATCCGGAATTCCAACCCATGACCACATGATCAGGAGTCGCGGCTTACGACCACTATAGATCGACGAGGGAGTCAAATATTAATTCACCATATAAATTGATAGATATCATTTTGTCAAAAGACATTTACACAGTCTTTTAAAACGCATTATTTTGTAACACGTAGGTATAATATTTTTAGTTTCTTTAAAATTATTTGTCACGTCAGTGGAGCAATGAAGCAGCAACGCTATCGTGTATTAAGCTAATAGGATTGGCCTGTGTTCAATGATAACTGAACCGCTGACGCAGGCAGTAAGACATTGCTAGTTAAAATATTGCTTACTTTATGTTAAAACCTGGGATTTATCTTACACTGAACCACCCAGGCACCTAAAATGTTAATAAGAGTATTTAATATTTCAACAGAAACATCAGCAAAGTAAAAATTTTGTGGAAACATTTGCATTTTTTTATATATTTTGAAAGACAGTAAGCGCTGTTTTTGACATGGGATTTTTTTTATACATCCGGAGTGACAAACGAACAGTTCATGGACACCTGCAGCCTGCTTGAAACAAAGAATTCTTCACGTGTGTTTTCACTTTTGAGGACTAAAATTGAATGTTTCACAGCTGGCTTATAACCTTTTTTTATGTTTATCTTTCTATTCCACCTCTGACACTGGTCAGAGACATTGCATAGCGAAACATTTTTGGAATATCTTCTTTTTTTTATTCCAGGTTTTTTCTTTTAGACGGGCTCAGTGTATAGGTATATTCTTATACTACATTAAGACTACTTAACATATTTTCTTGTGGTTTTACATTTTTTCTATATATACTAGACTATTTACATATTTTTTTCTTTTGTATTTTTTCTTTTTTCTTCTTTTTTTGTTTTGTTTATTTTTTTGCAAGTAGTATATATACAACATATATAATCTTACAAAATTTTCTTATTCTTTGTTCCTATATCTACCTTATTTCTACAACAGTACTATGCAGTCTTATTTCTTGCTATAGTTTCTATGGCTATCTTACATAAAAAGTCTATAAATATATTTTTCTTATTAGGTTTCATTATTTCCGACAAATTATCTTTTCGAACTCTTTCTTTTATATTTATTTCAATTTCATTTCTGGCTAAGCTGTATTTTGGACAATCTACTATTAAATGGATTGTCCCCCCTTCGACATCAGGGTCACATATGCATGCGGGATTATCTTAACATTTAAACCTATGCAGGTACTGGCCGAATCCACCGTGACCCGTCAGCACCTGCACAAGCACTGGGGTAAGTTTAATTTTTTTAAACTCTGATGCGCTCTTGTATTGCATTCGGGAAGAAGAGCTTGGTAACTTCCGCTGTTGCTGTTTTGATGTACCTATCGTTCCACGTTTGTAAGCTGTCATGTCTATTTTTTTTATATATGACAATGGACATAGGTCATAATCCGGTGCTGTCTTTTTGTGCACCGCTTGCTTCGCTAACTGATCCGCTCTCTCGTTTCCCTCATTGCCTCTATGTGCTCTGATCCAAAACAATCTTACTTCTTTTCCTTTATCCATCAAGGTCTTGATGTTCTGCCTTATATTTACCACAAGGGGGTCGAAGAATTTCTGGCTTTTCAGAAGCTCTAGTGATGATCATGAGTCACTGAAAATATTGAGCGTTCTCCATTTACTTTTCAGTCCAATGTTTGTTACTTGGTAAAGCGCAAACAATTTTGCCTGAAAATTCGGTTTATAACCTTTAGGATACGTTCAGATGACAAGCGCTTAACGCGCGTTTTGATAACACGCGCTTACAACTACATCAGTTTTATTCAGGCCGTACACGTGCTAACGGGCGCTTTAATAAAGCGCGCGTTGAACGCTGCGCTAGTGCTCGACTGTTGTAAGCGCGCGTCAATACGCGCTTTGAGATCATTGGTTTTCTATGTTACCGTTCAGTTGAGCGCGCGCTTTTGATGCGGATAGATGTATTTTAAGGTTCGCTCAGTTCATCCAGAAATCGCTCGAAATGGAAACGGAAGCTTTTAATACCCAATTATTTATTGATGAAATAGAAAAACGTCCTGCGATATGGGACATGAGAAGTAGCGTTTATTCAGATAAGAACTTAAGGAGACGGGCTTGGGAAGAAAAGAATGTTCTTTTTTCCTTTCTTTTTTTTTCTTTTGTTCCTAAACAAGTATTGATTTATAAATTTGTGTCTTGATTAATAACAACTTTGATTAATAAAAACTTACCTCAATGTAATTATGAGTTTTTCTTCTGGTGAAATACTATATCGCACAGCGTTTTTATTTGCTACGAGTTCATCGTTTATGAGAGCCAGTAAGTTATCAAATGACTTGATGGACATTCTGAAGTAGTTAAAAAATTTGGATTTGAATTGCCTTAACTTAAGATACAAAATTATGTACTGGCTTTCAGTCAGCCTGTATGAAAAAATTGGGTGGATCCAATATCTCCGTCTTCTGTCGCGTCGTTTCTGTCGTCGGTAAAAAAACACCGCTAAAACTGTATCTACGTCCATCTTCGACAAATGTAGAACTCAAATTAGCCAGGTCAAGGCGGCCGCGGCAACGCGCGTGCAACGCCTGACAAGCGCGCACCATGTGAACACTACACAAAACTTTTACGCGCGTTTAGCGCGCGTTGAGCGCTTGTCATCTGAACGTACCCTTAGACCTGAATATAACGGTTCAAGCACTGCTATTTAGCGACATAAATAGGTAAAATGGTGATTCCTACCTAAACGAAATAGGGTATATATTTTAAAGAGTCAAAAGCATCTGAATTTGGAATTTTTCAAACATATTACATATTGAAAATATTTTTTGAAATATATTCAAATTTATTTCATAGGATTAGGATTTTAATATTTATTGCTGATTTTTGCTTAAATTCAGTTATTATGGGCTCAGAATACTTCATTTACGTTTGTAGGCGAATACAAAGTCATAATATCGTCGAGAATGTACAGTAAAGATTTTTTGTGAGATGTTAACACTGTATAAGATATTGAATATAAATTAATTCATTGTTTCAAAATTTTATGCGCAATGTGTGATCATCATTGAAAGTAAGTTAAGTATTATGCAAATAAAAAGTATTATGCAAATACACCTGAGGATGCCTCGTGTAGAGGCGAAACACGTGTCGTATTATCGTCAGTGGTGTGTCTTGCCTAGTGTAGTGGTGTTGGGAGTAGCGGTGCTGGGATTAGTGGTGACGGGGATAGTGCACGCAATTGAGGGAGGGCGGGAGATGCTTCTTCATACTAGGTAAGACACATCATTTTATTTTATAACGCGGATATTTGCAAAGTAAATTTTTGTAAAAGCTTTTATATAATGGATTTCCGCAAAGTAACGCCTGATTCTATTAATTAAAATAAAAAGCACAAAATCATCTGGTCACTTTTTGCAGGTTTCCTATAATAGGAAAAGAAAAACTTATGACAATATTGTAGTAAGTCTATAAACATTTTGAATTTATTGACCGTTATTTGAAAAAAATGTTACTATATTGACTCGACTGCTACTGTTTCAGATCACGTATTTGGGCTGAGTTAAGTTTTCACCGTGAGGATTTTGTTTCTAATTTACGTTAATGTTCTGTGAAGAATAACTCTCTGACAATAACATGTATTATTGTTTATGCCCAAAAATGGACATTTTGAGACGGCATCCAATCGCCTTCCGCTTGGCAAATCACCCGATGGTGTCGAGGTGAAGTAACGCCGACGGCGGTCGCTCAACGCGCTGGCTGAATACAGTAGATTCAGAGCAGCGGTGCGGTTAATACACGTATTTTGTAGTACCCGCTGCAGCGTTTCTTCGCGCGACCAGTTTTCAGTTGTGGTCTATATTTAGTATTCGTGCGCGTTAAAATCGCTATCAGTGCTTGCTGTGAGTCGAATCGAGCCGCTTGGTTGCCTATAGCGCAGATTTTGTTAACGGATTTGTGCAGGGAAGAATAATTGTGTAGTCTAGAACATTAGACGCCAGGTTGGCTAATTATTGAGAAGTTAGTGTTTAATTATACTGTTGCGTTAAGCGCCTTAAAAGGTCACGTTCGGTTTTCGAAATAATTTGTTGCGGAGTGAACGTCAGTGAACTTTGACCCACCGGTCATCCGTCGTGCCGCGAGTAACGTTTTTTTATTATAATTAACGAGATTTAGTTGCGTCTGGAAGTTAGTTGAATGTAAGAAAGTTGATAGACTGACATAGGGAATTGAAGAAAGGAATAGCCCATTGCTGCCACCACGGGAGAATACCACGCCGGGGGAGGTGCCGGAGTAAGGGTGGCTGCGGATTAAAAGGGCTAATTCAGGTTATACAGATACACACTTCTCACACATTACTCACATTCTCGACAATTACGCCTGAACGAGCCCTGGGAGCCTTCTTCGCCTCAGAACAGGTACGTACTATTTATTAACCTAGCCTTCTCCCTATGGTGTAGTAGGATCGGACATTTTCCACAAAGCCAGTTGGGTCCCGTCCTTAGTTGTCCGTCGAACCTAACAGCTGTATGGGCCCCTGTATGGTAGAACTTTGTAGGGACATCTAGGTGCGTGAACAATTATATATCAGTAACAAGCGTGGAAATATTATGTGCAAAATAAATTTAAAAAAAAACATCTATAATAATGTATAGTTTATAAAACAATCTGTCTTTCAGAAAATGAAATTACATAGGTATCTATACATATTTAAACTTTTATTTTATCCCACATACTAATCTAAAGTATATTCGAGTAATTTTGGTGCAACCTCTCAAATGTATGGGAATTAACCCCATAGGTTTGTGAGGCTTGAGCCAAAATTACTCGAATATGTCTTAAATAAAAAGTTTAAAGTTAGAGAATACAAATGTTTGAAATTCCCGCGAAGAAAATTTCATATGGGCGCCCACTATGGCGCTAGAAGTATAAACGTATAGACGCGGGTTTCGGTTTTTTAGTTTGGAGATGGGGTTCTTCTCTCGGTAGAGAGTAGTTGTGTTCTGTGCCTCATCGCAACATGTATTTATATCATCAGTAGGACAATTTGAACAGAATCGCATAAAAAAATTGAGGTGGATTAGTTTTCGGTACACATGCGACGATTCCTCCTGGACTATAACTACATTTAACATTTTTGATGTTGGTTTTATTGTAATTACTTTTAATATTACGTTAGCATGTCATAAAGTAATAATTAAAGATCTACTGTAACATTTTAATCATATATCATCATATAATAATATACTGAAACCTTAATACTATTTAATAACACAAAGTTATCATAAATAGGTATGTAACTATATTTTATTTGCTTGAAATCCTTTTTTTCTAAATTTTAGTTTATAGCCACGATAGCTGTTTTTCATAAGTTTCTCTTCCTATAATTACAAAAAGTTGACCCTAGAAATATGTGCCACGTTGAGCGGTTGCCGACCGCTTATTATATTTACTTTACCAACCAATGCAACGGCAGATATAGCCAAAATTGTAGTACGTAATTATATTTCAAACTTACCCAAATTAGTGGGTGTCATAAGAGGTGACAGAGAGAAACTAAAACAGGAGACGGGCAGCAGCATCTTGCTGATAACAACTCGAAATAATAAAAAAACTGCAGGAACCAACACGCCTGACTAACGTGGTAACTATAGCAAAGTTACGGTACAGTTTCTTTACTCGTGTGGCAAAGTCCCCTATGAAGCAATCTATATGAGAGGTCTATGAAAACAGTGGACATTTTTAGACTGTAATGAATGGATGGATGGATATTGCAAAAGTCTAATTTCCTCCAAAAAGTTTACACTCAACGCTTCTAGAAATCATTCTTAAACGTCAATAAAATCAAAAAATATCAACAGTGAAACATAACGAGATAATAGTAAAGAATTGCCAAAGAAACACGGTCAAAGAAAGTCAAAATACAAACAAATAATCAAAGTTAAAAGATATGGGTTAAACCTTGAATTCGATAGGAATATTATCGATTCAAAATATCTTTAATGATCACTATGGTGAGTAATTCTATTCAGTTCTGTAATATATAAAGTATTGTGTGGTAAGAAAATCCATCTCTGCGTTCACACATTTCATTCTGTCGATATCTGATAGATCACCCAAGCCGAAAACAAAGACCAACGTTAAAGATGCGAAACTGCAAAACATAGATTGCCAATTCGCCTGCTAAGCGTGGTGAAAAAATAAAGCAGAAACAAAAAAAAGCATTATCGATATCTATGCAGGAAGCTTGTCATCTTCGCTCAACACTCTTTCTCTTCTTACGCCATCACATTCATCCCCCTGCAATAAATCATTTTCTTTTACATCTGGATGCTTTTAGAACTAGTTGCCTTTATACAACATGTAACAAAAACCCTGTGGTTCCCGTTAAGTACGTTATCAGGTTCATTTTTCAAACGTATAGAAATAACTTTTTTTTAAACTCGAACAATATTTTTTTTATTTTATTTTAAAAACAATAATTGTATGCAAATTGTATGTGGTTTTATTACCTCTGCATTGTCTGGGGAGTAAGAGGATTGTCAAAGACCCCGCTTTACTTAGCTTTAGCATTGGCCAGTGTCAGTAAGAGGTAATAAAACTACATCATAATTTTTTTTAATAATATAAAAAATAATATGGTCGAGTTTTTAAAAAAACAAGTTATTTCTATAGGTTTGAATACTGATCCTGATAACGTACTTAACGGGAACCATAGGGTTTTTGTTACATGTTGTATATTCGCCGTGCTCAGTCACTTAAAACTCTAATTATTTCCCGTCATATTTGCCATCCTTTCTTGTATTTATGTAACTTATCCTCAATTATCATCATCTTTTGCATTTTTATTTATTTATTTTTTCACTTAATGTATAAGTTATGTACTCCTCCCTCTTCGCCATTCCTTGCAAACAAAAGTTTATTGTGTAAACATTTCTGGAAGAAATCGCTTCCAGAACTTTGAAACCGCCTATTGTACCTTCATTATATATTTCATTTTGTTTCTGTTTCAATTTATATTGGTTGACAATAAAGAATATAATGATTGATTGATTTAAGCTTATGTGAATTTGTAAAGATAATAAACGACTAATAAGTAAGATATTAGCATTGACTGTAAGAATTTGATTTGGCATTTTTATATAGAATAAGAGTAACAAACAAATACATAGTCCACCTGATGACAAGTGGAATTCTGTGGCTCATAGACATCTACATATATGCTCGATTAAGAATCAAATTGGAGATGCGTTGTCAGTCCTGAGGACTAAGATCGAAAGCCTTGTTTTCAGTAAAAAGGGTCTCCGGATCTCTACACTCGCTATATGAAACACAGCGAAGCACTACTATTTTATGTTGGCATTCTGTGTACCATACACAAAATGCAACAATTTTTTTATAGGATAGCATACGAGCATGTGGCTCACCTGATGGTAAGTGACTACCATGAACAACCACAATACTTTTTTTCTTTAAATTTGGAATTGCAAATGCGTTGCCGGCTTTTTAAAAGGAGTAGGCTCTTTTCTTGAAGGTCCCTAAGTCTTATCGGTCCGGAAAAATCGCTGGGGGCAATCGATCCCACAAGGAAGTTGTGCGAGGAAGAAAACATCTTCTAAATCGCACAGTGGTGGACCGCCAATCATCTAGGTGGTATGTATGATATCGCAAGTTTTGTCGCGATGTGCGATGGTGAAATTGAGCGGCTGAAATTAGTCCGAACAATTCCTCAGAGTACTCCCCGTGGTAAGTGCGTAATAATACGCAAAGAGATGCAACATCTCTACGCAGTGCCAGTGTATCATCGAGCCGATCAGAAAAAACTCGGTCGTCGACGATTCGAGCCGCTCTGCGCTGGATGCGGTCAAGTGGAAGGAGCTGGCACTGGGGTGCCCCGGCCCAGAGATGAGAACAGTATTCCACGTGAGGCCGGATTAGCGCTTTGTAAAGTTGCAAGCGATGTGCCGGCATGAAATACTGTCTCGCTTTGCTGAGCACACCAAGATTATTAGGGGCCAGTTTGGCCTTCCCTTCTAAGTGACCATGAAACTGCACACTATTCGATATGTCGATGACGAAGATTCCGATGCTAGCTGAGGCAGCAAGGGGAGTGCCTTGAAACTGAGGAGATACGACAAAGGCGTTCTTTTAAGCGGTAAACGCGCAAAATTGTGTCTTCTGGGGATTGAACTGGACTAGATTTAGTCGCCCGAATCCGAGACTTTATTCAGCAAAGACTCGACTTCAGACACAAGTTTGTCCCGGTACTCGGGGACGTTTTCCCGAGAAATATTGGCACGGCCGGTATATAAGGCATCACCAGTGCTGTCGTCTGCATAGCAATAAATGTTACTAGTTTGCAACTTATCATTGATATGCAGGAGAAACAGCGTTGGTGATAGCACGCAGCCTTGTGGATAGGCTTGAAATCAGAGCATGCACCGTCTACTACGACCTTAATGCTCCGATCGGCAAGGAAACTGGTGATCCATTTGCACAATTTCTTGGGAAGCCCATAGGAAGGAAGCTTTGAAAGAAGCGCTTTGTGCCAGACCCGATCGAAGGCCTTCGCTATGTCCAAACTAACGGCCAATGCCTCTGCCTTGGAATCTACTGCCTCCGCCCATCTATGACTCAGGTAGACCAGAAGATCACCTCGACGAAAATCGTACTGGCGGTCACTATCAGCTGATGATCCTCAAGGTACCTCATAAGCTGGCAGTTTATAATGGATTCGATTATTTTGGAGAACAAGAGGGTTATGTAGTTAGACGGGTCTGAGCGGTCGCCTTTTTTAGGGATCGGGTGGACCAAAGCTGTCTTCCATGAAGTCGGGACTACGCCTTGGGAGTAGGAGTACCGGAAAAGACGCGTTAAAACCGGGCCAACTCCGTAGCACACGTCTTTAGTACAATGGGAGGGACTCCATAAGGCCCATTCGGCTTGCTGACGTCCAGGGAGAAGAGTGCTTTACGAACCGAGCGTTGTGTAAATCGCACATCCGGCATGGAGCTCTCACACCGCGGGATGGTCGGCGATGTATTTCCCCCCTCATTCAGAGTCGACTTGAACGCAAAGAGAGAGCATCGAAAGCATAAAAGATCGGCTTTCTCCTTTGCGGCATGGGCTAGTGAGTCGTCCTCTCTGTGCAGAGATGGAAGAGATGGCTGACAGAAGTTCTCTTGGACAGCATTGGCGGGCGAGAGACCATAAAATAGTAGTGCTTCTAGTGTTCATCTATAAACTATAATATACCTGCGGCATGGCTTTACCACAATTTAAAAAATGACTACAGACTGATGAAGAAGGAGAAAGATATTTAACTAGAACTTTTGAATTATCTATGTTTTAATTTTTTCTCAATTTCTCCGACAGGACCAATTGTTAAATCGTGAGTGGTGGGTATACATGCTTATGGTACTGGGCATGTACATGAGCTGTTTGTTCCTTAACTACGTTGTGAAGAAAATGAATGGTAATAGAAATGTTTTCCACTTTCAAACCAAATGATTATATTAGCTCTACTATTTAGACGACATTCTAGTTCTTATCTCAAACTTGGAAATTCCCTAGTCCATTCTACTTGCAAAGAGTAAAAAAATTATCTTTAAATAATTTAAAATTTTGTACAACCGACGTCAATGTAAATTATTAAGAATAACTCTAAAACTATTGGTCCTTGATCAAATTTAAGCACCAGCTTTCAAATAAAAAATAATAATCGAAATCGGTTCACCCAGTAAAAAGTTATGAGGTAACACACATAAAAAAGCGTACAGACGAATTGAGTACGTCCTCCTCTCTGAAGTCGGTAGAAAAAACTAAATTCAGACAGACAGAGATAATTTTCGCTTTATTAGCACAAATACCTCTTAGCACTGACTTCAGAAGCTATTTGTCTGGAAAATATTTTATACTTTTTAGTCATTTACGTAGTTGGTTTTTCCATAACTAAAGTTTTTTTTATTCGTCAGGTATGAAAGTTTTCTCATTATATTTAGCTTTACCAGTAAGCACGTGGTAAATGAGTACAGTAGGGCTACGATGGCTATCCGAGTACAGAACCAGAGTACGAAACCTATCCAATTGCAGAGAGGTGTAAGACAGGGTGACGTCATATCCCCGAAACTCTTCACCGCTGCATTGGAAGACGTTTTCAAGCTCCTGGACTGGAAAGGATACGGTATCAACATCAATGGCGAGTACATCACTCACCTTCGATTTGCCGACGATATAGTCCTTATGGCAGAATCGCTGGAGGACCTAAGCACTATGCTCAATGACCTCGATAGTGTTTCCCAACGTATAGGTCTTAAGATGAACATGGACAAAACAAAGATCATGTTCAATGTCCATGTCACACCTATGCCGGTAGTTGTTGGGAGCACTAAGCTCGAAGTTGTTGACGAGTATGTTTACCTGGGACAAATAGTCCGACTAGGTAAGTCCAACTTCGACCGAGAGGTCAATCGACGGATTCAACTCGGCTGGGCAGCGGTCGGGAAGCTACGACACATCTTCTCGTCAGACATACCTCAAAACCTGAAAACGAAATTGTACAACCAGTGCGTGTTGCCAGTGATGACTTATGGAACTGAGACGTGGTCCTTCACTGCTGGCCGTATGAGGAAGCTCAAGGTCGCTCAGCGAGCTATGGAGAGGGCTATGCTCGGAGTTTCTCTGCGTGATAAACTTAGGAATGAGGATATCCGCAGTAGAACCAGAGTAACCGACATAGCCCAACGGATTAGTAAGCTGAAGTGGCAGTGGGCCGGCCATATAGCTCGAAGAACCGACAACCGATGGGGAAGAAAGGTTCTCGAGTGGCAGCCTCGTACCGGTAGGCGAAGTGTAGGGCGTCCCCCCACGAGATGGAGTGACGACCTGGTAAGACATGCAGGAAGTCGATGGATGCAGGTGGCTCAGGACCGTGCTTTGTGGCATTCTTTGGGGGAGGCCTATGTTCAGCAGTGGACTTGTGAAGGGCTGTAATGATGATGATAATGAAATTAGCACTTAAAATTGCAATTAAGAATTTCATTGGTGTCGGCGAGAATCGAACCCAGGTTTCTCGCGTACTGGAAAATTAACGTCGTGCGCTTAGAGCCTGAGCTATTACGGTTCATTTATACTTATTTTTTTTTATAGGATAGGGTGACAAACGAGCACACAGTTCACCTGATGGTAAGTGGTTGCTGTGGCCCATAGACATCTACATCTATCCTCGTTTGCGAATCAAAATGCAGATTCGTTGTCACCCATGAGGACTAAGATGGAATGCCACTTTTTCAGTAAAAAGGGTCTCCTGTTCTCTACACCCACCATACGAAACACAGCAATCTTAAGCTGCTATTTTACGCTGGTATTCTGTGAGAGCGCAGTCCTTGCGCGGTCGAGCCGACCCATTCGTGCTACAACTATACTATTAATATAGCTGCAGCGTTGCTCTACCACGTATGAAAAAAATAATTATTTTCAAAAAATATATTCTTTTTTAAATATATTATATATTATTTTCTTTTTGAGAAAGTGTAAATAAGTAGAAACAAACTGAGTTTGTATGTTTTTTATAAAAATAATGACACTACTAGTGCAATACAGTCCAAGGACACCTGCAACCATTTTCAACAAAGAATTCTTACGGTGCGTACATATTATATAACATAAAATGTTATAATATATAACATGTTTTAGTAATATGGAGACTGATTTTGTAAAATGTGTTATATAACGTAACACAAATTTTATATAACTAGAGAGAATTTTTCTCCAGTCAATAAATTAGGACGAACCCAGTATCTATGATTTTTTCTTTTGTTATATAAAAGTACAAGAGTTGCTGCAGCAGCTAGCAAACCGTCCTCTTGTATCGACATTGTGAATAGCACTGCAGAACGACAATAGACAATGTCATATAACAATGTTATAATGCATTGTTATTCTAATGTGTACAGTATTGTTATATGAGTAATTTTGAAAAAAAATTTAATGTAATGTGGACGTGTTATAAAACAAAAGTTACACAACATGTTACTTAATCTGTACGCACCCTTAGATGCGTGGTTACCTCCGAGGATACACAGCCTGTATTTATAATGACTCTCTATACGCTTCAGAAAAGAAGTCGTACCACCGAATGAAAAATAAGTGTCCCAGATTGTCTAATTTGATTAAGTTAAATACTTAATCAAATTGGAAATTCTGATACGTATTTAACTTAATCAAATTAGACAATCGGTAAACTGAAAAACTGAGTTTTATTTTACCATATTGCAGAAGCGAAGCACGAAGATAGATTAAGAAAAATTGAAAGTAAAAATTTAAGCAATCCGCTAGCACATGCACAAGCAGAAGAGTTGCCAGAAGATAAACTTATAACAAAAGAAAATGTAGCAAGTGAACTCATTCCTAAAGGAAAACCCTTTATTTCCGATCCAAAAGATATTTGCTGCGACAAAAAAATGTCATTTTATTCAGCTTACAGTGCTAACAGCGTTGTTTCTCCCCATCTTTCCAAAATGAGTTCAAGTCCCCAACTTAATAATAAATGTATTTCTTACACCGACTCTATAAAAAATATAAATATAAAGAGTAATAGTATGAAACATTGGAATGGTAATAATACTATTCATCAAATCTATCCAGCCGAAGAAACCAAATCAATTTCACATATTCAGACTTTGATAACTCTACGAAATGAACATGAAATAAAACAATGGTTATCAGACCTTATAAAAAATATTAAAGAGTGAAATAAATTTAATCATTTTTATTGTTTTATGAGCCTTTTCTGTCCGCAAGATAATATAATTTTAAATCACTGCCGCTAGCATTGAAATATAATGTACTTACATATTATGTAATACATATTACTTCTATGGCCGCTACGGCAAATTTTCGAAATGGGTACCTATATTTCACTTCACTCTGCAGCCAAAACTACAAATCGAAGACGAATAATGTTTGTACTTGGTAGTAGTTACAAGTCTCTCATCGTGCACTATGGGGCATGCGAGTCGATTGCTGTAGGGGTATAAAAGATACGGGAGTTGAAAAAAGTTAACTTCTAAATTTTGGGATTATAATTAGAGGAGAATATTCTGGATTGTTCTAAAAAAATTTTAGAACGATTTCGAAAGTTCTCTAATATATTTGAATTAGATGGAACTGACTGTAATCAGCCTAGAATGTTCTAGATAGTTCTAAAAATTTCTAGAATCATCTTAGTGTTCTCAAATATATTTCAATGTTTAAAATTAATTGAGATAAATTCTTATTAATCAAGAGCGTTCTAAAATGTTCTAAAAATTTCGAGAATGATCTGGAAAGTACCAGAATGTGTTCTGTTCAATCAGTCTATACTGTTTTGGATTGTCCTAAAAAGTACGAGAATAATCCAGAAAATTCTAATATCTGTGTATCTATATATCGAAAATTTTAGATTACATTCAATGTTTTAAAATGATGTGAAAGTTATTCTTATCATTCTAGAATAATCTAGAATGTCCTTGATTGTTCAAAAATATTCGAGAATTATCTGGAATGTTCTAAATGTATTTAGAATGATTCAAATAACATCAATTATTCTAAAGTATTCTAGATTCTTCTGTTAACTTTACGAATAATCCAAAGATGTTTTATAGGTCCAGATACCATGTTTCTAACACACCGCATCATTTATAATGATGCCAGTCTTTGATTACTGTGTGCGTGAGTACCACGTGACGCGCATATCTTACGCACCATGGCTGCGTTAATGTGCGGGACTTCGGTGATAACAGTGCGAATCGATTACCCAAAAAATGTGGGAAATTTTATATTTCAATCATGCATTTGTGTGCGTGTGTGTATGTGTATGTGTATGGTTGGTTGTTTTGTGTAGGTACGAACATCGCACTAAAATATTGAAGATATGTAAACCTATAATTAATGTAACAGTTAAAAATAAATAAAAAAGCACAGTAGATATTTACGTACGTAACATATATTTATAATCTATTATTATTAAATATATACAGATTACTACACTTTTGTACTGTAGAACACAAAATATTGCCGCTTTTTACGAAGACATTAATTATTTTTCAAACCTAAGTAAAATGACGAAAAAAAAGTAAGTTTGGTTAAGCGTAAACTTATATAGTACGTATAGTACGTAACAAATGTTTAATTTTTTAAAATTCATATATCGATCCAGTTTCATGACTTGATCAAATCATTACATGAAATCAATGAAATCCTGCCACTGGAAGAAAAAGAAAATTTGTAAAACTTGGTGTATATAGCCTACATTTCATACTGTAAAAAATAAACGATCCCACAGGAATACCTGTAACCAGATGCTATGCGAAGGAATGAAAGTAAAAAAAACATGAAATCAACATTGTTTATTTATTTAAATTACAATTTTATTTAAAACCCCTGAAATTGTAGTTGTTTTCGGTACTATTGCCTTTTCGATATTATATTTTTGGAAATATTTTCCGTCTTCGCTACATGAAACAGCCTGATTTTTATATATCCCTCCACTATCAATTTCAAAATTCATGATATTGCCCGTAAAGATGATCTGTCTCACTAAAGTTAAATATGCTTTTACTTACCAAGTATGTCATTATTTTAATCATCAGAAGTTTATAATCTTTTTCTATAGTTATTTGCTTTTCTTTTAAAGTTTTACGTAAAATTGCCTCTGACAGCCAGGATACAGTAAAAACGTTTTGTAACGAATAAATCAGTCCTACCTTGTCACGTAGTCCAACTAGCTTATGAAAATCTAGTTTTTCTTTACTTATTAGACTGTCGATGCAGGGCATGCATCTAATTTTTCGATTCAATTGCCTCAAAATGCATCCGGTTATATACCCAACAATTTGTCGATAATATTCCTGAGAGCATAGGTGGTCAAGCAAGTTGCATAATATGCTTTCATCATTTTTTCGGTATAATCACTACTACTATCTAAAATACTAATCTCCTCGTCTTCCTCGTCGAATCTTCGTGATTTAGTAGTTGAGTTGATTGCAGAGAGTACTGAAGAACAGTTTAAAATTACGATCTCTTCTAATGGTACGCAGTTTCCGGTTTCTGTCAATTTTAGTTCCAAGTGACATAAGAGTTTTCGGTAAATACCTCTGAACTGGCGGGCATTTGGGTTATCATTATGTCCTCCGTGCATGCGGATTGCTCCAAAAAAGAGTTCTAAATGATCTTGGCTGATTCTGTAGGTGGTTATATATTTTAATTCTTGAGTTTCTTTGACCAAAGTTTCAAAAAGGTATTTTAAACTGTCTATGCACACTAACATGGCTAAGAAACCAGTATTTGTTTTAGTTTTCAGCACCGGGAAGTAAGTTTTCAGAATCAATCTTTTTTCATGCATGTCTTCGTAAGAACGCTTTCTTGAAGATTTTATATTTAATTTCGTTATATACTCTTTAGCATAGTTTAGAAATGTAAATATTTGAGTTTTATTTCCTGGAAATAGCGGATGACAGAAATCTTATTGTTTTAAGCTCCGAGAGTTAAGCACATCGAAAAGATTATTAAAAATTAGCACAAACTTTTCAGTCGCCTCACTTTCTTCGAAATCTTTTAATTTCAAGTTATTCCTACAACACTGCAGAGCAAGTGCAACACTTCTACTAAGAAGCTGAGTTGCAAGCTTCACGTTCATTATGCATTTTCTGAATTCTATATGTTTTCTGGTTAATTTATTAGCTAAGTGCATTCTAGTGTTATTCATGTCACACCACCATATCTGGCACTATGTCACTACGTCTGGCTTACACCTCTCTGCAATTGGATAGGTTTCGTACTCTGGTTCTGTACTCGGATAGCCATCGTAGCCCTACTGTACAAGCACTTCAGCACTTCGACATACCGACAGTCAACTTGGCATCGCTGAAGGAACTGCAACACCACCCAAATTTCGACGGAATCAAAGGCTTTCTCATAGTCCACATACGCCAGACGTAGTGGCAAAGTATGTCATAGTGTTATATCCCCGAAACTCTTCACCGCTGCATTGGAAGACGTTTTCAAGCTTCTGGACTTGAAATGATACTATAGAATAGAATAGAATAGAATAGAATATTTTTTTATTCAATATACATTACATGTGTAATTCTTATTGAAAGTCATTTTTTAATTTACCACTGGTTCGAAAAAAACCCTCTGTCCTGGGAAGAACCAGCAAGAAACCCAGCGGGACTTTTTTTTAAAAATAAATTTTACAATATAAATGATTACGAACTATTTACAAAATTTATTTTAGAAACTGCTTGGAAGCGACCACCTCATTCCCAGGGGTTATTATCAACCATGTATTCATTTATACTATAATAACCCTTTTTATACAGTTTCAGCTTAATAAAACATTTAAACTTGGTAATAGAGAGAACCTGTACACTTTCCGGGACCTTGTTGTAATAGCGTATACATTGCCCCAAGAATGAATTACTGACTCTGTGGAGTCGAGAAACTGGTATCACTAGCTTGTGTTTGTTCCTAGTGTTTACAGAATGTATATCACTTTTTTTACTAAAACTATCTTTGTTTTTGTGAACATACATTAAATTTTCCTAAATATACTGAGAGGCCAAAGTTAATATATTAATTTCTTTAAATTTATCTCTAAGAGACTCTCTCGGTTTTAGATTGTAAATAGCTCTAATGGCCCTCTTCTGTAAAACAAAAATAGTTTCTGAATCAGCCGCATTTCCCCATAGCAAAATCCCATAAGACATTATGCTATGAAAATAACTAAAATAAACTAATCTAGCTGTCTCGACACGAGTGAGACCTCTTATCTTTTTTACAGCATAGGCTGCAGAACTTAGTCTGCTTGCTAATTTGGATATATGGGGGCCCCACTGGAGCTTTGCGTCAAGAGTGATGCCAAGAAAAATAGTGGATACAACAGGGCTCAATTCCTCCCCATTTAAAAACACATTGGTATTCAGATTTTCAACATTCGTTGTTGTAAATTTAACACAATTAGTTTTATTTCCGTTCAAATGCAGATTATTAACGTTAAACCAATGCACTAATTTTGATATAGCATTATTCACTTCGTCACATTTAAATGATTGACGGTTAAGTTTAAAAATCAAGGAAGTATCATCGGCAAATAATACTATATCATGACTATCCCCTACAAGGTGAGGTAAGTCATTAATATACACCAGAAACAGGAATGGGCCGAGAATCGAGCCCTGAGGTACACCCATTAGTACAGGTGACCCGGAAGAACTTTTACCATTGATAATAACCTTCTGTTTTCTGTTACTTAAATATGAAATAATAAGTTTAAGCGCTGTGTTCTTGACACCATAGTACTGTAGTTTCCTGATTAATGTCTCATGGTGAACACAGTCGAAGGCCTTGGAAAGGTCACAAAATATACCCAAAGCATCCTCTGATTTCTCCCTTGCACAAAAAATATGTTTAATAAGCTCAACTCCAGCGTCAGTTGTCGAGCGACCCCTTGTAAAACCGAATTGATTATTATGTAGCAATTTATTAATATTAAATTTTTTCAAATATTTTACTTAATGTTGGTAGTACAGAAATTGGTCTAAAATTGGTGGGGTCTAATGTACTACCAGATTTAAATATAGGTATGACTTTACTATGTTTCATTAAATCAGGAAACACACCAGATTCGACGCTTATATTAAATATAGTGGCTAGATAAGGTGCTAATGTATCTATTATAGATAAAATAACTTTAACGGAAATGCCCCATAAGTCTGCCGTTTTCTTAACATCAATAGTTTTAAAATATTTAACGATATCTTTTGGCAGTACCCTATGGAATTTAAAAGTATTTGAACAAGCCTTTACATTTTGTTTGAGCAATGATTCGGCGACAGTAGGAGAAGAATTTAATGATTTTGTTGTCAAAAAAGGAACATCAGTAAAATGTTTCTCAAAAGCCATAGCAACTTCTTGATCAGATCGCGTTAAATTATTGTTAATATTCAATTGAAAATCCGAGTTGCGCGGTTTGACCTTGCCCGTTTCACTATTTATTATTCTCCAGGTCATTTTAATTTTGTCGGATGCAGTTTTAATTTTGTTGCTTAAATTTTTGCCTTAGCAGTGGAGCACACTTTTTTAAATATTTTAGAATATGTTTTTACATAATCTCTAAATATAACACTACTATTATATGATCTTTCATCATAAAGCTCGTATAACCTTCGCCTACTTTTATAAATTCCTACTGTCGCCCATTCATTAAATGATTTGCGACTGTTAAAAGAGAAAGTTTTAGAAGTAAATATTCTACTAAATTCACAACGTATAATTTCATAGATATTAACACCAATGGCGAGTACATCACTCACCTTCGATTTGCCGACGATATAGTCCTTATGGCAGAATCGCTGGAGGACCTAAGCACTATGCTCAATGATATCAATAGCGTTTCCCAACGGATAGGTCTTAAGATGAACATGGACAAAACAAAGATCATTTTTAATGTCCATGTCACACCTATGCCGGTAGTTGTTGGGAGCACTAATATCGAAGTTGTTGACGAGTATGTTTACCTGGGACAAATAGTCCGACTAGGTAAGTCCAACTTCGACAGAGAGGTCAATCGACAGATTCAACTCGGTTGGGCAGCGTTCGGGAAATTACGGCACATCTTCTCGTCAGGTATACCTTGTAACACGAAAATTTTCGTGTACATTATTTTAGCATATTTACGTTATTACATGCGATGAACAGACTTCAGAACGCCATCTAACGTCATTAGTCCGAAGTAACTAGAAACGTATATTGACGAATCGAGCTAGCTAATTGCATGCAATTGACCTTTCGTGTTAGTTCGAAATCCTACCACGGATCGACGGTGGCGTGTAGCCCAAGGGAGGCCTAGTTCTTTTTGGAGCGAGCCGTTGTAATGACCGGACACGCACATATATAATTTTTGAATCGAAACGCCGGAACATGAATGTAAAGTGACGACTACTTGGGCGTACGGCCCCTTAAACACAATGTCTACGGGCAGTTTAATGTGTTGAGACACATCATCCCATAAATTGTAAGTACTTAATGTTTTTGTCTTCTTAAAAGCACATGTGCTCTAATTAACGGTACACGGTGTTTCATAGATTCTTTTGCCTTGTCATAGGGGTCCTTAGTCCTTAGTCCTTAGTCCTTAGTCATTAGTCCTTAGTCCGTACTTTGAGTATGGTCCATTATCAAGTTCAACAATGTGAACGAGGCGAGGCAGCTTCAACGGGTGGCTATATTGGGACTGGGCGGCCAGGAGACCGCGACCGGCGTACACCTGGAGGATATCTGTTGCCTCACTGCTTCGCGGGATTGACCATAAACAGTGTAATATTGTGTAATCCACCAGGTTAGTCAAAACCTCAGTTCGTAGGGTATTTTAAAGTGAAAACTTGATATTTGGAGCTATACATGTGAACCGTAGAAGGAAATAAACTACTTTTTGTCTGTATATGTAACTTAGCATTTTCATTTACTAATCATCCAACAACAGGCGCCCTGGGATACTTTTATTTTGATCTTCGAGTCCCTTAACTCTCCGACAACCGTAGCCGGTGAGTAACGCCCTAAAAAAGTGTTATAAAGTGGCGCCCAACGTGGGGCCTTAAGTTGCTGGATGTTAGTAGATGAATTAACCTTAATTGTAACTATTTAAGCTGTTAAAAACCCATTTAATATGAAAACTTAGTGAAATTTAATGTTAACATTTTTTTTCTGATGTAGGTAGATTTAAGTAAGCTTGAGAACAAAGAAAGTTTAACTTGAATGTGATTTATATGTACTTAAATGAATTAAAACTTAACATAATAAAAATATTTGTGCTATTTTAAGTAGATATTTTTAATATCAACCGATTTAAGACTTTCTTGTAACCGTCAGTACATTTTAACAAAATGTCGATCCACAAGTATATAGACTCATTACATAAAGATGAAATCAGATATGAACTCGCCATTATTGGTATTTCCACAGATGAAAATGTAACCACCGATGCAGTGAGGAAGCAGATCCGCCAGGTGTACAAACTCGCACGCCGTGGAAGCATAAAGTGTGAACCACTCCAGTCACCCAGTATAGCCTCTGAACTAGAGATCTGCACCCCAAAGGTCGAACTTCTGGAATCCCAGCTGCAGGCGGGTAAAGTAGATGATCGCAATTTGACTCTTAAACTGTCTCGTCGTGCAAATTATTTGATGGATAGACTAGCTCGTATCTCTGAAAGTAGTTCGCATTTGTCAGATCTTCGTAGTCGTTTGATTCGCATTTTGAGTGTCATAGACGGTGAAGATAGCGACACGGATGGTGAGTACAAGGAAACCCAGGCACAGCCGTCTAACCAGAAAGTGGAAAGTAACGTGATCTATGTGAAAGATAAACCCTTGAACCTAAATACATTTAACTTAAAATTTGACGGAACCACGTGTGTTCGTATATTTATTGAACGTCTTGAGGAACTTAAAGAGGCTCGCAACATTACTGAAGCTCGCATACTTTCAGCTTTTTCTGATCTTTTAGAAAACTCTGCTTTATGTTGGTTTAGAAGTAATAAGGATAATATCCACTCATATTCACAATTATTGAAATGCTTAAGGGACGATTTTGATATTCCCGATTTAGACTATAAACTATTAAATGAAATAAGGCAGCGTACACAGGCCAGACACGAAACGATAGTAGTCTATCTTTCCATTATGCAGGGAATGTTCTCGCGACTCACTCAGCCGTTGTCGAGTAGACAACAACTCGAAATCTTGATGCATAACATTAGACCAGAGTACATGAAAGATTTAGCTTTACATGATATAACCTCTGTAGACAAACTTAAACTTTATTGCAAACAGTTAGAAATTGCGCGGTCGCGTGCGGAACAATTTAGTGAACCTAACTTGAATAACTTTAAAATTACAGCGGATTTAAATAAACAAACGCCGCGATCTCACAGTAAACAAGTCTCTGTGCTGAATGAAGCTGGCTCTTCGAGGCAATTGGATAGGAAATGCTTTAGGTGTGGATTAAACACTCATTTCACCAATCAATGCAATTCGAAAGAGTTAGTGTGTTTTAAGTGTGGATTAAAAGGTGTTAAGCGTTCAGATTGTAGTAATTGCAATTCAAAAAACTAGTTAACACGGAACTATCCAACACCTTTAATAAAAATAGGTCTTATACGTCCAATAATGAAGAGGTAGTTCTGTTTAAAAAAATACTAGGGATATAAGACCATACTTAAAATTAAAAATATTGAACTTACAAGCTTTTGGCTTATTAGATTCGGGTGCAACTTGTAGCATTCTTGGAAATAATGCGCATTTGATCTTTTTAGAACACGGATTTCAACTCAACTGGTTGACACTGAGCACTACGTAAGAACTGCTGATGGTACGAGATTGCATTGCTTAGGGTATATGTCCTTACCTATTGAATTTAACAATAATTTCAGAGTGATTAACTTTTATGTTGTTGCACAAATAACTTCACCTATAATTCTAGGTGTCGATTTTTGGCAGGTGTTTGACTTAGGGAGTGACCTTGTATCCGAAGTACAGTTTGACCGAAAGTCGGAGTCATCAATATGTAATAGCATAAATTCGGTTTCTCTTAATAAAGGCCTTGAAGAATACGAGTCTTTATCCATAGAACAAAAACAAATCATGGATAAGTTAGTCCAACAGTTTGATACAATTAACACAGTTAAAGTAGGTTTGGGACGTACCAATTTAATTCATCACGTCATAGACACAGGGGATAGCAAACCTATTAAGCAAAGGTACTATCCATTATCACCTGTTAAGCAACTAGCACTTGAAAAAGAATTGGATAGAATGCTTAGTTTGGGAGTTGTGTCACCTTCACAGTCAGCTTGGAACTCACCTGTAGTAATGGTTCAGAAGCCAAACGGGGACCTAAGGCTTTGTATAGATTGTAGAAAATTAAATGCAGTTTCCAAACCCGATGCGTATCCTCTCCCGTATATAAGCAGCATATTGGACCAGCTCCGCGACGCGAAATACCTAACGTCAATAGATCTTTCCGCTGCGTATTGGCAAATACCCTATGATAGCGAGCAATCAGCTGACAAGACCGCGTTCACAGTGCCACGTAGGGGGTTATTTAGATTCAATGTAATGTCGTTTGGCCTTGTTTCCGCGTCAAGCACAATGCAGAGATTAATGGATAGGCTATTTGGTCCCGAATTTAACAACAAAGTATTCTGTTTCCAAGACGACATAATCATAATATCCAGCACTTTCTCAGAACATGTGCAGCTCTTTCATAAGGTCTACGCAAAACTCAGGGACGCAAACTTGACTATAAACATGGATAAGTCTATCTTTTGCCGTAGAGAACTTAAGTACTTGGGATATTTAGTTGACAAACATGGACTTAGAACTGATCCGGGAAAGGTAGATATTATATTGAATTATCCAACTCCAACTTCCGCTAAAGAGGTTAAAAGGTTTCTAGGCATGGCAGGCTGGTACAGGAGGCTCATTAACAATTTTTCGAAAATTAGTAAACCGTTGAATAAATTAACTAGCAAAAATGTCCGCTTTGAATGGACTACGGAGGCAGATGAGTCATTTAATCACTTAAAAACCGCTTTAGTGTCTGCTCCGATTCTTAAATGTCCAAACTTTGATTTGCCTTTTTCTATCCATTGTGACGCTTCCTCAGTGGCTGTGGGCGGAGTCTTAACCCAGACTTATGACGGGGTAGAACATCCCATAGCATACTGCAGTCGGTCTCTTGCCAAAAATGAAATTAATTTTTCCACATCGGAGAGGGAACTTATGGCCGTGATTTACGCATTAGAGCAATTTAGATCTTATGTAGAAGGTACAAAGTGTAAAATAATAACCGACCACGCCTCGTTATTATGGTTTTATAAATTAAATAACCCATCAGGTCGCTTAGCCAGGTGGAGCATGCGATTGAGTCAATTTGATTTCAAAATAGAACACAGAAAAGGTAAATTAAATGTTATTCCAGACGCACTAAGTAGGATTCAAGTTGATGCAATCGCTACGCCAGCAACCAGTGATGCGTGGTATAGACATGTATACGAAGATTGTCAGGCCAACCCTCGCAAATATCCCCACTTCATGGTAAAAGACGATAGATTGCTTAGGTACTCTAAAAATAAATATGAGTTAACGAATGAGTTTAATTGGAAGTTAGTGGTACCCGAGGAAGACAGGTTAGATATTTTAAAGAAATGTCATGATGAACCAGTTAGTGCTCATTTGGGTGTCTTTAAACCCACAAGCGTCTTAGTCTTAAATATTACTGGCCCAGCATGTACCGAGATGTGAAAGAATATGTTAAAAAATGCGAGATATGTAAACAATACAAACCCGTCAACACGGCTAGACCTGGTTTAATGGGAAACCCGAAGGAGGTTAACAAACCCTGGGAGGCCATATGTTGCGATTTGCTAGGCCCATTTCCGGTTTCTCGCAATAGGAATATTCACTTAATTGTATGTACAGACTATTTTAGCAAGTATGTCATGTTGCATCCTATACGGATCGCAACAGGCGCTGCGGTCGCTAAGTTCATAGTTCAAGAGAAAGTGTTCCTAGTACATGGCGTATGTAAGACTATCTATATTGACAATGGCCCACAGTATGTGTCTAATCAGTTTAGGCAACTGTTACATAAATACAACGTACCGAATATCTATTATAACCCGCGTTATCACCCACAGGTAAATCAAGCCGAAAGAGCGATTAGGAACGTAGTTAACGGTATATCATGTTATGTAGGTACCGAGCATAAACGATGGGACGAGAACATCCCACAGTTGCAATGCGCACTTAATTCAGCCGTGAATGATACCACTAAGTTTACTCCGTATTTTCTTGTGCACGGACGGGAATTCATAATAGATGGAATGTTACACAGCTTAGATAGCCCTCAGCCAGTTCAAAGATCACAAGTAACTCTCGGTGAACCACAAGCATACAGTAAAAAATTAACGGAATTAGACACCATATTTAAAAAGGTACAAAAGCATATTAAAAATGCTCATTCTAGAAATGAAAAGTACTATAACTTAAGAAAACGACATGTTGAGTTAAAAGTAGGTCAGATTGTATATAAACGTACCCATTACCTATCTAATGCCTCAAAGAGATTTACGGCTAAACTAGCACCAAAATTTCAAAAATGTGTCATAACAGCGAAATTATCACCTTTAGTGTATACCTTAGCCAGCATGGAAGGTAAGACACTAGGTAATTTTCACATAAAAGACATCCTTAAACAAGATGACTAATAGTTTTGTAGAATGTGAGTGATGAGTATGATTGAGTGAAAGAATGTAAGAATAATAAACATTTTCAAAATTCATTTCCACCGGTGAACTTTCTGAGATAAATAAGCTGTGATTGTATTGATGAACGAGCGATACATAACTAGTAGGTCATCTTATGTTGTGAACATCGGCGCGAGTTAGATAAGAATTTGTTCTTTATGTCCGCACTCTGGACATTATATAAGAAAATGCATACCAGCCAGTGCGTAGCATTACTTAAGCAGTTTCTTTTAACTTAATGTGATTAAACGTTAATTCACTTAACTTAATGCGAGATAGATATTTAACTTAACTTAACACTTAATATGATTTCCAAATCACTTAACTACTCAACTTAATAAATAAGAACACGTTCGTTTTTCGACTACTTAGAGAAAAGTCGAGTCGAAACGTAAACATCGTGTGTAGGCTTAGTGCACTGTAGGTATTCGTTTCTGTCCCGTGATGTTACGTCACGCACCGCATGAATGGTAATAGACTATTCGCGCGTAGGATTCGGGAACGTAATTATTCATAGGCAGTTGTATTTCATTATTGTAAAAACATGTAGGAATAAATGTAAATAAAGTTGCATGCCATTAGGTTAATATAGGTATAACAATTAGTGTAGTATTTTCTAACTTACAACACAAGTAGGTAAATTTGTGGTAGTGTTTTTTTTTTGTGTTAACAACAGAAGTAGGTAATTACATTTTGAGGTTAAATTGTTTAGTGGAATATAATGTTACTAGGTATACAGATACAGAAATGAAAATTAGGTAATAAGTAGAGTAATAATGAGCCTTGTGTAAGATTAAACGTCGTAATTAAGTGATTAAGTGATGGCTTGGTACTTGTTAGTTGTTGGTGCATGGGTGACTTGGAATTTACTATCCGTGCGAATGTTTTTAGCCAGATTGGATTAGAGACGCATTACAACTTCTTCACTGTCTTTGGTATTCAGTCGTTGTTCTGCAGGTGGCACGAAATGTCTTCGGAAAAAGTATCTTCATTAAGAAGAACTTTTTAACCCAAGCAAAGGGGATGTGTAACACGAAAATTTTCATGTACATTATTTTAGCATATTTACGTTATTACATGCGATGAACAGACTTCAGAACGCCATCTAACGTCATTAGTCCGAAGTAACTAGAAACGTATATTGACGAATCGAGCTAGCTAATTGCGTGCAATTGACCTTTCGTGTTAGTTCGAAATCCTACCACGGATCGACGGTGGCGTGTAGCCCAAGGGAGGCCTAGTTCTTTTTGGAGCGAGCCGTTGTAATGATCGGACACGCACATTTATAATTTTTGAATCGAAACGCCGGAACATGAATTTAAAGTGACGACTACTTGGGCGTACGGCCCCTTAAACACAATGTCTACGGGCAGTTTAATGTGTTGAAAACACATCATCCCATAAATTGTAAGTACTTAATGTTTTTGTCTTCTTAAAAGCACATGTGCTCTAATTAACGGTACACGGTGTTTCATAGATTCTTTTGCCTTGTCATAGGGGTCCTTAGTCCTTAGTCCTTAGTCCTTAGTCATTAGTCCTTAGTCCGTACTTTGAGTATGGTCCATTATCGGAATAATATATATATATATCCATAATCGAAAAACGGAATATAATAAATCCAATCCTGTATTAAACAAAAGACTTCCTCATATGGTATGCTCAATACCAGTTACCAATTCATTATTTGCTCGAAGATTTTTCAATTACAGAGGTCCATTCCTATATAATCTTGCTAACAAATTATTAAATATATATCCGTTAACTAAAAGACAGACAAAAATTTCCTTAATCAATTGGCTTAAATCATTAGACTACGAACAGACAGAAAAACTATTTGAACGTATTATTTAAATATATATTACACACCACATGCATACACACACACACACACACACACACACACACACACACACGCACGCACACACACACACACACACACACACACACACACACACACACACACACACACACACACACACACACACACACACACACACACATACACAGACAGAGACAGACACACGTGCGTGCACACACGCACACCACATTATTAACACTTATTACACCTGCTTACCCTTACTAGTTCTTAAAGCATGTTTTTCTTCTTTGTATATATACCTAGCAAGTAATTTTTACACAGTTTCTCCAAACTGAACAAGTATATTTTAATGTAATATTATTACACGTGGCTGTAATGATTATAAATGTTTTACAGCATTATAACTTCTGTTGAGGGAGGGGCCTGGTGATCCCATAGCACAGGGCAACCTAGTTTGGGCACCAGTCTCCCACCTAGATCTTATTTAGTTAATTTTTATAGCTGTTATTTAGTTGTATAGTTTATTGTTACTAAGTTTTTTGTGATGTACTGATTGTAATATGTGGGAGAAAATAAATACCAGTTATTATTATTATTATTATTATCAAGTTCAACAATGTGAACGAGGCGAGGCAGCTTCAACGGGTGGCTATATTGGGACTGGGCGGCCAGGAGACCGCGACCGGCGTACACCTGGAGGATATCTGTTGCCTCACTGCTTCGCGGGATTGACCATAAACAGTGTAATATTGTGTAATCCACCAGGTTAGTCAAAACCTCAGTTCGTAGGGTATTTTAAAGTGAAAACTTGATATTTGGAGCTATACATGTGAACCGTAGAAGGAAATAAACTACTTTTTGTCTGTATATGTAACTTAGCATTTTCATTTACTAATCATCCAACAACAGGCGCCCTGGGATACTTTTATTTTGATCTTCGAGTTCCTTAACTCTCCGACAACCGTAGCCGGTGAGTAACGCCCTAAAAAAGTGTTATAACCTCAAAACTTGAAAACAAGACTGTACAACCAATGCGTGTTGCCAGTGATGACCTATGGTACTGAGACGTGGTCCTTCACTGCTGGCCGGATGAGGAAGCTCAAGGTCGCTCAGCGAGCTATGGAAAGGGCTATGCTCGGAGTTTCTCTGCGTGATAAACTTAAAAATGAGGATATCCGCAGTAGAACCAGAGTGACCGACATAGCCCAACGGATTAGTAAGCTGAAGTGGCAATGGGCCGGCTATATAGCTCGAAGAACCGACAGCCGATGGGGAAAAAAGGTTCTCGAGTGGCGGCCTCGTACCGGCGGATGAAGTGTTGGGCGTCCCCCCACTAGATGGGGTGACGACCTGGTAAGATATGCAGAAATTCGATGGATGCAGGTGGCTCAGGACCGTGCTTTGTGGCATTCCTTGGGGGAGGCCTATGTTCAGCAGTGGACTTGTGAAGGGCTGTAATGATGATGATGAATGATAAGTGTATTCCAGATTTTTCTTGTAATTCTTTCAGTTTTCGTATGAATGACCACTTTACTTCGTCTTCATTTTCATCTAAAAACGTTGCTTTATCTTCAAAATGGTTTCTAATAAGCTTTACCATGTGGCAAGCGTCTAAAAACACAGCAACTCTATGATTCGCCGATGGATGATTAAAAGTTGTTATTAATTTGTCTGTGTTATTTATTTTATTCCATTGTTAAAAGATTTGTTGGGTGACCATCAAACGTTAATGAAACCGTTTTTACACCTGCTTTATGACATTTAGACAAACACATTATGATCAAATTGGCCTTCTGCGTTGATATTAATCCATTAACTAGGAAATAACCTTATGGAATTTTCCATCTTTCGTTAAGACATACTAGCATAAATACATATGCTTCAGAAGCTTTAACCGAATTATCTGACGTGCCTGTGCCTATGTCCACATGTCCTTGATTTTGCTTTCTGTCCCATAAGCTCTGTTGACATATAGCAATTTCGTCAGCTAATAAGGCACACATATATCTCTTGTCGCTCTTTTCACATTTTAATTTTAAAATATCAAATGCTTCAGATGTGAAACTTGGGGCCCGTCAACATTACGGTACCATGTAGCAAAACTTTTCGGATGAGGAAGGCAAGTATTGAATACTCTTCGGACGTAAATATATGCTCTTGGAGAGTAAAAGTTTAATGTGAGGCAAAACTTCCTAAACTCTGCTGTATATCTTGGCATAGGCCTTTTTTTATTATGTTTTAGTTTTTTATCATATTACTATACAAATCCGCCGCAAAAGCATTTATTGACAAAAGAGCAAGTATATCATAATTAATAAATCGCTGCCTCTTTAAAAATGCTATAAATTGTCGTAAGGAGGCATTTCTTTTCTTAAGACTTTGAGTTTTTTGCTGCAAAAGTTTAATTTTTTTAACATGCTTCATTTGAAGTGCGGTTTTTCTTCTGAGTTCTTTCCTTAGTTTTGCTTTCTTTGATGTGTCGAAAATCGATTCCAAGTCCGACGACAGTATTTCCTACAACATATACAAACAGTTATGACTAATTATCAACATTTTCATGCCTCATAAATTAGGCATGCCACACACAGTTAGGTAGATTACTAACCAACTCCTCTTCTTGGTTTGTGATTGCAGGTTCACTGTTCCCCATTTTTTGTCCCTTCGAAGTAATCTTAAATGATAAATAAAAACATTACATTAATTTAGCCATTGTCGTTGGTTTTACAATACAGAATAATATTACAGATATAACCGGTTTTACTTACAGGTTCATTCAGGTTCTTTTCTACAAGTTCTTCCGAATTAACCTCTAAATTTGAATCTTCGTTCTGATTCTTTGTTTCGTCATCATCAGAGATAATTGAAGATATGTATAAAGCCTGTAAACATAACAGTTAAAAATAATTAAAAAAATACATATTTACGTTCGTAATGTATATTTAACCAATGTATTTATAGAGTTTTTCTAACTGTAGAATCTTAAAACTTCGTAGCAGATACCTTTGCAGGCACAGCCCCTAAGCGAATTCTACGACGCCCACTCTTTGTTGTGTAAATGTCCTTGACATGAAAGTGAACTGAACATATACACGTCCTTTCTTTAGGCTTCCACCAGGATTCATTTCGAGCCCGCCTTATTATTTCAGTCCATCGACTTGAAATTACGGGATCAGTTGGAAATCTACGGAGGGAATAAAAACAATTTGTAATAAATCTACTTATTTCAATAAATTATTTATGACCAAAACTGTCAAATACCAGGCACTAATGTATACAAAGAACATACACATTGCCGTAAAAAAAAAAATCAAGATTTTTTATGGTTGGGAGCGCCACTGGCGGAATAATCAGCCAGTATGTCAGTAAGTATTAAAAAGTATATTTTATGTCATTATGTGACGGACGAGCAAATCGCGCTGATGGTAAGTGACACGTCTATGGAAAATGCAGTACCACACTACTGCATGCCACTGCCCTCCGTGCATCATATGACACTACAGTTGTTAGGTCTTATAACAACTATAAATTAGTAACTCCTGGCACGCCCCTGCGCCCGTCACACGTCACAACAATTGATACTATATGTTACTAGCTTCCACCCGTGGCTTCGCCCGCGTGGAAGTCGGTACCATACGGAATCCTGCCGGGATAAAAAGTATCGTCACTCTCCAGCCCATAAACTATCTATGTGCCAAAAATCAAGTCAACCCGTCGCTCCGTTGCTGCGTGAAAGAAGGACAGAAATAAATAAACAAAAAATCACACTTTCACATTTATAATATTATATTAGTATGGATTGTCAAGAATGATAGATAAACTTTTAACTTTTTTGAGGGTGGAACAACACACTCGCGCTCTCTTTCTCGCTCTAGTAAATAACAGTTCTAAGTGATCAAAAAGTATAGAAGCACAGGAAAGTGCGATTCCGTGCTACAGATGTAGTTCAACCCTAAGCCTTAAAACGGTTTAACCCTATAGGTTGGGTAAAATCTGTAAAATTAGACCAAAACCCCTCTACAGATAACCTTTCCGGTTGATCATGACATTAAAAAATGGTAAAAACATTTCATAGACTAGGCAACACTCGAATATTATTGCGCAGTATTATTACTTGTATTGACATTTAGCTTTCGTATTCTTTTACAAAGAAATACGCCATAAAATTGTATAATTACTTATTAAGAGTGATGTTCTTATCGTTATCTTTTTTCCAAGAGTAATTTTTACATGATTTCACAGCACAAACAGTCATTTTGAAATTAAAAACGCCGGAGCGTGACATATGTTCGCAGTGAACGTCGCTGGCGTAATAGCGGAACGATCGAACGAATACACCAATATTGGCGTCTTTGAAATGGAAGTATTTTAGGCGCGCGTATACGGTATTTGGACCTATAAAACATCTTTGGAATAATCGAAAAAAGAAGAACTTTGCAGAACATTTTTTTGAGTAGTAAGGGTAGTTTTGAAAAGTATATAAGGATAAGGCACGCGTTCTTCAGTTGGTTTTCTATAATAAGAAGTGTACATCTCACGCAAGGTAAAAAGTGGAAACAAGTAGTGCCAAGTAAATAGTTGCAGTGTCTAAAGTTAAAATATTAAAAAGTATGCCGAAGCATAAAAAAGTCTTTTCATGTTCTCGATCTATATCAAAAAGGCAAAAAACAGCGCGGAAAAATTAATCTATAGAAGAAAGATAAGCGCGTCTAGAATTGAAACGAGAAAATTATTATCGTCACCGATATAATCTGAGCGAAGAGCAGTTTAAGAATTACAGATAAACACATCGAATTAAAGAAAGATCACGAAGAAAAAAAGAAACAAAGGCCCAAATTTATGACAGACGAAAGCAATCTAGACAGAATGAATAACACTCGACAACACGAACATTCGGTAGCTCAAGTACCGGACAAAACTGTACGTGCGGTTCGTGAAAAACGTTAAGGAAGTTACAGCCTTGACTACGAAGCGTTTCATTACAATTCTACTAGTAATTATAACGAATATCTAAGTATAGTGAATGGGAGAATAGATCAAATATGTAAATATTGTAAAGCTAAAAAATTCAAAGGAGAATCACCAAGTATTTGCTGCCTAAGCGGTAAAATTAAATTTTCAAAATTAATGAAAGGAGAAACACAAAATTAAAAATAGTTTTTACAAAAAATTTGAAGTTACAATGCATATTTCCAAATGACTTCGTTTGGAGCAACTGAAGTAATCGATAAACAAAGATTCAATCCAGTGTTTAGAGTCCATGGACAAATATATCATAAAATTGGATTATTATTATCACTTCCGAATGAATCACCCAAGTTCTTACAAATTTACCTCATAAGAAATGAAGAAAACGAAGTTGACCAAAGGTTAACAAATTTTTCAGGATTGTGTCGAGATATAATTCTTAATATACAGTGTTTTCTTCATAAAAATAATAAGTTAATAAGAATATTTAAGACTGCAATGGAAAAAATGGTCTCAGATAATTACAAAGTAATAATTCGAGCAGATAAAAGACCGATTGGTGAGCATGAACGATGACGAATGCATCTCAAGTGAATGAAATAGCGGTAGTAATGTTGGACAATGAGAGTAGTTATAGATATATTGTGGTTCAACGAAGAAGTAACAAGTTAGTACGTATTGCGGAAACTCATGACCTGTATGATGTCTTGCAATATCCTTTGATATTTTGGCAAGGCGAAGATGGTTACCACACATGGTACCAAGGCGAAGATGGGAAATTGTTTCTACAGTTTATTGTCGATATACAAGCAAAAACTGAAGCAGAAACACTGTTATACATTCACCTAAATCAATGCAAGTTATGAACGGATGAATACATTCATCTGCGAAATACGACAGCTGATAATGGAAACATTTGGGACTTCTTCGTTTACTGGTAGCCCCAGACATGTCCAGGAATATGCACCAGATGCCTTGACTTATGTAAGAAAATATGGTCGTCCTGATTTGTTTATTACGTTTATGTTTATCCATCGTGTAAAAAAATTCAAGATGAGTTATAATATGAACAAAAGCCACGTGATAGATATAATATAATTGCACGAGTGTTTAAATAAAAACAAGTGAAATTTATTAATGCCATTGTGAAGAGTTGTGTTTTCAGAGATATTATTAGTTGGGTGTACTCAATAGAATGCCAAGAAGGAGGTTTCACACACTCACATAACTTGATTTGGCTCAAAAATAATAATTCAAATTCAATTGATGATGTTATGAAGGCAGAGATCCCAAACCCGGTTAGAGATCGTATTTTGTGTGAAATAATTGTTAAAAATATGATACATGGTCCCTATGGAACACTAAATATGCAATCTCCCTGCAATAATATAGACAGAATACCAGCGTAAAATAGCAGCTTAACACTCGTATTGTAAGTGTAGAGAACCGGAGACCTTTTTTACTGGAAACGAGGTATTCCATCTTAGTCCTCATGGGTGACAACGCATCTGCATTTTGATTTGATTTGATTTGTACAGCAACCACTTACCATCAGGTGGACTGTGTGCTCGTTTGTCAGCCTACCCTATAAAAAATGAATAATAAAAAACGCTCGATGAGATATCCGAGATCATTTTTGGGTAAAACTCAAACGGGTGACGACGAATATCCTAAATACAGACGGCAACCGCCGAGTCCTGCCGAGGGAGGATCTACAACAAAAATCAAAATTAAAGATGAAGAAAGTGTCGGAACGTCGGTGCTTCAAGTTCCGGGAAGTCTGCATTGTGTGAACATGTTCTCGATCGTCTCCGCCATTACATTAGATTTGATAAACCACAAATCCTCGCAAAAGAACACCGATTCCAGCCAAGAATGATTCGCAAGGCTATTGAAATTAAAAAAACCGGCCAAGTGCGAGTCGGACTCGCGCACCGAGGGTTCCGAACAAATCTGTAGGTATATAAGTTTAAAATTATTAAAAATATTTTTATTATATGATGTAACTAAAAATTTATGCTTTTCGCAATTTTTCCTTTATTTGTGCCATAAAACGTTGCTTTATACCAAATTTCAAGATTCTGAGTTCACGGGAAGTACCCTGTAGGTTTTGATTCCCTAGCGAATGTCGAAAATTTGCTGCTTAAACGGCTGTATCTTTTGATTGCGTGATTTTTTCACAGCTCCAAGCGACAGTAGACTTGAGTATTTGATATGAATTTCAGCTTGATACCTCTACGCGTTCCTGAGAAAAAGGGTCTTCACAGACAGACAGACAGACAGACAACAAAGTGATCCTCTAAGGGTTCCGTTTTTTCCTTATGAGATACGGAACCCTAAAAACATACAAATTTCAATAGAGAAGATGGATGGGTGCTGCCATCTGCTTGGCATCCTATAATTTATAAAATTAGTAAAGCACCCGAAACGGGAATTACGAGTAAAAAGTTAAATTAAACGCGATAAAATCCGTAAAAATTAGTTTCATTTAATGTGTAATCTTCGCGTAAATATAAGAAGTCACGATTATAGTTTAGTTTAATTAGCGCGGTGTCGAGCTGCATTCATTTAATAATTCTAAAATTAAATTGTTTTTGTAAGATAAGGCTGCGTTCACACTGGTCTTCTTAGCCTCTAATTCCGGCAGTTGGTATGTTTAACTTTTGATAATGTTTGGATCAAATGTCAACAGCCACTGCGGGCCCTGCCACCACAAAGAATGTTCTGATAATTGGTGTGATGCCAGTCCTCTTGTAGCGTTGAGTATTGTACGTACTCTGTTGGCAACAAACTGTTTCCATCTATTAACGTCACCATTTAACTAACCAAGAACTACCATGGAATCAGTCCATACGTATACCTGCACGTTTTTGGCATAACGTCCATGATTTTTTTCATATGTAGTAATAGCAGTTACGCGCCACAAAGCTCAAGTTTAAGCAATGTGAGCTTGTTCTTCAAAGGTGCCAACTTTGTTTTAGCGATCACAGCGTCGTTATGAACTCGTCCTTATGATTTTCTGTAACTGCGTAAATAGCACTAGCGTAAGCCTTTTCGGACGCATCGCAAAATCCATGGAACACGAAATGATTCTTGTCGCCTAAGTATCTCGTGATCTTGTTTTGAAAATCACACTTCAGCTTTATCCCCTCATGGGTTATGTTTTCAGTCAAGCGTGTATCCAAATCAGCTGCTTTTTCAGACCAAGTTCGTAGAAATAGAAGCTTAGCTCGGACAGAAAGTAGGCAAAGGTATCCCAGAGGATCATACACCTTTGAGATTGATTTGATAAATGCTGTCGTCGTTTTGGTATGACGTCATTACTGGTCTCATTACATTCCAATATGTTCTTTAATACGAATATGTCAGATGAGAGAATCCAGCGTAAGCCCAAGGTCTTTCGCTTTTCTAAGCCTTTGAAGTCGAGCTGTGTGTCCAGTTGATCTGCTGATAGATCAATTGCTGCAAAATGGTGATACTTCAATCAGTTCCTTGGCTTTACTGGACCATTTGCGAATATTCATTCCGGCGCCCTTCAATATATCGATTATCTCTTTGTAACTGTTTCTCTTGAGAGATATCATCACCTGGCCTTCAAGAAGGTTATCTCCATGTATAGTGATGTCATTAGTGCAGCAGCAGCGAGGGGAAACTTGTGGGCGTCGTCTATAACCAGTTGCTTTCAAGTTCACATTGCGAGGTAGGGGGCCGCCTTCTTACCGTAGGTGACGTTGTTAGTTGGTACTCCTTCAGGGGCTCTTCTTGGTTTACTCCTCCAAATAATGCGTTATAGGTGTTGATCAGGTTCTCAAATCATTATTTGGCAAAACATCTTCTTGATGTCGGCAGTTATGACGTATTTGTGTAGACGCTATCTTAAGATGAGATGTTGTAAGTCCTTCTGTAGGTTAGGACCACTCTCCATTAAATCATTGAGGCTGTGTCCACTAGATATTTTGATGCACCATTGAAAACTGTTCGATACCTTGTCGTAGTGGAATCAGTTTTCTCAACACCGTGATGTGGGAGATAATTCACTATTGCACTGTGTTGTGTAACTAGGGGCGTAGCAGCCGTATCAATGATACTCGGCCCCCGGGCTACAGAGGCCCCGAACGTATGTAAGCAAAAATTCTAAGGACTTCTATGGGACAGGATGTAATAACTTATAATCAATATATAATTATTTTAATTCAATGTGTTTTTGTTCCTTTTGTGAAAAATCTTTACCCTTCATTTGGGCCCCCCGACAAATTTTGATACAAGGCCCCTCTAAGGCACGGTAGTCCACTGTGTGTAACCAGAGACATGTGACCTTGTTGCTCGTAATATCGCATAATTTTCTTGTAACTTTCAGCAAAAACTTCATTTTTGGCATCTTTTTTCCAAGTTGTAGAATTGTGCAATTGATCTTGATTTACATTTTTTTGTTTGTTTCTTAAAAAAACGTTACCCCCACATTAGGATTTTCTCCTGTATCATGGAGGCAGTTTACAAACATAGATTGCACGAGGACAAACATCCAGACCCGGAACAATTACTTGTAGGCCATACAAATACTTGTTCCGTGCGGGATTCGAACCCGCGGCCCCCAGCGCAACAACTCATTGCTAAGCCACTGCGCCACGAAGCCGTCGTAGCTCATTTTCGAACCAAGGCTTCATCAGGAGAGCAACCTCGTATCTTTCGTTAGGTAGTCACCTTGTAGTGGACTGGTAGAATTG